>CM073737.1:46880384-47507884 GCA_037113605.1 Calophaca sinica
CAAAGATTTAAAAAATTCAATTGTTTTGAAGTAATTAACATAAATGACTCTTAGAATAACACATTTAACATGTGTTAAATATGTTTACTGTGTGCTGGTTAGCTCCAATATTCCCTCATATAATACTGTTTGTGAACAACTGTTGCATCTCTCGTTTGTCAATCATTTGCTCCAGTCCCTGCGTCTTTTAATGTGCCAACTGACTCTACTGCACTCTTCTTAGGTTCTAATAGAGGATGAGGCGAAGGAGGTAATCAGACTCGACCTCGCTGCAACTATTGTAAACGCTTTGGCCATGTTGAGGAGCAGTGCCGAACCAAAGCCAATAAGCTACAACCCAAAGTTGTGTATGTTGCTCCGTTTGAAGCCTCTGACACTGGTGATCATGTTTCCCTCTCTACAGCAGATTATCAAGAGTACCTGAAACTCAAATCACACCAGCAGTCCACCACACTTGTTGCCCCTGTTGCTCAGAATGGTAATCCTACTACCTTTGTTTTACAGTCTTCTTCATTTGGACCTTGGATTCTTGACTCAAGCGCCTTTGATCATATGTACGATAACAAATTTCTTTTCTCCTAACGCACTTATATGGACACACTCGATAGTGTTACTTCGGTTGATGGATCACAAACCAAATGCCAAGGCATTGGCCAAACTAATCCCCTACCCACACTTTCTTTAGACTCTGTGCTTCATGTTTCTGAAGGTCCATTTAATTTAAATTCTATCAGTAAACTAATTCGTACCCTAACTTACTCTGTTACCTTTGATAATAATTTTGTTCTTGTGCAAGATCGGAGTACTAGAAAGACGATTGGAGTAGGGCATGAGTCTCGAGGCCTTTATTACCTTTCGGCCCTTGCACCTGTTATTGCTTGATCCGCTACAGAGTATAAAAATATTGTTCATCAACATTTGGGACATCCTAGTCTTTCCAAGCTGCGTCTTATTTTTCATAAAAGTGTCTACCTTAGAATGTGAGCTGTGTTAGTTCGAGAAACATACCGAGAGTTCCTTTCCCGACGAGTCAATAAACGAGATGTGCCTCCTTTTGCTTTAGTTCATTCAGATATTTGGGGTCCTAATCGCGTTGTTTCATCTTTGGGTTATCAATATTTTGTTACCTTTATTGACGATTTTTCCTGGTGCACTTGAATATTTCTAATGAAAAATCATTCAGATGTTTTCTCTATCTTTCAAACCTTTTGGTCAGAAATAACCACACAATCTGCAACCCAAATAAAAATATTGCAAAGTGAGAATTCTCGTGAATATCTTCCATCATACTTCTTATGCTTATACCACTCAACAAAACGGTGTCACTGAAAGGAAGAATCGATATTTAATTGAAACATCCCATACCATACTCCTCACAATAATGTTCCACCTCGTTTTTGGGGGGATGCGATTCTCACAGCTTGATATTTAATCAATCTCATGCCTTCCTCTATTCTTGATAACCATGTACCACAGTCCATTTTATTCCCTCAACAACACCTCTACTCTCTACCACTTCGAATCTTTGGATGCACATGTGTTCTCCATGACCTTACTTACTCCATGGAAAGATAAACTTGCTGCTAAGTCCCTTAAGTGTCTTTTCCTTGGCTAATCTCATCTACAGAAAGGCTATCAATGTTAGTCTCCGGATCTTCATCGGTATATTATCTCTGC
Source organism: Calophaca sinica (assembly GCA_037113605.1). Taxonomy (NCBI): domain Eukaryota; kingdom Viridiplantae; phylum Streptophyta; class Magnoliopsida; order Fabales; family Fabaceae; genus Calophaca; species Calophaca sinica. The sequence goes on from CM073737.1 coordinate 46,882,062, forward strand.
GAGTGTCAGATTCTTTGAGACTCATCCTTTGTTCCCTTCCATCATGAGTAGTCAAATGATCTCGGTAAGTCTCATTTTCTTCCCTCAGATAAATCTGGCATTCCCATTACACCTACCCCTGTTTATATTCCTACACTCCACACATATCACCGGAGGCCACATTCACAAGCTACTCATGTGCCTCCAGACTCATCCCCTGCTCTGCCAGACTCTCAAGCTCTACATCCAACTCCAGAACTACCTATTCCACTGCATAAAGGTAGCAGGTTCTCTTGAAAGCCTAGTCCTTTTTATGTCTGTCTTTTGGATTATCACAAACGATCTCCATCCTACTATGCCTTTATGTCTTCCTTGGATTCTGTTTCTATTCCCAAAACTTCAAGTGAAGCTATGTCTGATCCTGGTTGGTGACAGGAAATGGTGGATGAGATGGTTGCTTTGCACACCAATGGTACTTGGGATCTGGTACCCTTACCTGATGGCAAAACCATGGTGTGTTGCCAATGGGTCTATACATTTAAGGTTGGACTGGATGGAAAGATTGACCTCTTGAAAACTTGCCTTGTGGCTAAAGGATACACACAAATCTTTGGCCTTGACTATGGGGATACTTTATCTCTAGTTGCCAAGATCGTATTCGTTTGCCTTTTGCTTGCCTTAGCTGCTATTTATCACAAGCCTCTCCATTAATTGGACATCAAAAATGCCTTCCTACATGGTGATTTATAGGAAGAGGTGTATATGGAGCAACTACCGTGTTTCACTGTTAGTGGTGCACCTCACCACGCCTGCTGGCTACATCGATCTCTCTATGGCTTGAAGCTGTAACACCCTGTTTCCAGAGCGCTACGGTGCAACCCAATCTAATGCTAAAACATTTGATGCTTATATGCTTTCAGTAAAAAGTACGCTTCTGTATTTCGCAATGGAAAATAGGAGTGAATTTTTTTCTTTTTCTTTCCTTAATTTGAAACCCTTTTAAAAAATGAGAGATAAAGAGTACTACAATTTTCTAAATGATGAATAATCAGTCTTTTGCAAATATCAGAGTATGTCACATCACAATGAATACTTCACATAACATAAAACATAAATAATCATTTCGCACTGAGGCGAGGTTTTCTGAAACAAGACAATGGGTATTTATGCAAATAACAAGGACAATACCCTAAACTAAGCTGGCCAACAACTATAACTCTTAATGAGAAATCGTTCAGCAAGGTCAGAACTGAAGCACCAGGAGGAATCTTCCTCTACTTGCTCATTCTTCAACGCTCCTAGAAAGAACGGAACTGCAACAGTAATGGAACTCCATCTGGAAACATCCATGAGAATGTCCAATCCAACAACAGTGTAAGGGTAAGCTCTTTGTCCACGAGTTTATCATAGGCTATGTTGCATGCAAACAATATATATATATATATATATATATATATATATATATATAATACAACAACACGCCTTTATATACATATACATACTTAATAAACCGCATGCATCATCATGGAATATCAAGCATTTGCATGTGAGCATACAAATCAATCAACAGATCAATGATCGAGTCATCACAATATCAAGCATTTGCATGTGAACAGATAAATCAATCAACAGATCAACAATTATGCATGCCAATGCATTATGAACGAGTTTGTGTATACACCTGCAGCCTTAAACAAGGTCAGCAGTAGACGAGGAACTTTTTTTCCCAACATCCGAACAAAATTCCCCTACCAAGGGTATAGCCACGCATTAGGCTTTGCTGCCAAAACTGACATGAAGTGACAACTCGTCCTTTTGAAGTCTTTAAGACAATCAAATGCTCCGAGTGTCGATGCTCAATGGTCAGTATGCATCCAAACAATTCTTTGATATGGCCCACTCACCTTAAGGAGCGTTCAAGTAATGTTTTAATTAATCAATGCGGATTGACGAAACCTCAACTCACTCAATTTAGTGAATTTCAAATCTCAATTTAATTAGAGTTCAAACACAGGACACAATGTCCAGGTGTTCAATTGCGGAACGCTAGTCTCAGTCTTAGATTGAAATTATAGGCACGTAATGCAGAACACTAGGCTCAATCTTTAGGTTGAGATACTAGGCATGCCATACGAAACACTAGGTCCAATCCTTTATCGAGAAAATGCGCACGCAAGTAGGACATCAAGTCCCAGCATAGGACACATGGCCCATATGCTCAATAGGAACACTAAGTTCCCGGTATTTTATTCTTTAGAAATCTGGATCTTTGAAATCTTTGAAATCTCTTTCTCAGTTCTTGTGTCACTTCTATGCACTACTGTATCCAAAAATACTTTTTAGCTCTAGGTCGTTGAAACCCTAGTTGTGCTAAATAATACACTAGGATAATTCGCAGGAAAAAGAGGCGGTGCGAACACTCTTAATAACCAAGTCTTTCCTAGCCAGAATTTTTCCAGACGCATCATTCAACTCAACCGTTTTTGCAATTTATACTATTTACTCAAGTTCTTTTTCTACCATGGTTCCATTGAAAATTCTTTGCAAGCTTTGGCTAGTTATACTAAAACACTCACGCTTACTTTTTAGACAAAATGCCCTTAACATTTTACTTATGAAATCTTAACTTGGCTTGTGAAATCGCATCGGATTTATCGTTGTAAATCGTCAACTAATAACAGTCTATCAACGCATTTGTTGAGATCCCTATTATTTCACCCACATTAGTCCATGTAACATCCCAATTTTTATGAAAATTATTTTACAGTTTCTGACTACTTAAAAATAAATCATAGAGATTGATCACCTCAATAGTTTGTTAAAAGTACGAAGAACTACAAAGATTTATAGTAAACAATTTACTATTTTAGCAGATAATTCAGATTAAGAGACAGTGTAGACGTATACTGTTTTTAGTATGAATTAATCCTGAAAAATGTGAAAAATTGTTGTTTGATTAAAGAAAATTATTTTATTGAATGAGAAATAATTTTAGGACTTAATAGGCATTTTTAAGTCATAGTTTGGATTTTCATTGTTTGGTTATTGTATTAATTGTCTGTTTTATGTCATGTTTGATATGACTATTATTTTAATGATTTTGTCTTGATAATTTTATTGGTTGAATAATATTTAGTTGATAAGAGAAATTAAGATTAGTGATCGTCACTAATTTACAATTTCTATTACGCTGCGAGAATTCTGTTGAATTCTACCGTTATGAGGCTATTGGGTGAGTTTCTAACTAAAATATGCCCAAACGTGATCCAAATTTTATAAAATTTGAGATCTTAGCATTTTCCAATATTTAGAATTTATTGGAATTTTTCTGAAATTTTTGGGCATCAGAAAATATTTAGTGCATTTTCTATGTCCAGAAACTGCCTAATTGAAACGTTTTGGTTCGTAATTCGAGGAAACGAAATATGTGAGTGCTTTTCTCATGCCGTGAGGAACATTTTGGCTAAATGGTAATTTTTGGGTGTGAGAATTATTTTTGGAATTTTAGTATTAAAAACTAATATACGCGTAACGTCGTGCACCCGATTGAGCGAGAACGCGACGAAACAAAATATCTAGATACTTTGGGGCAAGTGGCGATAGAGATAAGGCTTAGGGGAGCTGAACCATTGGCTTAGAAGGTTCCTTGACATGTGTTAGATTAGGATTGGTTATTTTGCAAATGGTGGGTAGTTACCTTGGTTAAGTTGTAACTAATTAGTTAAGTTTCAACTTAAATGAACAAATTTGTTCCCTCCTTGTCCCACCTAAATTTCGTGGCTCTCTCCCTCATCTAGACAACATCTTCTTCATTCTTCCATTGTTGGTTAGTTGAAGAAAAAAAAAATCTTGAGAGAGAAAGTGGAGTTCTTGAAGATAATTGGTGTTTTAGCTTACAATCCTTGCTCCTTTCTTCTTAATTCTTGATCTATCATCATCATCCTTGTGGGTAAGGATCCTAATCCCTTTCTTCCTTCTCATGGCTGCCATGATTGTGTTCTTCATGGTTTTAGTGTTATTTTGCTTAGAATTTGTTAAATCTTGATGTAATAGCTTGTGTATTTCATAGATCCATCATTCTCCTCCTAGATTAAACTTGTTTGATGAATTTAAAATTTGAGAAACCCTAAGTTTTGGGGCTGGCCAAAATCAGGGGCTGTTTAAGGTTGTTTTGGCTTTATTTTGTTGATTTGGAGTTAGTTCTTTGGTGGGTTTTAAGTGGTATATTTGAAACTAGTCTTATATACATGTTTTACAAAGTTTTGAGAAATTAATTTGGTTAATTTTTGGGGCTGGAACCGTGGCTTATTTGTATGGTTTTGATGATGTTTTAATTTGTTTTTTAAAGTGTTTAAAGTGTTTAAGAAGTTGATTTTTGGTTATGAATTGAAGTCTATAAAGATTTGTATGTTTGAAGCTTTGAAAATTTGTTTGAAACAAAATAAATTTGGGGCTGTTTTGGGGTTTCCAAAACAGTGGCTTATGATCAAGTTTTGAGTGAGTTTTAACTTGTTTTTAATTGTATTAAAGTGGTATGAAAATTGGTTTATGATAGGAAGTTGTGGATCTAACAAAATTGTAATGAATTAGGAGTTAAAGATTTGAAAACTTGAAGTTGTTTTTGGAACAATAAAACCGTGGCCTTCAAGGAAGTTTTGTCACTTGTTCTTGACTTGTTTTATGCCTAAAATTGTTGTAAAAGGTGGTTAGTAAATTGATTTAGCAAAGTCTTTCAAAGGAGCTTGATTTTAGGAAATGATTTGGTTTATGTTTCAAGTATCGTTTTGGACTTGTAATAAGATTATTTCTAAAATTTTGTGACATGTTTTAGTGTTTTAAAAAGTGATTCAAAGTTGGCAAAATACTATTCGTTTGGTAAAAACACTATTCCAATTGGTAAAATTTGATTTAAGCTTTTTCTAAGTGTGTAGAGTTAGTAAAAGTTTGAAAACTTGCATGACTTAGACTTGTTGCATGACATATGACTAGGTGTGATCCAAATGGGATTAAGGGAGTAGTTCTTAGGCCTTTTAGGGACCTAAACCTGTGGCTGCCCTAGGGGCATTAGATTGAGTTTTTAGTTCTAATTGATTGAAACTTGCGTTGTTAGGGTACGCGCAAGGTGCGACCTGACGATAGTTTCAGATTACCTTGCTTGGATTGTTAAAGTGCCCAAGGTAAGGGAAATTCTTATATAATGAGTTTGGGCTTTTCGCCTTGTGTGTTGTTTGATTGTTTGATTAACTATGTGGTAGTACTTGTAGTATGACTATGTGTTGTTTGGAATGCTGTAGCATGTTTCTGGCCCTGCGTGGCAAGACTGAATTGTATTGTGTGACTTAGATCATATTTGATTGATTTGATTGGACTTGAAATTGATGAATGTATGTAGCAGGTTGTAGCGTACAGAATTATTATGTGATGTATGAAATGTTGTAGCACGCTCTTGGCCCTGTGTGGCATTATGATTTGTATTGCTTGCCTTAAATCATGTTTGATTTTATTGGAATTTGGAATTGATTGGAATTTGGAAAATATTGTTGATAATAATGGATTAATTAATAATGCGTTGATCGATTGTTATTGGTTTGACGATTTACTACGGTAAATCCGATGCGATTTTACAAGCCGAATTCTGATTTCGTAAACAAGTTGTTAAGGGCATTTTGATTTAAAAGTAAGCGTGAAGGTTTTAGTATAACTAGCCAAAGCTTGCAAAGAATTTTCAAGGAATCAATAGTAGGAAAAAGAACTTGAGTAAACAATGTGATTTGTGAAAACGGTTATTGGGTTTTGTCATATGCCTTGGTCCATAGACCCCAATCAACATAACTAACGATATGGTGGTTAGACGTCAATAACCATTCAAGTGGCATCCCACGAGACTAACCATACCGTTCTCTCCTCTTATGAGGAATCTTGTGTATCTTTTAGGTGATTTTTATCACAACTCTCATAGCTTAAAATGCATGTTACAATACATATCATCATATAACATTTTATACTAATTCCAATTATATTTAGAACAAAATCAAGGAATTTAACCTCACATGTATTTGAGCCCTAAGCTTGCAAAGCATGTACATTTAACTAATCATATAATCAAGACAAGCACAAGTTCATATGAAACTTATCATTACCCTTGAGATCTATTCCCTTAGGAACCAAAACTCATTCCCATTAAGGCTCTGTGCAGCATACAATAGGTCAAACATCAATAATATATTTGTGGGGGGATGGGGATAGCAGCCAACCCTTTACCATCCCACTGAGACATCACACCAATAATAATATCAGACTCTATTTCAACGGGTAATCAAAACCCTAACTTGAACTAAATGTTCATACATTACTTAGGGAAAAGAAATTCCTAATGTGGGACTTATGGGTGCCCATCACCTAAGAGAAGGAAGAACTCACAAACAACACCAAGGATTTGAGCTAGAAGTGTTGAAGCTTAGTTCTCTTCTCTTCCTTCTTCTTCTTCTTCTTCTTCATGTTTCCTTTCTTCTCTATGCTAGGGTTCCACTAAACTTTCACCAACACCCAAATCTCAGCTCCCAAACTCTCATTCAAGCTAGGAATTGATGAAATCTAGCAAGAATCTCTCAAATCCCTCTCAAGATTATGAAATCCTAATGTTTCACCGTTTCCTGATCGATTCTGCTATATTTTTGTGCATTTTACAGTTCGTGAATCGATTCACACTTAAGTATGAATCGATTCATTAACGCAAGAATGCAGGAGTGCCTTTGGTGAATCGAATTGGAGAATCAATTCACGGTTCCTCAATTCGATTCACAGAGGCTTGCTAATTGCTGGAACCGTGCTTGAGTTGATTCAAGCCTGCATGAATCGATTCATGCACTACAAAATGTAGAAAAACATAATTTTTCAACCAATCTCAAGATTGCTTTAAAACAAAGTTGATTTAAGCAAGGTTTCTTGACGGTGAAGATTTCCCTCACCATGCTTTCCAATCAGGGCTTGCCACGTGTTACTTCCTCATTGGACCAAACGTTGGTCCAATCACAGAGCGCCACGTGTCACAAAAGGATAAGGATCTGACGGTCCACCATGGTCCGCGCGTGTCACTTGCATCCCAAGGCTAATCATGCACGCATCACAGGCGCCTGTGCAGATTAGTCCGTTTTCGTGCGATTTTTTTGATTCTGACACTTGCACGACCCAGAACTTGATACCTTAACACTTAAACATCCCCCTAAACACATAGAACATATAATTGACCTTAGAATTAAGGATTTAGAATCCCAATTACTCACTCGAAAGCTCACACTCGCACTGGGTTACGATTACTAAAAACCCTAATTCTAACTCCGATTGTTCTCAAATTTTACGAGGCTTCTAAGTCTGATACTGAAACCCTAACAACCATTTCTCTACCTCTATTTAACCTTCAAAACCTCACAAATCTCATATTTGCACCTACACAATGGTACAGAAAGCGAATACATAGCTAAACACTCAAACACATTGTCAAACTCCACAAAATACACCTAGGCAAACACAATGACACATATACACACACAATCACACATTAAGCAAGGTTAGGAAATTGAGGATGTTACATTACCACCCCCTTAAAAAGAGATTTCGTCCCCAAAATCACGTACCTGAAAATAGATGTGGAAATTGTTGTCGCATCTCCTCTTCACGTTCCCAAGTCATATATCACATGTAGTCTCATCCCATACCACCTAAAACAAAGGAATGTGTTTACCACGAAGTTCCTTGATCCTTTGATCCATGATCCTTACAGGCAATGCTTCATATTCTAAGTTATCTCTTAACTGTATTGACTCGGGTTCAATAATATGAGAGGGATCGGGATAATACTTACCCAATTGAGACACATGGAAAACTTCATGAAGATTAGAACGATTTGGTGTTAAAGCAATGTGATAGGCTACTAGGCCAATCCGACGAAGAATTTGGAATGGACCAATAAACCTAGGAGTTAATTTTCTAGACTTGATAGCTCTGCCAATTCCAGTCCTAGGAGTTACTCTTAGAAAAACATGATCCCCTCTTAAAATTCTAAAGGCCTTCTCCTCTTATCACTCTAACTCTTCTGCCTATCCTGAGTTGCTTTCATCTTCTCCCTAATCTTCTTGACTTGCTCAGTGGTCTGTTGAATCATCTCAGAACCAAATACCTGTCTGTCTCCGGTCTCAAACCAACCAACGGGGTTCTACACTTCCACCCGTATAAAGCCTCAAAAGGTGCCATACCTATACTTGAGTGAAAATTGTTGTTATAGGTGAATTCCACCAGAGGCAAAAACTCATCCCAACTTCCTAAGTGTTCTAATACGCATACCCTTAACAAGTCTTCTAGAGATTGGATTGTTCGTTCCGACTGACCATCCGTTTGAGGATGATAAGTTGAACTCAATCTCAGTTTAGTTCCTAAAGCTCTTTGCAGTTCATTCCAAAATCTAGAGTTAAATCTAGGGTCTCTATCACTAATGATGCTCGAAGGAACACCATGCAACCTTACTACCTCCTTGATGTAAATCTGAGCTAATCTCTCCAAAGGGTATTTCTCTCCTATCAGAATGAAATGAGCACTCTTAGTCAACCGACCAATAACTACCCATATGGCATCAACCTTCTTTGGAGTTCTAGGTAGTCCTACAATAAAGTCCATTGCTATTCCATCCAACTTCCATTCAGGAATATCCAAGGATTGTAATAACCCTACTGGTTTCTAATGTTCTATCTTCGCCTTCTGACATACTAGACAAGATAAAACATAGTTAGCTTTGTCCTTCTTCATCCCAGGCCACAGAAACATCGCCTTCAAATATTGGTACATCTTAGTAGCGCTTGGATGAAAACTAAGCTTACTCTTATGGGCTTCTTCTAGAATCATCTTTCTAACCTCTATATCACTAGGTATACCAATCCTGTCTTTAAATCTAAGAATGCTATCCCTGCCCACATTGAATTTTGGAATCTTCCCATCACTCATCAACTCTTTCATCCTTTGCAAATGTTCATTTGTCTCTTGCTTCTCCTTCACTAGCTTTAAGAATTTGCTAGTCACTATAATCTTTCCTAAATACATTCTGTCTTTAAACGACTGCACGCCGAGACCAAAGTCTCTAAACTGCTCCAGTAGCTCCAACTCCTTGATCATCATAGCGGACGCATGTTGGGATTTCCTACTAAGAGTGTCAGCTACTATGTTAGCTTTTCCTAGATGGTATTGTAATTCAAAGTCATAATCCTTCAGGAATTCCATCCATCTCCTCTGCCTCATATTCATTTCTTTCTGATCGAATAAATATCTTAAGCACTTGTGATCACTAAACAAAGTGAACTTAGCACCTGATGACTACCTTTTTGTAAAGTAGCCTTGTTACGATCTTTGGGTTGAAATCAGATTAACACACAAATGTTGTTTTTAGCGCAATTGACAAGAACAAAAGAATATGGAAAGAGGAAAGGAATGGAAGCACCAAAATTCCCTAAGGAATTGATAAGCAAGTCGAAGAACGCCACAAGAAGGTTACTTCTTGATAAGTTCAGTTTGGCTCAATCCAGAACCCAAGAGTGCATAACTCTCACAAGTGTTTAACACTAGTTTTTTTCTCAAAACAAAATTCTGACCTCTTTCATTGAGAATGGTGCAAATATAAAGGGAATATTACAAGGAAATTCAGCTGCCCTTTCACTTCCTAAAACAGCCCACTAATTGGTAATTAAATGTATAGAACAAGGTGTAACCAACTAGCACTTAATTGAGCAAGAATTAAACACAAAGGGATCAGCCAATTTGGTGACTTAGGCGTGATTTAGGAGCAAGAAGGAAGGATCATAGCTGTTGGAAATTCCTTTAGACAAAGCTTTAAAATTTGGCTTCAATGTGTCTTCAAAGTGTAACCACCAAAAATTAAAGGAGAGATAATCCATTCAAATAGCCTTCAATTCTGATGTCTCCAAAGTGTAACCACCAAGCATTAAAGGTGAGACAATGCATTGATGCTCTTCAATTATTTGTCTTGTGCATTCATGAATCTTCATTAGTTCATTTCCCTTCCTTAATGGTGCCTAACTCTTTGTCTTGTGCAGCTGATTTATTTGTTTTCCTCAACTAAAAAGGCCATACAAAAACACACTCCAAATAAAGAAAATGCAAGAAACCAAACAAACTAATTGTTGGGCTTTAGCGCAAAATTAAAGAGTTCAGCCCAACAATTTATTCAATTTTAAACACACCAAAACAACTTAAAATAATGCATGACATTGGGTCATGCGCCATCCATTGGCCCATCTATGCAATAGACCAATTTGGGATCTAAGTCTTCAAGTATTGGGCTCTCCTTAAACATTTGGATCACCAAAAGGTTCAAGGCCTCCTTAGCTCTTTTAGCACGTGCCCTTGTCATAGGACCTCCCAGCCCTTATAGGACTTGATCATCCTTGCTCTTTATGTCCTCATCATCCCCTCCTTCTTTAAGTGAATTCGACCTCGAATTGACATCTTCTTCACCTACATCAAAAGGAGACAAGTCAGCCACATTAAAAGTAGCAATAACACCAAACTCACCTGGTAATGCTATTTTATAAGCATTATCATTGATTTTGGATAGCACTTGGAATGGTCCATCCCCTCTTGGCTGGAGCTTTGATTTCCTTTGTGAAGGAAACCTTTCCTTCCTCATGTGTACCCAAACCCAATCTCCAGGTTCAAATACCACCCTTTTTCTTCCTTTGTAGGCATATTTGGCAAGCTTTCAGTTCTCTTCTCAATTTGAGCCTTCACCTGTTCATGTAACTTCTTCACATATTCATCCTTAGCTTTTCCATCTTTGTGTTTTAAAACAGAAGTGTCAGATAATGGCAACAAATCAAGAGGAGTTAAAGGGTTAAATCCATAGACAATCTCAAATGGGAAATGTTGTGTAGTACTATAGACAGCTCTATTATATGCAAACTCCACATGAGGCAAACACTCTTCCCAAGACTTGATATTCTTTTTTATCAGAGCTCTAAGAAGAGAAGAAAGAGTTCGATTTACTACCTCAGTTTGTCCATCCGTTTGAGGATGACAAGTGGTGGAGAAAAGAAGCTTTGTGCCTAGCTTACCCCATAAGGTCCTCCAGAAGTGACTTAGGAATTTTGTGTCACGATCTGAAACAATGCTCCTAGGCAGCCCATGGAGGCACACCACCTCCTTAAAGAACAAGTCAGCAAAATGGCAAGCATCATCAACCTTTTTGCATGGTATGAAGTGTGCCATTTTGGAAAACCTGTCAACAACCACAAAAATGGAATCCTTGCCACTCCTTGTCCGTGGCAACCCTAACACAAAATCCATAGACAAATCTACCCAAGGAGAATCAGGAATAGGCAATGGAGTATAAAGACCATGGGGCATTACCTTAGACTTAGACTTTTTACAAACAATGCATCGGTCACAAAATTTATGCACATCAACTTTCATATGTGGCCAATAAAATGTTCATTAAGCATGTCTAAAGTCTTTTGAACCCCAAAATGACCCATTAATCCCCCCTCATGCACCTCTTTTACAAGTAGTTCTCTTATGGATCCTTTTGGCACACATAATTTTTTTTCTTTAAACAAATAGTCATTGTGCCTAAAGTATCCATTTTGGGCAGCATGCACACATTCAGCATATTTAGAGGAGAAATCAGGGTCATGTTCATACAAATCCTTAATGAGTTCAAGACCAAAAAATTTAGTTTCAAGGGTAAAAAGTAGCACATACCTCCTTGAAAGTGCATCAGCCACTACATTGCTCTTACCCTTCTTATGCTTGATCACATAAGGAAATTGCTCCAAAAATTCAACCCATTTGGCATGCCTCTTATTCAGCTTGCCTTGTCCTTTAAGATGCTTCAAGGACTCATGATCACTATGAATGATAAATTCTTTTGGCAAAAGATAGTGCTGCCAAGTTTGTAAAGCCCTTACCAAGGCATACAACTCTTTGTCATAAGTGGAATAATTAAGAGCAGCCCCATTCAATTTTTCGCTAAAGTAAGCAACGGGATGCCCTTCTTGCATAAGAACAGCCCCAATACCAACATTAGAAGCATCACACTCAATTTCAAAAGATTTTGTAAAATTAGGCAATGAAAGTATTGGTGCATGAGTGAGCTTTTCCTTAAGGGCAGAGAATGCATGCTCTTGTTTTCCCTCCACTTAAACCCCATATCTTTTTTAACAATTTCATTAAGAGGTGCAGCTAGAGTACTGAAATCTTTCACAAACCTCCTATAGAAACTAGCTAAGCCATGAAAATTCCTAACATCAGTCACATTTTTGGGAGTTGGCCACTCTTGAATTGCTTTTATTTTCTCTTCATCAACATGCACACCCTTAGCATTTATAACAAATCCTAAGAAGACTACATGATCAGTGCAAAAAATGCATTTTTCCATGTTTGCATACAATTTTTCTTTTCTAAGCACATGCATAACAGCCCTCGAATGATTGTAATGGTCATCTAAGCTTTTGCTATATATCAAGATATCATCAAAATATACAACAACAAAGTTACCCAAAAATTCCCTCAAAACATGGTTTATTAATCTCATGAAAGTACTAGGTGCATTAGTTAAGCCAAAAGGCATAACCAACCATTCATACAAACCAAATTTTGTTTTGAAAGCAGTTTTCCATTCATCCCCTTCCCTTATTCTAATTTGATAATACCCACTTTTCAAATCAATTTTCGAAAATAAGCATGCACCAAATAGTTCATCAAGCAAATCATCTAACTTGGGAATAGGATGCCTATATTTGATGGTGATGTTGTTGATGGCTCTACAATTAGTGCACATCCTCCAACTACTATCCTTTTTGGGTATCTAAATTACCAGTACAGCACAAGGACTCAAACTCTCTTTTACCCAACCTTTGCGTATCAATTCCTCTACTTGCTTTTGTATCTCTTGGGTTTGTTGAGGATTGCTACGATATGCTGGCCTATTAGGCAAAGAGGCTCCGGGAATGAGATCAATGTGATGCTCTATTCCTCTTATAGGGGGTAAACCATCCGGTACCTCCTTTGGAAACACATCTTCAAATTCCTGCAAAAGAAACTCAATTCCACTTGGCAAAATATTTGCTTCAGCATTGTTAGAGAGTAAATTAAATTCCTTGCAAATGAGCAAGTATAGAGGCTGGTGTGAAAAAATTGCTCTCTTTACCTCTCCTTTTGTAGCAAGAAAACCTTCTTTTCTCTCTTTTTCAACACTTTTTTTCTCACTATTTTTACTCTTTTTAATTCTGCCTTCTTCTTTCTTTTCACTCTCTTTTTCTCTCAACTCCTCTTGCTCTTTCTTTTCTCTCATTTTTATTTGATCCTCTCTAACCTCTCTAGGAGATAATGGTACAAGAGTGATCTTTTGATCATTATGCAAGAAAGAAATCTTGTTAGTGTGCCCTTCATGGTTGGTCTTCTTATCAAACTGCCATGGCCTTCCCAACAGTATGTGTCTAGCTTCCATAAGTACCACATCACACAAAACAAAATCATGATACTTCCCAATCGAAAAATAAACCTCAACTTGTTTGTTTACGGTCATTTCTACCGCTTCACTTAGCCATTGGAGTTTATAAGGTTTTGGGTGAAGTTTAGTTTCCAAATTAAGTTTTGACACCAAACGTGTGCTAGCCACATTAATACAACTTCCTCCATCAATAATTAAAGAGCATACCTTCCCTTGAACAAGACACCTCGTATGGAAAATATTCTCCCTTTGACTTGTATCATCTTCTTTAACTTGGTTTCCTAGCAACCTCCTTACCATGAGCAAGTCTCCTTCTGGTGGGAACTCCTCTTCCTTTTCATCCTCACTATTTGGGGCAGATTTGGATGAATACTCCGAAGAATCTTCTCTAGGGTTCTTCAACACCATCACCTTCTTGCTTGGACAATGAGAGGCAATGTGAGCCCTGCCTAAACACTTAAAACATTTGACTTCACGATTTTTAGTGTTAGAAAGAGTATCATTAGGAATAGAAGTAGCTTTCCCCTTAGGGTCAGCCGTGTGCTCTTTGGAAGATGATGAACCCTCCTTCTTAAATTTGTCCCTCCAATTTGATGAGTTCATGTTAGAGGAACTCTTCTTCAAGTGACCCTTCCTCTTGAGTTGTTGTTCCACCCTGATGGCTTGGTGAACCAAGTCTTCCATCTCCGCATAGTGTTGCAACTCCACCACATCACTAATGTCACAGTTTAGGCCATGTAAGAACCGTGCCATGAGTGCTTCACGATCTTCCTCCACATTGGCTCTAATCAAAGCCAATTCCATCTCCTTGTGGTATTCATCAACACTTTTAGACCCTTGGGTGAGTCTTTGCAGCTTGTTGTGCAATTCTCTATGGTAATAAGAAGACACAAATCTCCTCCTCATCAATCTCTTCATCTCTTCCCAAGTTGCAACTGGTGGCTCTTCATTTCTTCTTCTATCTTTGATGTTTTGATCCCACCACACCAAAGCATAGTCAGAAAACTCCAAGGCTGCCACTTGCACTTTCTTTACTTCTGTAAAATTGTGACATGAAAAGATTTGGTCAACCTTCATCTCCCACTCCAAATATGCCTCTGGATCATTCCTTCCTTGAAAAGATGGCACCTTTATTTTTATGCCACCCAAACTATCCTCTCTATCTCTGTCATATCCTCTCCTTCTCCTCTCATGTCTCTCCCTACGCCTCCTTTCTTCAGATCCTTCACTATCAGCCCGAGAAGAATGTCTAGATGAACTATTCCTCTCCAACTGATCAAGTCTCTCATGGAACTCATCTGATTGTGGCGCAACATCCTCCCCATTTCTTGAGCCAAAGTTGTTATTTGCATTTGTAGACGTGCAGTTCTTGGAGACAGAGGAGGACTGTTTTCAGCCATGAATTTTCTGCAAAAGAAACAAATACAAAATATAGAGAATAGGACCTCACCACTCTACTCACGTGTTTCACTCAAAAGAATTTTTTTTTCCACTCGTGTTTCACTCAATTTAGGCTTTTTCTCTAATGTGCACTCTTGCCTTTTTCCACTCAAATGCCCTCTTTGAGTTCTTTAAAGAAGCCAAACACAAACAAAACAAGTAAGCAAACAATCTTGTAACAAAACAAAGAAAAACAGAATTTTAAGAAAGTGAGTCTATCAATGAAATAAAGAAAAGGCACTAAATGAAATTGTCCAAATCAAGAAAGGGACTGCAACTTTTTTTTTTAATATTTCGATTTTTTTTTAAAAGGCAAAACTGTCTTTTTTTTTTTTTTTAATCAAAACTTGACAGCTCTTGTTCTTTTTTTTTTAACTTTCTTGTGCAGCCTTCATAGATGATTCTTTTATAATTTTCTGGACAAAAAGAAAAAAACAAAGTTAGACAAACTCACAATTGAAAGGAAATGAAAAATAGAAATGAAGAAGAAGAAGAAGAAGTAAACAGAAACTGAATAGAAGAAAGGAAAAACAAACAAAAATTTCAACCTCAACCTAAGCTTTGGTACCACTTGATGACTACCTTTTTGTAAAGTAGCCTTGTTACGATCTTTGGGTTGAAATCAGATTAAGACACAAGTGTTGTTTTTAGCGCAATTGACAAGAACAAAAGAATATGGAAAGAGGAAAGGAATGGAAGCACCACAATTCCCTAAGGAATTGATAAGCAAGTCAAAGAACGCCACAAGAAGGTTACTTCTTGATAAGTTCAGTTTGGCTCAATCCAGAACCCAAGAGTGCATAGCTCTCACAAGTGTTTAACACTATTTTTTTTCTCAAAACAAAATTCTGATCTCATTCATGTAATTTCGTGCATACATATATAGGAGAGCAAAATCAGCTTTTCTCTCTCTTCCTAGACACATTAGTAATGTCAATTGAATGCCTACTTGATCATATTAATGGCTGCACTTCAATTGTCCATTTACTAGTGTATTAAAGTGTCAGTTACACTTCCTAACAACTCCTAAATGGAGCATTTCAATAGCCATCAGCTGCTACCCTTTTTTGTGTTATTTAATTTAAATAAAACTAATTCAGCTAACTTAAAATAAACAACAAAATAAAAACGAAAATAAGAAGTTCAATTGGGCCAATATGCAAAACCCAAGTAATGCAGCCCAATAGACTTATTACAATCTTTATTCAAAGCAAATAAACATAACTTAAATTTGGCTTCAATGTGTCTTCAAAGTGTAACCACCAAAAATTAAAGGAGAGATAATCCATTCAAATAGCCTTCAATTCTGATGTCTCCAAAGTGTAACCACCAAGCATTAAAGGTGAGACAATGCATTGATGCTCTTCAATTCTTTGTCTTGTGCATTCATGAATCTTCATTAGTTCATTTCCCTTCCTTAATGGCGCCTAACTCTTTGTCTTGTGCAGCTGATTTATTTGTTTTCCTCAACTAAAAAGGCCACACAAAAACACACTCCAAATAAAGAAAATGCAAGAAACCAAACAAACTAATTGTTGGGCTTTAGCGCAAAATTAAAGAGTTCAGCCCAACAATTTATTCAATTTTAAACACACCAAAACAACTTAAAATAATGCATGACATTGGGTCATGTGCCATCCATTGGCCCATCTATGCAATAGACCAATTTGGGCTCTAAGTCTTCAAGTATTGGGCTCTCCTTAAACATTTGGATCACCAAAAGGTTCAAGGCCTCCTTAGCTCTTTTAGCACGTGCCCTTGTCATAGGACCTCCCAGCCCTTGTAGGACTTGATCATCCTTGCTCTTTATGTCCTCATCAGCACCATAAAGATAGGGCCTCCAAATCTTCAAAGTAAAAACTATAGTAGCTAGCTCTAGATCATGAGTGGGATAATTCGTTTCATGAATTCTCAATTGTCTAGAAGCATAGGTCACTACTCTACCTTCCTGCATCAACACACAACCTAACCTTTGATACGAAGCATCATAGTATACTACAAACTCTTCTAAAGGATCAGGTAAAATTAGAACAAGTGAAGTGGTCAATTTCTCCTTCTACCCTTAGAAACTCTTCTCACACTTCTTTGACCACACAAAAGGCGTACCTTTCCTAATTAACTGGGTCATAAGTAAGGCTATCATAGAAAACCCTTCAATACTGATCACGTGTCCCAAGAATTATACTTCTTCCAACTAGAATTCGCATTTAGAAAACTTGGCATATAATTGACGATCTTTCAAAATCTAAAGTACTACCCTAAGGTGTCCTTCATGTTCTTCTCTACTCGAAGAGTAGATTAGAATATCGTCAATAAACACCACTACGAACTTGTCCAAGAACGGTCTAAGATCCTGTTCATGTAATCCATGAACACTGCAGGAGCATTAGTTAAACTGAAAGGCATAACCAAATATTCATAATGCCCATACCTGGATCTAAAGGCTGTCTTTGGCACATCTTCCTTCTTTACTCGAATCTGATGGTAACTTGACTTCACATCAATCTTAGAGAACACAGTTTCTCCTTTCAATTAATCCATCAGATCATCTATTCTAGGCAAAGGATATTTGTTCTTAATGGTCACTTTATTCAACTGTCTATAATCCACACACTACCTAGATGAACCATCCTTCTTCCTAACAAATAACACTGGAGCTCCCCAAGTTGACACACTAGGCCTAATAAACTCCTTCCTTAGCATGTCATCTAATTGGTCCTTCAGCTTTGCTAACTCGGCTGGTGACATCCTATAACGTGGGCTAAATTACAAAATTGGTCCTATATGTTTATTTTAGGTTTCAATTTGGTCCTCTATGTTTTATTTATTTTGTTTTGGTCCCTTACGTTTTAAAAGTTACAGCAGGTTGGTCCTTTGCGTCACTAAAAGCCAATTGTCCGTAGCTAAAAGCCAAATTCTAGCTACGAACAGTTGACTTTTAGTGACGGAAAGGACCAAATTGAAAACTAAAATAAAATGTAGAGGACCAAAACGAAACAAATAAAACGTAGAGGACCAAATTGCAACCTAAAATAAACTTAGAGGACCAATTTTGTAATTTAGCCTATAACGTGCTATTCAAATAAGGCTAGTACCAGGAACTAAATCTATAGTGAATTCTATCTTTCTCTCAGGTGGTAATCCAGGAACATCATCAGGAAACACTATAGGAAACTCTCTTACTATAAAAGTGGAATCTAAGCTAGGAGTATCCTTACCATCCATAGAAAACATCATCACATACTTCTGAGAATCATCACTAAGTTTATCCTTACTGTCATTAGCAGATATCACACTAGATTGATCAGAAAAAGAAAGACTCTTACCAGCACAGTTTAATAATACATGGTTGACAGCAAGCCAATCCATACCCAAAATAACATCTAAATCTTGCAAAGGAAGACACACAAGGTTCGCAAGAAATTCCCTATTTTCTATAATGATTGGACAGTTTAAGTAAACATAAGTTGTAACTAGAGGATTACTAGTAGGAGTAGAAACTACTAGTTTACAAGGTAAAGTAGAAACAGTCAATTTCAAATGATCTACACAGTCATGGGATATAAAAGAATGAGTAGCCCAAGAGTCAAACAATATAGATATGAGTTTACCAGATACAATGCACATACCTTATATCAGATCAGGTGATTGAGAGGATTCAGCTCCCTTCACCGTAAATACTCTTCCAGTGGCTCGGGGCCTAGCCCTTGCTGCACCTGTACCAAATCTAGCTCCCCTACTAGCTCTGACACCTCTACCAGCTCTTGCCCCATGACCTCTAGTCATAGGCCCACCAAAGGTTCTCTGTCCCACCTGCAATCTCTGGCTATATGTTGTGGCTTCCCACAGTTGAAACAAGAACGATCTTCACCTCTTGTCGGACAATCTCTAAGAAAATGAGGTCCCTTACACCTAAAACATCTCACAACAGGTGCTACTGCTCCGCCACCTCCAGTAATAGCAGTGGGCTACTCTGGTCTAGTATAAGGACCTGCTCTCCTCGGAGGAAATCTGCCCCTACCTTAAGCTCCACCTCTCTGTACACCACCTCTACCAGTACCACCACTTCTCCCGGGTCCACCACTCCTCTGCTGCTCTCTACGACAGTCTAGACTCTCAATGGCATCACTGCTCCTACACATCCACTCCTTACTAGGGTACAACCCGTAAAACTCAGAATACTTTAGTAATGCTTCTAACTTAGTAGCATAGTTATCTACAGACAATCCTCCGTGTTTCATACTATCAAACTCCCTCTCCTTCTCTCTACGAATCAATCTAGGAAAGAACTTCTCCAAGAAGCACTCTCTAAACAATCCCAACTCACTATCCTTCCTTGCTCCTCCAATAACATGTTCTTACCTCTCCTCCAAGACTCAACATTTCCCGCTAACAGGAAAGAAGCATACATCATTCTTCTATCTTCATGGCAGTGCATCGCCGTAAAGATTTTCTCCACTTCCTGAATCCAGCGCTCAGCACCCTTTGGATTAAACTCACCATCAAGCTGAAGAGGTTGACCTTTCAGGAAAGTAGTTAAGCCCACATCTTCCCCTCTGTTGTGTTGCTGCTCCATGGTCCTCTGCAACAACTGGGCATTTTGTTGGGTCTGTTGTATCATCGTTGTAGCCAACTCCCTCACGGACCTCAAGGTCTTAAAAGACTCCTCTCTATCATCTATATGAGAAGTCTCCTCATGGACTCCAAGGCTAGTCGATCTACCACCCCTGCGACCCATGATATCCTGAAAAGAAGACCACAACTCAGCATTCATAAGACATAAAGAATCACAGAAGTATATGTAATATATCTTATGAATATGCGAAATAGTTATCCATATTGTAACCAATTCAGATAACCAACCAAATACGGACACTCTACCCAATATCTAAGCATAGTCGGATACTTGGTGTGGGTCCAACTAGACACGGCCAGAATAACATCCTAAATCTCACAGCTCAGTTAGGGCCGAACTGCTCTGATACCACCAAATGAGACACCCCTTGTCCCATTAAAGTAACCTTTAACTAACTAACCTTATTCATTTATCTTGGCATTAATAAATACAGCGAAAAACACATAAAAATTTAAACTCTAATACACATCGGAATATAATAAACATAATTTACACTATATGCATCGATATAGAGTTTTAGTGGCCCCTCCAAGGGCTCACCTACATCAGAGTTTCAAAAACAGAAGAAAAGATATGATAGAAGCGTAGCAAAAAGGGTACAGTCATCTCTATATACAACTAGGAGGAGAACACACGCCTCACCAAAATATCAGTCCATACTATCCAAAACAAGGACTCCTGGCCGTAACAAAGGAACATAAAGGAAACCCTCGCCAACAAGGCATTCCTCAGCAAGCCGGATAATGGGAACTCCCACTATGTGATCCTAAACGCCTGGTGAAGAGTCGGCGGTACTACCTCGCCGTCATGGGTCGAGAAGGTCCAAGCGTGTCCTCCTCTCTATGCCTGATCCTACTCCCCTAACTATCTCATTGGGAATAGTTACCCATAAGGCTCACTGCCGGCTGGGTAGGAACATATGGCTGCCACATCTGACCATACCCAGGGTAGTATTCAGGTGGAGGCGACACATGCGGGGAAACGGAAGCCTCAAGCCGACACAGAAATCTCCAACTAAGCTAGTAGATGGTGATCCAAGAAGACAAAAGTATACAGTCACCAATCATGTATACAACACGGTGTGTCGAGAGAAGTCTATCTCCTAACCCGTGTCGTCCCAATCATCGAACTGCAACTCAAAATCCCCCTAGACGGGGATCCTCGGCTTCGTCCCATCCATGGATGCATGAATTGAGACATTTTCAGCAACAATCTCCTCAACACCTGTATCTAACATATACAACATATACACACGAAACTCATATACAGGGAGATATGAACAACATAATCACCATAAGATGGGAAAGTAGCAGTAGAAGGAAATATAGGGTATACAGTTAGCACATAATCACATTTATTCATAAATCATGCATGTCACTTAGATCTAGACTCATGGCCACCAACTACACATGGCTTGCTGTACTCCTCACCACTCAGAGTACAACACTGTGTCACAATATACTCGTTACCACTCAGAGTATCAGTCAGTTGTCCAAGCAACATATCCTGCTCATCGTGACCTATAAGAGCATATCCCCGTACCCCTTATCACTCAAGGTCAAGTATCAAGGCCTGCACTCGGGATCGTTCACCAAGGACGTGAAGTTCACAACACTCGTCGGGGTAAATGGGCACAAAACCGGACCCACGACACAATAGTGGCCAAACTACTGGCCACCTGTGGAATATACCAGTCCCCATGATATGCACCCCTAAGGTCTATGCGACTTGCACTACTACCTCGTACTCGTGCTCGAGTACCTCCTGACCTCATGCACCACACACGGCTGTGACATAGCACCAACACATTCACTATATGATTTCTCACCACTAACATGTCACTTTGCACATATTATCACATTATTCATTTTTATTGATGTTTCACGTACCCCTTATCACTCAAGGTCAAGTATCAAGGCCTGCACTCGGGATCGTTCACCAAGGACGTGAAGTTCACAACACTCGTCGGGGTAAATGGGCACAAAACCGGACCCACGACACAATAGTGGCCAAACTACTGGCCACCTGTGGAATATACCAGTCCCCATGATATGCACCCCTAAGGTCTATGCGACTTGCACTACTACCTCGTACTCGTGCTCGAGTACCTCCTGACCTCATGCACCACACACAGCTGTGACATAGCACCAACACATTCACTATATGATTTCTCACCACTAACATGTCACTTTGCACATATTATCACATTATTCATTTTTATTGATGTTTCACGTCTTACATTATGACTCCACTTAGGTCACAGTCTCACAATAAACATCATACCGTGTTATAACACCTAGTACAGTGAATAAAGCACATAGAGCATTTTCCTCAAGCACAATATCATATATGCACATATCACATATCACATAATCCTAAACATGTTTCTGATAAAACACATAACACATAAACTCGCTATCAAACACTAAGCATGTCAAACATATGTCTCAAGTTCCTATGTTGATTGATAGGTCCACGACACCTGTCCTCAGATATCGTAAACCGTAACCCCTATTTTTAAGTGTTACTGACATCAACCCCTAGTAGGGCTTAAGTACCCTACGCATACAATGTGTATTATTCTACACTAGCAATCCCGGTAAAAATGCATTCTTTCTCCCACCTGGATTCTAAAGCGTTACTTCTGCGTCCCATGTACTCTAATAGCCTCAACCACGAACAAGTAAAAAATTGGATCCTCCCCTCCTATTACATCCAGGTTCTTCCCCTCAAAGTTAAAATATCATAGTTTGTCCAAAAATTCCACCGAGCCTACCCGCACGACCCATATTTCACCGGAAACACAAAAACGCACTCGGATTAGAATTAGGACAAATTATGGAATTGCAAAAATCCAAGAACACCTCGGCCAGCCACTGACTAGAGGGTCTAAAGATATTAACTTACCCAACTCCAACTCCTGAAAAGGTTTCACGGACGTTCGGTACCAGCACTTGCACCAAAACCCTAAAACACGAAGAACAGTTTACTAGGAACTATGAACATCAATTAGGATCCACGATTTCTCCATCATATACACTGAGAACAGGGGTTCTTCCCTCTATTTCGTGGTGTATGGAACCTCCTCCAGGAGTTTCGGCAAAACCCTAGCTCATTTGGTACCCGTATGGCTTAACCAGGGTCCAAAACGTAGTCTAATTAGGGTTAGGATTGAGAACCTTGAATCCTTATTAAAAAATTAGGAAAGAACAGAGCAATAAACCATTTAGAAGCTTAGGTTTACCTTGGCAAAACCTCACTCTGAGATAAACCCTAGAAAGCACGAAAGACGATAAACGAACGGTAGGATCGAACGAATGAACTGGCACTTGGAATGGGTTGGGAATGGATCGCCAAACCTTGAAAGTTCACCAATGGTTGATTTCTGGTCTGTAGAATGGGTTATGGTCATGGAAGATAAAGAAGAAGGTGAAAAAGTGGGAAAATGGAGAGAATTGGCCTTAAATAGAAAAATTATTCGTTGGGCGCGCGCTGTCCTGCCTTGCGCGTGTCACGCGCACTCATCTGCGCGCCACGAGCTTTGTCACTATTTCTTCACGGTGAAGATTTCCCTCACCAAGGCGGTCCAATTAGGGCTTGCCATGTGTCACTTCCTCATTGGACCAAACATTGGTCCAATCACAAAGCGCCACGTGTCACGAACGGATAAGGTCTGGCGGTCTATAACACCCCAATTTTTAGGAAGATTATTTTACAGCTTTCGACTACTTGGAAATAATTCATAGAGATTGATCACCTTAATGATTTATGAAAAGTACGACAAACTACAAAGATTGGTCATAAACAATTCGCTGTTTTAATAATTAATTCAGATTAACAGACCGTGTAGACGTATACTGTTTTTAATATGAATTAATCATGAAAATGTGTAACTTTGCTATTAAATAAAAGTATTTATTTAATTGAAAGAGAAATAATTTTTAGGACTTAATAAATAATTTTAAGTCACAGTTTGAATTTTTGATATTTAGAGGATTGTTAAATTATCTGTTTTATGTCGTATTTAATACGTCTTTTCTTTTAATGATTTTCCACTGACAATTTTATGGTTTGAATAACATCTAAATGATGAGAAAAATTGGAATTAGCAATCCTCACTAATTTGCCGTTTTAACTACGCTGCAAGAATTCTGTCAAATTTTGCCGTAATGATGCTATCGGGTGAGTTTCTAACTAAAACATGCCCAAACTTGATCCAAATTTTACAAAATTTGAGATCTTAGCATTTTTCCAATATTTAAGATTTATTTTTTGGGAATTTTTGGCCAACAGAAAATATTTAGTGTATTTTCCACGCCTAAAAACTGCCTAATTGCAACGTTTTGGCTCGTAATTTAGGAAGACGAGATACGTGGGTGCATTTGTCATGTCACGAGGAACATTTTGACTGAATAATAATTTTTAGTTGTGGACTTGTATATTAGAATATTTTTGAGAGTTTCATATAAAAACTATAATATAGGTGAAACGCCACGCACCTGGTTGATCTATAACGCGACGAATCGAAGCCTGAGCTATGGGGGATGCATCTCGGCTACAGCTGGACCAAGGTGGGCTGAACCTTGAGCCTTGGAAGGTTCCATGACAAGTGTTAGAGTATGGTTGGTTAAGTTGTAAATGGCAGGAAGTTAGTTTAGTTAGTTTGTAACTAATTAGCTAAAATCCTAACTAAATGAAGAAAATTTCTTCCCTTCCTATCCCCATCAATTTCGTGGCTCTCTCCCTCATTAGACATAAGATCCATCCTTTCTTCCATTGTTGGAAATCTTGAAAAAAAATCCTTGAGAGAGAAAGTGGTTTAGGTGAAGAACTTAGTGATTAAAGCTTGTAAACTTCATCCTTTCTTCTTCCTTCTTGATCAACCATCATCAAACTTCTTGGTAAGCCTCCTAACCCATCTTATTTTCCTGTTGGATGCCATGAATGGGTTTGCATGGATTTAGTGTTGATTTTTCTTATAAATTGTTAGATCTTGATAAATTAGCTTGATTACTTCACAGATCTACCACTTTCCTTCAAGATTAAGTATGTTTGGTGAATTTAAAAATTGTAAAACCCCTAGATCTAGATCTGGCTGGACCAATGGGGCTGATTAAGGGACTTGTTTTGGTTTGATTTAGTAGTTTTGGAGTTAGATCTTGCAAGGTTTTAACTTAATATACTTAGATCTAGTCATATACATGTTTAAGCAAGGTTTTGAGAAATTAAAATTATTTGGTTTTGGTTCTTTAAAACCGTGACCCTTTAATGTTCTTGGGGTTGTTTTTAATTCAGTTTTGATGCTTAAAATTGATGTTTAATTTATGTAAGAATGTTAGTAATTAGATCTGGCTTTTTAGCAACTTATATGGTTTGAAATGAAATAAATTTGGGGCTGTTTTGAGGCGTTCAAAATAGTGGTTTATGAACGAATTTTGAGGGAGTTTTAACTTGTTTTTAATTGAATTAAAGTGGTAAAGAAATTGGTTTATGATAGGAAGTTTTGGATCTAATAAAGTTGTAATGATTTAGAAGTTAAAGGTTTAAAACTTTGGGTTTGTTTTTGAAGCTTTAAAGCAGTGACCTCTTAGGGTTTTTAGAAAGAGATCTTGACTTGTTTTTATGCCTAAATGTGTTGTAAAAAGTGGTTGATGATTTGATCTAGCAAAGTCTTTCAAAGAGGTTTGATTTTTGGAAAAAGAATTGGCACATGTCTTAAGATTTGTTTCAAAACAATAATGAAATTATTGTCCAAGTTTTATGACATGTTTACTATTCAAAGTTGGGAAAATACTATTCAAAGTTGTGAAACACTATTCAAAGTGGTAAATTTTGGTTTAGGTATTTTTCTAAGTGGGTAGTTTTTGTAAAAGCTTAAAAACTTGCGTGATTCAAACTTGCCTCACGATATATGGCAAGATGTGATCAAATACGGATTAAGTTGAGTAATTCCTAGGCCTTAGGAGACCCTAAGCCATGGCTGCCCTAGGGGCATTAGACTTGAGTTTTTGGTTCTAATTGAATTAAACTTGCGTTGTTAAGGTTCGTGCAAGATACGACTTGACGACAACTTGAGAATTACCTCTTTGGAATGCGTTCAAGGTAAGGGAAATTCTTACATAATGAGTTTGGGATTTTTGCCTTGTTTGTTGTGTGATTTGATTGGTTGTTTAGTTGAGTGATAATACGTGTAGTATTATTATATGTTAGCATGAATTGTTGTGAATTGATTTGGCCCTGCGTGGCAAGACTGAATTGTATTGTGTGATTTAAATCATGTATGATTAATTTAATTTGGGTTTGATATTGATCAAGTATGCATGATAATGATAATGTGAATGATGATGAATTAATTAATAATGCGAGGATCGATTTTAAACTGGTTTGACGATTTACAACGGTAAATTTGATGCGATTTCATAAGCCGAACTAAGGTTTCAAAAAGAAATGTTAAAGGCCTTTTGATTTAAAAATAAGCGAGAGGGTTTTAGTAGAACTAGCCAAAGCTTGGAAACAAATTTTCCGTTGGAATTATGCTAAGTAAATGACTCAAGAAATAGTACAATTTGCGAAAACGGTTGAGTTAACTAATGTGTCTGGGAAAATTCTGGCTAGGAAAGACTTGGTAGTTAAGAGTGTTCACACCACCTCTCTTTCTTGGGAATTCTCCTAGAATATTTTTTAGCACAACTAGGGTTCCAACGACCTAAAGCTAAAGTGCATTTTCAGATACATTAGTACAAAGGAATGACACAAGAACGGAGAAAGAGATTTCAAAGATTTCAAAGATCGAGATTTCTAAAGAATAAAATATAGGGAGCCTAATGTTCCTATTTAGCATATGGGCCATGTGTCCTGTGCTGGGACTTAACGTCCTACTTGCATGCGCATTTTCTTGATTAAGGATTGGACCTAGTGTTTCGTATGGCGTGCCTTGTGTTCCGCATTACGTCCCTAGAATTTTGATCTAAGATTGAGACTAGCGTTCCGCAGTTGAACACCTAGACCTTGTGTCCTATGTTTGAACTCTAAGTGGTATTTTCTCATCGTCTCAGTTTACTAGGTGATGAAGAATTGGCCGAGCATTATACTGAGTAGTATGGGCTGCCTGGCGTGGTGCTTAAGCTTTGAGTTCCTTCCACCTTTTCAAAAAGAAATGCAGTGGTTTGAGTTATAGGACATGAGAGACTTAAGAAGTCGTAGTCGATTATCGATCCGTATTGATTAATTAAAACATATCTCGGACAATCCTTAAGGTGAGTGGGTCATCCCAAAGAATTGTTTGGATGCATGCTAATCATTTAGCATCGATACTCGTAGCGTTTGGAAGTCTTATGTTGAATTCCGAAATGGTGGGTAGTCGTTTTAGCCAAACCCCTAGTGACTAGTGGTTATAATGGAAAAACAGTCTAATGCGGTTGCAATTAGATTGTAATACCCTTGTGATGAGGACATGGAGCACCAAGAGGCCATTCAAAGCTTAGGAGGACCAATGACTAGGGCAATGTCAAGGAGGGTCCAAGAAAGCTTAGTCCAATTCATGACTAAGACAATTGCAAACAGAGGCAAAGATGTAATTGCACCAAAAACCATGCTTGTCATACAAGCCATGGAGGAGGCGCAACTTGCATAAAAGAAGGCAGCCAAGTTAATTTCTTTTAATTGAATAAAAGTGCAAGTGACCAATTGATTTATTTGGGACCAAGGCACTAAGTTATTTAATTTTTTTGGTGTGTTTAATCCACTTCAAGTGGCTGTGTGGCGCAAGGAGCAAGGGGTCCCACACCTCTCAACCACTCTTTGTGTAGTTTTAATGGGTGAATAATCTTGCTACCAAGGAAAGACAAAGACATTCAAAGCAATCAAGGCAAAGAGGAGTTACACAAGACAAGGTGATGAATGCTAAGACAAAGACATTCAAAGCAATAAAGGCAAAGAGGAGTTACACAAGACAAGGTGATGAATGCTCCAACAAAGCACAATAAAAGCGCATCCATCCACTTAATTACAGTTAATGAGTGGTTGTGAAATCTTCACCTGGTCATGAAGAGCAATCAAAACAGAATATGAAGCGTAGACCTTTACTTCACCGCCACTTAGGCCATGAGGCAGCAACAATTATTTTTGTTTGTAATTTCCTTTAATCATTTTGCTTGTAACCCTAGAAAGGAAGGACTTTGTCTGCTTACTCTTTGTAACAGCAAGAACCTCCTCATTATATATAGGCGCAAGTTTCAATAGAGGTTAACAAAGATTTTAGCAAAATATTGAGTTCATACTCTTTGGTTACTGGATTGGACCAGTTTATCGATCTTATCAAGAAACTCTCTTCTTGTGGTGATCCTCACATTCATAGGCTTATCCTTGTCTTGGATTAGACTAAGGTGGCGCCCCTGCCTCCCAATCATCCATCTTCTTCACTTACTCATAAACAGATCCTTGAGACCTTGTTTGCTTCTTGTTTTATTTTGTGTTTTCACAATCTGTCCCCTTAATTCTCTACCACCAAAGCCACGAAATTCCATTCATTCTCTATCCAATTTTCATTCATTTTATATCAAAAATACAAAAACAAAAGTCACAACCAGATTCTATGTTGAAAATCAAGCAAATGGCCAATTTCTACAACAAGGAGGCCATCATTTGGTATCAGAGCAAGGTTTCGACTTTGTTCAAAAGAATCCCAGGTTTCTCTATTCTTACCTTTGAGTTCTGAATTCTTTAAAAAAAAAAAAATTGCGAAAATTCATAAAAAAAAAAAATCTTGAATTCTGGTTGTGTTTCTTCGTTGCTGCTACACTCTGAAATTTTTATTTTATTTCTTTCTTTTGAGTGAGTTCTTTCTTGTTCTAGTCTCACAAACTTTGTGTTCAATTTTTGTTTCTTACCTTTCCTTTCCAAGTTGTTGTGTGTGTGGATTATTATTTGAATTGGTTTCTTGTATTGATCATTTGCTGGTTTCTCTAAAGAACTGACAAGAGTTATGGATCCTCAAAATCGATTACTACTAGATGCCCTCACGGCAAAAATGAGAGAACTTTTGAAAGAGGAAGTGGAAGGCATAAATGAAAGAATTGACCAATTAGAAAACAGACAAAATAGCAGTGATGAGGAGGAACGGAGGAGAAGGAGACGTGATGAACCTAGAGAAGATAGGTTGGGTGGTATAAAAATAAAAGTACCACAATTTGTTGGGAAAAATGACCCGGAGACGTATTTGGAATGGGAAACTAAAATTGAACAAATTTTTTCCTGTAACAATTATACTGATCTTCAAAAGGTGCAGGTTGCTTCTATTGAATTTACAGATTACGCCTTGGTGTGGTGGGACCAATTGACAAAGGAGAGGAGAAGGCACAATGAGCCAGCCATTGCCACATGGGAGGAAATGAAGAGGCTCATGAGAAGGAGATTCATCCCATCTTACTACAACAGAGAGTTGCACAACAAATTACAGCGACTCACCCAAGGCAACAAAAGTGTTGATGAGTACTACAAGGAGATGGAGGTGGCAAAAATTAGAGCAAATGTGGAGGAAGATGATGAAGCAACCATGGCCAGATTCTTGCATGGCCTAAATCGTGATATAAGTGACATAGTGGAACTGCAACACTATGTTCAATTAGATGATTTGGTACATCAAGCCATAAAGGTAGAACAACAACTTAAGAGGAAGGGTCAGATAAGAAGAAGCACTACCACTTCCAATCCTCAAAATTGGAAGAGCAATATTAAGACTGAAGGTACTTCATCATCCAAAGAAGCCGCGGCTGACACAAAAGGTAAAAACGCTACAACTAGTCCTTCTCAAGTTGTTTCAACTAACCGGGCTGTTAAGTGTTTCAAGTGCCAAGGCTTAGGACACATTGCATCTCAATGTCCTACCAAGAGAATTATGATTGTAGAGGAGGTTGAGGAGGAAGATGAAGGGGCTGAAGAGTATGATGAGGATTGTGTTGAGGAGGAGGCCCAAATACCTAGTGGAGAGCTACTTATGATGAAAAGGTTGTTGGAAGCCGTGGTAAAGGAGGAAGATGCGACTCAAAGGGAGAACATATTTCACTCAAGGTGCCTCATACAAGGCAAGGTATGTTCCTGATTATTGATGGTGGGAGTTGCACAAATGTTGCTAGCACAAGGTTAGTTTCCAAACTCCAACTAGAAACTAAACCACATCCCAAGCCATATAAGCTTCAATGGCTTGTTAATGATGTTGAGATGATTGTTGATGAACAAGTAGAAATTTCTTTTTCAATTGGAAAATATGAAGATGTGGCTGTTTGTGATGTAGTTCCTATGGAGGCCAGCCATGTCTTGTTGGGAAGGCCTTGGCAATTTGACAAAAAGGCAAGCCATGAAGGGCATACCAACAAGTACTTTTTGTTCATCGTGGAAAAAGATCTGTTTTGGCTCCTTTGGGCCCAAGTGAGGTGAGAGATCATAAAAAAAAATAGAGAGAAAAATGTGAAAAAGAAAAAGAAGAAAAAGAAGAAAAAGAAAAGATCGCCAAAGAAAAAGAGAGAAAAGAGTGACAAAAAGATTGATGAAAAAAAGAATGAAAATTTGATGGCGACAAAAGGGGAGGTTAAAAAAGCTATTTTCTCTAATCAGCCCCTATATTTGCTTTTTAGCAAAGAGGTGGCCTTGCAGGAAAATTTACCTAACACTCAAGAATTGCCAAATTGCATAAATTCTCTTTTGCAGGAATTTGAGGATCTGTTTCCTAAGGAGGTACCAAGTGGGCTGCCACCCTTGAGAGGGATTGAGCACCACATTGATCTCATCCCAGGCGCCACTTTGCCTAATAGGCCAGCCTACCGAGCAACCCATAACAAACGCAAGAGATACAAAAGCAAGTGGCTGAATTGGTAAGTAAAGGTTGGGTAAGGGAAAGTTTAAGTCCATGTGCCGTCCCTGTTATTTTAGTCCCTAAGAAAGATGGTAGTTGGAGAATGTGCACCGATTGTAGGGCTGTTAATAATATTATCATTAAGTATAGGCATCCAATACCTCGGTTAGATGACTTGCTTGATGAACTGTTTGGTGC
The DNA here is from genome assembly GCA_037113605.1 of Calophaca sinica. Classification (NCBI taxonomy): domain Eukaryota; kingdom Viridiplantae; phylum Streptophyta; class Magnoliopsida; order Fabales; family Fabaceae; genus Calophaca; species Calophaca sinica. The sequence goes on from CM073737.1 coordinate 46,912,674, forward strand.
ATGCTTGTTTTCCAAAATTGATTTGAAAAGTGGATACCATCAAATTAGAATAAGGGAAGGGATGAATGGAAAACTGCTTTCAAAACTAAATATGGTTTATATGAGTGGTTAGTTATGCCTTTTGGATTAACTAATGCACCTAGCACTTTCATGAGATTAATGAACCATGTTTTGAGGAATTTTGGGAAAATTTGTTGTTGTATATTTTGATGATATCTTGATATATAGCAAAAATTTAGAGGACCATTGCATTCATCTAAGGGCTGTTTTAAATGTGCTAAGAAAAGAAAACTTGTATGCAAACTTGGAAAAATGGGTGTTTTGCGGATCAAGTCGTTTTTCTAGGCTTTGTCATAAGCTCTCAAGGAGTACATGTGGATGAAGCAAAGGTGAAGGCAATCCAAGAATGGCCAGCACCTAAAAGTGTGATAGAGGTAAGAAGTTTCCATGGTTTAGCAAGTTTCTATAGGAGGTTTGTTAAGGATTTTAGTACTATTGCTGCACCTCTTAATGAAATTGTTAAAAAGGAAATTGGTTTTAAATGGGGTGAGAAACAAGAACAAGCTTTTTCAATTCTTAAAGAAAAGCTCACCCAAGCACCAATTCTAGCATTGCCTAATTTTTCAAAATCTTTTGAAATTGAGTGTGATGCTTCCAATGTTGGAATTGAGGCTGTTTTGATGCAAGAAGGTCATCCAATTGCTTATTTTAGTGAGAAATTAAAAGGGGCTGCCCTAAATTACTCCACTTATGATAAGGAATTGTATGCCTTAGTAAGGGCATTGCAAACGTGGCAACATTACTTGCTGCCAAAAGAATTTGTCATTCATAGTGATCATGAGTCCTTGAAGTATTTAAAAGGACAAGGTAAGTTGAATAAGAGGCATGCTAAATGGGTTGAATTTTTGGAGCAATTTCCTTATGTGATTAAGCATAAGAAGGGTAAAGCCAATGTTGTGGCTGATGCATTATCAAGAAGGTACGCATTACTCTCTACCCTTGAAACTAAAATTTTTGGTCTTGAGCACATTAAGGAATTGTATGAGCATGATCTTGATTTTTCTGGTAAATATGCTGAATGTGTGCATGCTGGCCATAATGGATTTTTTAGGCACAATGATTATTTATTTAAAGAAAAAAGGTTGTGTGTGCCAAAAGGATCCATTAGAGAACTCTTAGTCAAAGAGGCGCATGAGGGGGGCTTAATGGGACATTTTGGTGTTCCTAAAACTTTGGAATTTTTGCAAGAACATTTCTATTGGCCTCACATGAAAATTGATGTGCAAAAATATTGTGAAAGATGCATTGTTTGCAAAAAGGCCAAATCCAAAGTGATGCCCCATGGTTTATATACTCCATTGCCTTCTGAATATCCTGGATTGACCTTTCCATGGACTTTGTCTTAGGGTTACCTAGAACAAAGAACAGGAAAGATTCTATTTTGTTGTTGTGGACAGGTTCTCAAAGATGGCACATTTCATTCCATGCAAAAGGTGGATGATGCTTGCCACATTGCTGATTTGTTTTTCAAAGAAGTGGTGCGCTACATGGTCTACCAAAAAGTATAGTGTCTGACCGTGACACTAAATTTCTAAGCCACTTACGGAGAACTTTGTGGGGTAAGGTGGGAACTAAGTTACTATTCTCTACAACTTGTCATCCCCAAACTGATGGGCAAACCGAGGTAGTAAATGTAACCCTTTCTACTCTTTTAAGGGTCAGACTTTCAAGGAATTTGAAAATGTGGGAAACGTGGCTGCCACATGTTGAATTTGCTTATAATAGGGCTGTCCATAGTACCACAAATCATTCCCCATTTGAGATTGTGTATGGTTATAATCCTTTAACTCCTCTTGATCTATTACCTTTACCTAACACATCTCTGTTGAAGCATAAAGATGGCAAAGCGAAAGCTGAATTTGTGAAAAGTTTGCATGAGAAAATTAAACTGCAAATTGAAAAGAAAAATGAAAGCTATGCCAAAAGTGCCAATAAAGGGCGGCAGCGGGTTACTTTTGAACCCGGAGATTGGGTCTGGGTCCATATGAGGAAAGAAAGGTTTCCGTCACAAAGGAAATCTAAGTTAATGCCTAGGGGCGATGGCCCTTTTCAAGTGATTGCCAAAGTCAATGATAATGCTTATAAAGTTGACCTTCCAGGTGAGTATGGTGTTAGTGCCACTTTCAACGTTGCTGACTTGTCTCTTTTTGATGTAGGTGATGAGGACTTCAATTCGAGGTCGAATTCTCCTCAAGAGGGAGGGAATGATGAGGACATGGAGCACCAAGAGGCCATTCAAAGCTTAGGAGGACCAATGACTAGGGCAATGTCAAGGAGGGTCCAAGAAAGCTTAGTCCAATTCATGACTAAGACAATTGCAAACAGAGGCAAAGATGTAATTGCACCAAAAACCATGCTTGTCATACAAGCCATGGAGGAGGCGCAACTTGCATAAAAGAAGGCAGCCAAGTTAATTTCTTTTAATTGAATAAAAGTGCAAGTGACCAATTGATTTATTTGGGACCAAGGCACTAAGTTATTTAATTTTTTTTGGTGTGTTTAATCCACTTCAAGTGGCTGTGTGGCGCAAGGAGCAAGGGGTCCCACACCTCTCAACCACTCTTTGTGTAGTTTTAATGGGTGAATAATCTTGCTACCAAGGAAAGACAAAGACATTCAAAGCAATCAAGGCAAAGAGGAGTTACACAAGACAAGGTGATGAATGCTAAGACAAAGACATTCAAAGCAATAAAGGCAAAGAGGAGTTACACAAGACAAGGTGATGAATGCTCCAACAAAGACAATAAAAGCGCATCCATCCACTTAATTACGGTTAATGAGTGGTTGTGAAACCTTCACCTGGTCATGAAGAGCAATCAAAACAGAATATGAAGCGTAGACCTTTACTTCAAATTTGCGCCACTTAGGCCATGAGGCGGCAACAATTATTTTTGTTTGTAATTTCCTTTAATCATTTTGCTTGTAACCCTAGAAAGGAAGGACTTTGTCTGCTTACTCTTTGTAACAGCAAGAACCTCCCTCATTATATATAGAAGCGCAAGTTTCAATAGAGGTTAACAAAGATTTTAGCAAAATATTGAGTTCATACTCTTTGGTTACGGATTGGACCAGTTTATCGATCTTATCAAGAAACTCTCTTCTTGTGGTGATCCTCACATTCATAGGCTTATCCTTGTCTTGGATTAGACTAAGGTGGCGCCCCTGCCTCCCAATCATCCATCTTCTTCACTTACTCATAAACAGATCCTTGAGACCTTGTTTGCTTCTTGTTTTATTTTGTGTTTTCACAATCTGTCCCCTTAATTCTCTACCACCAAAGCCACGAAATTCCATTCATTCTCTATCCAATTTTCATTCATTTTATATCAAAAATACAAAAACAAAAGTCACAACCAGATTCTATGTTGAAAATCAAGCAAATGGCCAATTTCTACAACAAGGAGGCCATCACCTTGGTAGGGAAATTTTGTTTGGACCTAGAAAATAAGTTCCTCGTCTATTGTTGCCCTTGTTTAAGGCTGCAAGTGTATACACAAACTTGTTTATAATGCATTGGCATGCATAATTAACCACATTGATAACAAGTGATGACTTGATCGTTGATCTACTGATTGATTTGTCTGCTCACATGCAAATTGCTTGATATACGATGCTGATGCTTGCGGTCTATTAAGCTATATATGTATATAGATAAAGCATATTGTTGTACTATATATATATATATCTTGTTGCATGCAACTAGCCTGTGATAAACTCCTCGTGGACAAAGAATTTGTCTTTGCACTGTTGTTGGATTGGACATTCTCATGGATATTACCAGATGGAGTTCCACATTGCTGTTGCAGTTCCGTCCTTTTCAGTAGCGTTGAAGAATGAGCCAGTGGAGGAAGATTCCTCTGAGTGCTCTATGTTCTGATCTTGCTGAACAGTTTCTCAGTAAGAGTAGTAAGAGTTATAGTTTTTGGCCAGCTTAGCTTAGGGTATTGTCTTGTCTCTCAACCTGTTGGTGGAGCATGACTTTGTTGTTTGCGTAATTATTTATTGTTTAGTAATTACACTTTTCAGAAAACCTCGCCTTAGTGCGAAATGAGTTCTATGTGAATAATTATTTAATATGAGGTTGAATAGTTATTCGAGTTTGCTTCTTTGAATCATCATATGAGTCGATTTATTCATTGGGGTTGTTAGAGTTTTGTCATGACGTTTATGAGCTTTGAGCCGATTAACCTAGGGTGCTAGGATCCCCTAAAAAGCTCCGGCCGGTTTTTTGGTAGATTAGCTAGGCGTCGTAGCGTCAAGGAACTTGAGCTAAATGTCCTAGGGTGAGAGGAGAGCCCAAGGCTACGGCTGGTATTCAGTGGATGGATCGGCGTTACTTTCCGGAAATTTCAGAGAATGTTTTGTGAGAGAGTCTTGAGTTGCATTATGGGGTATTTGTGCATTTTGTTATCTCTTGTTCTAAGTTTTGTTGTTTCTATGATTATTTGAGAAGTTGACCCTTTCCTGTGGTTCCTTCAACCGGTGATGGCAACCCAGGCGATGTCGAAGACACTGGTGATACCGGCGATGACGACATCGCTAGAGATCGTGTTTGACTTTCCAGACATCGAGACACCTTCGGCGATGGAGTTCGATCCCATCTTCTGCCGTGTTGTATATACAAGGGACGTTGTACAGAGCTTTCGAGTGGATGGACTAGTGGTGAGATAGGAGACGTCTAGACGTACAGTTAGCTTTCCGATCCGGACGATGCAGGTGGTGGATGCTGTAATACCCCGTTTCCGGAGCGCTACTGTGCAACCCAATCTAATGCTGAAAACATTTAATGCTTGTATGCTTTCAACAAAGAGTACTCTTCTGACTTTTGCAATGGAAAATAGGAGTAATTTTTTTTTCTTTTTCTTTCCTTTGAAACCCTTTTCAAAAATAAGACATAAAGAGAGTACTATAATTTTCTAAATAATGCAAAATTAGTCTTTTACAAATATTAGAGTATAACGCATCACAATCAATACTTCTCTTAACATAAAACATAACATAATCGTTTTGCACTGAGGCAAGGTTTTCTAAAATAAAGTAATTACAAAACAACAAAGACAAAACCCTAAGCTAAGCTGGCCAACAACTATAACTCTTACTGAGAAACAGTTCAGCAAGATCAAAACATGAAACATTCAGAGGAATCTTCCTCCACTGGCTCGATCTTCAACGCTCCTGGAAAGACAAAACTGCAGCAGCTATGGAGCTACATCTGGAAGTGACATCCATAGGGATATCCAATCCAACAACAGTGCAAGGGTAAATTCTTTGTCCACGAGTTTATCATAGGCTATGTCGCATGCAAACAATATATACATATATAATACAACAACATGCTTTTATATACATATACATACATATATAATACATATACATATGCGTTGCATGTGAGTAGACAACTCAACCAGCAGATCAACAATCAAGTCACCACAATATCAAATAATTGCATGTGAACAAACAAATCAACCAATTGGATCAACAATCAAGTCACCACAATATCCAACAATTGCATGTGAACAACAATTCTATCAACAGATCAACGATCAAGTCATCACATATCATAAATGTGGTTAGCTATGCATGTCAATGCAGTATGACTAGTTTGTGTATACACCTGCAGCCTTAGTAGGTGATGAAGTCCAGGGAAATTCAAATGGAGACCATCCAATAGATGCAAGGCCCAATGATGCTCTACAAGGACTTGGAGGCCCAATGACGAGGTCAAGGACTAAAAAGGCTAAAGAGGCTTTGGACAAAGAAGTCAACTATTTCCTATCTCTCAAACCAACTCCCGAAGGCCCAACTCTCAAGATAGTCCAAATAATCCAAGTTGATGAAGAACCCAATATGGGGGGCATGATATCACCCTAGTCGTTCCTTTTAATTTATTTAGATTAAGTATTTGAACTTTTTTAAATTCAGTTTGGTTGTATTTTCCATTTGGGATAATTTTTGTAATAAGGTCCTACTTGTTTTGGGCTAACTAAGCACATAGGATCTTAGAATGTGTTGCAGCTTTGCTAATTGGGCTTGGCCCATATCCATGAGCCAGGTTCAGACTTGAGAGCGCCAACTTGCTGGCTCCACCAAGTAGGGTTGGCCGCCACACTCTATTAGGAAAGGAGGGAGGGAATTGATTACCATTATGGCTATAAATAGCCTTTGTACACTCCTAATTCAGCACCTTTGAATCAGAATTTATTTTGCACTCCATTGTGAGTTTGTGAGAGCTAAGCCTCTTAGGTTCTTGGATGAACCATTTCTGATTCTTATCAAGAGCTTCCATTCTCTTGTGGCGAATCTTCACGGACTTATCACTCTCTTGAGAGTGTGGCGTCTTCTTTCATTTCTGTCTCAATTCCATCTTTTTATTTTAATTCTGTTTGCTTAGTTCTTTGTTTATGCGCCACTTTCCTTAAAGCTTGCACCTTTAGCACTTCATTCTTCTTGCACTACTGTTTGTATGCGCCATCTTAATTCAAGAGCAAAGTATTTGTTCTTCCTTCTTCAAATAGAAGTGGGCGCCAATTTGAGGATTAAGGATTCTAATTCCTAAAGTTCTCATTATTATCATGTTAAAACCATTATACCAAGATCCAATTCGAGGCCGATCCGTTAAAAACTATATGCATCCGTTTTGGATCATATCATGTGGTATCTAGAGCCGGATCCTAGAATTGACAAAGTTCTTGTTTTTATTGTGTCTTGTTCTTATTGCTTTCTAACACCAAGCACGATTGCTTGAGTGCCATATTTGTACACAATTGGATCATCTTGATCAGCGCCATTTCCAAGGATTGGCGAAATTCTTTACATTCTGCTCTTTAAGTCATTTACTTTCTTAGCCTTTAAATTCGTGCCTTTAATTACGTCTTTTAATTCCAATTCTTTGTTTCTTGTTTTTATTCTAGTCATTTATTCTTTTGCCAATTCTGACTTTAATCCTTTATTTCCATATTGGTTGCCGTTGATGTTTATAGCACTTGAATTGAAAAGGAAACTTTTAATCACACAATTGGCACAACAATTCAATTTGATATTGCAATAACCAATTTTTAAGTGCAAAAAAAAAAAAAAAAAAAGCGAGCAGCGTGATCTACAAAAAAATCCTTTTATTCCAGAAACAAAAAAACAAAAAAAGGAAAAGAAAAGAGCCCTTGCACTTAACAAGATTAAATTGTTGCCATTGTGGACTTCATTAGGAGTGTTGCTTTGTAATTCATAACTTTTTGCGCAATTGTCTTCTCATTGTTCCAGTTCCTTTTGTCTTCTTTGCATTCCTTTTGAGTTGTACTTTTCCTTGTTAGCTTTTCTTGTTTGTCTCTTTAAATTCTTTTAAGTTTTGTCTATAGTTTCTTTCCTTTCTTCAAATTCTGGGTGATTAACTCTTGTGAAGTTTGTCATTTGTGAAACGAACCCTTGGTAATTGAAACACGAGAGGGTTTATTTAAGAACTCAAAGAGACTTGAGAGGTAAAAGGCAAGAGTGGACATTATAGAAAAAGCCTACTAAGAGTGAAACACGAGTGATAAATTCAAGAGTGTAAACACGTGAGAAGAGTGGAAAGGGCCTTTTGTTTGTTATTTTTTTTTAACCCTATAAAAAAAAATCCAAAGATGAGTGAAGGAAGCACACCCCCATCCCCTAGGACCGCCCGATTGATGCAATTCCTAGCCCAAGAGTTAGACAAAGGGTTAAACCAAGTTCGGGCTGAATTTAACACAAGGTTGGATGAAAGGAGTAGGGGTTCTCAACATGAGGCCTCGCATGAGGATGAATATGATTATGATTCGGGTAGGGAAAGGAGACCCAGGAGGGACCATGATCGGAGAAGGAGACATGGGAGGCATGATGATAGGAGACATAGGAGGTATAGGAGTAATGAGAGGGAAGGAGAACTAGGAAGAGTTAAGATCCAAGTACCCTCTTTCAAAGGAAAGAATGGCCGTGAAGACTACCTAGAATGGGAGACCAAAATAGAACAAATCTTTTCCTATCACCGCTACAATGAAGAGAGGAAGGTGAAGGTGGCAGCCCTTGAGTTTTCTCGATTATGCTCTAATCTGGTGGGACCAAGTACAAAAGGAGAGGGAAAGAAATAGGGATTACCAGTAGATACTTGGGAGGAGATGAAAGCTTTGATGAGAAAAAGGTTTGTACCTTCGTGGTACCACCGGAGTTACATAATAAACTCCAAAGACTTACCCAAGGGAGTAAGAGTGTGGATGAGTACCATAAGGAGATGGAGGTGGCCTTGGTAAGGGCAAACATCAATGAAGATAGGGAGGCTACCATGTCCCGTTTCCTTCACGCCTAAACCGTGAGATAGGAGACATTGTGGAGTTGCATCATTATGAAGAGCTTGAAGAGTTGGTCCACCAAGCCATAAAGGTGGAACAACAACTCAAGAGGAAGGCATGGAGGAAATCTCCTCCACCTTTAAAACCCCTGCTTGGAAGGATAAGCAACCCAAGGAGGTTTCCTCTACACAACCTAAGGAAGGTATGAACTCTAAAAACTCTAAAACTTTTCCTTCCACTAACGCTTCTTCTTCTTACATTTCTAAGCACAGGGGACATTAAGTGTTTCAAATGTTTGGGAAAAGGCCATATGGCCTATGAGTGCCCAAACAAAAGGACAATGACCATGAAAGGGGGTATATTTCTAGTGAGTCATGTAAGGGCTCCTCACGAAAGTGAGAAGGAAGAAGAGTCACGAAACCTTAGCTCATGATGGTGACTTGCTAATGATAAGGAGACTCTTAGGGAGTCAAATTATGCCAAATGAGCTAGACCAAAGGGAAAACATTTTCCATACAAGATGCATCATCCAAGGAAAGGTCTGTTCCTTAATCATTGATGGGGGAAGTTGCACAAATGTGGCCAAAGACTGCGTTTGGTAAGAAAACTTGAACTTCAAACTATTCCCCATCCCAGGCCATACAAACTTCAATGGTTGAGTGAGAATGGTGAGTTACTAGTCAATCAGCAAGTGTTGGTAAGCTTGTCCATTGGTAAGTATCAAGATGATGTCTTATGTGATGTTGTTCCCATGGAGGCCGGCCATGTTTTACTTGGTAGGCCTTGGCGCTTGATAAATGTGCTACTCATGATGGTTTTACTAATAAATACTCTTTTGTGCATAATTCTTTGAAAATTACCCTTGTGCCTTTGACTCCTAAACAGGTTTGTGGAGACCAAGTGGCGCTGAGACTTAGGAGAGAAGAAGGCCACAAAGGGAAAGACAAAGGGGGAAAAAAAGTGGGGATCAAAAAGATATTGAATGTTTAATTGCCAGGAGAGTGAAATAAAGAGGGCTTGCTTTATGAGGCAAGAGATGTACATTTGCGTGTACAAGGATTTATATTTGAATCATAACTCTAACCCTCTACCTAGTGAGGTAGAGTCTCTTTTGCAGGATTTTGAAGATGTCTTCCCAAAGAGTGTTCCTCCCGGACTACCTCCTTTAAGGGGTATTGAGCATCAAATGGACTTCATTCCGAGAGCCTCTTTGCCTAATAGGCCCGCCTATAGGACCAATCCGAGAAAACAAAGGAAATTCAGAAGCAAGTGGAGGAATTGCTCCAAAAAGGTTGGGTAAGAGAAAGCTTGAGCCCTTGTGCCGTTCCCGTTATTCTTGTCCCTAAAAAGGACGGCACTTGGCGCATGTGTACCGACCGTAGGGTCAGAATAATATCACTGTGAAATATAGACACCCCATCCCTAGACTAGATGATATGCTTGATGAATTGCATGGTGCTTGTTATTTTTCTAAAGTTGATTTGAAGAGTGGGTACCATCAAATTAGGATGAGGGAGGGGGATGAGTGGAAAACAGCCTTTAAAACTAAGCATGGATTGTATGAATGGTTGGTAATGCCTTTTGGACTTACAAATGCGCCTAGCACCTTCATGAGGTTGATGAACCATGTATTAAGAGAGTTTCTAGGCAAGTTTGTAGTGGTGTACTTTGATGACATTCTGATCTATAGCATAACCTTAGATGAGCACCTAGAACACCTTAGAAATTTGTGATGAGTGTGCTAAGGAAAGAAAAGTTGTATGCTAATTTAGAGAAGTGTGTCTTTTGTACCGACCATGTGGTGTTTTTAGGTTTTGTTGTAAGTGCTAAGGGAGTACAAGTGGATGAAGAAAAGATTAAAGCCATTAGGGAGTGGCCTACCCCTAAGTCGATGAGTGAGGTGAGAAGCTTCCATGGGCTAGCTAGTTTCTATAGAAGGTTCGTAAAGGACTTTAGCACCATAGCTGCCCCTTTGAATGAGGTTGTGAAGAAGAATGTGAGCTTTAAGTGGGGAGAAGCACAAGAGAGAAGCTTTAACACCCTTAAAGAAAAACTTACTCAAGCGCCCATACTTGCATTGCCTAATTTTTCTATGTCATTTGAACTTGAATGTGATGCATCTAATGTGGGTATTGGGGCTGTTTTACTCCAGGGGGGCATCCAATTGCGTACTTTAGTGAGAAATTGCATGGTGCTGTTTTGAACTATTCCACTTATGATAAAGAGTTGTATGCACTTATAAGGGCTTTGCACACTTGGCAGCACTATCTTTTGCCAAAGGAATTCGTAATTCATAGTGATCATGAGTCACTAAAATATTTGAAAGGGCAAGATAAGCTTAACAAAAGGCATGCTAAGTGGGTAGAATTTCTTGAACAATTCCCCTATGTGATCAAGCACAAGCAAGGTAAGGTGAATGTAGTGGTAGATGCACTCTCTAGAAGGTATACCTTACTTTCCACTCTTGAAACAAAAATTCTTGGTTTTGAACACATAAAAGAGTTGTATGTGCATGATGATGATTTCTCCAAAGTATATGCTGTTTGTGAAAAAGGGGCGCATAATGGGTTCTTTAGGCATGATGGGTTTTTATTCAAGGAAAAATATTTATGTGTGCCTAAATGTTCGTTGCGTGAACTCTTACTTAGGGAAGCACATGAGGGGGGACTAATGGGACATTTTGGGATCCAAAAGACTTTGGACATTTTGCATGAGCATTTTTATTGGCCTGGCATGAAGCATGATGTGCATAGAATTTGTGATAGATGCATTGTTTGTAAAAAGGCCAAGTCAAAGGTAATGCCCCATGGACTTTATACCCCCTTACCTATCCCAGATTCTCCTTGGATTGACTTGTCTATGGACTTTGTGCTAGGTCTTCCCGCTCAAGAGGGGGAGACTCAATTTTTGTGGTTGTTGACAGGTTTTCCAAGATGGCCCACTTTATTCCTTGTCATAAGGTGGATGATGCTACTCATGTGGCGGACTTGTTCTTCAAGGAAATTGTAAGACTACATGGGATGCCCAAGAGCATAGTCTCGATAGGGACTCTAAGTTCCTCAGTCACTTTTGGAGAACCCTTTGGAACAAATTAGGGACCAAGCTGTTATTTTCTACCACTTGTCACCCACAAACCGATGGGCAAATCAAGTGGTGAATAGGACCCTTTCGACCTTCTTTGCGGTCAATCATCAAGAGGAACGCCAAAACATGGGAAGAATGCTTACCTCTTGTTGAATTTTCTTATAATAGAGCGGTTCATTCTACCACTAGCTTTTCTCCTTTTGAAATTGTGTACGGATTTAATCCCTCACACCCCTTGATTTCTTTGCCTCTACGATATTTTTCTTTGAATCATAGGGACGGGAAGGCGAAGGCAGAATATGTGAGGAAGCTCCATGAGAAAGTCAAGTCCCAAATTGAAAAAAAGAGGGAGCAATATGCTAGGCAAGCCAGCAAAGGAAGAAAAAGGGTTGGGTTTAAGGCTGGGGATTGGAGTGCAGGTGCATATGAGGGAGGAAAGGTTCCCGCCACAGAGGAAATCAAAGCTCTCACGTAGAGGAGATGGTCCCTTCCAAATCATTAAAAAGATCAATGATAATGCCTACAAAGTTGCCCTACCAGGTGAGTATGGAGTTAGTGCAACATTTAATGTGGTGACTTAAGTCCTTTTGATGTAGGTGATGAAGGATCAAATTGAGGCGAATTCTTTCGAAGGGGGAGAGCATGATGAAGTCCAGGGAAATTCAAATGGAGACCATCCAATAGATGCAAGGCCCAATGATGCTCTACAAGGACTTGGAGGCCCAATGACGAGGTCAAGGACTAAAAAGGCTAAAGAGGCTTTGGACAAAGAAGTCAACTATTTCCTATCTCTCAAACCAACTCCCGAAGGCCCAACTCTCAAGATAGTCCAAATAATCCAAGTTGATGAAGAACCCATTATGGGGGGCATGATATCACCCTAGTCGTTCCTTTTAATTTATTTAGATAAAGTATTTGAACTTTTTTAAATTCAGTTTGGTTGTATTTTCCATTTGGGATAATTTTTGTAATGAGGTCCTACTTGTTTTGGGCTAACTAAGCACATAGGATCTTAGAATGTGTTGCAGCTTTGCTAATTGGGCTTGGCCCATATCCATGAGCCAAGTTCAGACTTGGGAGCGCCAACTTGCTGGCTCCACCAAGTAGGGTTGGCCGCCACACTCTATTAGGAAAGGAGGGAGGGAATTGATTACCATTATGGCTATAAATAGCCTTTGTACACTCCTAATTCAGCACCTTTGAATCAGAATTTATTTTGCACTCCATTGTGAGTTTGTGAGAGCTAAGCCTCTTAGGTTCTTGGATGAACCATTTCTGATTCTTATCAAGAGCTTCCATTCTCTTGTGGCGAGTCTTCACCGGACTTATCACTCTCTTGAGAGTGTGGCGTCTTCTTTCATTTCTGTCTCAATTCCATCTTTTTATTTTAATTCTGTTTGCTTAGTTCTTTGTTTATGCGCCACTTTCCTTAAAGCTTGCACCTTTAGCACTTCATTCTTCTTGCACTACTGTTTGTATGCGCCATCTTAATTCAAGAGCAAAGTATTTGTTCTTCCTTCTTCAAATAGAAGTGGGCGCCAATTTGAGGATTAAGGATTCTAATTCCTAAAGTTCTCATTTTTATACTGTTTTAACCCTTATAACAAGATTCAATTCGAGGACGATCCGTTAAAAACTATATGCATCCGTTTTGGATCATATCATCTTGATACTTACCAATGGACAAGCTTACCAACACTTGCTGATTGACTAGTAACTCACCATTCTCACTCAACCATTGAAGTTTGTATGGCCTGGGATGGGGAATAGTTTGAAGTTCAAGTTTTCTTACCAAACGAGTGCTGGCCACATTTGTGCAACTTCCCCCATCAATGATTAAGGAACAGACCTTTCCTTGTATGATGAATCTTGTATGGAAAATGTTTTCCCTTTGGTCTAGCTCATTTGGCACAATTTGACTCCCTAAGAGTCTCCTTATCATTAGCAAGTCACCATCATGAGCTAAGGTTTCGCACTCTTCTTCCTTCTCACTTTCGACAGGGGAGCCCTTACATGACTCACTAGAAATATACCCCCCTTTCATGGTCATTGTCCTTTTGTTTGGGCACTCATAGGCCATATGGCCTTTTCCCAAACATTTGAAACACTTAATGTCCCTATGCTTAGAAACAGAAGAAGAAGAAGCGTTAGTGGAAGGAAAAGTTTTAGAGTTTTTAGAGTTCATACCTTCCTTAGGTTGTGTAGAGGAAACCTCCTTGGGTTGCTTATCCTTCCAAGCAGGGTTTTAAAGGTGGAGGAGATTTCCTCCATGCCTTCCTCTTGAGTTGTTGTTCCACCTTTATGGCTTGGTGGACCAACTCTTCAAGCTCTTCATAATGATGCAACTCCACAATGTCTCCTATCTCACGGTTTAGGCCGTGAAGGAAACGGACATGGTAGCCTCCTATCTTCATTGATGTTTGCCCTTACCAAGGCCACCTCCATCTCCTTATGGTACTCATCCACACTCTTACTCCCTTGGGTAAGTCTTTGGAGTTTATTATGTAACTCCGGTGGTACCACGAAGGTACAAACCTTTTTCTCATCAAAGCTTTCATCTCCTCCCAAGTATCTACTGGTAATCCCTATTTCTTTCCCTCTCCTTTTGTACTTGGTCCCACCAGATTAGAGCATAATCGAGAAAACTCAAGGGCTGCCACCTTCACCTTCCTCTCTTCATTGTAATCGGTGATAGGAAAAGATTTGTTCTATTTTGGTCTCCCATTCTAGGTAGGCTTGAGGTCATTCTTTCCTTTGAAAGAGGGTACTTGGATCTTAACTCTTCCTAGTTCTCCTTCCCTCTCATTACTCCTATACCTCCTATGTCTCCTATCATCATGCCTCCCATGTCTCCTTCTCCGATCATGGTCCCTCACAGGTCTCCTTTCCCTACCCGAATCATAATCATATTCATCCTCATGCGAGGCCTCATGTTGAGAACCCCTACTCCTTTCATCCAACCTTGTGTTAAATTCAGCCCGAACTTGGTTTAACCCTTTGTCTAACTCTTGGGCTAGGAATTGCATCAATTAGGCGGTCCTAGGGATGGGGGTGTGCTTCCTTCACTCATCTTTGGATTTTTTTATAGGGTTAAAAAAATAACAAACAAAAGGCCACTTTCCACTCTTCTCACGTGTTTACACTCTTGAATTTATCACTCGTGTTTCACTCTTAGTAGGCTTTTTCTATAATGTCCACTCTTGCCTTTTACCTCTCAAGTCTCTTTGAGTTCTTAAATAAACCCTCTCGTGTTTCAATTACCAAGGGTTCGTTTCACAAATGACAAACTTCACAAGAGTTAATCACCCAGAATTTGAAGAAAGGAAAGAAACTCTAGACAAAACTTAAAAGAATTTAAAGAGACAAACAAGAAAAGCTAACAAGGAAAAGTACAACTCAAAAGGAATGCAAAGAAGACAAAAGGAACTGGAACAATGAGAAGACAATTGCGCAAAAAGTTATGAATTACAAAGAACACTCCTAATGAAGTCCACAATGGCAACAATTTAATCTTGTTAAGTGCAAGGGCTCTTTTCTTTTCCTTTTTTTGTTTTTTTGTTTCTGGAATAAAAGGATTTTTTTGTAGATCACGCCCTGTTTCGCTTTTTTTTTTTTTTGCACTTAAAAATTGGTTATTGCAATATCAAATTGAATTGTTGTGCCAACTGTGTGATTAAAAGTTTCCTTTTCAATTCAAGTGCTATAAACATCAACAGCAACCAATATGGAAATAAAGGATTAAAGCTGTAAATTGCGCAAAAGAATAAATGACTAGAATAAAAACAAGAAACAAAGAACTGGAATTAAAAGACAGAATTAAAGGCACGAATTTAAAGGCTAAGAAAGTAAATGACTTAAAGAGCGAGAATGTAAAGAATTTCGCCAATCCTTGGAAATGGCGCTGATCAAGATGATCCAAATGTGTACAAATATGGCACTCAAGCAAGCGTGCTTGGTGTTAGAAAACAATAAGAACAAGACACAATAAAAACAAGAACTTTGTCAATTCTAGGATCCGGCTCTAGATACCACATGATATGATCCAAAACGGATGCATATAGTTTTTAACGGATCGCCCTCGAATTGAATCTTGTTATAAGGGTTAAAACAGTATAAAAATGAGAACTTTAGGAATTAGAATCCTTAATCCTCAAATTGGCGCCACTTCTATTTGAAGAAGGAAGAACAAATACTTTTCTCTTGAATTAAGATGGCATACAAACAGTAGTGCAAGAAGAATGAAGTGCTAAAGGTGCAAGCTTTAAGGAAAGTGGCGCATAAACAAAGAACTAAGCAAGCAGAATTAAAATAAAAAGATGGAATTGAGACAGAAATGAAAGAAGACGCCACACTCTCAAGAGAGTGATAAGTCCGGTGAAGATTCGCCACAAGAGAATGGAAGCTCTTGATAAGAATCAGAAATGGTTCATCCAAGAACCTAAGAGGCTTAGCTCTCACAAACTCACAATGGAGTGCAAAATAAATTCTGATTCAAAGGTGCTGAATTAGGAGTGTACAAAGGCTATTTATAGCCATAATGGTAATCAATTCCTTCGCTCCTTTCCTAATAGAGTGTGGCGGCCAACCCTACTTGGTGGAGCCAGCAAGTTGGCGCTCCCAAGTCTGAACCTGGCTCATGGATATGGGCCAAGCCCAATTAGCAAAGCTGCAACACATTCTAAGATCCTATGTGCTTAGTTAGCCAAAAACAAGTAGGACCTTATTACAAAAATTATCCCAAATGGAAAATACAACCAAACTGAATTTAAAAAAGTTCAAATACTTAATCTAAATAAATTAAAAGGAACGACTAGGGTGATATCATGCCCCCCATATTGGGTTCTTCATCAACTTGGATTATTTGGACTATCTTGAGAGTTGGGCCTTCGGGAGTTGGTTTGAGAGATAGGAAATAGTTGACTTCTTTGTCCAAAGCCTCTTTAGCCTTTTTAGTCCTTGACCTCGTCATTGGGCCTCCAAGTCCTTGTAGAGCATCATTGGGCCTTGCATCTATTGGATGGTCTCCATTTGAATTTCCCTGGACTTCATCAGGTTCTAAAGAATGATGTTCAGCTCCCCTAGCCCTTATCTCAATCAGCCAAAAAATATCTAGATATTTCGTTTGTCGCGTTCTCGCTCAATCGGGTGCGCGGTGTTACACGTATATTAGGTTTTAATACTAAAAATTCCAAAAATAAATCTAATAAATTATTCTACAATCAAAAATTATTAATCAACCAAAATGTCCCTAAAAATATTAGAAGTATTTCTATGAATGTCGCTTTCTCGATTTACGAGATAAAACGCGACCGTAATGCAGTTTTGCGCGTAGAAAACACCCTACATTTTTCTGATGTCCAAAAATTTCAGAAAAATTTCCAATAAATCCTAAATAATGGAAAATGCTAAGATCTTAAATTTTATAAAATTTGGATCACGTTTGGGTATGTTTCAGTTAGAAACTCGCCCAATAGCCTAGTTACGGCAGAATTCAATAGAATTCTCGCAGCGTAATTAAAACTGTAAATTAGTGAGGATCACTAATTTCAATTTCTCTTATCAAATAAATATTATTCAAACAATAAAATCATCAATACAAAATTATTAAAATAAAAGTCACCTTAAATACGACATAAAACCAACAATTAATAAAATAGCTCAACGTCAAAAATTTAAACTGTGACTTAAAAATACTTATTAAATCCTGAAAATTATTTCTCATTCAATAAAATAATTTTCTTCTATCAAATGGCAATTTTTCACATTTTTCAGGATTAATTCAAATTAAAACAGTATACGTCTACACTGTCTGTTAATCTGAATTAATTACTAAAACAGTAAATTGTTTACAACAAATGTAGCAGCTCTTTGTACTTTTCACAAATCATCAAGGTGATCAATCTCTATGATTTATTTCCAGGTAGTCGGAACTGTAAAATAATTTTTACAAAAATTGGGATGTTACATTACTGCCCTCCTTAAAAAAAAAAATTCGTCCCCGAAAATTCATTTACAAACTAAAACAAAATCAGGAAATCTGAAAAATCATAACTTCACACTAAAAGCATATCATAAACTTTGGACTTTGAAAACTAATGCGACTTGAAAGTTATTACATTCAAGCAGGCAGCATCAAAACATACATTCCATTCATACATCATAACTAGTTAAAACACTACACTATTAACTTAAACGTCTACAAAACACAATACTCTGCGTCCATGTCGAAGAAGTGATGACTACCTTTTTGTAAAGTAGCCTTGTTACGATCTTTGGGTTGAAATCAAATTAAGACACAAGTGTTGTTTTTAGCGCAATTGTCAAGACAAAGAAAATGGAAAGGAAAAAGGAATGGAAGCACCACAATTCCCTAAGGAATTGATAAGCAAGTCGAAGAACGTCACAAGAAGGTTACTTCTTGATAAGTTTAGTTTGGCTCAATCCAGAACCCAAGAGTGCATAACTCTCCCAATGTTTAACACTAGTTTTTCTCAAAAGCAAAATTTTGCCCTTTTCATTGATAATGGCGTGATTATAAAGGGGAATACAAGGAAATGCAGCTGCTTTTTCTCTTCCTAAACAGCCCACTAATGGGTAATTAAATGTGTAATACAAAGTGTAACCAACTAGCACTTAATGGAACAAGAAATGAACACCAAGTCAGCAGCCCAAGTAAGTGTCTAGGCGTGGTGCATCAGCCCAAAGGATGAGCCTAGGCTTGATTTAGGTGCATAGAGGAGCTGCTAGAAATTCCTTTAGACAAAGCTTTAAAATTTGGCTTCAATGTGTCTACAAAGTGTAACTGCCAAATATTTAAAGGTGAGACAATGCAATGAACTACTCCTTCAATTCTGATTCTTCAAAGTGTAACCACCAAGCATTAAAGGTGAGACAATGCATTGATGCTCTTCAATTCTTTGTCTTGTGCATTCATGAATCTTCATTAGTTTCTTTCCCCCTCTTGATGGAACCTTAATTCAGCTTTAGTGTAGCTGAATTATTTGTTTTCCTCAATTAAAAGGCCATAGAAAAAAACACACTCCAAATGACAAAAATGCAAGAAACCAAACAAACTGTTTGTTGGGCTTTAGTGAAAATTAGATAGTTCAGCCCAACAATTTATTCAATTTTAAACACACCAAAACAACTTAAAATAATGCATGACATTGGGTCATGTGCCATCCATTGGCCCATCTATGCAATAGACCAATTTGGGTTCCAAGTCTTCAAGTATTGGGCTCTCCTTAAACATTTGGATCACCAAAAGGTTCAAGGCCTCCTTAGCTCTTTTAGCACGTGCCCTTGTCATAGGACCTCCCAGCCCTTGTAGAACTTGATCTTCCTTGCTCTTTATGTCCTCATCATCCCTTCCTTCTTTAAATGGATTCGACCTCGAATTGACATCTTCTTCACCTACATCAAAAGGAGACAAGTCAGCCACATTGAAAGTAGCACTAACACCAAACTCACCTGGTAATACAATTTTATAAGCATTATCATTGATTTTGGATAGCACTTGGAATGGTCCATCCCCTCTTGGCTGGAGCTTTGATTTCCTTTGTGAAGGAAACCTTT
Source organism: Calophaca sinica (assembly GCA_037113605.1). Lineage (NCBI taxonomy): Eukaryota > Viridiplantae > Streptophyta > Magnoliopsida > Fabales > Fabaceae > Calophaca > Calophaca sinica. Next base: position 46,931,693 of record CM073737.1, read on the forward strand.
CCTTCCTCATGTGTACCCAAACCCAATCTCCAGGTTCAAATACCACCCTTTTTCTTCCTTTGTTGGCATATTTGGCATAGCTTTCAGTTCTCTTCTCAATTTGAGTCTTCACCTGTTCATGTAAGTTCTTCACATATTCAGCCTTAGCTTTGCCATCTTTGTGTTTTAAAACAGAAGTGTCAGATAATGGCAACAAATCAAGAGGAGTTAAAGGGTTAAATCCATAGACAATCTCAAATGGGGAATGTTGTGTAGTACTATGGACAGCCCTATTATATGCAAACTCCACATGAGGCAAACACTCTTCCCAAGACTTGATATTCTTTTTAATCACAAACTAAGAAGAGAAGAAAGAGTTCGATTTACTACCTCAGTTTGTCCATCCGTTTGAGGATGACAAGTGGTGGAGAAAAGAAGCTTCGTGCCTAGCTTACCCCATAAGGTCCTCCAAAAGTGACTTAGGAATTTTGTGTCACGATCTGAAACAATGCTCCTAGGCAGCCCATGGAGGCGCACCACCTTCTTAAAGAACAAGTCAGCAACATGGCAAGCATCATCAACCTTTTTGCATGGTATGAAGTGTGCCATTTTGGAAAACTCACAACAACCACAAAAATGGAATCCTTGCCACTCCTTGTCCGTGGCAACCCTAACACAAAATCCATAGACAAATCTATCCAAGGAGAATCAGGAATAGGCAAAGGAGTATAAAGACCATGAGGCATTACCTTAGACTTAGACTTTTCACAAACAATGCATCGGTCACAAAATTTATGCACATCAACTTTCATATGTGGCCAATAAAAATGTTCATTCAACACGTCTAAAGTCTTTTGAACCCCAAAATGTCCAATTAATCCCCCCTCATGTGCCTCTTTTACAAGTAGTTCTCTTATGGATCCTTTTGGCACACATAATTTTTTTTCTTTAAACAAATAGTCATTGTGCCTAAAGTATCCATTTTGGGTAGCATGCACACATTCAACATATTTAGAGGAGAAATCAGGGTCATGTTCATACAAATCCTTAATGTGTTCAAGACAAAAAAAATTAGTTTCAAGGGTAGAAAGTAGCACATACCTCCTTGAAAGAGCATCAGCCACTACATTGCTCTTACTCTTCTTATGCTTGATCACATAAGAAAATTGCTCCAAAAATTCAACCCAATTGGCATGCCTCTTATTCAGCTTGCCTTGTCCTTTAAGATGCTTCAAGGACTCATGATCACTATGAATGACAAATTCTTTTGGTAAAAGATAGTGCTGCCAAGTTTGTAAAGCCCTTACCAAGGCATACAACTCTTTGTCATAAGTGGAATAATTAAGAGTAGCCCCATTCAATTTTTCACTAAAGTAAGCAATGGGATGCCCTTCTTGCATAAGAACAGCCCCAATACCAACATTAGAAGCATCACACTCAATTTCAAAAGATTTTGCAAAATTAGGCAATGCAAGTATTGGTGCATGAGTGAGCTTTTCCTTAAGGACAGAGAATGCATGCTCTTGTTTTTCCCCCCACTTAAACCCCACATCTTTCTTAACAATTTCATTAAGAGGTGCAGCTAGAGTACTGAAATCTTTCACAAACCTATAGAAACTAGCTAAGCCATGAAAACTCCTAACATCAGTCACATTTTTGGGAGTTGGCCACTCTTGAATTGCTTTTATTTTCTCTTCATCAACATGCACACCCTTAGCATTTATAACAAATCCTAAGAAGACTACATGATCAGTGCAAAGTATGCATTTTTCCATGTTTGCATACAATTTTTCTTTTCTAAGCACATGCATAACAGCCCTCAAATGATTGTAATGGTCATCTAAGCTTTTACTATATATCAAGATATCGTCAAAATATACAACAACAAACTTACCCAAAAATTCCCTCAAAACATGGTTCATTAATCTCATGAAAGTACTAGGTGCATTGGTTAAGCCAAAAGGCATAACCAACCATTCATATAAACCAAATTTTGTTTTGAAAGCAGTTTTCCATTCATCCCCTTCCCTTATTCTAATTTGATGATACCCACTTTTCAAATCAATTTTCGAAAATAAGCATGCACCAAATAGTTCATCAAGCAAATCATCTAACCTGGGAATAGGATGCTTATATTTGATGGTGATGTTGTTGATGGCTCTACAATCAGTGCACATCCTCCAACTACCATCCTTTTTGGGTACCAAAATTACCGGTACAGCACAAGGACTCAAACTCTCTTTTACCCACCCTTTGCGCATCAATTCCTCCACTTGCTTTTGCATCTCTTGAGTTTGTTGAGGATTGCTACAATATGCTGGCCTATTAGGCAAAGAGGCTCCGGGAATGAGATCAATGTGATGCTCTATTCCTCTTATAGGGGGTAAACCATCCGGTACCTCCTTTGGAAACACATCTTCAAATTCCTGCAAAAGAAACTCAATTCAACTTGGCAAAATTTTTGCTTCAGCATTGTTAGAGAGTAAATTAAATTCCTTGCAAATGAGCAAGTATAGAGGCTGGTGTGAAAAAATTGCTCTCTTCACCTCTCCTTTTGTAGCAAGAAAACTCTCTTTTCTCTCTTTTTCAACACTTTTTTTCTCACTATTTTTACTCTTTTTAATTATGCCCTCTTCTTTCTTTTCACTCTCTTTTTCTCTCAACTCCTGTTGCTCTTTCTTTTCTCTCATTTTTATTTGATCCTCTCTAACCTCTCTAGGAGACAATGGTATAAGAGTGATCTTTTGATCATTATGCAAGAAAGAAATCTTGTTGGTGTGCCCTTCATGGTTGGTCTTCTTATCAAACTGCCATGGCCTTCCCAACAGCATGTGACTAGCTTCCATAGGTACCACATCACACAAAACAAAATCATGGTACTTCCCAATCGAAAAACAAACCTCAACTTGTTTGTTTACGGTCATTTCTACCGCTTCACTTAGCCATTGGAGTTTATAAGGTTTTGGGTGAGGTTTAGTTTCCAAATTAAGTTTTGACACCAAACGTGTGCTAGCCACATTAGTAGAACTTCCTCCATCAATAATTAAAGAGCATACCTTCCCTTGAACAAGACACCTCGTATGGAAAATATTCTCCCTTTGACTTGTATCATCTTCTTTAACTTGGCTTCCTAGCAACCTCCTTACCATGAGCAAGTCTCCTTCTGGTGGGAACTCCTCTTCCTTTTCATCCTCACTATTTGGGGTAGATTTGGATGAATACTCTGAAGAATCTTCTCTAGGGTTCTTCAACACCATCACCTTCTTGCTTGGACAATGAGAGGCAATGTAACCCCTGCCTAAACACTTAAAACATTTGACTTCACGATTTTTAGTGTTAGAAAGAGTATCATTAGGAATAGAAGTAGCTTTCCCTTTAGGGTCAGCCGTGTGCTCTTTGGAAGATGATGAACCCTCCTTCTTAAATTTGTCCCTCCAATTTGATGAGTTCGCGTTAGAGGAACTCTTCTTCAACTGACTCTTCCTTTTGAGTTGTTGTTCCCCCTGATTGCTTGGTGAACCAAGTCTTCCATCTCCGCATAGTGTTGCAACTCCACCACATCACTAATGTCACGGTTTAGGCCATGTAAGAACCGTGCCATGAGTGCTTCATGATCTTCCTCCACATTGGCTCTAATCAAAGCCAATTCCATCTCCTTGTGGTATTCATCAACACTTTTAGACCCTTGGGTGAGTCTTTGCAGCTTGTTGTGCAATTCTCTATGGTAATAAGAAGGCACAAATCTCCTCCTCATCAATCTCTTCATCTCTTCCCAAGTTACAACTAGTGGCTCTTCATTTCTTCTTCTGTCTTTGATGTTTTGATCCCACCACACCAAAGCATAGTCAGAAAACTCCAAGGCTGCCACTTGCACTTTCTTTACTTCTGTAAAATTGTGACATGAAAAGATTTGGTCAACCTTCATCTCCCACTCCAAATACGCCTCTGGATCATTCCTTCCTTGAAAAGATGGCACCTTTATTTTTATGCCACCCAAACTATCCTCTCTATCTCCATCATATCCTCCCCTCCTCCTTTCATGTCTCTCCCTACGCCTCCTTTCTTCAGATCCTTCACTATCAGCCCCAGAAGAATGTCTAGATGATCTATTCCTCTCCAATTGATCAAGTCTCTCATGGAACTCATCTGATTGTTGGCGCAACATCCTTCCCATTTCTTGAGCCAAAGCTGTTATTTGCATTTGTAGACGTGCAGTTCTTGGAGACGGAGGAGGACTATTTTCAGCCATGAATTTTCTGCAAAAGAGACAAATACAAAATATAGAGAATAGGACCTCACCACTCTACTCACGTGTTTCACTCAAAAGAATTCTTTTTTTTGTCTACTCGTGTTTCACTCAATTTAGGCTTTTTCTCTAATGTGCACTCTTGCCTTTTTCCACTCAAATGCCCTCTTTGAGTTCTTTAAAGAAGACAAACACAAACAAAACAAGTAAGCAAACAATCTTGTAACAAAACAAAGAAAAACAGAATTTTAAGAAAGTGAGTCTATCAATGAAACAAAGAAAAGGCACTAAATCAAATTGTTCAAATTAAGAAAGGGACTGTACCTTCTTTTTTTTTTGTAATATTTCGAATTTTTTTAAAAGGCAAAGCTGTCTTTCTTTTTCTTTAATCAAAACTAGACAGCTCTTGTTTTTTTTTTTTTAACTTACTTGTGCAGCCTTCAAAGATAATTCTTTTATAATTTTCTGGACAAAAAGAAAAACAAAGTTAGACAAACTCACAATTGAAAGGAAATGAAAAAATAGAAATGAAGAAGAATAAGAAGTAAACAGAAACTGAATAGAAGAAAGGAAAAACAAACAAAAATTTCAACCTCAACCTGAGCTTTGGTACCACTTGATGACTACCTTTTTGTAAAGTAGCCTGGTTACGATCTTTGGGTTGAAATCAGATTAAGACACAAGTGTTGTTTTTAGCGCAATTGTCAAGACAAAGAAAATGGAAAGGAAAAAGGAATGGAAGCACCACAATTCCCTAAGGAATTGATAAGCTAGTCGAAGAACGCCATAAGAAGGTTACTTCTGGATAAGTTCAGTTTGGCTCAATCCAGAACCCAAGAATGCATAACTCTCCCAAGTGTTTAACACTAGTTTTTCTCAAAAGCAAAATTCTGCCCTTTTAATTGATAATGGCGTGATTATAAAGGGGAATACAAGGAAATGCAGCAGCTTTTTCTCTTCCTAAACAGCCCACTAATGGGTAATAAAATGTGTAATACAAAGTGTAACCAACTAGCACTTAATGGAACAAGAAATGAACACCAAGTCAGCAGCCCAAGTAAGTGTCTAGGCGTGGTGCATCAGCCCAAAGGATGAGCCTAGGCTTGATTTAGGTGCATAGAGGAGCTGCTGGAAATTCCTTTAGACAAAGCTTTAAAATTTGGCTTCAATGTGTCTTCAAAGTGTAACTGCCAAATATTTAAAGGTGAGACAATGCAATGAACTACTCCTTCAATTCTGATTCTTCAAAGTGTAACCACCAAGCATTAAAGGTGAGACAATGCATTGATGCTCTTCAATTCTTTGTCTTGTGCATTCATGAATCTTCATTAGTTTATTTCCCCTCTTGATGGCGTCTTAATTCAGCTTTAGGGTAGCTGAATTATTTGTTTTCCTCAATTAAAAGGCCATAGAAAAAACACACTCCAAATGACAAAAATGCAAGAAACCAAACAAACTGTTTGTTGGGCTTTAGCGCAAATTAGATAGTTCAACCCAACAATTTATTCAATTTTAAACACACCAAAACAACTTAAAATAATGCATGACATTGGGTCATGCGCCATCCATTGGCCCATCTATGCAATAGACCAATTTGGGCTCCAAGTCTTCAAGTATTGGGCTCTCCTTAAACATTTGGATCACCAAAAGGTTCAAGGCCTCCTTAGCTCTTTTCGCACGTGCCCTTGTCATAGGACCTCCCAGCCCTTGTAGAACTTGATCATCCTTACTCTTTATGTCCTCATCTAGAAGTCTTCGCAAATAACGCCTTATTCCAACTACGATCTCTACTCCATCACGATTACGAACACGGTCAGACCAACACTAAATCGCGGCTACATGCTAATAACAATAAAACCGCACTAACACAAATACACCTACACAACCACGTTTTCAAAACAAAACCTAAGGTCAAATTTCTTTTATTTTTAAAAGTCTAACTTCTAAAATAACTTAAAGGAAGAATTACTTTTCTTAAATCCAATTTGATATCTTCAAGACTCAACCATTCCCAAGAACATTATTGTTCCTTTGAGATTAGGTTTTTCATTGCCTTAAAATCATCAAGACACATTGTAATCAGAAACTAAAACTTGCATCAAACACCAACAACAAAATAACTAAAAATCAAGTATTAAAGCATAAAATCATTTTAGTTCTCTCAAAGAGCCTCACGGCTTGCACACCTACACTCTCAAAAGCTTTTTAACAAAAGATCAACACCAAGCTTTGCTTTAAAACTCCTAAACCACAACAATAACAAAATCCACAACAGATCAACTAGAAAAGTCATGAAATAACTCACTGTTTTCATGCAACAAAAGAAAGGAAAAATTTTCCAAAGCCGTCAACAAAATAATTTAAAACAACCCAAAATCAAAAGCTTAAGTAATTTGAAATACTCACCCACAAGTTCTTCAAAAACCCACGATTTTTATGACATCAAAATGAAAGGAAAATTCTAAAAATTATTAACCACAAAATCAACAACAGCATAAATCACAAATAATTATACAACAATTACAAGAACATACATCGTAAAACCAAAAGTATATTGAAAATTTGGATTTTGGAATTTAATACAATAATAAAATACGTCACAAGGTCAAAGCACTTATGTGGTCTATACTTAGAACCACGCACACACCATAATACATATAATACGATAATTATAGCGTCACCTACGAATAATCTCTCTTGTAAATCTTGGTCCGCTCAAAACTCCTTGTGTCGCATTTCCTGAGATGAAGTCTTCAGATGATGAGTTCTCCGATTCACTTAGTGTGTAAACATGTCCCTTATTAGTTGATCTTACAGCTCCAACATTGTTGACAGTAGACTCAGCTCGTGGTACTTCGTAGTCTCTGGAATAATGTCTCGGTTCCTTGCAGTTAAGACACAACCTTTCCTTGGTTGGTTACTGGTTAGCCTTGTGCCCTTCATCTTTACCGTTGAAGTAGTGCGTCTTCGGCTATCGATGCTTGTGATTCCCCCTTCTGCCTATAACGTAGACATATCCTCCAATAGCTGGGCACGCAACCTTCGCATCATCTGCAGTTGATCCACCTTTGGCAATTGATAGTCCTTAGAAATATGTCCTGACTTCTTGCAGTTACAGCATAGTCGGTCCTTCAATGAGCATTCATCAGCTAACTGTTCCTTGCTTCCATATTGGTGACAGTGCCACTTCAATTCCTGGCCATTCCCAATAGTCTGCGCCACAAGACGATCCTGACTGCGGTGATTTCCCTGAGGATGGGAATGAGATGTGCCTTGTTGCTATCTTTCTCTTTGTCCTTTGCCTTGACAATCTGGCCTAATTGATCCTCCAATAGCTCGCTCCTCTGTTCGTTGTCTTAGCCAATCGTGTTGATTCTCCGCGATAATCTGTTGTGCAATAGTAGTTGCTATCCCGGATATTACTCGGATTTCGTGATTCACGTCTAAGTTACTAGCTCTAGCAGAAAGACTCATTCGTCTCTAAGGCATCGAATTTCTACAAATTAAACAAACTAGAAGCCCACAACAAAATCAATCATCTGGGATGATTGCACACAATTTCACACAATGTCACGCCTGTTTCAACTAGGAAACATTACAGACAATCACAAACAAAGTTCACATAACCTAGGCATAACAAACTTATACCCGACAATTCCCAACAATCTAGGCCAGCTTAGACAAAGCGGTCCGGTTAGAACCGAACTGCTCTGATACCACTACTGTAACACCCCGTTTTCGGAGCGCTACTGTGCAACCCAATCTAATGCTGAAAACATTTAATGCTTGTATGCTTTCAACAAAGAGTACTTTTGTGTCTTTTGCAATGGAAAATAGGAGTAATTTTTTTTTCATTTTCTTTCGTTTGAAACCGTTTTCAAAAATAAGACATAAAGAGTACTACAATTTTTTAAATAATGCAAAATCAATCTTTTACAAATATCAGAGTATAACGCATCACAATCAATACTTCTATTAACATAAAACATAACATAATCGTTTTGCACTGAGGCGAGGTTTTCTGAAATAGAGTAATTACAAAACAACAAAGACAAAACCCTAAGTTAAGCTGGCCAACAACTATAACTCTTACTGAGAAACAGTTCAGCAAGATCAAAACATGAAACATTCAGAGGAATCTTCCTCCACTGGCTCGATCTTCAACGCTCCTGGAAAGACAAAACTGCAGCAGCTATGGAGCTCCATCTGGAAGTGACATCCATAAGGATATCCAATCCAACAACAGTGCAAGGGTAAATTCTTTGTCCATGAGTTTATCATAGGCTATGTCGCATGCAAACAATATATACATATATAATACAACAACATGCTTTTATATACATATACATATAAATACTTAATAGACCGCACGCATCATCATGGTATATCAAGCATTGCATGTGAGCAGACAACTCAACCAGCAGATCAACAATCAAGTAACCACAATATCAAATAATTGCATGTGAATAAACAAATCAACCAATAGATCAACAATCAAGTCACCACAATATCCAACAATTGCATGTGAACAACAATTCTATCAACAGATCAACGATCAAGTCATCACATATCATAAATGTGGTTAGCTATGCATGTCAATGCAGTATGACTAGTTTGTGTATACACCTGCAGCCTTAATAGGTCAGCAGTATGACGAGGAATTTATTTCCCAACGTCCGAACAAGATAGCCGCACATTAGGCTTGCCTAAATTTAGGCTTGCCACACATTAGGCAATGCAATGTCTACTCATCTTTTGAAGTCTTTAAGACAAATCAAATGCTCCGAGTGTCGATGCTCAATGGTCAATATGCATCCAAACAAATTCATCAATACGGCATGCTCACCGTAGGGAGCGCCGAGTAATGTTTTAATTAATCAATGCGGATCGATAAACTTCAACTATGTTTCACATTCGAAAAGGTGGAGGGAACTCAAAGTTTAAGCACTACAATGAGCATCCCATACTACTCAAGTAATGCCCAGGTATTCTTCATCACGCAGTGAACTGAGATGATGAGAAATACCCCTTAGAGTTCAAACACAGGAACTAGGTCCAGGTGTTCAACTGCGGAACGCTAATCTTAATCTTAGATCAAAACTCTAGGCACGTAATGCGGAACACTAGGCTCAATTTTTAGGTTGAGTTACTAGGCACGCCATACGGAACACTAGGTCCAATCCTTAATCAAGAAAATACGCACGGAAGCAGGACATTAAGTCCCAGCACAGGACACATGGCCCATATGCTCAATAGGAACACTAGGTTCCCCATATTTTATTCTTTCGTAATCTCGATATTTGAAATCTCTTTCTCAGTTCTTGTATCACTCCTATGTATTTGAAAATATTTTTTAGCTCTAGGTCGTTGAAACCCTAGTTGTGCTAAATAATATGCTAGGATAATTCCCAAACACATTACTTAACTCAACCGTTTTCAAAATTTACAATATTTTCTTTTTAAAAGAACCTCTTAAACAAATTCTAACCCTCTGATCCATAAAGTGTGTTTGTACACTGACTTATTTTAGAAGATACCTTTAGTTTACCATGAAAACATTTCTCGGCTCATGGAATCGCATCAGATTTACCGTTGTAAGTCGTCAAACCAATAACAGTCGATCAACGCATTATTAATTAATCCATTATCATCAACAATATCTTGCATATTCCAATCAATATCAAGTTCCATTTAAATCCAACATGATTCAAGGAAAACAACACAATTCATAATGCCACGCAGGGCCAAGAACATGCTACAGCATTTCATACAGCACATAACAATTCAGTAAGCTACAACCTGCTACATACTTTCCCCAATTTCAAGTCCAATCAAATCAATCAAACATGATTTAAGTCACACAATACTATTCAGTCTTGCCACACAGGGCCAAATCAATACACAATAATTCATGCTACAACATCTCAACAACACATAGTAATACTACAAGTACTACCACACAATTTAACCAAACATCAAACCAACCAACACACAAGGCGAAAAACCCAAACTCATTATATAAGAATTTCCCTTACCTTGGGCGCTTTAACAATCCACGCTAGGTAATTCGAAACTATCGTCAAGTTGCACCTCGCGCGTACCTTAAGCACGAACCTTAACAGCACAAACTTAATACAATTAGACCCCAAAAAATACAAATCCTAGACCCCTAGGACAGCCGCGGTTTTAGGTCCCTAAAAGGCCTAAGAATTACTCACTTAATCCCATATGGTTCACATCTAGTCACATAACATGATACAAGTTCAAGTCATGCAAGTTTTCAAACTTTTACTAACTCTACACACTTAGAAAATACCTAAACCAAAATTTACCAATTGGAATAGTGTTTTTACCAAATGAATAGTGTTTTGCCAACTTTGAATCACTTTTTAAAACACTAAAACATGTCACAAACTTTTTAAAATAGTGTTTTGCTTGATATACGATGCTGATGCTTGCGGTCTATTAAGCTATATATGTATATAGATAAAGCATGTTGTTTTACTATGTATATATATATATATATATATATATATATATATATATATATATATATATTGTTGCGTGTAACTAGCCTGTGATAAACTCGTGGATGTTGCGGCTCAGGCAAGTGCACCTGATCGTAACTCGTAATAAAAGTGGAGTATATTTAAGACTCCGAATGTCGAACCCACAGGCAATGCGCGAGTACTAATGTAATAAAGAATCTATATTATTTAGGCTAACGAAGGTTGTAAATAGTGAATTGCAAGAATTGTCACTTAAATGAAATAGTAATTTAAACGATGCGCAAGAACGAGTTAAGACTATTATGGGAGGCCAAGGGGAACCGGCTTTACCAATACTTAGCTCCTAATTTTACTAATTAAAAACTATGAGGTCTATTCTTCGGTTGAAAGCTAATCACTCATTCTAAAATTACTAACACCGTTTGATCATGCAATGTTAGTCTTCTTCCTAATAACTACCTAGTTTGGTCATGCAAGCAATTAAAGGTTAGAGCATTAAGAATAGGTGAGTTTTTGTTAATCTAATAACTGACTAGAAACAAGCAATTACCATAAACCAGGCATAAAACGTGAGTTCTTTTATTCCTAGATCCGTCAACTAACTGTAGTACGATCGCCGCCAATTAAGTCAACTAATTAAAGGTTAATCAGGCGTTATAGGATACAGCATGCTAGGGATAAAATAATCAATCAAAATAATAGAAACTCATAAAACTAATTAGATAAATATAAAAAGCATTTAAAGGATCCCCCATCACCCATAGTGATGGATTTAGCTACTCATGTCAAATGATAATAATATAAACTCAAACATAAAGCCATAGAAATCCATAGTAAAGAGTATAAGTCTAAACCGGGACACCCTTTTGGTATGATGACGGTCCTTAAGCATGTTCTTCACGTCCTCACGAGCTCCGGCAGCAAAACGGGATTGGCAAGAAGCTCCAAGGAATCGAAGATCAATGGAAAAACAAAGGAATTGTGAAAATCCCCAATTTTTTGATCAATAACCATTTTTTTTTTGTATTTCCTGCAGGCACTATCATAGCAAACATTTTCAATACTTTTTTCTTTTTCTTGCTCTTTCCTTTCCTCCTTACATGCAATCATGCACAAATAAACAATTTTAATAACAAGGAGATGAAATAGATACTAAGCCTTCTTTTCATAAGCAAATGTAAGGGATTCAAAACATTATTTTTTTTTCTTTGCCACTACTTGCTCTTAAAGAGTACTTTTCAAGGTTACCTTCACAGAGTATAATCAACAATAACAAGAAGGGGTACCAAAAAAATATAATAATTAACTTTTAGGCACAAAAGTGGGCAACTAGTGTTAAGATGAATTCAAAATAGAAGTGGCCTTAAAAATTCGTAAAAATTGTCCTTTCCAAATTCACATGAAAATAAACTTATATTCGCTTTGTAATGGTCTCAACATAAGTTCTAGAATGTACATTCATAGAAAAATATCACTCAAACAAAGAAAAGAGGCAAAAAGTATGATATGGCCTCTTGTTTCAGGCTCAAATCTCACATTTAATAGCTTACACAGAAAATTCAAACTTACAGAACTTCAATGCTAATTTAGCAAATTCTAATACTAACAACAAACTTATTTCAATCACAAGTTATCAGAAAAAAATTTAATAGCCCCTAGATCAGCAAAAATTTAAAGTTCTCTTTAATTATAAGCAATTGTAAGCATAGCCAAGTAATAAGCAAAATATAAAATCCCTCCCCACGCTTATTTCTAGCAGTGTCGTCACTGCAACTAAGATAGATCAAGCACAAAAAGGATAAAAGAAAATAAAAACAATTGTGCTAAAATAAAAGAAGTTGGAAAGAGACTCCCCTCTGAAAAATATCACGAGCAAATTGAATGGGGATATGAACAAGGTGTGATGTTTCCTTTCCCAATACTGATGAAGCTGGTAAGTGGGCGCAAGAACTGTGCATCACAACAACTAAAAATTTAGAAACAAAATAGAAATAAAAATAAAAATAAAATAAGATAGCAAAATAACGATGAAAGCAATAAAATAAAATAAAATGTATCATACGAGTATGCCAATATATACAAATCTCTTTTTAATACAGAAGCAAAAGCCTAAGTACTAAAAGAGAAGAGAAAATGTAGTCCTGCGTAACTTGGCAGGAGGGTAAGGCTAGAGATGCTGAAGGTGCTCCAAAATAGCTGCCAGCTGCTAGTCCACATGGGTCCGGTGCTCCTAAAAGCTAGTCTACATCTCGTTGAGACGCATCATGATGTCATGAAAGGAGTGACCCTGTGGTGCTGGCTGTGGCTATGGTGGTGGTGGTGCAGGATGCTCCTCTACTAGTGGCACAAAATCTGCAGCCTGGTCCTGCTGCTACTGCTCCTCCAGCCTGATCACCTCGTAGTACCCATGGCATAATCTCCGTAGAACACCAATGTTGCAAAGTGTAGAAAGACCAATGGGCTCCATCTCGATGGCTGTGGGCCCCGCTCCAGCATGAACTCCAAGATAGTCTGCCAGTCGAGAAATGAATGACCCCAAAACTATTTGACCGGTGTTCTGGGTTTGCAAATGAACGCCAAGCTGGGTGGATGTGCACAAGTAAAACATCTCGGCGTCGCAGCGGTGGCCCTGGGTCATGGTCCAAAGAAGAAATAAATCTGGTTAGGCGACTGTGTCGTCGCTCAAGGCTCTCCCGTTTATAGAACTGGCTATCCACCTATGCACTGCTCGCACAGCTGGGTCTCTGATCTTACTGGCCTTAGTGCGGCTGGGGATGTAATGGGCATCCCCAGTGAGAGCTCTCCAAATCTCTGAGTCCTGCCACCCCTTTGGGATCTCCAAGAGTGCTCCCAAATACTTCGGCGTCTGTACTGTCTTTGTGTCTCAAATCCTAGCCCGATGTTGAACTCGGTGATGGCCTCCTTGTTGTAGAAATTGGCCATTTGCTTGACTTCCAAATAAAAGAAACTGGTTGTGACTTTGTTTTTGTATTTTTGGATATAAGTGAACGAAATATGGGTAATGGAAGATGTGAATTTCGTGGAATTGGTGATAATGAAAACTGGAAATAGATTGAGAAGTTCTGAATAAAGAAAAGAACACAATTGCAAAGCAAACAACAAAAAAATGAGAAGATGGATGAATGGGGGGGCAGGGGCGCCACCTTAGTCTAATCCAAGACAAGGATAAGCCTATGAATGTGAGGATCACCACAAGAAGAGAATTTCTTGATAAGATCAATAAACTGGTCCAATCCAGAACCAAAGAGTATGAACTCAATTTTTGCTAAAATCTTTCTTGCCCTTTATTGAGACTTGCACTCCCTTTATATAATGGAGAATGCTCTTGCTGTTACAAACAAAAGAAGAGACAAAGTCTTTTCCATTTAGAGTATAAGGAATCCTAAGCTGAAATAATTAGCCTAATAAAAGGACATTACATCGCAATATTATGCGTGTTCTCATAGTGTAAGTCGAGCCATTAAGGAGTAGGAAACAACTTCACATTTGTTGAATGCTCTTCATGACTAGGAAGGTTTCACAACCACACATTGAATGCAATTAAATGGATGGCTGTTATGCTTTTATGGTGCTTTGATGGAGCATTAATCTCTTTGTCTCTTGTAACTCCCTTTGCCTTGATTGCTTTGAATTTCTTTGTCTTTCTTTGGCAGCAAGGTTTATTGACTCATTCAAACTACACAAGAGTTATTGAGAGGTGTGGGACCCCCTACTCTTTGTGCCACACAGCCACTTAAAGTGGATTAAACACACAAAAAAAAGAAAATAAATAACTTAGTGCCTTGGACCCAAATAAATCAATTGGTCACTTGTACTTTTATTCAAATAAAAGAAATAACTTGGCTGCATGTCATGCAAGTTGCGCCTCCTCCATGGCTTGTATGACAAGCATGGTTTTTGGTGCAATTACATCTTTGCCTTTGCTTGCAATTGTCTTAGTCATGAATTGGACTAAGCCTTCTTGGACCCTTCTTGCCATTGCCCTAGTCATTGGTCCTCCTAAGCTTTTAATGGCCTCTTGGTGATCCATGTCCTCATCATTCCCTCCCTCTTGAGGAGAATTCGACCTCGAATTGAAATCTTCATCACCTACATCAAATGGAGACAAGTCAGCAACGTTGAAAGTCACACTAACACCATACTCACCTGGGAGGTCAACTTTATAAGCATTATCATTAACTTTGGCAATCACTTGAAAAGGCCCATCGCCCCTAGGCATTAACTTAGATTTCCTTTGTGAAGGAAACCTTTCTCTCCTCATATGGATCCAAACCCAATCTCCGGGTTCAAAAGTAACCCGTTTATGCCACTTATTAGCACTTTTGGCATAGCTTTCATTTTTCTTCTCAATTTGCAACTTAACTTTCTCATGCAAACTTTTCACAAATTCAGCTTTTGCTTTGCCATCTTTATGCTTCAAAAGAGATGTGTTAGGTAAAGGTAATAGATCAAGAGGAGTTAAAGGATTATAACCATACACAATCTCAAATGGGGAATGGTTTGTGGTACTATGGACAGCCCTATTATAAGCAAGTTCAACATGTGGCAGCCATGTTTCTCACATTTTCAAATTTCTTGAAAGCACACTCTTAAAAGAGTAGAGAGAGTTCATTTACTACCTCGGTTTGCCCATCAGTTTGGGGATGACAAGTTGTAGAGAATAGTAACTTAATTCCCACCTTACCCCACAAAGTTCTCCGTAAGTGGCTTAGAAATTTAGTGTCGCGATCCGACACTATACTTTTGGTAGGCCATGTAGGCGCACCACTTCTTTGAAAAACAAATCAGCAATGTGGCAAGCATCATCCACCTTTTGCATGGAATGAAGTGTGCCATCTTTGAGAACCTGTCCACAACAACAAAAATAGAATCTTTCCTGCTCTTTGTTCTAGGTAACCCTAAGACAAAGTCCATGGAAAGGTCAATCCAGGGATATTCAGAATGTGCAATGGAGTATATAAACCATAGGGCATAACTTTGGATTTGGCCTTTTGCGGACAATGCATCTTCCACAATATTTTTGCACATCAATTTTCATGTGAGGCCAATAGAAATGTTCTTGCAAAAATTCCAAAGTCTTAGGAACACCAAAATGTCCCATTAAGCCCCCCTCATGCGCCTCTTTGACTAAGAGTTCTCTAATGGATCCTTTTGGCACACACAACCTTTTTTCTTTAAATAAATAAGCATTGTGCCTAAAAATCCATTATGGGCAGCATCCACACATTCAGCATATTTACCAGAAAAATCAAGATCATGCTCATACAATTCCTTAATGTTCTCAAGACCAAAAATTTTAGTTTCAAGGGTAGAGAGTAATGCGTACCTTCTTGATAATGCATCAGCCACAACATTGGCTTTACCCTTCTTATGCTTAATCACATAAGGAAATTGCTCCAAAAATTCAACCCATTTAGCATGCCTCTTATTCAACTTACCTTGTCCTTTTAAATACTTCAAGGACTCATGATCACTATGAATGACAAATTCTTTTGGCAGCAAGTAATGTTGCCACGCTTGCAATGCCCTTACTAAGGCATACAATACCTTATCATAAGTGGAGTAATTTAGGGCAGCCCTTATAATTTCTCACTAAAATAAGCAATTGGATGACCTTCTTGCATCAAAACAGCCCCAATTCCAACATTGGAAGCATCACACTCAATTTCAAAAGATTTTGAAAAATTAGGCAATGCTAGAATTGGTGCTTGGGTGAGCTTTTCTTTAAGAATTGAAAAAGCTTGTTCTTGTTTCTCACCCCATTTAAAACCAATTTCCTTTTTAACAATTTCATTAAGAGGTGCAGCAATAGTACTAAAATCCTTAACAAACCTCCTATAGAAACTTGCTAAACCATGGAAACTTCTTACCTCTGTTACACTTTTAGGTGCTGGCCATTCTTGGATTGCCTTCACCTTTGCTTCATCCACATGTACTCCTTGAGAGCTTATGACAAAGCCTAGAAACACGACTTGATCCGTGCAAAACACACATTTTTCCAAGTTTGCATACAAGTTTTCTTTTCTTAGCACATTTAAAACAGCCCTTAGATGAATGCAATGGTCCTCTAAATTTTTGCTATATATCAAGATATCATCAAAATATACAACAAATTTTCCCAAAAATTCCCTCAAAACATGGTTCATTAATCTCATGAAAGTGCTAGGTGCATTAGTTAATCCAAAAGGCATAACTAACCACTCATATAAACCATATTTAGTTTTGAAATCAGTTTTCCATTCATCCCCTTCCCTTATTCTAATTTGATGGTATCCACTTTTCAAATCAATTTTGGAAAACAAGCATGTACCAAACAGTTCATCAAGCAAGTCATCTAACCGAGGTATTGGATGCCTATACTTAACAGTAATATTATTAACAGCCCTACAATCAGTGCACATTCTCCAACTACCATCTTTCTTAGGGACTAAAATAACAGGGACAACACATGGACTTAAACTTTCCCTTACCCAACCTTTACTTACCAATTCAGCCACTTGCTTTTGTATCTCTTGCGTTTGTTGTGGGTTGCTCCGGTAGGCTGGCCTATTAGGCAAAGTGGAGCCTGGGATGAGATCAATGTGGTGCTCAATCCCTCTCAAGGGTGGCAGCCCACTTGGTACCTCCTTAGGAAACAAATCCTCAAATTCCTGCAAAAGAGAATTTATGCAATTTGGCAATTCTTGAGTGTTAGGTAAATTTTCCAGCAAGGCCACCTCTTTGCTAAAAAGCAAATATAGGGGCTGATTAGAGACAATAGCTTTTTTAACCTCGCCTTTTGTCGCCATCAAATTTTCTTTCTTTTTTTCATCAATCTTTTTTTTGTCACTCTTTTTTCTCTCTTTTTCTTTGGCGATCTTTTCTTTTTCTTCTTTTTCCTTTCCCCATTTTTCTCTCAATTTTTTTTGATCATCTCTCAACTCACTTGGGCACAAAGGAGCCAATACAATTCTTTTTCCATGATGAACAAAAAAGTACTTGTTGGTATGCCCTTCATGGCTTGCCTTTTGTCAAATTGCCAAGGCCTTCCCAACAAGACATGGTCAGCCTCCATAGGAACTACATCACAAACAGCCACATCTTCATATTTTCCAATTGAAAAGAAATTTCTACTTGTTCATCAACAATCATCTCAACATCATTAACAAGCCATTGAAGCTTATATGGCTTGGGATGTGGTTTAGTTTCTAGTTGGAGTTTGAAACTAACCTTGTGCTAGCAACATTTGTGCAACTCCCACCATCAATAATTAGGGAACATACCTTGCCTTGTATGAGGCATCTTGAGTGAAATATGTTCTCCTTTGAGTCGCATCTTCCTCCTTTACCACGGCTTCCAACAACCTT
Organism: Calophaca sinica; assembly: GCA_037113605.1. Lineage (NCBI taxonomy): Eukaryota > Viridiplantae > Streptophyta > Magnoliopsida > Fabales > Fabaceae > Calophaca > Calophaca sinica. The sequence continues at coordinate 46,949,794 of CM073737.1, forward strand.
TTTATCATAAGTAGCTCTCCACTGGGTATTTGGGCCTCCTCCTCAACACAATCCTCATCATACTCTTCAACCCTTTCATCTTCCTCCTCAACCTCCTCTACAATCATAATTCTCTTGGTAGGACATTGAGATGCAATGTGTCCTAAGCCTTGGCATTTGAAACACTTAACACCGATTAGTTGAAACAACTTGAGAAGGACTAGTTGTAGTGTTTTTACCTTTTAATGTCGTAGCGGCTTCTTTGGATGATGAAGTACCTTCACTCTTAATATTGCTCTTCCAATTTTGAGGATTGGAAGTGGTAGTGCTTCTTCTTATCTGACCCTTCCTCTTGAGTTGTTGTTCTACCCTTGTGGCTTGATGTACCAAATCATCTAATTGAACATAGTGTTGTAGTTCCACTATGTCACTTATATCACGATTTAGGCCATGCAAGAACCTGGCCATGGTTGCTTCATCATCTTCCTCCACATTTGCTCTAACTTTCGCCACCTCCATCTCCTTGTAGTACTCATCAACACTTTTGTTGCCTTGGGTGAGTCGCTGTAATTTGTTGTGCAACTCTCTGTTGTAGTAAGATGGGATGAATCTCCTTCTCATAAGCCGTTTCATCTCCTCCCATGTGGCAATGGCTGGCTCATTGTGCCTTCTCCTCTCCTTTGTCAATTGGTCCCACCACACTAAGGCATAATCTGTAAATTAAATAGAAGCAACCTGCACCTTTTGAAGATCAGTGTAATTGTAACAGGAAAAAATTTGTTCAATTTTAGTTTCCCATTCCAAATACGTCTCCGGGTCATTTTTCCCGACAAATTTTGGTACTTTTATTTTTATACCACCCAACCTATCTTCTCTAGGTTCATCACGTCTCCTTCTCCTCCGTTCCTCCTCATCACTATTAGTTTGTCTGTTTTCTAATGCGTCAATTCTCACATTTATACCTTCCACTTCCTCTTTCAAAAGTTCTCTCATTTTTGCCGTGAGGGCATCAAATAGCAAACGATTTTGAGGATCCATAACTCTGTCAGTTCTTTAGAGAAACCAGCAAATTATCAATACAAGAAATCAATTCAAATAATAATCCACACACCCAATCAATCAGCTTGGAAAGGAAAGGTAAGAAACAAAAATTGAACACAAAGTTTGTGAGACTAGAACAAGAAAGAACTCACTCAAAAGAAAGAAAAAAAATAAAAATTTCAGAGTGTAGCAGCAACGAAGAAACACAACCAGAATTCAAGATTTTTTTTTTTATGAATTTTCGCAGTTTTTTTTTTATTTTTTTTTTAAAGAATTCAGAACTCAAAGATAAGAATAGAGAAACCTGGGATTCTTTTGAACAAAGTCGAAACCTTGCTCTGATTACAAAATGATGGCCTCCTTGTTGTAGAAATTGGCCATTTGCTTGACTTCCAAATAAAAGAAACTGGTTGTGACTTTGTTTTTGTATTTTTGGATATAAGTGAACGAAATATGGGTAATGGAAGATGTGAATTTCATGGAATTGGTGATAATGAAAACTGGAAATAGATTGAGAAGTTCTGAATAAAGAAAAGAACACAATTGCAAAGCAAACAACAAAAAATGAGAAGATGGATGAATGGTGGGGGGCGGCGCCACCTTAGTATAGTCCAAGACAAGGATAAGCCTATGAATGTGAGGATCACCACAAGAAGAGAATTTCTTGATAAGATCAATAAACTGGTCCAATCCAGAACCAAAGAGTATGAACTGAATTTTTGGTAAGATCTATCTTGCCCCTGATTGAGGCTTGCACTCCCTTTATATAATGGAGAATGCTCTTGCTGTTACAAACAAAAGAAGAGACAAAGTCTTTTCCATTTAGAGTATAAGGAATCCTAAGCTGAAATAATTAGCCTAATAAAAGGACATTACATCAGAATATTATGGCTGTTCTCATAGTCTAAATGGCGCCATTAAGGAGTAGGAAACAACTTCACATTTGTTGAATGCTCTTCATGACTAGGAAGGTTTCACAACCACACATTGAATGCAATTAAATGGATGGTTGTTATGCTTTTATGGTGTTGATGGAGCATTAATCTCTTTGTCTCTTGTAACTCCCTTTGCCTTGATTGCTTTGAATTTCTTTGTCTTTCTTTGGCAGCAAGGTTTATTGACTCATTCAAACTACACAAGAGTTATTGAGAGGTGTGGGACCCCCTACTCTTTGTGCCACACAGCCACTTAAAGTGGATTAAACACACAAAAAAAAGAAAATAAATAACTTAGTGCCTTGGACCCAAATAAATCAATTGGTCACTTGCACTTTTATTCAAATAAAAGAAATAACTTGGCTGCATGTCATGCAAGTTGCGCCTCCTCCATGGCTTGTATGACAAGCATGGTTTTTGGTGCAATTACATCTTTGCCTTTGCTTGCAATTGTCTTAGTCATGAATTGGACTAAGCCTTCTTGGACCCTTCTTGCCATTGCCCTAGTCATTGGTCCTCCTAAGCTTTGAATGGCCTCTTGGTGATCCATGTCCTCATCAGTTAAAGAGTACTCTTATGTATTTCGCAATGGAAAAATAGGAGTAAATTTTTTTTTTCATTTTATTTCCTTTGAAACCCTTTCCAAAATGAGACGTAGAGTACTACAGTTTTCTAAATGATGCCAATTCAAACTTTTGCAATTATCAGAGTATAGTGCATCACAAAATAATACTTCACATAACATAATCATTTTGCACTAAGGCGAGGTTTTCTGAAAAGAATAATTACAAAACAACCAATACAAAACCCTAAGCTAAGCTGGCCAACAACTACAACCCTTACTGAGAAACAGCTCAGTAAGATCAAACATGAGGTACTCAGAGGAATCTTCCTCCACTAGCTCAATCTTCAATGCTCCTGAAAGACGAAGCTGCAACAGCTACCGAACTCCATCTGGAAGTGACATCCATAAGGACATCCAATCCAACAATAGTGCAAGGGTAAACCCTTTGTCCACGAGTTTATCATAGGCTATGTCGCATGCAAACAATATATACATATATAATACAACAACATGCTTTTATATACATATACATACTTAATAGACCGCACGCATCATCATGGTATATCAAGCATTGCATGTGAGCAACCAAAACAACCAACAAATCAACAATCAAGTCACTACAATATCAAACTATTGCATGTGAGCAACCAAAACAACCAACAGATCAACAATCAAGTCACTACAATATCAAACTATTGCATGTGAGCAGGCAAATCTATCAACAGATAAGTGATCAAGTCATCACAATATCCAATTCATCAAACAATTCATCACATATCATAAATGCGGTTAGCTATGCATGTCAATGCAGTATGGCAAGTTGTGTATACACCTGCAGCCTTAATAGGTTAGCAGTATGACGGGGACTACTTTCCCAACGTCCGAACAAAATAGCCTCTGCTTAGGCTTGCCACTACTTTGGCTGGCCACTACTTTGGCGTGCCTCTACTTAGGCAATGCAGTGTCAACTTGCCTTTTGAAGTCTGTACGACCACTCAAACGCTACGAGTGACATGACAACTCGTCTTTTGAAGTCTTTAAGACCAATCAAACGCTCCGAGTGTCGATGCTCAATGGTTAGTACACATCCAAACAAATTCAACAATATGGCATGCTCACCGTAGTGAACGCCCGAGTGATATCCAACAAATTCAACAATATGGCATGTTCACTGTAGTGAACGCCCAAGTGATATCCAAACAAATTCAACAATATGGCATGTTCACCGTAGTGAACGCCCAAGTAATGATTTAATTAATCAATGCGGATCGACGAACCCTCACTCACTCAACTTAGTGGGTGTCCAAATCTCAATTAACTAAGAGTTCAACACAGGACACAAGGTCCGGGTGTTCAATGCTAGCAGCTAGTCCCAATCTTAGATCAGAACTCTAGGCACGTAATGCGGAACACTAGGCTCAACTTTTAGGTTAAGATACTAGGCACGCCATATAGAACACTAGGTCCAATCCTTAATCAAGAAAATGTGCACGCAAGCAGGACATTAAATCCCAGCACAGGACACATGGCCCATATGCTCAATAGGAACACTAGGTTCCCTATGTTTTATTCTTTCGAAATCCCGATCTTTGAAATCTCTTTCTCAGTTCTTGTATCACTCCTATGTCTCTGAAAATACATTTTAGTTCTAGGTCATTGAAACCCTAGTTGTGCTAAATAACACACTGGAAGAATTCCCAGGAAAGAGAGGTGCTGTGAACACTCTTAATTACCAAGTCTTTCCTAGCCAGAATTTTCCCAGGCGCATCATTTAACTCAACCGTTTTTGCAAATTGTACTATTTATTTCAAGTTCTTTTCTCCACTATTATTCCATTGAAATTTCCTTGCAAGCTTTGGCTAGTTGTACTAAAACCCTCACGCTTACTTTTAAATTAAAATGCCTTTAACAATTTGTTTACAAAATCAGAATTCGGCTTGTGGAATCGCATCAGATTTACCGATGTAAATCGTCAACCAATAGCAGTCGATCAATGCATTGTTAATTAATCCATTATGAACAATAATATATTTTTCATATTCCAATTCAATGCCAAGTTCCAATGAAATCCAAGGTGATTCAAGGAAAATAATACAACTCATAATGCCACGCAGGGCCAAGAACATATCATCAATTTCAAGTCCAATTAAATCAATCAAGTATGATTTAAGCAACACAATACAATTCAGTCTTGCCACACAGGGCCAAATCAAAACACAGCAGTTCATGCTACAACATCTCAACAGCACATAGTAATACTACAAGTACTACCACACAATCTATCAACAATCAAACAAACAACACACAAGGCGAAAAGCCCAAACTCATTATGTAAGAATTTCCCTTACCTTGGGCGCTTTAACAATCCAAGTAAGGTAAATTCAAAACCACATCGTCAAGTCGCACCTCACGCGTACCCTAAGACGAACCTTAACAACACAAACTTAACAAAATTAGAACCAAAAACCCAAGTCCTATGACTCTAGGGCAGCCACGGTTTTAAGTCCTAAAAGGCCTAAAAATTACTCACTTAATCCCATTTTGTTCACACCTAGTCATATGTGATGGAACAATTTCAAACCATGCAAGTTTTCAAGCTTTTACAAAAGCTACACACTTAGAAAAATAGCTAAACCAAAATTTACCAATTGGAATAGTGTTTTTACCAAATGAATAGTGTTTTTGCCAACTTTGAACCATTTTTCAAAGCACTAAAACATGTCACAAAATTCTAGAATTAAATTCATTACAAGTTTAAAACAATTCTTAAGACATAACCTAAAACTTTTTTCAAAATCACGCTTCTTTGAATTGTTTTGCCAAATCAAATCATCAACCACTTTTACAACTATTTTTAAGCATAAATGCAAGTCAAGAACAAGTTACAAAACATTCTTGAAGGCCACAGTTTCAAAGCTTCCAATACAACTCCAAATTTTCAAACCTTTTAACATCAAAATCTTACAAACTTCATTCAATCAAAACTTCTTATCAAAACCAAACTTATTTACCACTTTAATACACTTAAAAACAAGTTAGAACTCACCCAAAATTTAATCATAAGCCACTGTTTTGGAAGCCCCAAAACAGCCCCAAATTCATTTTGTTTCAAACAATTTTTCAAAGCTTTATAGATTTAAAGTCCTAATCAAAAACCAATTTCCAAATCACTTTGATACACTTAAGAACAAATAAAAACATCATCAAAACTATATCAATGGGCCACGGTTCCAGCCCCTCAACAATCCAAATTTATTTTTTTCAAAACTTTGTAAACATGCATATATGACTAGTTTCCAAACTTAGCAAGTATAACCCATCAAGAATCAACTCTAAAACACTAAAACCAAACAAAACCAAACCTTAAAACAGCCCCTAGGTTCGGCCATGTCTCAAGGTTAGGGTTCCCAAATTTTCAAATACTCTAATCATGCTTAATCATGGAGGAAAACAAAGGGCTATAAGACTAATCATGCATATCTAGCAAAATCTAACACTTTTGCCCAAAAATAAATCCTAAAACCAACCAAACTCATATCATGAAACTTAAGAGAGAAAAGAATGGGTATGAAGCTTACCAAGAAGTTTGGAGGTGATGGATCAAGGATTAAGAAGAAAGGATGGAAGATTAAGCTTAAACATCACTTTCCTTCAAGAATCAAAACTAAAATCATGAGAAACAACTCTAGAACCATGAAAGCTCATCCATGGCAGCCATGGAGAAAGGAGAAGGGAGTAGAATCCTTACCAAGAAGATTAGAGATGATAGAACAAGGATTGGGAAGGAAGGAAGTAAAGATGGAAACTTTTATCATCAAAACTTCTAAAACCACCACTTTCTCTTTCTAGAATTTTTTTCAAGCATGAAAGGAACTGAAATGGAGCAGCCAAATGGAAGGAGAAGCCACGAAATTTTGAGGGGCAATGGTGGAAGAAAATGTTCATTTAGTTGGAAACTAACCAACTAGTCACAAACTAACTAAACTAACTTAACAAACTAACTACCCATTACTTCCTAAACCAATCAAAATGCTCCCTTCAAAATAGTAGGCTACAAGCACATGGCTGGCCTCCCATTGGTCCATGTGTGGCAGCCATTTGCTCAAAATATCTCAGGGTTTCGCTACGACGCGTTTTCGCTCAACCGAGTGCACGACGTTACGCGTATATTAGGTTTTAACACTAAAAACTCCCAAAAATAATTCTAATTATAACCCCACACCCGAAAATTACAAATGTTCCTCGCGGCATAAGAAAAGTACCCACATATCTCGTTTTCTAGAATTGCGAACCGAAACGTCGCAATTAGGCAGTCTCTGGCCATAGAAAATACACTAAATATTTTCTGATGCCCAAAAATTCTAGAAAAATTACAATAAATCCTAAATATTGGAAAATGCTAAGATCTCAAATTTTATAAAATTTGGATCACTTTTGGGCATGTTTCAGTTTGAAACACACACAATAGCCTAGTTACAGCAGAATTCGATAGAATTCTCTCAGCGTAATAAAAACTGTGAATTAGTGAGGATCACTAATTTCAATTTCTCTTATCATATAGATATTATTCAAACAATAAAATTATCAAGACAAAATCTTTAAAATAATAGTCATATTAAATATGACATAAAACAGACAATTAATACAATAACTAAACCATGAAAAATCAAACTATGACTTGAAAATATTTATTAAATCCTGAAAATTATTTCTCTTTCAATAAAATAATTTTCTTTAATCAAATAACAATCTTTCACATTTTTTGGGATTAATTCATATTAAAAACAGTATACGTCTACACTGTCTGTTAATCTGAATTAATTACTAAAACAGTAAATTGTTTACAATAAATCTTTGTTGTTCTTCGTACTTTTAACAAACCATTGAGGTGATCAATCTCCATGATTTATTTTCAAGTAGTCGGAAACTATAAAATAATTTTCATAAAAATTGGGATGTTACACATTAGTTAACCCAAAAGGCATAACTAACCACTCATATAAACCATATTTAGTTTTGAAAGCAGTTTTCCATTCATCCCCTTCCCTTATTCTAATTTGATGGTATCCACTTTTCATATCAATTTTGGAAAACAAGCATGCACCGAACAGTTCATCAAGCAAGTCATCTAACCTAGGTATTGGATGCCTATACTTAACAGTGATATTATTAACAGCCCTACAATCAGTGCACATTCTCCAACTACCATCTTTCTTAGGGACTAAAATAACAGGGACAGCACATGGACTTAAACTTTCTCTTACCCAACCTTTACTTACCAATTCAGCCACTTGCTTTTGTATCTCTTGCGTTTGTTGTGGGTTGCTCCGGTAGGCTGGCCTATTAGGCAAAGTGGCTCCTAGGATGAGGTCAATGTGGTGCTCAATCCCTCTCAAAGGTGGCAGCCCACTTGGTACCTCCTTAGGAAACAAATCTTCAAACTCCTGCAAAAGAAAATTTATGCAATTTGGCAATTCTTGAGTGTTAGGTAAATTTTCAAGCAAGGCCACCTCTTTGCTAAAGAGCAAATATAGGGGCTGATTTGAAAAAATAGCTTTTTTAACCTCCCCTTTTGTCGCCATCAAATTTTCTTTCTTTTTTTCATCAATCTTTTTTTTGTCACTCTTTTTTCTCTCTTTTTCTTTGGCGATCTTTTCTTTTTCTTTTTCTTTTTCTTCTTTTTCTTTTTCACATTTTTCTCTCAATTTTTTTTGATCATCTCTTACCTCACTTAGGCTCAAAGGAGCCAATACAATTCATTTTCCATGATGAACAAAAAAATACTTGTTGGTATGCCCTTCATGGCTTGCCTTTTTGTCAAATTGCCAAGGCCTTCCCAACAAGACATGGCTGGCCTCCATAGGAACTACATCACAAACAGCCACATCTTCATATTTTCCAATTGAAAAAGAAATTTCTACTTGTTCATCAACAATCATCTCAACATCATTAACAAGCCATTGAAGCTTATATGGCTTGGGATGTGGTTGAATGGAGTTTGGAAACTAACCTTGTGCTAGCAACATTTGTACAACTCCCACCATCAATAATAAGGGAACATACCTTGCCTTGTATGAGGCACCTTGAGTGAAATATGTTCTCCCTTTGAGTCACATCTTCCTCCTTTACCACGGCTTCCAACAACCTTTTCATCATAAGTAACTCTCCGCTAGGTATTTGGGCCTCCTCCTCATCACAATCCTCTTCATACTCTTCAGCCCCTTCATCTTCCTCCTCAACCTCCTCTACAATCATAATTCTCTTGGTAGGACATTGAGATGCAATGTGTCCTAAGCCTTGGCACTTGAAACACTTAACAGCCCAGTTAGTTGAAACAACTTGAGAAGGACTAGTTGTAGTGTTTTTACCTTTTGTGTCAGCCGCGGCTTCTTTGGATGATGAAGTACCTTCGTTCTTTATATTGCTCTTCCAATTTTGAGGATTGGAAGTGGTAGTGCTTCTTCTTATTTGGCCCTTCCTCTTGAGTTGCTGTTCTACCTTTGTGGCTTGATGTACCAAATCGTCTAATTGAACATAGTGTTGCAGATCCACAATGTCACTTATATCACGATTTAGGCTATGCAAGAACCTGGCCATGGTTGCTTCATCATCTTCCTCCACATTTGCTCTAATTTTTGCCACCTCCATCTCCTTGTAGTACTCATCAACACTTTTGTTGCCTTGGGTGAGTCGCTGTAATTTATTGTGCAACTCTCTGTTGTAGTAAGATGGGATGAATCTCCTTCTCATGAGCCTTTTCATCTCCTCCCATGTGGCAATGACTGGCTCTTTGTGCCTTCTCCTCTCCTTTGCCAATTGGTCCCACCACACCAAGGCGTAATCTGTAAACTCAATAGAAGCAACCTGCACCTTTTGAAGATCAGCGTAATTTTTACAGGAAAAAATTTGTTCAATTTTAGTTTCCCATTCCAAATACGTCTCCGGGTCATTTTTCCCAACAAATTGTGGTACTTTTATTTTTATACCACCCAACCTATCTTCTCTAGGTTCATCACGTCTCCTTCTCCTCTGACCCTCCTCATCACTGCTATTTTGTTTGTTTTCTAATTGGTCAATTCTTTCATTTATACCTTCCACTTCCTATTTCATAAGTTCTCTCATTTTTGCCGTGAGGGCATCTAGTAGTAATCAATTTTGAGGATCCATAACTCTGTCAGTTCTTTAGAGAAACCAGCAAATGATCAATACAAGAAACCAATTCAAATAATAATCCACACACAAAACAGCTTTGAATTGAACACAAAGTTTGTGAGACTAGAACAAGAAAGAACTCACCCAAAAGAAAGAAATAAAATTCAGAGTATAACAGCAAGGAAGAAACACAACCAGAATTCAAGATATATATATATATATATATATATATATATATATTGAATTTTCGCAATATTTTTTTTTAAGAAATCAGAACTCAAAGATAAGAGTAGAGAAACCTGGGATTCTTTTGAATCAAGGTCGAAACCTTGCTCTGATTACCAAATGATGACCTCCTTGTTGTAGAAATTGGCCATTTACTTGATTTTCAATATAAAATCTGGTTTTGACTTATGTTTTTGTATTTTTTAGTAACTGAAGAAGATGGATGAATGGGGGCAGGGGCGCCACCTTAGTCTAATCCAAGACAAGGATAAGCCTATGAGTGTGAGGATCACCACAAGAAGAGAGTTTTTTGATAAGATCGAATAAGCTGGTCCAATCCAGAACCAAAGAGTATGAACTCAATTACACAAGTGTAACTTTTTTTGCTGAAATCTTTGTTGAGATTTTATTGAGACTTGCGCTCCCTATATGTAATGAGGGATGCTCTTGCAGTTATAAAAAAAGAGACAAAGTCTTTGCCATTCTAGGGTTACAAGGAATCCTAGGCTAACATAACTAGTGTAATAAAAAGAAATTATAAACAAAATATTTGTTGTTGTCTCATAGTCTAAGTGGCGCCAATGAAAGGTAAGGAGACAGCTTCACATTTGTTGATTGTTCTTCATGACTAGGAAGGTTTCACAACCACACATTGAATACAATCAAATGGGTGGCTGTTACGCTTTTATTGTGCTGTTGGAGCATTTATCTCTTTGTCTTGTGTAACTCCTTTTTGCCTTGATTGCTTTGAATTTCTTTGTCTTTCTTTGGCAGCAAGATTATTGACTCATTCAAACTACACAAAGAGTTGTTGAGAGGTGTGGGACCCCCTACTCTTTGCGCCACACAGCCACTTGAAGTGGATTAAACACACAAAAAGAAATTAAATAACTCAGTGCCTTGGTCCCAAATAAATCAATTGGTCACTTGCACTTTTATTCAATTAAAATAAAATAACTTGGCTGCCTTTGTTATGCAAGTTGTGCCTCCTCCATGGCTTGTATGACAAACATGGTTTTTGGTGCAATTACATCTTTGCCTTTGTTTGCCATTGTCTTAGTCATGAATTGGACTAAGCTTTCTTGGACCCTCCTTGACATTGCCCTAGTCATTGGTCCTCCTAAGCTTTGAATGGCTCCTTGGTGCTCCTTGTCTTCATCAGGGCTGCTCCAAAAACTAAACCTCAAGACCTATCCAATAAATACTGCAAAAGACTATTAGGTCAGACAGACTGGCCACCATCCAAAACTATGTAGAATACAGACAGATGTCACCAACTATGCATCCCTACCTATGTCCTTCGACGGGTCCTCCTCATCCTCCTCCATCGAATCGTCCTCATCCTCGCCAGTCAAATCAATAGAAGGTGCAGAAGCGGGTACTCCCTCTGGCCTCTCAGTCTCCGCCAGTACCTCATCAATTCACCACACGCCACTGCAACTAGCCTCGCCACACATCTGACAAACAGAAGAAGGATCCACAGGCGGAGTGGGTGTCCTGGTACGTAAAGGAGGAGTTGGCACAACCTCCGGCATTGGTTCCGGATCCGCTATGGGACTAGGTGAATCTACCACCACACGCGAAGTAGAAGCTCCCAACGCCCAACGACACACGCTCACGCTCTTACGAGCAGTCCTCCGAACCTTCGCACCACCAGGTATGGGTGTGTAATGATAAGTCGTCTCGCTAGGAATCTCGAATGACTCATCAGGTGAGGTAGTAGAAGCAGCTGGTATCACTCGGTCCCGCTGAGTGAGATGGCTCCGTCCATAATCTATCCAACCATAACAAGAAAGCTCACGATGCGCCGTGAAATCTTCTGTCGAATTGCCAGTCCATCTACGCAAATAGTCTCAACCACGTCCCCTCTATATATAACTGGTCTTGAAGTGGGGTCGAACTCCATCGCCGAGGGAATCTCCATGTCTGGGAAGTCAAAGATCACCTCCGGCGACATCGTCATCGCCGGTACCTCCACCACGTTCGCCATCGTCTGGGTTACTATCATCGATTGAAAGAACTACGGGCAAGGGTCAACTTCTTAATTACAAACAGATTTATCACAGTATAATATAATATACAATTCAATAAGAATGCATAAATGCTCTGCAAATGCGACTACATGCCACTGTTTATGATTCCGGAATTCCATATGCTATGGTCAATCGTTCTGTACGTACCAGAGCTGATACTTTTCCATGCGATGGTTAATTAAAGACTTTCCTGAATTCCTTTGGCCTTGGGGCATTTCCTTTGGCCTTGGAGTAGGCCTGACATGCATTTTGCCTACTCCAATGAACATATCAAATACATATGATATTTCAATATGGCATAATCAAATAAATATTCAATTATCCAGCACTAATCCAACTGCACATATCTCAAAACTTAATTAAGCATACATGCAACACAACGTAATAACAATTTCAACACCACAATAATTCAGCTATTCACAACAACTCACCATTAACAAATCAGTATTCATCAAACATAAGCATTAAAACATAATCTATACACATTACTAAAACATTGCCAATTATGGAATGTTAAGTGACCTTACCAAATGTTAATTGTCCATGTGTCAAAGCACGTCACAATCCTACTCAGCACGAACAAATCCTCAAAGATCCTAAACAGCACACTCAAAGCTTAGTAAAATTCTAGTTCACCCAAAAATAATTCCCTAGGTATGGTTTTATTCTAACCCCTAGGTTTATCAATCGCAAGAATCTTTTTAATAAAAATACATATACTTGAAATTATGCACAATTTGGAAATTAACTATTTTAAAGACTAAAATCCTTTTCTTTTGTTTCTGATACATGAAACAATACTAAAACCAAATTCATTTCATAACAATACTAGATTGAGGCTCAATTTGCCTTAAGTGTTTCATTGCCTCAAGCTTAAAACAACTTCCAAAATCTAATCAAACTCTTTCTTAATTTTATTGAGGATAAAAACTAACCGGTGATTCAAAATACGGCGAAACTTTGTTAGAATTTTTCGATGATTTTTGAACAATGAATTAATATAAAATATTAACTTTCAAATTTAATTTTATCCTGATTTAATTCAATCACTTACTTATCATACAAGAAACTGCGTATTATAGCATAAATATGGCAAATTACACTATAATAACGTCAAATAACGCATCGTAAAAGTTACGGATGTTACAGTTAGGAACTAGTTTTACTTAGTTTAAGGTTACGGTTAGGGACTATTATAACTTAGCTTAACTTGGTTGGCCATATGCTTAGGGTTAGGGACTAGTATCACGTAGCTTAACTTGGTTGCCAACATGGTTAGGGTTTGGGTTAGGAACTAGTTTCACTCAGTTTGACTTGGTTGCCAAAATTGTTAAGGTTAGGGTTAGGGACTTAACTTGGTTGGCCACATGGTTTGGGTAAGGGACTAGTATTACATAGCTTGACTTGGTTGGCCACATGGTTAGTGTTAGGGTTTGGGACTAGTATCACTCAGCTTGACTTAGTAGCCCACATGGGACTTGCATCACTTAGCTTGACTCGTTTGGCCACATGGATAGGGTTAGGGTTAGGGACTTGTATCACGTAACTTAACTAGGTTGCCCACATGGATACGGTTGAGGTTAGGAACCAGTTTCACTTAGTTTGACTTGGTTGCCCAAATTGTTAAGGTAACGGACTAGTATGAATTAGCTTGACGTGGTTATCCAAATTGTTAAGGTTACGGTTAAGGACAAGTTTTTACTTAGCTTAACCTGGTTGGCCACATGTTTAAGGTTGAGGTTAGGGGCTTGTATCACATAGCATAACTAGGATGCCCACATGATTAGGGTTAGGGTTACGAACTACTTTCACTTAGCTTGACTTTGTTGCCCAAATTGTTAAGGTTAGGGTTAGGGACTAGTATGACTCAGCTTCACATGGTTGGCCATATGGTTAGGACTAGTATTACTTAGCTTGGCTTGGTTGGCCACATGAGTAGGGTTAGGGACTAGTATCATGTTGCTTTACTTGGATGCTCACATGTTTAGGGTTTGGGTTAGGGACTAGAATGACTTAGCTTGACTTGGTTGGCCACATGGTTAATGTTTGGGTTAGGGACTTGTATTACTTAGCTTGACTTGGTTGCCCACATGTTTAGGGGTTAGGGACTAGTATTAAGTAGCTTGATTTGGTTGCCCACATGGTTTAGGTTAGGGACAACTATTACTTAGCTTGACTTGGTTAGCCACATGGTTAGGATTAGGGTTTGGGACTAGTATCACTTAGCTTGACTTGTTTGGTCACATGGTTAGGGTTAGGGTTTGAGACTAGTATCACGTAGCTTAACTTGGCTGCCAACATGGTTAAGGTCGTTAGGAACCAGTTTCACTTAGTTTGTCTTAGTTGCCCAAATTGTTAAGGTTAGGGTTTGGGACTCATATGACTTATCTTAACTTGGTTGGCCACATGGTTAGGGTTAGGGTTTGGCACTAGTATCACATAGTTTGACTTGGTTGGCTACATGCTTAGGGTTAGAGTTACAAACTAGTATTACATAGCTTGATTTTGTTGGCCGCATGGGTTCGGTTAGGGACTAGTATTACATAGCTTGACTTGGTTGGCCATATGGTTAGGGTTAGGGTTTGGGACTAGTATCTCTTTGCCTGACTTGGTAGCCCACATGGTATGGGTTAGGGTTAAGGACATGTATCACTTAGCTTGACTTGTTTGGCCGCATGATTAGGGTTAGGGTTGGAGACTAGTATTACGTAGCTTCACTTGGTTGGCCACATGGTTAGGGTTAGGGTTAGAGACTACTATTACTTAGATTGATTTGGTTGGTTGGCCACATGGTTTGGGTTAGCGACTAGTATCACTTTGCTTGACTTAGTTGGCCACATGGTTAGGGTTAGGGTTAGGGTTAGGGTCTAGTTTCACGTAGCTTTACTTGGTTGCCCACATGGTTAGGGTTAGGGTCAGGAATTTGTTTTACTTAGTTTGACTATAAGGTTAGGGTTAGGGACTACTATAACTTAGCTTGACTCGGTTGGCCATATGGTTAGGGTTAGGGTTAGAGACTAGTATTACCTAGCTTGACTTGGTTGGCCACATGGTTAGGGTGATTGCTAGGGACTAGTATCATGTAGCTTAACTTGGTTGCCCACATGGTTAGGACTAGGGTTAGGAACTAGTTGTACTTAGTTTTAGGTTAAGGTTAGGGAGTAATATAACTTAGCATAACTTGGTTGGCCACATGGAAGGCTTGGGACTAGTATCACGTAGCTAAACTTGGTTGCCAACACGGTAAGGGTTTGGGTTAGGAACTAGTTTCGCTACGTTTGACTTGGTTGCCCAAATTGTTAAGGTTAGGGTTAGGGACTAGTATTGCTTAGCTTGACTTGGTTGGCCTCATGGTTAGGGTTAGGGTTTAGGACTAGTTTAACTTAGTTTGAATTTAAGGATATTGTTAGGGACTACTATGACTTCACTTGTTTGGCCACATGGTTATGGTTAGGGTTGGAGACTAATATTACATAGCTTGACTTTGTTGGCCACATGGTTAGGGTTATGGTTAGCGGCTACTATAACTTAGCTTGACTTGGTTGGCCACATGGTTAAGGTTAGGGTTTGGGACTAGTATCACTTAGTTTGACTTGGTGGGCATCATGCTTAGTGATGACTATCCAATTTGCATGGTTTGTCAATCCTTGTGCAATTCAGTTGCAATTCACAATAATATAATGGAAATCATAAATTTGACAATGAATTGTAAATTGCAAGAATTTAAATGACAAGGAAATGTAAAGGCTGAATAGTAAAGAACCTGAATAAGGAAATTAGAACAAAGAAGAAATGAAAAAGATGGAATAGAAAGAAATGGGGGAGGCGCCACACTCTTGCTTCTATGGAGAAGAAGAAGAAATGATAAGCCTTGGGGAATGATCGCCACAAGAAAACTTGGTTTCTTGATAAGATCAAAAGGGAAGGTTCAATGAATAACCCAAGAGAGACATACTCTCAACAATACACAAGGTATCAATTATATGAAAATTCCAAGCTAACCTTTTATTGATTTAGGCACAACATATATATAGAGGGAGGGATCCTCTTTGCTGAATTTACAATGAAGGAGACAAGTCACTTAACTAGCATTATTCTTGGTGGTAATTTGTAACCTCCCTATTTATGACTTTGTCTACTCTTAATGGAATGGTGGTTACAAAACTATCAAAACTGATTCTTCAGCAAGGTATCTAAAAAGGCATCCGAGAATTGCTTATTCTAACACCAAATAAGTGCTCTTGCACCCCCCTTTGTAGCTCCATGGCACCCTTCCTTATGCTTCAGCCCAATCATCATTGAAACCAACAAAAACAACAAAAACAACTCAACATTTGGGCTTAGACAGCGCATAACACATTTAGCAGCCCTTGTTCCATTTGAAATAAACACACATGCAAAATAAACTTAAGTGTTGGGGCCTAATTAATTACATGTTCTGCACCCACACATTTTATTACAACTTATTAAAAATAAACAAGTAAAAAATAGGCAGCATGTCATGCGCGCAACCCTCCTTCATGTGGACTCAAGTAGTTGACCAATTTGGGCTCTATTCCTTCTAGTTTAGGCCTTGCTTCCATTATAGTTGTCACCATTTGGTTTAAGGCCTCCTTATCTTTCTTGGCACATGCCCTTGTCATTGGTCCTCCTAGTCCTTGAAGTGCTTCACTAGTGTCCTTGCTTACTATGTCCTTATCATCCCCTCCTTCTTTAAGTGAATTCGACCTCGAATTGAAATCTTCGTCACCTATATCAAAAAGAGACAAATCAGCCACATTAAAGGTAGCACTAACACCATACTCATCGGGTAGTGCTATCTTATAAGCATTATCATTAATCTTGGATAGCACTTGAAAAGGTCCATCTCCTCTTGGCTGAAGTTTGCTTTTCCTTTGTAAAGGAAACCTTTCCTTCCTCATATGCACCCAAACCCAATCACCAGGTTCAAAAACCATCCTTTTTCTTCCCTTGTTTGCATGTTTAGCATAGCTTTCAGTTTTCTTCTCAATTTGCATTTTCACCTGCTCATGCAATTTTCTCACAAATTCGGCCTTGGCCTTTCCATCTTTATGCTTCAAAAGAGAAGTGTTAGGCAATGGCAATAAATCAAGAGGAGTTAAAGGATTAAATCCATAAACAACTTCAAAAGGTGAATATTGAGTAGTACTATGGACAACCCTATTATATGCAAACTCCACATGAGGCAAACATTCTTCCCACATTTTAAGGTTCTTTTTAAGGACTGCTCTAAAAAGAGTAGAAAGAGTCCTATTCACTACCTCAGTTTGTCCATCCGTTTGAGGATGACAAGTAGTGGAGAAAAGCAGTTTTGTGCCCACTTTACCCCACAAAGTTCTCCAAAAGTGACTTAGGAATTTTGTGTCACGATCTGAAACTATGGTTCTTGGCAAGCCATGTACGCGCAAAACCTCTTTAAAAAACAAATCAGCAACATGACAAACATCATCTACTTCCTTGCAAGGTATAAAATGTGCCATTTTTGAAAACCTATCAACCACCACAAAAATAGAATCTTTGCCATTCTTTGTTCTAAGCAGCCCTAAAACAAAGTCCATAGAAATATCAATCCAAGGAAAATCAGGAATAGGCAAAGGAGTATAAAAACCATGAGCCATTACCTTAGATTTGGACTTTTTACACACAATGCATCTATCACAAAATTTTTGCACATCAATTTTCATGTGGGCCAATAAAAATATTCTTGCAACATGTCCAAAGTCTTTTGAACCCCAAAATGCCCCATTTGTCCCCCCTCATGCGCTTCTTTCACAAGCAATTCTCTCATGGAACTTTTTGGCACACACAATCTTTCTCTTTAAACAAATAATCATTATGCCTAAAGTATCCATTTTAGGCAACATGCTCACAAGAAGAATATTTAGAAGAGAAGACCGGATCACTTTCATACAATTTTTTAAGAAGTTCAAGACCAAACAATTTTGTTTCAAGAGAAGAAAGTAAGACATACCTTCTTGAAAGTGCATCTGCAACCACATTGGCCTTACCTTTCTTGTGCTTTATCACATATGGGAATTGTTCAAGGAACTCAACCCATTTGGCATGTCTCTTGTTCAACTTACCTTGTCCTTTCAAATGCTTCAAGGATTCATGGTCACTATGAATGACAAATTCTTTGGGCAAAAGATAATGTTGCCAAGTTTGCAAAGCCCTTACCAAGGCATACAATTCCTTATCATAGGTAGAATAATTAAGGGTAGCCCCATTTAATTTCTCACTAAAATAAGCAATTGGATGGCCTTCTTGCATTAAAACAGCCCCAATCCCAACATTAGATGCATCGCTTTCAATTTCAAAAGATTTTGCAAAATTAGGCAATGTAAGAATGGGTGCATGAGTAAGTCTCTCTTTTAGGGCAGCAAAGGCATGCTCTTGTTTCTCACCCCATTTAAAACCAACATTCTTTTAACAATTTCATTAAGAGGTGCAGCCAAAGTACTAAAGTCTTTCACAAATCTCCTATAGAAACTTGCTAACCCATGAAAACTCCTTACATCACTCACATTTTTAGGGGTTGGCCACTTTGAATGGCTTTAATTTTTCCCTCATAAACATGCACACCTTCAGCACTCACAACAAAGCCCAAGAAAATAACATGATTTGTACAAAAATGCATTTTTCCAAATTGGCATACAATTTTACTTTTCTAAGCACATGCAAAACAACCCTCAAATGATTGCAATGATCATCTAAGTTTTTGCTACATATCAAGATATCATCAAAATATACAACAACTGATGAGGACAAGGAGCACCAAGAAGCCATTCAAAGCTTAGGAGGACCAATGACTAGGGCAATGTCAAGGAGGGTCCAAGAAAACTTAGTCCAATTCATGACTAAGACAATGACAAACAAAGGCAAAGATGTAATTGCACCAAAAACCATGCTTGTCATACAAGCCATGGAGGAGGCGCAACATGCATAACAAAGGCAGCCAAGTCATTTTATTTTAATTAAATAAAAGTGCAAATGACCAATTGATTTATTTGGGGCCAAGACACTAAGTTATTTAATTTCTTTTTGTGTGTTTAATCCACTTCAAGTGGCTGTGTGGCACAAAGAGTAGGGGGTCCCACACCTCTCAACAACTCTTTGTGTAGTTTGAATGAGTCAATAATCTTGCTGCCAAAGAAAGACAAAGGAATTCAAAGCAATCAAGGCAAAAAGGAGTTACATAAGACAAAGAGATAATGCTCCAACAGCATAATAAAAGCTTAACAACCACCCATTTTATTGTATTCAATGTGTGGTTGTGAAACCTACCTAGTCATGAAGAGCAATCAACAAATGTGAAGCTGTCCCCTTACCTTTCATTGGCACCACTTAGACTATGAGACAGCAACAAATACTTTGTTTGTAATTTCCTTTTATTACACTAATTATATTAGCCTAGGATTCCTTGTAAAAGACTTGGTCTCTTCTTTTTTGTAACTACAAGAGCATCCCTCATTACATATAGGGAGCGCAAGCCTCATTAGAAGGGCAACAAAGATTTCAGCAAAAATTGAGTTCATAGTCTTTGGTTCTGGATTGGACCAGTTTTATTGATCTTATCAAGAAACTCTCTTCTTGTGGTGATCCTCACATTCATAGGCTTATCCTTGTCTTGGATTAGACTAAGGTGGCGCCCCTGCCTCCCATTCATCCATCTTCTTCACCTTTGATTGTGCCTTGCATTTTTTGTTCTTTTCTTTTATTGAGGTTTTCTCAATCTGTTCCCTTCTTTCACTACCACCAAAACCACGGAATTCCTATCAACCATTCCCCATATTTCATTCACTTATATCAAAAATACAAAAACATAAGTCACAACCAGATTCTATATTGAAAATCAAACAAATGGCCAATTTCTATAAGGAGGCCATCAACAACAAATTTACCCAAAAATTCCCTCAAAACATGGTTCATTAGTCTCATGAAAGTACTAGGTGCATTAGTTAAACTAAAAGACATAACCATCCATTCATACAAACCATTTGAAAGCAGTTTTCCATTCATCCCCTTCCCTTATTCTAATTTGATGATACCCACTTTTCAAATCAATTTTCGAAAATAAGCATGCACCAAATAGTTCATCAAGCAAATCATCTAACCTGGGAATAGGATGCCTATACTTGATGGCGATGTTGTTGATGGCTCTACAATCAGTGCACATCCTCCAACTACCATCCTTCTTAGGTACCAAAATTACCGATACAGCACAAGGACTCAAGCTCTCTTTTACCCACCCTTTGCGCAACAATTCCTCCACTTGCTTTTGTATCTCTTGAGTTTGTTGAGGATTGCTACGATATGCTGGCCTATTAGGCAATGAGGCTCCAGGAATGAGATCAATGTGATGCTCTATTCCTCTTATAGGGGGTAAACCATACGGTACCTCCTTTGGAAACACATCTTCAAATTCCTGCAAAAGAAACTCAATTCCACTTGGCAAAATTTTTGCTTCAGCATTGTTAGAGAGTAAATTAAATTCCTTGCAATAAAGCAAGTATAGGGGCTGGTATGAAAAAATTGCTCTCTTCACCTCTCCTTTTGTAGAAAGAAAACTCTCTTTTCTCTCTTTTTCATCACTTTTTTTCTCACTATTTTTATTCTTTTTAATTTTGCCCTCTTCTTTTTTTTTCTCTCTCTTTTTCCTCTTGCTCTTTGTTTTCTCTCATTTTGTTTTGATCCTCTCTCACCTCTCTAGGAGACAATGGTACAAGAGTAATCTTTTGATCATTATGCAAGAATGAGAATTTATTTGTGTGTCCCTCATGGGTGGCTTTTTTATCAAATTGCCATGGCCGCCCAAGCAACATGTGACTAGCTTCCATAGGTACCACATCACACAAAACAACATCATGGTACTTCCCAATTGAAAAACAAACCTCAACTTGTTTGTTTACGGTCATTTCTACCGCTTCACTTAGCCACTGGAGTTTATAAGGTTTTGGGTGAGGTTTTGTTTCCAAATTAAGTTTTGACACCAAACGTGTGCTAGCCACATTAGTACAACTCCCTCCATCAATTATTAGAGAACATACCTTTCCTTGAATCAAACATCTTGTATGAAAGATGTTTTCCCTTTGGTTTGTGTCCTCCTCTTTGATTTGGCTTCCCAACATTCTTCTCACCATGAGCAAATCTCCTTCTGGTGGCTTCTCCACTTCAATTTCTTCTTCAGATTCGGATGAGGCCTCCGTAGAAAATTCTCCGTTGTCTTTCAAGATCATCACCTTCTTAATTGGACATTGTGATGCAATGTGTCCTCGGCCTTGACACTTGAAGCACTTAACATCACGATTTTTAATGCTTGGTGAGACATCATTAGAAGAAGAAATAGTTTTCCCCTTAGGGTCGGTCGTAGCCTCCTTGGAGGATGAGGTACCCTCCTTCTTTGGATTGTTCTTCCAACTTAGGGAGTTGAAAGTGGAAGGATTCTTCTTTGTATGGCCTTTCCTTTTGAGTTGTTGTTCCACCTTGATGGCTTGGTGTACCAACTCCTCTAGTTCAACATAATGTTGCAGCTCCACCAAATCACTTATGTCACGATTTAGGCCATGTAGGAATCGTGCCATAGTTGCTTCTCTTTCTTCCACCGCATTAGCTCGTATCATGGCCACCTCCATTTCTTTGAAATACTCATCAACACTTTTAGACCCTTGGGTGAGTCTTTGAAGTTTATTGTACAATTCCCTATGGTAATAGGAAGGTACAAATCTTTTTCTCATGATTCTTCTCATCTCCTCCCAAGTCTCAATGGGTGGCTCTTCAAATCTCCTTCTTTCTTTCAAGGTTTGATCCCACCACACCAAGGCATAATCAGTGAATTCAAGGGCAGCAACCTGCACCTTTTTAGCATCTGTAAAGGTGTGACAAGAAAAAATTTGCTCTATTTTTGTCTCCCACTCCAAATACGCCTCTGGATCATTTTTTCCTTGAAAAGATGGTACTTTTATTTTTATTCCACCCAACCTTTCCTCTCTATTATTTCTTCCCTCATTTTCTCTCCTTCTCCTCTCATGTCTCTCCCTACGACTCCTTCCTTCAGATCCTTCACTTTCACCCTGAGAAGAATGTCTAGGTGTTCTATTCCTCTCCAACTGATCAAGTCTTTCATGGAAGTCATCTGCTTGTTGGCGCATCAGCCTCTCCATGTGTTGAGTCAAGGCTGTTATTTGCAACTGTATAGCTGTTGTTCTTGGGCTCGGAGGAGGACTATTTTCGGCCATGAATTTTCTGCAAAAGAAACAAAAAATGGAGAGAATAGGACCTCACCACTCTCTACTCACGTGTTTCACTCAAAAAAAAAAAATTGTTGTCACTCGTGTTTCACTCAATTTTTTAGGCTTTTTCTATGATATGCACTCTTGCCTTTTTCCACTCAATGCCCTCTTTGAGTACTTTAAAGAAACCAGCCTCAATCACACAAGAAAACAAAAATTCTAATGGTAAACACACACACAAGACTTAAGGAAAGCAATAACAATACTAAGGAAGAAAGTATGAGAAAGGAACAAACTAACTCAATTTTTTTTTTTTTAAAAAAAAGGAAATAAGAGTGTGGCAGCAAGCAAGAAAAATATATACACAATTCCTTCACAGTCCAGAATTTCATTTTTTTTTTAATTTTTTTTTTGTTTTGTAGATTCTATTTCTTTTTTTTAATAACCAAACAGAAAATATAAGGAAGGGACTGCAATTTTTTTTTGACAAAAAACTACAATGTTAATACTAAGAACAAAAATGATAGCAAGAATTGGTCCAAACGGAACCTTGCTCTGAATACCACTTGATGACTATCCAATTTGCATGGTTTGTCAATCCTTGTGCAATTCAGTTGCAATTCACAATAATATAATGGAAATCATAAATTTGACAATGAATTGTAAATTGCAAGAATTTAAATGACAAGGAAATGTAAAGGCTGAATAGTAAAGAACCAGAATAAGGAAATTAGAACAAAGAAGAAATGAAAAAGATGGAATAAAAAGAAATAGGGGAGGCGCCACACTCTTGCTTCTATGGAGAAGAAGAAGAAATGATAAGCCTTGGGGAATGATCGCCACAAGAAAACTTGGTTTCTTGATAAGATCAAAAGGGAAGGTTCAATGAAGAACCCAAGAGAGACATACTCTCAACAATACACAAGGTATCAATTATATGAAAATTCCAAGCTAACCTTTTGTTGATTTGGGCACAACATATATATAGAGGGAGGGATCCTCTTTGCTGAATTTACAATGAAGGAGACAAGTCACTTAACTAGCATTATTCTTGGTGGTAATTTGTAACCTCCCTATTTATGACTTTGTCTACTCTTAATGGAATGGTGGTTACAAAACTATCAAAACTGATTCTTCAGCAAGGTATCTAAAAAGGCATCCGAGAATTGCTTATTCTAACACCAAATAAGTGCTCTTGCAACCCCCTTTGTAGCTCCATGGCGCCCTTCCTTATGCTTCAGCCCAATCATCATTTAAACCAACAAAAACAACAAAAATAACTCAACATTTGGGCTTAGGCAGCGCATAACACATGTAGCAGCCGTTGCTCCATTTGAAATAAACACACATGCAAAATAAACTAAAATGTTAGGGCCTAATTAATTAAATGTTCTGCACCCACACATTTTATTACAACTTATTAAAAATAAACAAGTAAAAAATGGGCAGCATGTCATGCGCCCAGCCCTCCTTCATGTGGACTCAAGTAGTTGACCAATTTGGGCTCTATTCCTTCTAGTTTAGGCCTTGCTTCCATAATAGTTGTCACCATTTGGTTTAAGGCCTCCTTAGCTTTCTTGGCACGTGCCCTTGTCACTGGTCCTCCTAGTCCTTGAAGTGCTTCACCAGTGTCCTTGCTTACTATGTCCTTATCACGTAGGACTAGCATTAGGGACTTATATTTCTTAGCTTGACTAGGTTGGCCACAGGGTATGGGTTAGGGACTAGTATTACTTTGCTTGACTTGGTTGGCCACATGGTTAGGGTTAAGATAAAGGACTAGTATCACGTAGCTTAACTTGGTTGCCCACATGGTTAGGGTTAGGGTTAGGAACTAGTTTAACTTAGTTTGAATTTAAGGTTACTGTTAGGGACTACTATGACTTAGCTTGACTTGTTTGGCCACATGGTTATGGTTAGGGTTAGAGACTAATATTACATAGCTTGACTTTGTTGGTCACATGGTTAGGGTTAGGGTTAGCGACTACTATAACTAAGCTTGACTTGGTTGGACACATGGTAGTATCACTTAGTTTGACTTGGTTGGCAACATGCTTAGGGTTAGAATTAGGTACTAATATTTCTTAGCTTGACCAGGTTGGCCACATGGTATTGGTTAGGGACTACTATTACTTTGCTTGACTTGGTTGGCCACATGGTTAGGGTCAAGATAAAGGACTAGTATCACGTAGCTTAACTTGGCTGCCCACATGTTTAGGGTTAGAGTTAGGAACTAGTTTAACTTAGTTTGAATTTAAGGTTACTGTTAGGGACTACTATGACTTAGCTTGACTTGTTTGGCCACATGGTTATGGTTAGGGTTAGAGACTAATATTACATAGCTTGACTTTGTTGGCCACATGGTTAGGGTTTGGGTTAGCGACTACTATAACTTAGCTTGACTTGGTTGGCCACATGATTAGGGTTTGGGTTTGGGACTAGTATCACTTAGTTTGACTTGGTTGGCAACATGCTTAGGGTTAGAATTAGGGACGAATATTTCTTAGCATGACCAGGTTGGCCACATGGTATGGGTTAGGGACTAGTATTACTTTGCTTAACTTGGTTGGCCACATGGTTAGGGTTAAGATAAAGGTCTAGTATCACGTAGCTTAACTTGGCTGCCCACATGTTTAGGGTTAGAGTTAGGAACTAGTTTAACTTAGTTTGAATTTAAGGTTACTGTTAGGGACTACTATGACTTAGCTTGACTTGTTTGGCCAAATGGTTACGGTTAGGGTTAGAGACTAATATTACATAGCTTGACTTTGTTGGCCACATAGTTTGGGTTAGGGTTAGCGACTACTATAACTTAGCTTGATTTGGTTGGCCACATGGTTAGGGTTTGGGTTTGAGACTAGTATCACTTAGTTTGACTTGGTTGGCAACATGCCTAGGGTTAGCATTAGGGACTAATATTTCTTAGCTTGACCAGGTTGGCCACATGGTATGGGTTCGGGACAAGTATTACTTTGCTTGACTTGGTTGGCCACATGGTTAGGGTTAAGATAAAGGACTAGTATCAGGTAGCTTAACTTGGCTGCCCACATGTTTAGGGTTAGGGTTTGGGTTAGGAACTAGTTTAACTTAGTTTGAATTTAAGGTTACTGTTAGGGACTACTATGACTTAGCTTGACTTGTTTGGCCACATGGTATGGTTAGGGTTAGAGACTAATATTACATAGCTTGACATTGTTGGCCACATAGTTTGGGTTAAGGTTAGCGACTACTATAACTTAGCTTGACTTGGTTGGCCACATGGTTAGGGTTTTGGTTTGAGACTAGTATCACTTAGTTTGACTTGGTTGGCAACATGCCTAGGGTTAGCATTAGGGACTAATATTTCTTAGCTAGACCAGGTTGGCCATATGGTATGGGTTCGGGACAAGTATTACTTTGCTTGACTTGGTTGGCCACATGGTTAGGGTTAAGATAAAGGACTAGTATCAGGTAGCTTAACTTGGCTGCCCACATGGTTAGGGCTTGGGTTAGGAACTAGTTAAACTTAGTTTGAATTTAAGGTTACTGTTAAGGACTACTATGACTTAGCTTGACTTGTTTGGCCACATGGTTATGGTTAGGGATAGAGACTAATATTACATAGCTTGACTTTGTTTGCCATGTAGTTAGGGTTAGGGTTAGCGACTACTATAACTTAGCTTGACTTGGTTGGCCACATGGTTAGGGTTAGGGTTTGGGACTAGTATCACTTAGTTTGACTTGGTTGGCAACATGCTTAGGGTTAGCATTAGGGGCTAATATTACTTAGCTTGACTAGGTTGGCCACGTGGTATGGGTTAGGGACTAGTATTACTTTGCTTGACTTGGTTGGCCACATGGTTAGGGTTAAGGTAAAGGACTAGTATCACGTAGCTTAACTTGGTTGCCCACATGGTTAGGGTTAGGGTTAGGAACTAGTTTTACTTAGTTTGAGTTTAAGGTTAGGGTTAGGGACTACTATAACTTAGCTTGACTTGGTTGGCCACATGGTTAGGGTTAGGGTTAGAGACTAGTATTACCTAGCTTGACTTGGTTGGCCACATGGTTATGGTTAGGGTTAGAGACTCGTATCATGTAGCTTGACTTGGTTGCCCACATAGTTAGGGCTAGGGTTAGGAACTTGTTTTTCTTAGTTTAAGGTTAGGGATATGGACTATTATAACTTAGCTTGACTCGGTTGGCCGCATGGTTAGGGTTAGGGTTAGGGTTAGTGACTAGTATCAGCGTTTGTTAAAGTAAACGTTGTCTTTTAATGAACCTTTGCCAGTGTTTTATTGAGAAACACTGTCTTTTATCCAAATTCGCCAGCACCTTTTTAGGAAAGCTGTTGTGTATTCCTTCCAAAATTTCTATAACTCACATATTCCTTCACTCTCTCTATTTACTAGACGCGACGTAACGATCGAGTTCAGAGTCTCACGCTGAACCTCTCACATGGCTCGTCATTTTTTCCCCCTCTTCTCTCGTCATGCAAGGGTTCATCTGATTTGAGCCGTTGCCTTCTTCTCCCGTCTATGAAGGAAAGCTGAAGCATTTGAAGAAAGCAACTAGGGTTTACGAAAATCGTCGCCCTTCAACACCCCTACTACCAATTCCTTTGAATTGGAAAACAGCGCACGATTGGAGGAGTCAAACGGAGGATCTGTCCCTGTACTTGAAAATTTGGGCGGTGACGATGTCATTGTAACTGACACTATCGAGGAGGAGGGTTTGGGTGCGAGGAGGGTTTTGGAGTTCGATTCCAGTAAATTGTTTTGATACACTTTTGTTTTTTGTTTACTAATTTGTAGATTCCGTCATTTAACAGGAAAGACGGGAAAATCTCAAACAGCTTCGAGCTGAGTCTCAGAAACTTCTCGAGGTATGAATATTTTCGGTTAATTTTGGTTTTGTTTTGTTTATTTTGAGTCTCTAATAACTCAAATGGTTCACCGTGCTTTGGCTAGAAACCAGAGATGCTGCATTTAAACCTGTTCCTTTGGTTCAGAAGCCAATTTGGTCGATACTGGATAAAATTTGTCAGAGAAAATTAGAGATCTTAAAGAAATAGGTGGATTTACGTAAGTTCTTTTTGTTCTGTTGTCATCTCTTCTCGCAGACAGGTTCATGTTCATGTTCGTGCCTTACCCAACCAATTCAAGTCATAGTTTTCATTTTTTTTTTTTGCTATCAAAAATCCTGTTTTTGTATTTGGTTAAAAGAATTGAGGTTTTCCCCTTATTTGATTCATTGTTGCCTGGAAAAATTAAGGAGGGAATTGGCAAGAGAGCTAATAGTTAAATAAGAAGACCAGTTGGAACAAATGATTTAATGTTTTTTCAGATTTCACCTACAACTAGCTATAGGAAAATCATGTGATACTTCTGCACATATATTTGTTCGTTACTAAAAAGTCAAAAAAAATTTGATTTTGGTTGAATTACTGCAGCAAAATGTTGATGCGGCTACTGAAAAACTCAGGGCCAAAGGAATTGAAGTGTTGGCTGTTGTTTGTCATGTCTCAAATGCACAACAAAGGAAGAATTTTAATAGACAAAACTGTGGAGATTTAGGCACACATTAGGCTTGCCATGCATTAGGCATTACTGCCACACGGGCATGAAGTGACAACTCGTCCTTTTGAAGTCCTTAAGACAATCAAACGCTCCGAGTGTCGATGCTCAATGGTCAGCATTCATCCAAACCAATTCTTCAATATGGCATGCTCACCGTAGGGAGCGCTCGAGTAATGTTTTAATTAATCAATGCGGATCGACAAACCTCAACTACATTCGCTTTTGAAAAGGTGGAGGGAACTCAAATTTTGAAAAGGTAGAGGGAACTCAAAGTTTAAGCACTACAATGAGCATCTCCTACTACTCAAGTAATGCTCAGGTATTCTTTATCACGCAGTGAACTGAGATGATGAGAAATACCCCTTAGAGTTCAAACACAGGACACAAGGTCCAGGTGTTCAACTACGGAATGCTAATCTCAATCTTAGATCAAAACTTAGGCATGTAATGCGGAACACTAGGCTCAATTTTTAGGTTGAGATACTAGGCACGCCATACGGAACACTAGGTCCAATCCTTAATCAAGAAAATACGCACGCAAGTAGGACATTAAGTCCCAGCACAGGACACATGGCCCATATGCTCAATAGGAACACTAGGTTCCCTATATTTTATTCCTTCGAAATCTCGATCTTTGAAATCTCTTTCTCCGTCCTTGTATCACTCCTATGTATCTGAAAATACTTTTTAGCTCTAGGTCGTTGAAACCCTAGTTGTGCTAAATAATGCATTAGGAAAAATTCCTAGGAAAGAGAGGCGGTGCGAACACTCTTAATAACCAGGTCTTTCCTAGCCAGAATTTTCTAGATGCCTCATTTAACTCAACCGTTTTCACAAATCACATTGTTTACTCAAGTTCTTTTTCCTACTATTGATTCCTTGAAAATTCTTTACAAGCTTTGGCTAGTTATACTAAAACCCTCACGCTTACTTTTAAATCAAAATGCCCTTAACAACTTGTTTACGAAATCAGAATTCGGCTTGTGAAATCGCATCGGATTTACCGTAGTAAATCGTCAAACCAATAACAATCGATCAACGCATTATTAATTAATCCATTATTATCAACAATATTTTTCAAATTCCAATCAATTCCAATTAAATCAAACATGATTTAAGGCAAGCAATACAAATCATAATGCCACACAGGGCCAAGAGCGTGCTACAACATTTCATACAACACATAATAATTCAGTACGCTACAACCTGCTACATACATTCATCAATTTCAAGTCCAATCAAATCAATCAAACATGATTTAAGTCACACAATACAATTCAGTCTTGCCACGCGGGGCCAAAAACATGCTACAACATTCCAAACAACACATAGTCATACTACAAGTACTACCACACAGTTAATCAAACAATCAAACAACACACAAGGAGAAAAGTCCATACTCATTATATAAGAATTTCCCTTACCTTGGGAGCTTTAACAATCCAAGCAAGGTAATTCGAAACTATCGTCAAGTCGCACCTTGCGCGTACCCTAACAACGCAAGTTTCAATCAGTTAGAACTAAAAACTCAATCTAATGCCCCTAGGGCAGCCACGGGTTTAGGTCCCTAAAAGGCCTAAGAATTACTCATTTAATCACATTTGGATCATACCTAGTCATATGTCATGCAACAAGTCTAAGTCATGCAAGTTTTCAAACTTTTACTAACTCTACACACTTAGAAAAAGCTTAAATCAAATTTTACAAATTGAAATACTGTTTTTACCAAATGAATAGTATTTTGCCAACTTTGAATCACTTTTTAAAACACTAAAACATGTCACAAAATTTTAGAAACAATTTTATTATAAGTCCAAAACAATACTTGAAACATAACCCAAATCATTTAATAAAATCAAGCTTCTTTGAAAGACTTTGCTAAATCAATTTACTAACCACCTTTTACAACAATCTTAGGCATAAAACAAGTCAAGAACAAGTGAAAAACTTCCTTGAAGGCCACGGTTTTGAAAGCCCAAAAGAAAGACAAGAATTTGATCTATAAACTTCATTTTCTATAATCTAAATCATGCAAACTTGTTAGCCTTTAACTCATAAGCTAGGATCTACTAATTGTACTACCTTTAAGCCATAAAAACAAGTTCATAAAATCCATTTAAGACCACAAAGGTTGCTGTTTTTCAAGACATAAAAGAGGTGTAAAAGTTTTTGTTTACAACTTCACTTTTAAGACTAAATCATGCAAATTCACTACACTTAATTCCTTTAACCTTAAGCCAACTTATTTAACACTTACAACACTTTAAAAACAATTTAAAACGTCTTCCAAAATCATGTTTGAGACCACGGTTCCAGCCCCCATTTTCAACCAAATTTATTTCACAAAAACTTGCTTAACATGCGTATATGACTAGATCTAAGTATGTTAAGTTAAAACCTTGCTAGATCTAACTCCAAAACAACTAAATCAGACCAAAACAAGTCCCTTAATCAGCCCCATAGGTTCGGCCAGGGTCAAGGGTTAGGGTTCCCAAATTTTAAAAACTCTAATCAAGCATAATCATGGAAGAAATTGATGGATCCATGAAATAGACAAGCTAAAACATAAAGATCTAACACTTTCTAAGCAAAACAACTCTAAAATCATGAAAAGCACACTCATGGCAGCCATGAGAAGAGGAAAGTGATCAAGAACACTTACCAACAAGATTAGAGATGATGGATCAAGGATTCAGAAGAAAGGATGGAAGTTTGTAAGCTTAAACATCAAATTTCCTTCAAGAATCAACACCAAAATTGTGAGAGGCAACACTAAAACCATAAAAACTCATCCATGGCAGCCACGGAGAAAAGGAAATGGGTTAGGAATCTTACCAACCAAGATGAGGATGATTGATCAAGAAGGAAGAAGAAAGGATGAAGATTAAGCTTCCAAAATCACAAAATTTTCAAGTTTCTCCACACTTTCTCTCGCTAAAATTCTTCCCAAGCTTTCCAAAAATGAAAGAGTGATGAAGATGGTTTCCAATGATGGAGGTCAGTCACGAAATGGGGGAGGGATAAGGGTGGAAGAAAATTGTTCATTTAGTTCCGAACTAACCAAACTAGTTCTAAACCAACTTAACTAACTGCCTACAATTTACTAACTAACCAATCATAAGCTAACACTTGGCATGGAAGGTTCTAAGACTCAAGGTTCCGCTCCCCTAGTTGTTGGATTCACGCCCCCCAGCCCAAAATATCAAGATATTTTGTTTCGTCGCGTTCTCGCTTAATCGGGTGCACGACGTTACACGTATATTAGGTTTTAATACTTAAAATTCCAAAATAATTCTAAAAACAAGTCCACATCCAAAAATTACCATTTAGACAAAATGTTCCTCACGGCATGAGAAAAGCACCCAGGTATCTCGTTTTCTCGAAATATGAACCGAAACGTTGCATTAGGCAGTTTCTAGGCACAGATAATGCACTAAATATTTTCTGATGCCCAAAAATTCCAAAACAATTCCAATAAATTCTAAATATTGGAAAATACTAAGATCTCAAAATTTATAAAATTTGGATCACGTTTGGCCATATTTCAGTTAGAAACTCACCCAATAGCCTCCTAACGGCAGAATTCAAAAGAATTCTCGCAGCGTAATAAAAAATGTAAAGAAGTGAGGATCACTAATTTCAATTTCTCTTATCATCTAGATATTATTCAAATAATAAAATTATCAAGACAAAATCTCTAAAATAATAGTCATATTAAATATGACATAAAACATACAATTAATACAATAACTAAACAATGAAAATTCAAAATGTGACTTAAAAATGTTTATTAAGTCCTAAAATTATTTTTCATTCAGTAAAATAATTTTCTTTAATCAAACAACAATTTTTCATATTTTTCAAGATTAATTCTTATTAAAAACAGTATACGTCTACACTGTCTCTTAATGTGAATTAATTACTAAAACAGTAAATTGTTTACAACAAACATAGCAGCTCTTTGTACTTTTCATAAATCATCAAGGTGATCAATCTCTATGATTTATTTCCAAGTAGTCGGAAATAATAAAATAATTTTTATAAAAATTGGGATGTTACATCTTGTATCACTTAGCTTGACTTGGTTGGCCACATGGTTAGGGTTAGGATCAGGGTTAGGGACTACTAGTATCACGTAGCTTAACTTGGTTGCCCACATGGTTAGGGTTAGGGATAGGAACTAGTTTTACTTAGTTTGACTTTAAGGTTAGGGTTAGGGACTACTATAACTTATCTTGACTTGGTTGGCCACATGGTTAGGGTTAAGGTTAGTTGGTGACTAGTATTACCTAGCTTGACTTGGTTGGCCACATGGTTATGGTTAGGGTTAGGGACTAGTATCATACAGCTTAACTTGGTTGCCTACATGGTTAGGGCTAGGGTTAGGGACTATTATAACTTAGTCTGACTTGGTTGGCCACATGGTTAGGGTTAGGGTTCGGGACTAGTATCACGTAGCTTAACTTGGTTGCCGACATGGTTAGTGGTTGTGTTAGGAACTAGTTTCACTCAGTTTGACTTGGTTGTCCAAATTGTTAAGGTTAGGGTTAGGGAATAGTATGACTTATCTTAACTTGGTTTGCTACATGGTTATGGTTAGGGACTACTGTTACTTAGCTTAACTATGTTGGAATCAAGTGGATTCAGAAACAATGACCTTTAATTGTTTTGATGATAACAAATAATGAATTGAACAATTTAGCCTCTTATGTGTGTGTTAGTGTGAGAACTCAGTGAGTAAGTCACTATTCATCAGATGGAAATGTCTCAGAAGACTATGCCTATGTATGCATTTCATCCTTCGATCCATTCCTCTGAGTTTTGCATTGATCGTCCGGTAAACGGTGATGACATCATCATCTTATAGCCTCACTTTGAAGATCATGCTTTGGTAAACAATGCTCCGGTAATAGTTATTGCTCTGGTAGACCATGCTCTGGTAAGACCATGCTCTAATAAGACTACACTGTTGGAACCCTTCGTCTGGTACTACAAAGACTCTGTTATATGAAAGGCCAACAAATACTGTACGGAAGAACTTGCCTCTGGTCCAAGCTCACTCTGGTGTGCAGATTATCCCAGTAACAAGCATCGTCTGGTAGGAAGATGCCTCTGATTGGAAATCAGTCTGAGCAAAACATTAAAGGCTACCTCAAGTATAAAAGAGACCTCATTGATGAATATTTTAATGTACGAGGAATCAAAGGCCAAAGAGAATGTCAATGGATATATTCATTAGAAATAACTTGCTCTGGAAGTGTTTCATTTCAAAAAGATCACAAGGGACAAGATCCTGCAACTGTCTGATATGTCAGTGTACAAGAGCAGAGTTGAAAGTGACAGAACTCGCTAGAAGCCACCAAAAGCTGATCTAAAGTTTTGTCCATTAGTGAAAGAGCTGTTAGGTCACAATGACACTATTTAGAACTAGACAGTGAGCAATCAAGAAATCATTCCAAGTATCTGAGCTAGGTGAACAAGCACATAATCATTTTATTCTTTCTGTTGAAAGTCATATTCGTGCTTAAAGCTTTCATTTGTAAATCCTCTCTGCTTAGAGTAACTTGTATTGTTTCAAACTATTTTTGAACATTGTATTTAGCCCAGTAGTGGCTGTATTCCTTAGAGACTTGACTGCACTAAGTCGTTCTAAGAAGTTATGAGTATAGTCAAGTTGGCTTGTATACTCTCAACTGTAATCGATTGATTATAGTGGAGAAATCCTTCAAGTGTGTTGAAGGGACTAGACGTAGCTATCAGGTGATAGTGAACTAGTATAAATCACAGTGTCCTACTTCTCTCTTCTCTTTAAATATTTTACATTGTTATTTTATTAAAGAGTTGTTTTGAAAAGGTTTTGAAAAACACACAAGTATTTCGAAAAGATTTATAAAACCCAATTCAAATCCCCTTTCTTGTGTTTTTGCCACGTTCAATTGGTACCAGAGCTCGGCCTCTTAGTTGAGCACTTAACTGTGTGAGACGAAAAGATCTTATACTTTATCTATGGCAATCAACGAAGCTGGTGGTCATGTTAACCGACCTCCTTTGTTCATTGGAACAAACTATGA
The DNA here is from genome assembly GCA_037113605.1 of Calophaca sinica. Lineage (NCBI taxonomy): Eukaryota > Viridiplantae > Streptophyta > Magnoliopsida > Fabales > Fabaceae > Calophaca > Calophaca sinica. The sequence goes on from CM073737.1 coordinate 46,983,600, forward strand.
CTACTGGAAAGATAAAGTCAAAACCTTTTTTGAGTCACAACAACTTGAACTCTGGGATATGGTTCAAAGACAATATACTTAACCAGTTGATTCCAAGAAAAATCCCATTCCTAGAGGTAAGTGGGATGATGAGCAAAAGAAAGCTTATCAACTAAATCAGAAAGCAAGATACTTTCTTATCTGTGCTATTTCTGAGAAAGAGTACGAGAAGTGTGGGAAAAATCGTACTGCAAAGGAAATTTGGGATTCATTGGCCTTGGCCTATGAGGGTACTGCCCAAGTGAGAGAAACTAAGGCTAACAATTTTGTTAGACAATATGAACTCTTCAAGATGGAAGAGGGAGAAGATATTGAAACTATGTTTGGAAGATTTCAAACATTGGTTCACGGTCTAAAAGTTCTTGAAAAGAGCTACACGACTGCTGATCACGTGAAGAAGATACTAAGAAGCCTGCCAAGGCAATGGAGACCTAAGGTCACGGCTATTCAAGAAGCCAAGGACCTAAACAGACTGCATCTTGAAGATCTTCTAATTTCCTTGAGAGCTTATGAGCTTGAGCTGAATGAAGAAGAACCTCCAAAGAAGTCAAAGTCAATTGCTTTGAAGTCTACTAGCAAGGCTTCCGCTTCCAAGGCTCTGCAAATTGAACAAGAAACATACGAAGGATCGTCTGGTGAGAGTAGTGATGGAACAGATGATGAACTTTCCTTTATTTCAAGGAAGATTCTACGAATGTGGAAGAAGAAAGGAAGGTTCAGGAAGCAATTTCACAAGAAAGACTCAAAGGAAAAGAAAGACAACAAAGACAAGAGCCAAGTGGTTTGCTATGAGTGCAAGAAGTCAGGATATTTCAAGTCTGAATGTCCACAACTCGAGAAGGAGAAACCAAAGAGAAGTGGTTTTAAAGGTAAGAAGAAAAAGGGTCTCATGGCAACATTGGGATGACTCTAATGGGTAGTCTACCATAGGATTAGACAGTGAAGATGAGGAAGAAGAGGTAAATTCTAACCCATCATCTGATGTTCAAAAAGCATTTGATGAACTCTTAGATGAGTCTTCTAAGCTCTCCATTGAGTATAAAGCTTTGAAAAAGAAATTCTCAAAACTTTCAAACGAATTTTTAACACTCAATGAGGAGAATGAGAAACTCAAAGCTGAGAATCACCGTCTGGTGAGTAACAACTCTAAGACTGAAGAAAAGATTGAATACAACTCTTCAAAATATGAAGAGGGATTTCAAAGATTTCTTGCTGAGTGTGTGACACGAAGCAAACAAGCATCTATGATTTGGGGTGTCAGCCAAAATGGCAAAAAGGGTCTTGGTTACAAACCAGAGGAACCCACTTTTCAAAACACAAAATTGAAACCCAAATATACCAATGATCATAGTGACTGTCTGCTATGTACTTTCTGTAATAAGAAAGGACACATAAGAAGTACCTGTTATGAATTGAAAAATAAGAAGGACAAGTTTCCTCTAGGACTAACAAAAGAGGACCCAAAAAGATTTGGGTACCTAAGGACAAGATTGTATATGTTGCAGATCTGCTTAGCAACAGAGTTGAAACACCAGTCCTGGTACTTGGACAGTGGGTGCTCATATCACATGACGGGAGAAAGGCGTATGTTCCAAGAACTTCAACTTAAAGAGAGTGGAACAGTTGGTTTCGGAGGAAACCAGAAAGGTAAAATCATTGGCAGTGGAAGAGTTGGTGAGAAATTTCTACCTTCTATTTATAATGTTTTACTAGTTGATGGCCATAAGCATAATCTACTAAGCGTAAGTCAATTATGTGATAGTGGTTATGATGTTGGCTTCAGTGATAATGCTTGTATGTCAAAAGCAAGAAAAATGGCTCCATTTTCTTTACAGCAAAGAGAAAGAACAATATTTATAAAATGAAACCTTCTGAGTTGGCAAATTAAAATGTCAAGCGCTTTTTGTCACTTGATGAAGAACAATAGACTTGGCACAAGAGATTGGGTCATGCCAGCTTGGGGTTAATCTCAAAGCTTAACAAGAAGGAACTTGTTAGAGGCTTACCAAATCTTAAGTATCAGTCTGATGCTCTCTGTGAAGCATGCCAAAAAGGGAAACAAACAAAATCTTCATTTGAATCTAAAAATGTTGTTTCCACTTCAAGGCCACTTGAACTTTTACATTTAGATTTGTTTGGTCCAACTAGAATTGCTTCTTTGCCTGGAAAGAAATATGGTCTTGTTATTGTTGATGACTATACTAGATGGCGATGGGTAAAATTCCTTGCACACAAGGATGAGTCATTCAAGATGTTAGATGGCGATGGGTAAAATTCCTTGCACACAAGGATGAGTCATTCAAGATGTTTTATGTTTTCTGCAAACAAGTGCAAAATGAAAAAGGTTTTTGTATTACAGTAATTAGAAGTGATCATGGTGGAGAATTTGAAAATGAATTATTTCAAAACTTTTGTGAAGAACATGGCATTTCTCACAATTGTTCTTCTCGTAGAACACCACCAAAAAATGGTGTTGTAGAAAGGAAAAATAGATCTCTTCAAGAGATGGCCAGAACCATGATTCATGAAACTAATGTTGCAAAACACTTTTGGGCAGAAGCAGTAAACACTGCTTGTTATATTCAAAATAGAATCTATATTAGACCTTTCTTGAATAAGACTCCATATGAATTGTGGAAAGAAAGAAAACCCAACATTTCTTATTTTCACCAATTTGGGTGTGACTGCTTTGTTCTTAATACAAAGGACAGTCTTGGTAAATTTGATTCAAAAGCACAAAAAGGTATCTTTTTGGGATATTCTGAACGCTCTAAAGCTTACAAAGTTTACAACAAAGAAACTTTAATTGTTGATGAATAAATGCATGTAAGGTTTGATGATAAGAAGCCTGACAATGAAACATCAGAGCTAGATGAGATCTTTGCAGATATACAGATAAGCAAAGGAACAGATGCTGATGCATCTGCTGGTGACTCTGATGTTACCTCTGGCTCTGCGTCTGGTGATAAGACTCAAGCTGAGACAATAAGGGATTGGAAGTTCAAGACTCATCACCCTAAGGACAACCAGATCATCACTCAAAGAACACTCAGACTTTGCATTATTGTCATTGATTGAACCAAAGACAATTGATGAAGCACTGACAGACGATGGATGGATACATGCTATGCAAGAAGAGCTTAATCAGTTATAGAGGAATGATGTTTGGAAGCTTGTGCCTCCACTAGAGGATAAGCAAGCCATTGGGACCAAGTGGGTTTTCAGAAACAAACTTGATGAAAATGGTAAAATGGGAAGAAATAAAGCAAGACTAGTTGCTCAAGGGTACTTGCAAGAGGAAGGTATTGATTATACTAAAACCTTTGCACCTGTAGCTAGACTAGAAGCAATTTGAATTTTATTATCATTTGCTGCACATCATGGCATTACTTTATATCAGATGCATGTAAAGAGTGCATTTTTAAATGGTTTCATAAGTGAGGAAGTGTTTGTAAGACAACCACTTGGTTTTGAAGATAATACCCTTCCAAAGCATGTCTTCAAACTTAAAAAGGCTCTCTGGTCTTAAACAAGCTCCAAGAGCTTAGTATGATAGACTTAGTACCTTTTTAATGACAAATGGTTTTGAAAGAGGACAGGTGGACACTACCCTCTTTAGAAAATCATCTAAAAAGCATTTCATTGTAGTTCAAATATATGTTGATGATATTATCTTTGGTGTTACTAATGAATCTCTTTGTGAAGAATTCTCAAAGCTTATGCAAAATGAGTTTGAAATGAGTATGATGGAAAAACTAAAGTTTTTCCTTGGTATTCAAATCAAATAATGTCAAGATGGAACCTATATCCATCAGACAAAATATGTGAAAGAACTTTTGAAGAAGTTCAAGCTTGAGGAAACCAAACCAATGAGCACACCAATGCATCCTACATGTGCTCTAAGCAAAGATGAATCTAGTAAAAAGGTAGACCAAAAGGTATATAGAGGTATGATAGGTTCACTCCTTTATCTTACTGCCTCAAGGCTAGATACAATGTTTAGTGTATCCTTATGTGCAAGATTCCAATCGGATCCTAGAATCTTTAAGTATCTCAAAAGAACTACTAACCTGGGTTTGCTTTATAAGAAATCAGATAATTACAAGTTAGTAGGTTTCTGTGATGCTGACTTTGCTGGAGATAGAATTGAAAGAAAGAGCACAAGTGGTGGCTGCCAATTCCTTGGAGCAAACCTCTCATCTCATGGTCCAGGAAAAGACAAAGCACAATTGCACTATCAACAGTAGAAGCTGAGTATATATCACAGCAAGCTGTAGCTCATAACTTCTATGGATGAAGTATCAGCTTGAGGACTATCAGATAAAAGAGAGTAACACTCCTATATATTGTGATAATACCTCTGCTATATGTTTGACTAAGAATCCTATTCTGCACTCACATGCCAAACATATTGAAATTAAACATCATTTTATTAGAGACTATGTTCAAAAAGGGATTCTTGAAATTAAATTTATTGATACTGACCATCAATGGGCAGATATTTTTACAAAACCCCTTACTGAAGATAGGTTCAACTTTATAAGAATGAATTTGAATTTTCATCTTATAAAGGAATGAGTGTTTAATTTGAATATATTTGCCTCTGATATATGTGCCTCTGATATGCCTTCATCTGGTAGCTTACCTGCCTTTGATATCATGTGTGCGTCTGATATTCACATGTGCCTCTAATACTATTACTGCGTCTTTTCATCTTATAAAGGAATGAGTGTTTAATTTGAATATATTTGCCTATGATATATGTGCCTTTGATATGCCTTCATCTGGTAGCTTACCTGCCTCTGATATCATGTGTGCATCTGATATTCATATGTGCCTCTAATACTATTACTGCGTCTAGTGATAGCATATATGCCTCTGATATTATGCTGCCTCTGTTTATATTATATTATATTTATATCATCTTTTGTTGTATGCATCTGGTAACTGTTCATATTCATATGCTTCTGATGCATTCATTATGAGTTCCCTCTGGGATTCTTTATATACACGTGTCTCTTCGAGACTGGTTGATACGTTAGTGGATGAGGATTACTCTCGCTGAGTCATACTTGCTTTCAATGCCCGAGGACAGTTTTACAGTGCCTCTTTAACACACTGTTTAACACGTTTCAGTTCTGAAACGACAGCTTTAATATTTCTTTATTTTATTTTGAAGATTGAAGATGGCAGTTACCTTCTCAAACACATTTTAACTCCACTCACTCACTTCACTCACCCATTACCCACTCTTACTCTCTGAGAAGTCTCACTCTTGAACTCTCTAAACCCCTCTCGCTTCCTACTCTCTATTTCTGCATTCTCTCTGCATTCTCTAAAATGGCCGCTCAACAGCAACAAGTGATTGATCCCGAAAATCCTCCTTAACCCACGTTGAACATTGAGCATCATCTTCTGAATGTTTTGTACGAATCGCGTGTTGATTTCATAGATTTGGCGAAGAATGAGTATGACTTTAGTGCCACCTTCGCTGAAATGGGTATTATTGATTTCTTTTACATGGAGAACAAACCCATTTACCCAGAACTTGTCAAAGAATTCTGGAGGTTTGCACAGCCTGAAAGCAACACCATCTACAGCTATGTTAAAGGAAGACACATAGTGATTACACAGGACTTGATTGCTGAAGTTATCAAGTGCCCTAACTCTGGAAGAGAAGTCAAGGAAAACTGGGAAAACGAGTTGGGAGGAATTGATGTAATCAACGAGTACGTCTATGATAAGCCCAACACCACGAAGGCAGTGGACATGAAGAATCGCTTTCGAGTGCTCTTCAAGATTATTAAAAGCAATATCAAGCCCAAGGCGGGCTCTGTGGATTATGTGAGCACAGACCACAAATTATAATGTGTGGCACTATGATCTCAAGACAAAAATTAACCCGCCAAGCATCATCTTCAACCACATGCGAAGAGCCATCATGTTCTCCAGAAAAGGACAGAACAGAAATATACCCTATGGAAGGGTTATTTCTCCAGTTTTTGGCACAACAAGGTCTGATCAAGCACCTTCAATCCCTGAACACTGAAGAAGCTGGATTTATGCTTCAAACTTGCTCAGCCCCTATCTTCAACAGTGACAATCTGAAGAGGATGAAGCTTCTGTCTTTTGAAGTAATTGCTGATTTTGTGAAGGAAGGTGACACTGTGAAACTTGACAGGAAGGGAAAAAGGATGAAGATTGATGGTGATGGCCCTTCTCAGCCTACAAGGAGAATCACTAGAAGTGTTGGAATTTTCGCTTCTGAGCCTCCTCTCATGGCACCTCCAATAAGACCTTCTTTCATGCCATCCTTGCTACCAGAAGAGCATGAAGAAAAGAAAGTTGACCTTCAAGCTTTCTTGGACAAGACTCGGGAAGAAACAGCTCAATTTCATGCTGAGTTAAGAACCCAAAGGCTTCAAGGTGCCTATGTTCCCTCTGTTGCTCCCTCTGCTGTTGCCTCCGGCACTTCTGCTGCTGAAACTGCTCCTAAGAGGAAGAGGATCACAAGGCTTGTTGTTTAGAAGCAAAGCAAATTTTCATCTTACAACTCCAAAAATAAGCATGTTTATGGCTAGATCTAACTTCTTAAGTATTAATCCTTCCAAGATCTACCTTTAATCAACTAAAACAAGCAAGAATGGAACTCCTACACCTCCTTAAGACTTCGGCCTTCTTCAGAAATTTAGGGGTTCCCCACTTTTAATTCATTCAAAGCATTGGAAATCAAAAGAAAGTATAGATCTAGGAAGATTACTACTAAATAAGCTTGAAAATCAACTTCTTTCGTACCAAAATTTGGAGATCTAGAACTTAATATCCTCAAGAACAAAATAATGGAAAGATTTCAGATCTTACCACTTGGAGAAGAGGAAGAGATTGCGCAAGAAGAAGAAGGAGAAAAGAAGGTGATCCAAGCTCAAAATCATAAGTTTCTTTCACAAATTTCTCACTTTCTCTCTCTACTTTTTTTCTTGATTCTTACCAACAATGGAGGATGAATGAAGGTGATCAAAAGAAGGCTGGACAGCCACGAAATTGCTGAGGATGAGGAGGGAAAGAATTTGTCTTAATTAGTTCCTATTGAACCATTTGGTTACAAAGTAACCATGCTAACTTCCTACAATTACATAACCACCAATCCTATGCCTACACTTGTCAAGGAAGGTTCTATGGATGAGATTCATCTCCCCTAGTTGCTAGATGCATCTTCCCTCAGCCAAAATATCAAGACATTTTGTTTCGTCACGTTCTCGCTCAATCGGGTGTGCGGTGTTACGCGTATATTAGGTTTTAATACCAAAAATTACAAAAATAATTCTAATAAACAAGTCCACACCCAAAAATTATCATTTAGCCAAAATATTCCTCACAACATGAGAAAAGCACCCACGTATGTCGTTTTCTCAAAATACGAACCGAAACGTTGCAATTAGGCAGTTTCTGGGCATAGAAAATACACTAAATATTTTTTGATGCCCAAAAATTCCAGAAAAATTCCAATAGTTCTATATATTTAAAAATGCTAAGATCTCAAATTTTATAAAATTTGGATCACGTTTGAGCAGGTTTCAGTTAGAAACTCACTCAATAACCTAGTTATGGCAGAATTCAATAGAATTCTCGCAGCGCAATAAAAACTGTAAATTAGTGAGGATCACTAATTTCAATTTCTCTTGTCATCTAGATATTATTCAAACAATAAAATTTTCAAGGAAAAATCTTTAAAATAAAAGTCATATTAAATATGACATAAAACAGACCATTTAACAAATAACTAAACATCAAAAATCCAAACTGTGACTTAAAAATATCTATTAAATCCTAAAAATTATTTCTCTTTCAATAAAATAATTTTCTTTAATCAAACAACAATTTTTCACATTTTTCAAGATTAATTCATATTAAAAACAGTATATGTCTAACTCTTAATCCGAATTAATTACTAATACAGTAAATTGTTTACAATAAATCTTTGTAGTTCTTCGTACTTTTAACAAACCATTGAGGTGATCAATCTCTATAATTTATTTTTAAGTAGTCGAAAACTGTAAAATAATTTTCATAAAAATTGGGATGCTACATTACCACCCTCCTTAAAAAAAGAATTTGTCCTCGAAAATTAACTTATAAACGAAAACAAAATCAGAAATATGAAAAGTCATAACTTAACACTAAAAGCATATCATAAATTTGGACTTTGAAATTCCATATTGTTGGAACCTAAACGATTGAGAAGTTTAGACCCACATTAATTTTGATGATAACAAAGTATGTTCAAGAGAACAATTTATCTTCTAACATATCTTTGAGTGTACAGGTATCAAAGCTTCATATATATGTACAAAACACTCAAGAAAGAAGAAGAAAATTTACAAGAGAATTGAATACACTCCACTAATGTCAGCGTCCGAACTCACTCCAACGTCCTGCTAACAAAGTGGCGTCGATGGTGTTACTCTTTGACACGTGGAATACTCTATTGCTGCGAGTGTCCGTCCTCTGTTCTGAGCGAGCGTCTGATCTCTTTAATGAAGCACGTGATGATCACGTTTTTGCTCTTAACCTCAAAGTGTTCTGGAACGGAATTCGAATTTGATTTTATGCGCTCATTTTGATGTACGAGGAAGCAAAGGTGACACCTTTAGCAAAAGACAAAAATCGTACAAGGCAATTGTGAAAAGCAGATAGTACGCAAACGGTAATATGTACTATTATGATATTCTCTGGAAAGGAAGAAAAGGACTACATTTCAAATTACCTCACTCGATGAAAAGGAGCTATATTTTTACTGCAACGGTAATACCCCTGAAGACTCCTATAAATACCCCAAGGTATTCATTGAAGACAGGTTGCAAAAACTGTGAAGAAACTTCATTCTGAAAGCAATATTACTCAAGTGAGCAATCATGTTTCGTGCCAAGTTTCTGGTCTTCAAAGAACTGAACTCAGCGTCTTATACTTTCTTTTAGAAAGCTACTCTGTTTTTGAGCTTAATCTTTTCATCCTCTTTGTGAGAGTTATTTTGATTGTATTCAAAAGAATATTCTCTTTTGTAAACTGTTTTTGGCCTAGTTAAGGCTTTGTTCCTCAAAGGCTCGATCGTACTGAGTCGTTTTGAGAAGTTGAGAGTATTGTCAAGTTTGTGACAGTAGAATACTCTTGAGGTAAATTGTAATCAGTTGATTATAGTGAAAAATCCTTCAGGATCGAAGGGACTAGGCGTAGCTACCAGTTGGTGGTGAACTAGTATAAATCTCTGTGCCTCTTACTTTACTAGTTTACATTTATCTTTACCTTGCTCAGTAAAACAAGTTTTCATAAACGGTTTATTTCCTGCATCCGGTTAGTCTCTCACCGTCCGATAAACAAACAACTTTGAAAAATCTGTATTCTTAGTGCTTTTAACGTATAGTTTGCGAAAAGTTTTTGGACACAATTCAACCCCCTTCTTGTGTTCACGTCAGTTGGTATCAGAGCTCGGCCTCTTGGTTGAGCACTTAACAGTGTTAAGAGAAAAGATCCTATACTGTGAACATGTCTACTGAAGGTAGTCATATGAACCGTCTTCCTCTATTCGATGGAGAAAAATTTGATTACTGGAAAGATAAGATAAAAGCTTTTCTTTGAGACACAATAACTTGAGTTGTGGGATATAGTTCAAAGTGGTTACATTCCTCCCACTAATCCTCGTGGTGTTGCTATAGCCAGAGAAGATTGGAATGATGAGCAGAAAAAAAGATATCAAACCAATCAAAAAGCTAGATTCATTCTTATCTGTGCTATGACAGAAAAAGAATATGATAAATGTGGCAAATTTGATACAGCCAAAGAAATCTAGGACTCACTTGTTTTATCTTACGAAGGCTCTGCCCAAGTAAGAGAAACCAAAGCTAGCATGTTGGTTCGCCAATACGAGTTGTTCAAAATGAGAGATGGTGAAAACATTGAAACTATATTTGGAAGATTCCAAACACTTGTTCATGGGTTACAGGCCCTTGGAAAAAGTTACACTACACCTGACCATGTTAGAAAGATCTTAAGAAGCTTGACTAAGCAGTGGAGACCCAAGGTCACTGCTATTTAAGAAGCAAAAGATCTAAATATCCTACGACTTGAAGATCTTATGAGTTCGTTGAAAGCTCACGAACTTGAGCTAAACGAAGAAGAACCTGTTAGAAAGGGCAAGTCTATTGCTTTGAAAGTCGCTCAACATAAAGCTAGTTCTTCCAAAGCCCTTCAGGCTGAAGAAGAAGAATCAGAAGATGAAGCTTCAGAAGGAGATGTTGATACATCAGAAGATGAGCTCGCGTTTATATCCAGGAAGATACAAAGAATGTGGAAGAAGAGAAACTTCAGGAGGAAGTTTCAGAAGAAAGATACTAAGGACAAGAAGGAAAGCAAAGACAAAGACAAAGCTCAAGTCATTTGCTATGAATGTAAAAAGCCTGGACATTTCAAGTCTGAATGTCCTAATCTTAAGGAGAAGCCCACAAGAAGTTCTTTCAAGAAAAAGAAGAAAAGCCTCATGGCTACATGGGAAGATCTAGACTTATCCTCATCTGAGGAAGATAATGAAGAAGAAGCAAATCTCGCTCTCATGGCAAACACTGATCTTGACTCAGAAGAAGAAGTTGAAGAGGTAATAGTATATGATTCCTACTCTGAACTTCAACTTGCATTCGATGATCTTCTTAAGGACTCTGCCACTCTCTGTTGAGTATAAGAATTTGAAAAAGAAATTTTCAAAATTATCACAAGACTTTCAAGCTTTAAACAAAGAAAAATTTGTACTGAATAAAGAGAACCAGAAGCTGAAAACTGAAAATCAGCATCTGATGGATAACCAGCGTCTGGCCGCTAACAAGCAACCAGAAGCTGAGAGCTCTCAAGCTGAAAGCTCTAAAGTTACAGGCAACCTTAAATGCAAATCAAATGATTATGAATATGCATTTCAAAAGTTTCTTGCAGAGAGTGTAACTCGAAGCAAGCAAGCGTCAATGATTTGGGGTGTCAGTAAAACGACAACTCATGGTCTTGGTTATATATTAGATGAACCTCCTTTAGAAAATGATTCAGCATCTGATAAATCCAATAATCATAGTAAATGCTTGCATTGTACTTACTGCAATAAACCTGGTCATTTGAAAAGTGCATGTACTGTTTTTAAAACTGTGAAGGATAAGCTTCCTTCAAGAACTAACAAGAAAGGACCCAAAAAGATATGGGTACCTAAAGATAAAATAGTCTATGTTGCAGACATGCTTAGCAACAAAGTCAACACACCTATCTTGGTACTTAGACAGTGGATGCTCGCGTCACATGACGGGAGAAAAGCATATGTTCCAAGAACTAAGGCCTAAAGAAGCTGGATTCGTTGGTTTTGGAGGAAACCAGAAAGGTAAAATAGTTGGAATTGGTCACATTGGTAAAGGCTCTCTTCCCTCTATTGATAATGTACTTTATGTTGAAGGACTTAAACATAACTTATTGAGCATAAGTCAATTATGTGACAATGGTTATGAAGTTATCTTTACAGAAACTGGATGTCTAGTAAAAAGCAAGAAAGACAGCTCTATTTTCTTCACTGCTAAGAGGAAACAAAATATTTACAAAATTGATCTCTCTGAACTTGCAAAACAAGATGTCAAGTGTCTCATGTCTGTTGATGAAGAACAACGGATTTGGCACAAGAGATTGGGTCATGCCAATTTGAGATTAATCTCAAAATTACACAAGCACAGTCTTGTCATAGGCTTACCAAATCTTAAGTACCAATCTGATGCTCTCTGTGAGGCATGTCAAAGAGGAAAACAAGTTAAAACTTCTTTTCATTCAAAAAATGTTGTTTCAACCTCTAGACCACTTGAGCTTTTGCATCTTGATCTTTTTGGTCCAACAAGGACAACCTCTTTAACTGGAAAGAAATATGGGTTAGTCATTGTTGATGATTTTACTAGATGGACATGGGTTAGATTCCTTGCTCACAAAGATGAGTCATACAAGGTATTTACTGTATTCTGCAAAACAGTTCAAAATGAAAAAGGAATTTGTGTTTCATTCATTAGAAGTGATCATGGGGGAGAATTTGAAAATGAAATCTTTCAAAAATTTTGTGATGATAATGGCATCTCCCACAATTTCTCCTCTCCTAGAACACCTCAACAAAATGGTGTTGTAGAAAGGAAAAATAGGTCCCTCCAAGAAATGGCCAGGACCATGATCAATGAAGCTAACATTGCAAAACATTTTTGGGCAGAAGCAGTAAACACAGCTTGTTACATTCAAAATAGAATTTTTATTAGACCTATTTTGAAGAAGACTCCATATGAACTGTGGAAAGGAAGAAAACCAAACATATCATATTTTCATTCATTTGGTTGTACTTGTTATATTTTGATTACTAAGGATCAGCTTAGTAAGTTTGATTCAAAAGCTGACAAATGAATCTTTTTGGGATATTCTGAAAGATCCAAAGCTTTTAGAATATACAATAAAGAAACTATGACAGTGGAAGAATCCATTCATGTCAAATTTGATGACAAGAAGCCTGATACAGCCATGTCAGAGCTAGATGAATTATTTTCAGAATTAAATATAGGTGATACTACAAATAGTGAACCTACATCTTCATCGTCCAGTGGTGACCAGACACAAGAATCTTCAGAAGTTGAAGCCAGAAAGAGCTGAAAGTACAAAACCAATCATCCTAAAGATCAAATCATAGGAGAACCTGGAGATAGAGTAAGAACCAGATCCTCTTTTAAAGAGCATGCAGATATGGCACTACTCTCAGAAATGGAACCTAAAACGATTGATCAAGCATTGGAAAATGAAGGTTGGATTCTGGCCATGCAAGAAGAGTTGAATCAGTTCCAAAGAAATGATGTATGGAAGCTAGTTAATCTACCAGAAGATAAGCAAGCTATTGGTACTAAATGGGTATTTAGAAACAAGCTTGATGAAGATGGAAAGGTTGTGAGAAACAAGGCAAGATTGGTTGCTCAAGGTTACTCACAGGAAGAAGGTATTGGTTTTACTGAAACATTTGCACCTGTTGCAAGGTTAGAAGCGATACGCATTTTTCTATCATTTGCTGCACACCATGATATAATTCTTTTTCAAATGGATGTGAAAAGTGCTTTCTTGAATGGTTTTATAACTGAGGAAGTCTTTGTAAAATAACCTCCTGGATTCGAAGACATTGAATTTCCAGAACATGTCTTCAAGCTTAAAAAGGCCCTGTACGGTCTTAAGCAAGCTCCCAGAGCTTGGTATGAAAGACTGAGTACATTTTTTATGAAAAATGGTTTTACCAGAGGTCTAGTAGACACTACTCTTTTTAGAAAAACATCAAACAAGCACTTTATAATTGTTCAAATATATGTTGATGACATTATTTTTGGAGCTACTAACGAAAGCCTTTGCAAAGAATTTTCTAAGCTAATGCAGGCTGAATTCGAGATGAGCATGATGGGTGAACTAAAGTTCTTCCTTGGAATTCAAATCAAACAATGCAATGATGATATCTATATACATCAAAGCAAATATATCAAGGAATTGCTAAAGAAATTTAAAATGGTAGATTGCAAACCTATGTGCACTCCTATGCATCCCACGTGCATTCTTGGTAAAGATGAAAGTGATAAAAAGGTAGATCAGAAGATGAACCTGATATTATGTTCAGTGTCTGTCTGTGTGCTAGATTTCAATCAGATCCTAGAGAATCACACTTGAGTGCTGTTAAAAGAATTTTTAGATATTTGCAAGGATCTACTAATCTTGGTTTGCTTTATAAGGAATCAAAAGATTACAAGTTAGTAGGTTTCTATGATGCTGACTTTGCTGGAGACCGAATTGAAAGAAAAAGCACAAGTGGAGGCTGCCAATTCCTTGGAGCAAATCTTGTGTCTTGGTCAAGCAAAAGGCAAAGCACGATTGCACTCTCAACAGTGAATCGAATATATTTCAGCGAGAAGTTGCGACTCTCAACTTCTGTGGATGAAATATCAACTTGAAGATTATTTGATAAAAGAGAGTAACATTCCTATCTTTTGTGATAATACTTCTGCAATCTGTCTTACTAAAAATCCCATATTGCATTCACGAGCCAAGCACATTGAGATTAAGCATCATTTTATAAGAGACTATGTTCAGAAGGGTATTCTCGAAATAAAATTTGTAGACACTGATCACCAGTGGGATGACATATTTACAAAATCCCTTGCTGAAAATAGATTCAATTTTATAAGAAGAAATTTAAATTTTCATCTTATAGAAGAATGATTAATCTCAGCGTCGGATGATATGCATCATCTCAGCATCTGGTACGACATAAGCATGTATACGTGTAAGCATTTTATTCGTCATGTGCATCATAACTCAGCGTCTGGTGAATCGGTTGCATGCATCTGAGCGCGCACACACGTGTCACACGTGTAAAGGACTTAAGCGTCTCATCACATCTCACTGAGTCATGATTATTTATGTTTTTCGATAAAATCTTTTTACTTGATTTTACTTTTCTTTTGGCGTCTTCATTTAATGAAAAGGGGAATCTTCATTTTCTTTTCTTTTTTTATTTAATTTATTTTGGAAATGCGAAGCGGTTTTTGAAAAAGGACTGTACCATTTTCTATCAACTTTCCCACTACTCCACATTTTTCGCTCCATCACTTCACTCTGTTTCTACTTGCAAAAATTGTTTTCTCTCTCTCTCTCTGTGTGACTTCAAACCCTAAAATCTCCATTACCCTCTCTGCAACTGCTACCATGGTCGATAGAAAGGTTGGACAATATACTGCTGCCTACGATGTCTTCTCAGAAGCAAAACTTATGAATGAAAACAGGATTGATTTTGAGAACTTCAAGCTCTATGGTTTTGATTTCAAAGAAGGTTTGGTGAAACTGGGTTGGAAAAATTACTTTATCTGGGAACCAATTGATGTGTTGAGCTATGCTATAAAGGAATTCTGGGGGAACGCTTATCTACTTCCGGGAGAAATTATTGAAGGACATATCAGAGGTTTCAAGTTACGTTTCACCATAAACTCTATCGCTCAGACCATCAAGTGCCCTTGTGAAGAAATCAGTTACCATGCTAACTTTGTTGACACTTACAGAGGTTTGGAAAACGTCAACAAAGCTCTGTTCGAAAACTATCGTGAGTTGAAGAAGAAGAATATAACTCCCACTGCCAAAGATTTGAAAAGCCACTACAGAGTATTGCACAAAATCATCGCTAAGAGCGTGATTCTGAAGGTTGGTTCAAGCGACATAGTGAACTATGAGCAAAAGTTCATTATGAGAAACTATATGGATGGAAAGAAAATCAACCTGCCAAGGTTGATTATCAATAATCTTGTCAATGCTCTTGTCTTCTCAAGGAAAAGTGTTGATAAAAAGAATATTGTCAAGGTTATCCCTTATGGAGTTCTTCTTTCCATTATGATGACAAAAGATGGTATTGTGAGAAAGCTCGCTGATTCGACAAACAAAGAAGAAAGAGATAAATACTTTGTTTTTGGTGCTGTTGTTCGTCCTGAAGTTTTTGGAGTCAACAGTCTGGTCAGAATGCAGTTGATAACTGGCTTTATGGTTAAGAAGGTGAAACTAAAGCAACAAGAAGGAGAAACTACTGCAAATGTTGAAAAGAAAACCACCAGAAGCTCAATGGCTGGTGTAAAGAGACCTGCTGAATCTCCTATAAGGGAGACAAGAAGAATGAAACAGAAGGTGGCTCCTACACCTTGGAGAATTCCCATCAGAAAGATCTTGGAGAAGAAGAATAAGCCAACAGCTGAAAAAGATGCTTCAGCGTCTGGTCAAGGGAAGCAAGTCCCTCCTCCTCCTTCGACAGTTGTTGCCTCTAGAGGAACAAAGAGAAGGTACTTGACTTTAACTCAAAGGTACTTGACTTTACTGTTGATGAGTCAGTATCTATTTTTGATTCTCATGATGTTATTCCTGCACCTCCATTGTCTGTTTCACAACCACAAACCCAAACACAAACCAAGAAAACCAGAATGAGCCTACGACAAACCTCTACCCTCATCCCCTCAAAACCTACCCAAACACCATCCCATACACTCAACTTTGACCTACCACAAATCTCCTCAAATACCTCACTTACTACATACATTTCCAAAATTCACTCTCATCCCTTCAACCTATTATTCAAAGTACCTCCCACCAATCCATTCAAACCCTACACACCTAAAATCTATACAATCACCAAAACCACTCCCACTTCAATCACCCTTACCTACAAACCTACAGACTTTAGTGGAAGGAAGAATGTCTCGCGCATTAACAAACCTCGGTTTCTTAAGTATGAGTCATACCACAGCATCTACAATCACCCTTCTACTTGGCATTTGAAAACCTTCACCTCTGGAGTTGCCAGACTGGAGATTGCCTCTCCAATGAATATTGCCTTCAAGGATGGAGAAGACCGTTTCGAGATGTCATTCAAAAGGAGATTGAGACCGGAACCTGGTAGCAGGGCAATTCCTTTCTCTGTTGACCTTCCAAAGTTCCTGCCTCAAGTTGAACCTCTCACACTGGAGGAGTGTGGAAGGTGGATTACGGATGAAGAAGATGCCTTCATGGCACACTGTCTTGAAGACAGTTTAGAGATCCTTCTTCTGTATCCGTAAAGATTGTTCCAGATAGACAAAGTTGGCTACCTTGGTCTATCTCTGGAAAGAGGAAAGAACCTGCTCCTGGCAAGTTGCCATACAGCAAAATCGGACTCAAAGAGTATGAGAAGGCTCCCAAGAAGTTTAATCTTAAAGAATTCTCTGAGCTTCCGATTGCCAAGATCACTGAGGACCATGCCAGAAGGTTTTACCTCAGTTCTCTGAAGGAAGATGAATGGAGAACTGGCTCCTCAAATTGCTGCAATGCTGAGAAAGCCACAATTCCCACAGTTGGCACTATCAGAAAAGTTACTGACACCAATCTGGGAACTGCATACTTTGATGATACGTTTAGGTGTTCAGTAATCAGGCATCTCCACTGCATGAAGATATATGTCCAATGGGCTGCTATGACCAAGCACTTTGACATTGGATTTACTTGGAATCAATGGTCTGAGTCTTGGAAAGACAAAGCCACAAGCCATGCCTTGTCCCCCTAGTGCTTGAAGAAGATGACAGGGAAAATATGCGAAGAGTATACCTGGCAGAAAATGAAGGACTCTCTTTCGCTTTTGAAGCATTGAGTGTCTTTATCAGAAGAGTATGGGGAGAAGATGTTGGAAATAGGTTTGATGCTTTCACTGCTGATGTGTTTCTACACAGAGACATTATCTTTATGGATTTGCTGTATCCAGAAGATGTGGAGAATAGAAGGGAAATTCAGGCAGAATCTGAGCAGAGAAAACTTGGAAATCTCATCAAATGGTTTATACCAAATGATGCATTCTTTCAAAGAGCTCAAGAGAAGAAGGAATTGAGACTGAAGCTATTTAACTGGGTGCTAGCAGAGCATCAGAAGATGAAACCTGCACCAGTATCAGAAGCTGGACCTTCTACTTCTACTTCTACTCCTGTAGTTGAGATTGTCACTATTCCTAAAGCAGAGTTTGAAGAAAATGAAGGCCACAAACCTGAAAGTTACTCAGCTGGAGAATGCCCTGAAATTACTATATGAACGTCTCAACATTCCTCCACCACCTCCACCAAACCCTTGAATTTTTTTTTGTGTGATATAAAATATTTATATATATATATATATATATAATTTGGCTCTGATTATCTGTTTATATATATCTCTATCTGACTTATATTCAAATTTTTCTAAGTCTTATTTTGACTATGATGTGCTTTACACTCTTTTTGTCTGATGACAAAAAGGGGAGTAAAAGAAAGGTTTGATGAACACGTGAAAGTCTGATTGACTAATTCACCGTCCGATGTTCAAACTCCGATGGATACGCTGAAACAGAAGTATCATGCATAGCATTTCATACATAGCATTTGTGTGGTTATTTATTGCTCTAATACCTATAATGCGTTGATATTCATTGATCCAGTACTCTAATAATGATCAATAAATTTGGTACAATGAAAATCTTTTTGATAAAATGAAACCAGCATCCGATCTCTCTTTATTAAATGAACATATCACTCAAATAAATTTGTTTATCGACAATCGCCTTAATACCTGAATTGTTCATATATATCTAAATGGTTGGATTCAGGGGGAGACCCTTGATATTACTTTGAAATTAAATTGTTCATCAACCTTGGATATTTGTCATCATAAAAAAGGGGGAGCTTGTTGAAACCTAAACGATTGAGAAGTTTAGACCCTCATTAATTTTGATGATAACAAAGTATGTTCAAGAGAACAATTTATCTTCTAACATATCTTTGAGTGTACAGGTATCGAAGCTTCATATATATGTACAAAACACTCAAGAAAGAAGAAGAAAATTTACAAGAGTATTGAATACACTCCACTAATGTCAGCGTCCGAACTCACTCCAGCGTCTTGCTAACAGCAAGCGTCCAGTAGTGTTACTCTTTGACACGTGGAATACTCTATTCTTTGCGGCGTCAGTCCTGCTCGAAGGCGGCGTCTGATCTCTTTAATGAAGCACGTGATGATCACGTTTTTGCTCTTAACCTCAGAGTGTTTTGGAACGGAATTCGAATTTGATTTTATGCGTTCATTTTGATGTACGAGGAAGCAAAGGTGACACCTTTAGCAAAAGACAAAAATCATACAAGGCAATTGTGAAAAGTAGATAGTACGAAAACGGTAATATGTACTATTCTGATATTCTCTGGAAAGGAAGAAAATGACTACATTTCAAATTACCTCACCCAATGAAAAGGAGCTATATTTTTACTGCAACGGTAATACCCCTGAAGACTCCTATAAATACCCCAAGGTATTCATTGAAGACAGGTTGCAAAAACTGTGAAGAAACTTCATTCTGAAAGCAATATTACTCAAGTGAGCAATCAAGTTTCGTGCTAAGTTTCTGGTCTACAAAGAACTGAACTCAGCGTCTTATACTTTCTTTTAGAAAGCTACTCTGTTTTTGAGCTTAATCTTTTCATCCTCTCTGTGAGTGTTATTTTGATTGTATTCAAAAGAATATTCTCTTTTGTAAACTATTTTTGGCCTAGTTAAGGCTTTGTTCCTCAAAGGCTCGATCGTACTGAGTCGTTTTGAGAAGTTGAGAGTATTGTCAAGTTTGTGACAGTAGAATACTCTTGAGGTAAATTGTAATCAGTTGATTATAGTGAAAAATCCTTCAGGATCGAAGGGAATAGACGTAGCTACCAGTTGGTGGTGAACTAGTATAAATCTCTGTGCCTCTTACTTTACTGCTTTACATTTATCTTTACCTTGCTCAGTAAAACAAGTTTTCATAAACTGTTTATTTCCTGCATCCGGTTAGTCTCTCAGCGTCCGATAAACAAACAACTTTGAAAAATATGTATTCTTAGTGCTTTTAACGTATAGTTTGCGAAAAGTTTTTGGACACAATTCAACCCCCCTTCTTGTGTTCACGTTCACATACAACATAATAATTATTACACTCAAGCAGTCAAATACCATAGCATACAATTTATTCATATATTTTTAATAAAGTAAGACACTATATCATCAACTAAAACGTTTACAAAACACAGTACTACGCGTCCATGTCGAAGAAGTCCTTGCAAACAATGCCTTATTCCAACTACGATCTCTACTCCATCACGATCATGAACACGGTCAAGACGAATACTGAGTTACGGTTACATGATAATGTCAACGAAACTTCACTATCACAAACATACCTACACAACCACACGTTTAATCACGAAACCCAAAATCAAATATCTTTTATTTTTAAAACATCAAAGTTCTGAAGATAACACAAAGCAAGAATTGATTTGCATAAAACAAAACTTGATCTCCTCAAGACTCTGTTGGAACCTAAACGATTGAAAAGTTTAGACCCTCATTAATTTAGATGATAACAAAGTATCTTCTGATAAGTCTTTGAGTGTGCAGGTATTAAAATCTCTTATGTTGTATCTCACTCAAACAAAAAGAAGAAATTCACAAGTATTGAATACATTCCATGTGCATGCATCCAGTTCACTCCAGCCTCTTGTGTAAAGTGAGCGTCTGGTAGTGTTATTCCTTGACACATGGATTACTCAATTGCTGTGAGCATTCGGTCTGTTAATGAATCACGTGATGATCACGTTGTTGCTCTTCACCTCAGCTATTTTGGAACGGAATTCAAATTTGATTTTGTGCGCTCAATTTTATGTACGAGGAATCAAAGGTCACACCTTTAGAATAAGACAAATTCGTACAAGGCAATTGTGTGAAAAACAGATAGTACAAAAATGGTAATACGTACTATTCTGATATTCTCTAGAAAGGAAGAAAAGGACATAATTTCAAATTACCTCACCCAATGATTTGGAGCGAAATATCTACATCGGTATTATCTTCAAGTCTCCTATAAATACTTCAAGGTATTCATTGAAGAAAGGCTAGAAACTACAATCTGAAAGAGCTATTACTCTAGTGAACAATCAAGTTTCGTGCCAAGTTTCTGAACTACAAGAACTGAACCTTAGCGTCTGATTCTTTCTGTTAGAAAGTTATTTGTTTTGAGCTTAATCTTTTCATCCTCTCTGTGAGAGTTATTTTGATTGTATTCAAAACTATCTTTGTGAAAGTTGTATTGCCTAGTTAAGGTTTTGTTCGTCAAAGGCTCGAACGTACTGAGTCGTTTTGAGAAGTTAAGAGTATTGTCAAGTTTGTGACAGTAGAATACTCTTAAGGAAATTTGTAATAAGTTGATTATAGTGAAAAATCCTTCAGGAACGAAGGGACTTGATGCAAACCAAGAATGGTCAATTTTGAGAATAAGCACCAAGCCAATTATCAAACAAGAAGAACCAAACTAGATTTTGTTCAAAAATTATTTTCATTGGTGGTGACGTCTCCTCAGTTTTTTAGATGTATCTTGAGCTGTAGATATACAATTGAGGCGTTCTTTGATGTGCTAGAAAGACAAGGAAATTATCTACAAGTCGTATTTCAAGCTCAAACACCAAATTCGGCCTCTATCATGGATAACAATAGGCTCCAAATGTAACCCGAATTTCTACACGGATTTCTCTTTTAATTTGGGCTTTCATTTGTGTTTTTTTAACAGCCTTCTATTGGGCTTGGGTCTTGCACCAGGTTTAGCCTCCTTATGCTGATAGGTGCTTCCTAGGATTAGAATTAGGGTTAGCCATCACCTCTTTAGTCTATAAATAGGAATGTACTTCCTATCATTTGAGAAGTTTTTGAATAATATTGAAAGTTTGCTCCTTTGTGAGTGTAAAGAGCTGAGTCTCTTAGGTTCTTGGATGAACCATCTCTGATTCTTATCAAGAGGTTCCTTTCTCTTGTGGCGAATCTACGCTGGACTTATCACTCTCTTGAGAGTGTGGCGTCTTCTTCCATTTTCTATCTTATTTCCATCTTTTTTATTTTATTCTAGTTACTATTTTCGTATTGTTTATGCGCCATTACTCTTAAACTTTACATCTTTAGCGCTTGAATCATGTTGTTTTCCTTTTTATATTATTATGCGCCATTGTTAAATTAAGAACAAAGCTTGTATTTGTTCTTCATTCTTCAATTGAAGTCGCGCAAGTTTCAGGTTTAAGGATTCCATTCCTAAAGTTCTTATTTTTTATTCAGTTTTAATCCTTATAACAAGAGTCAATTCGAGGACGAACCGTTAAAAACTATATGCATCCAGTTTGGATCATATCATGTGGTATCTAGAGCCCAGATCCTGGAATTGACAAAGTTCTTGTTTTTATTGTGTAGTGTTCTTATTGCTTTCCAACACCAAACACAGTTGCTTGAGTGCCATATTAGTACACATTTAGATCGCTTTGATCAACGCCATCCCAAAAGGATTGGCAACATTCTCTAATTTCTGCCCTTTATTTTCTATCCTTAAATTCCAGTTCTTTATTCCTTTTCATTTATTCCAATCATTTATTCTTTTGCGCAATTTACAGCTTTAATCTTTTATTTCCATATTGATTGCTGTTTATGTTTTATAGCACTTGATTTAAAATGGAAACTCATAATCACACAGTTGGCATAACAATTCAAATTGATATTGCAAGAACCAATTTTTAAGTGCAAAAAAAAAAGAACAGGGGCGTGATCCATAGTACAGAAAAAAAATCCTATTTTTTTTCAGAAACAAAAAAAATCAAAAAAAAAAGGAAAAACTAAAACTGCCCCATGCACTTAATAAGATTAAATTTTGATTGCCATTGTGGATTTTACTAAGAGTGGTGCTGTAATTCATACCATTTTGTGCAATTGTCTTCTCTTTCTCACGGTTCCTATTTGTCTTCATTGCATTCTTTTGAGTTGTACCTTTTCCTTGTTAGCTTTTCTCGTTTGTCTTTTAAATTCTTTTAAGTTTTGTCTAGAGTTTCGTTCTTTTCTTCAAACTTCTGAGTGATTAACTTTTGTGAAGATCGTCATGTTTGAAAATAACCCTTGGTAATTGAAAAGCGAGAGGGTTTATTTAAGAACTCAAAGAGACTTGAGCGGTAAAAGGCAAGAGTGAACATTATAGAAAAAGCCTACAAAGAGTGAAACACGAGTGACAAATTCAAGAGTATAAACACGTGAGAAGAGTGGAAAGGGCCTTTCTTTTGATCTTTAAAGTTTTTCCAAAGATGAGTGAAACAAAGGGTTAGACCAAATTTGGGCAGAATTCAACACAAGGTTGGATGAAAGGAGGTATGTGAGGAGATATAGAGAAAAAGAATGGAAATCTAGAGATTATCATGAGGAAGACACGAGGTACAAAAAGAAAGATAGGAGGTTTGAAAAGAGAGATAGGGAAAAGGAAAGAAAGCAAAAAGAGTATGAACGAGAAAGAAAGTGTAGAGAATTTATGGAGTGTCCTGAGTATGAGAAGTATTTGATTAGAGAATTTTTAGAGGATCCGGAGTATGTGAAGTATCATGAAGAAATGAGGAAGAGAAAAGAGGCAAGAAAAGAGAGAGAAAGAGATAAACAAGAGAATGAGATCAAAGTTGAGAAAAGAAAAGAGGATGAGGAGGATACAAAAGAAAGTATTGCAAAAGTGGGAGATAAAGAAAACCAAGAGAATGGGATCAAAGTTGAGAGACAACTTGGAAGTGAGGTGAAGAGATATGCTTGCTTAAATTCTCATCTTAATTCTTTGTCTACTGGTGTTGAATTTATTTTGCAGGAATTTGAGGATGTGTCTCCAAAGGAAGTACCCCACGGTTTGCAGCCAGCAAGAGAAAGAAGGCATCAAGTAGACCTCATCCCAAGTTCCCCTCTACTCACTAGACCATCTTTTGGAAGTAATCCTATCCTTAGATTTGATGTTTTGTTTGATGAATTTCTAAGTTCTTACTATTTATTTGAGGTTGACTTAAAAGGTGATTACCATCAATTAAAAATTAGTGAGAATGATGAATGGAAAATATCTTTTAAAATTGGGTGTAATGCATCTAATGTGGGGATTAAGACTATATGTTCTCCTTATGGAATTGTTTCATGCAAGAAAAATTCTATTACTCAAAATATTTTGGGTGAAACTGATTATTGTTTGAAAGATTCCACACCCTCATTTTCCTCTTGTGAAATTGTCTATAGATCTTATCCTCTAGCTCCTTTTTGTCTGCCACCTTTATCTAACCTCTCTTCGTTAGTTCATAAGGAAGGCAAAGCAAATGCCAATCATGTGAGGAAAATTCGAGAACAGGTGAAGGCTGAAATTGATAAGGAATTGGAGCAAAATGCTAAACAAGCCCACCAAGGAAGAAAAAGGATTGGATCTAAAAGACTTGTTTTTTACCCTGGAGGTTGTTTTGCAGGAAAATGAATAATAAGAGACCTTCCATTTAAAGGAATTCAAGTCTCCCTTGAAATTGGCTTTTTCTTTATAATATTTTCAATAAAACTAAGACTTTTTTTTTGTGATGTAGGGATTGGAGCTATAAATTCGAGGACGAATTCTTTCGAAGGGGGAGAGAGTGATGCAAACCAAGAATGGTCAACTTTGAGAAGAAGCACCAAGCCAATTATCAAACAAGAAGAACCAAACTAGATTTTGTTCAAAAATTATTTTCATTGGTGGTGACGTCTCCTCAGTGTTTTAGATGTATCTTGAGCTGTAGATATCCAATTGAGGCATTCTTTGATGTGCTAGAAAGATAAGGAAATTATCTACAAGTCGTATTTCAAGCTCAAACACCAAATTCAGCCTCTATCATGGATAACAATAGGCTCCAAATATAACCTGAATTTCTACACTGGTTTCTCTTTTAATTTGGGCTTTCATTTGTGTTTTTTTAACAGCCTTCTATTGGGCTTAGGTCTTGCACCAGGTTTAGCCTCCTTATGCTGATAGGTGCTTCCTAGGATTAGAATTAGGGTTAGCCATCACCTCTTTAGTCTATAAATAGGAATGTACTTCTTATCATTTGAGAAGTTTTTGAATAATATTGAAAGTTTGCTCCTTTGTGAGTGTAAAGAGCTGAGTCTCTTAGGTTTTTGGATGAACCATCTCTGATTCTTATCAAGAGGTTCCTTTTTCTTGTGGCGAATCTACGCCGGACTTATCACTCTCTTGAGAGTGTAGCGTCTTCTTCCATTTTCTGTCTTAATTCCATCTTTTTTTATTTTATTCTGGTTACTATTTTCGTATTGTTTATGCGCCATTACTCTCAAAGTTTACATCTTTAGCGCTTGAATCATGTTCTTTTCCTTTTTATATTATTATGCGCCATTGTTAAATTAAGAACAAAGCTTGTATTTGTTCTTCCTTCTTCAATAGAAGTCGCGCAAGTTTCAGGTTTAAGGATTCCATTCCTAAAGTTCTCATTTTTATTCAGTTTTAATCCTTATAACAAGAGTCAATTCGAGGACAATCCGTTAAAAACTATATGCATCTAGTTTGGATCATATCAGGACTAGACGTAGCTACCAGGTTGGTGGTGAACTAGTATAAATCTCCTTGTCTCTTGCTTTACTGCTTTATACTTATGTTTATCTTGCGCATAAAAACAAGTGTTCATATAAACCTTATTTCCAGCGTCTGGTCCTACTCCAGCTTCCGATTTCAAGCAGATTCATTTTCAAGTGTTCTAAAGGTTTTTAATTTAAAGTTTGCGAAAAATTTTTGAACACAATTCAACCCCCTTCTTGTGTTCATGTTCAGACTCAACCATTCTTAAGAACACTATGGTTCTTTTGAGATTAGGTTTTTCAATGTCTTAAAATCATCAAGACACATTTAAATCAAAAACTAAAACTTGCACCAAACACCGACAACAACAAAATCACTAAAAACCAAGTATTAAAACATGGAATAATTTTAGTTTTCTCAAAGAGCCACATGGCTTGCGCACATATACTCGAATCCATTTTTCAAAATCATTCTACTCACACCCAAAAGCTTGTTAACACAAGATCAACACAAAATCAAAAACTTAAATAATTTGAAATACTCACCCACAAATCTTCAAAAACCCACGATTTTATGACATCAAAAGGAAAGGAAAATTCTAAAAATTATTAACCACAAGATCAACAACAACATCAATCACATGTAATTATACAACAATCACAAGAACATCTATCGTAATACCAAAAGTATATTAGAAATTTGGATTTTGGAATTTAATACAATAGTAAAATACGTCACAGGGTCAAAACACTTATGTGGTCTATACTTAGAACCACGCACACACCATAATACATATAATACGATAATCATAGCGTTTCCTACGGATAATCTCTCTCGCAAATCCCGGTCCACTCATAACTCCTTTGTGTTGCATTTCCTGGGATGAAATCTTCAAATGGTGAGTTCTCCGCTCTGCTTAGTGTGTAAACACGTCCCTTAATGGTTGATCTTGCAGCTCCAACATTGTTAAGAGCAAACTCAGCTCATGGTACTTCGCAGTCTCTGGACAGATGTCCCAGTTCCTTGCAGTTAAAACACAACCTTTCCTTGGTTAGATACTGGTTAACATTGTGCTCTTCATCTTCGCCGTTAAAGTAGTGCGTCTCCGGCTATCGATACTTGTGATTCCCTCTTTTGCCCATCATGTAGACATATCCTCCAGTAGCTGGGCATGCAACCTTCGCAGCGTTCACAGTTGTACCACCTTTGGCAGCAGACAGTCCCTAGAAAAGAGTCCTGGATTCTTGCAGTTGAAGCACAGTCGGTCATTTGATGAGTATCTATCAGCCAAGTGTTCCTTGCTTCCACATTGGTAACAGTTCTACTTCTCCTTCTGGCTATCCCCAATAGCCTGCGCCACAAGACGATCCTGACTGTGGTGATTTCTTTGAGGATAGAAATAAGGTGCTCCTTGTTGCTGTCTTCCTTATTGTCGTTTGCTATGATAATCTGGCCTAACTGACCCTCTAATAGCTCGTTTTTTCCATTGTCGTCTTAGCAAATCGTGTTGATTCTCCGCGACAATATGTGGGGTAACAGCAGTTGCTATCTCGGCTATCACTCGGATTACATGATTCACGTCTAAGTTACTAGCTTTGATGAGGACATAAAGAGCAAGGATGATCAAGTCCTACAAGGGCTGGGAGGTCGTATGACAAGGGCACGTGCTAAAAGAGCTAAGGAGGCCTTGAACCTTTTGGTGATCCAAATGTTTAAGGAGAGCCCAATACTTGAAGACTTAAAGCCCAAATTGGTCTATTGCATAGATGGGCCAATAGATGGCGCATAACCCAATGTCATGCATTATTTTAAGTTGTTTTGGTGTGTTTAAAATTGAATAAATTGTTGGGCTGAACTCTTTAATTTTGCGCTAAAGCCCAACAATTAGTTTGTTTGGTTTCTTGCATTTTCTTTATTTGGAGTGTGTTTTTCTATGGCCTTTTAATTGAGGAAAACAAATAATTCAGCTACACTAAAGCTGAATGAAGGCGCCATCAAGAGGGGGAAAGAAACTAATGAAGACTCATGAATGCACAAGACAAAGAATTGAAGAGCATCAATGCATTGTTTCACCTTTAATGCTTAGTGGTTACACTTTGAAGAATCAGAATTGAAGGAGTAGTTCATTGCATTGTCTCACCTTTAAATATTTGGCAGTTACACTTTGAAGACACATTGAAGCCAAATTTTAAAGCTTTGTCTAAAGGAATTTCTAGCAGCTCCTCTATGCACCTAAATCATGCCTAGGTTCATCCTTTGGGCTGAAGGGTCACGCCTAGAACATCATTTGGGCTGATTACTTATGTTCAATTTTTGTTCAATTAAGTGCTAATTGGTTACACTTTGTTTTACACACTTAATTACCAATTAGTGGGCTGTTTTAGGAAGACAAAAAGGCAGCTGAATTCCCATGTATTTTCCTTTTAAATGGCGCCATTATCAATGAAAAGGACCAGAATTTTGTTTGAGAAAAAAAACTAGTGTTAAACACTTGTGAGAGCTATGCACTCTTGGGTTCTGGATTGAGCCAAACTGAACTTATCAAGAAGTAACCTTCTTGTGGCGTTCTTTGACTGGCTTATCAATTCCTTAAGGAATTGTGGTGCTTCCATTCCTTTCCTCTTTCCATATTCTTTTGTTCTTGTCAATTGCGCTAAAAACAACACCTGTGTCTTAATCTGATTTCAACCCAAAGATCGTAACAAGGCTACTTTACAAAAAGGTAGTCATCAAGTGGTACCAAAGCTCAGGTTGAGGTTGAAATTTTTGTTTGCTTTTCCTTTATTCTATTCAGTTTCTGTTTACTTCTTCTTCTTCATTTCTATTTTTCATTTCCTTTCAATTGTGAGTTTGTCTAACTTCGTTTTTTTTTCTTTTTGTCCAGAAAATTATAAAAGAATCATCTTTGAAGGCTGCACAAGAATATTAAAAAAAAAAAAGGAACAAGAGCTGTCAAGTTTTGATTAAAAAAAAAGAAAAAAAGAAAAAGAAAGACAGCTTTGCCTTTTAAAAAAAAATTCGAAATATTAAAAAAAAAAAGTTGCAGCCCTTTCTTGATTTGGACAATCTCATTTAGTGCCTTTTCTTTATTTCATTGATAGACTCACTTTCTTAAAATTCTGTTTTTCTTTGTTTTGTTACAAGATTGTTTGCTTACTTGTTTTGTTTGTGTTTGGCTTCTTTAAAGAACTCAAAGAGGGCATTTGAGTGGAAAAAGGCAAGAGTGCACATTAGAGAAAAAGCCTAATTGAGTGAAACACGAGTGGAAAAAAAAATTTCTTTTGAGTGAAACACGTGAGTAGAGTGGTGAGGTCCTATTTTCTATATTTTATATTTGTTTCTTTTGCAGAAAATTCATGGCTGAAAACAGTCCTCCTCTGTCTCCAAGAACTGCACGGCTACAAATGCAAATAATGTGACTTTGGCTCAAGAAATGGGGAGGATGTTCCGCCAACAATCAGATGAGTTCCATGAGAGACTTGATCAGTTGGAGAGGAATAGATCATCTAGACATTCTTCTCGGTCTGATAGTGAAGGATCTGAAGAAAGGAGGCATAGGGAGAGATATGAGAGGAGAAGAAGAGGATATGACGGAGATAGAGAGGATAGTTTGGGTGGCATAAAAGTGTTGATGAATCCAGTTACACTTTGGCAGTTACAACAACTCAAGAGGAAGGGTCACTTGAAGAAGAGTTCCTCTAACGTGAACTCATCAAATTGGAGGGACAAATTTAAGAAGGAGGGTTCATCATTTTCCAAAGAGCACACGGCTGACCCTAAGGGGAAAGCTACTTCTATTCCTAATGATACTCTTTCTAACACTAAAAATCGTGAAGTCAAATGTTTTAAGTGTTTAGGCAGGGGTCACATTGCCTCTCATTGTCCAAGCAAGAAGGTGATGGTGTTGAAGAACCCTAAAGAAGATTCTTCGGAGTATTCATCCAAATCTGCCCCAAATAGTGAGGATGAAAAGGAAGAGGAGTTCTCACCAGAAGGAGACTTGCTCATGGTAAGGAGGTTGCTAGGAAGCCAAGTTAAAGAAGATGATACAAGTCAGAGGGAGAATATTTTCCATACGAGGTGTCTTGTTCAAGGGAAGGTATGCTCTTTAATTATTGATGGAGGAAGTTGTACTAATGTGGCTAGCACACGTTTGGTGTCAAAACTTAATTTGGAAACTAAACCTCACCCAAAACCTTATAAACTCCAATGGCTAAGTGATGCGGTAGAAATGACCGTAAACAAACAAGTTGAGGTTTATTTTTCGATTGGGAAGTATCATGATTTTGTTTTGTGTGATGTGGTACCTATGGAAGCTAGTCACATGCTATTGGGAAGGCCATGGCAGTTTGATAAGAAGACCAACCATGAAGGGCACACTAACAAGATTTCTTTCATGCATAATGATCAAAAGATCACTCTTGTACCATTGTCTCCTAGAGAGGTTAGAGAGGATCAAATAAAAATGAGAGAAAAGAAAGAGCAAGATGATGAGGACATGGAGCACCAAGAGGCCATTCAAAGCTTAGGAGGACCAATGACTAGGGCAATGTCAAGGAGGGTCCAAGAAAGCTTAGTCCAATTCATGACTAAGACAATTGCAAACAGAGGCAAAGATGTAATTGCACCAAAAACCATGCTTGTCATACAAGCCATGGAGGAGGCGCAACTTGCATAAAAGAAGGCAGCCAAGTTAATTTCTTTTAATTGAATAAAAGTGCAAGTGACCAATTGATTTATTTGGGACCAAGGCACTAAGTTATTTAATTTTTTTGGTGTGTTTAATCCACTTCAAGGGGCTGGGTGGCGCCAGGAGCAAGGGGCCCCCCACCTCTCAACCACTCTTTGTGTAGTTTTAATGGGTGAATAATCTTGCTACCAAGGAAAGACAAAGACATTCAAAGCAATCAAGGCAAAGAGGAGTTACACAAGACAAGGTGATGAATGCTAAGACAAAGACATTCAAAGCAATAAAGGCAAAGAGGAGTTACACAAGACAAGGTGATGAATGCTCCAACGGACAATAAAAGCGCATCCATCCACTTAATTACAGTTAATGAGTGGTTGTGAAACCTTCACCTGGTCATGAAGAGCAATCAAAACAGAATATGAAGCGTAGACCTTTACTTCATTTAGCCACTTAGGCCATGAGGCAGCAACAATTATTTTTGTTTGTAATTTCCTTTAATCATTTTGCTTGTAACCCTAGAAAGGAAGGACTTTGTCTCTTTACTCTTTGTAACAGCAAGAACCTCCCTCATTATATATAGAAGCGCAAGTTTCAATAGAGGTTAACAAAGATTTTAGCAAAATATTGAGTTCATACTCTTTGGTTCCGGATTGGACCAGTTTATCGATCTTATCAAGAAACTCTCTTCTTGTGGTGATCCTCACATTCATAGGCTTATCCTTGTCTTGGATTAGACTAAGGTGCGCCCCCTGCCTCCCAATCATCCATCTTCTTCACTTACTCATAAACAGATCCTTGAGACCTTGTTTGCTTCTTGTTTTATTTTGTGTTTTCACAATCTGTCCCCTTAATTCTCTACCACCAAAGCCACGAAATTCCATTCATTCTCTATCCAATTTTCATTCATTTTATATCAAAAATACAAAAACAAAAGTCACAACCAGATTCTATGTTGAAAATCAAGCAAATGGCCAATTTCTACAACAAGGAGGCCATCATTTGGTAATCAGAGCAAGGTTTCGACTTTGTTCAAAAGAATCCCAGGTTTCTCTATTCTTATCTTTGAGTTCTGAATTCTTTAAAAAAAAAAATTGCGAAAATTCATAAAAATAAAAAATAAAAAAATCTTGAATTCTGGTTGTGTTTCTTTGTTGCTGCTACACTCTGAAATTTTTATTTTATTTCTTTCTTTTGAGTGAGTTCTTTCTTGTTCTAGTCTCACAAACTTTGTGTTCAATTTTTGTTTCTTACCTTTCCTTTCCAAGCTGTTGTGTGTGTGGATTATTATTTGAATTGGTTTCTTGTATTGATCATTTGCTGGTTTCTCTAAAGAACTGACAAGAGTTATGGATCCTCAAAATCGATTACTACTAGATGCCCTCACGGCAAAAATGAGAGAACTTTTGAAAGAGGAAGTGGAAGGCATAAATGAAAGAATTGACCAATTAGAAAACAGACAAAATAGCAGTGATGAGGAGGAACGGAGGAGAAGGAGACGTGATGAACCTAGAGAAGATAGGTTGGGTGGTATAAAAATAAAAGTACCACAATTTGTTGGGAAAAATGACCCGGAGACGTATTTGGAATGGGAAACTAAAATTGAACAAAATGTTTCCTCAGAATAATTATACTGATCTTCAAAAGGTGCAAGGTTGCTTCTATTGAATTTACAGATTACGCCTTGGTGTGGTGGGACCAATTGACAAAGGAGAGGAGAAGGCACATTGAGCCAGCCATTGCCACATGGGAGGAAATGAAGAGGCTCATGAGAAGGAGATTCATCCCATCTTACTACAACAGAGAGTTGCACAACAAATTACAGCGACTCACCCAAGGCAACAAAAGTGTTGATGAGTACTACAAGGAGATGGAGGTGGCAAAAATTAGAGCAAATGTGGAGGAAGATGATGAAGCAACCATGGCCAGATTCTTGCATGGCCTAAATCGTGATATAAGTGACATAGTGGAACTGCAACACTATGTTCAATTAGACGATTTGGTACATCAAGCCATAAAGGTAGAACAACAACTTAAGAGGAAGCGGTCGATAAGAAGAAGCACTACCACTTCCAATCCTCAAAATTGGAAGAGCAATATTAAGAGTGAAGGTACTTCATCATCCAAAGAAGCCGCGGCTGACACAAAAGGTAAAAACGCTACAACTAGTCCTTCTCAAGTTGTTTCAACTAACTGGGCTGTTAAGTGTTTCAAGTGCCAAGGCTTAGGACACATTGCATCTCAATGTCCTACCAAGAGAATTATGATTGTAGAGGAGGTTGAGGAGGAAGATGAAGGGGTTGAAGAGTATGATGAGGATTGTGTTGAGGAGGAGGCCCAAATACCTAGTGGAGAGCTACTTATGATGAAAAGGTTGTTGGAAGCCGTGGTAAAGGAGGAAGATGCGACTCAAAGGGAGAACATATTTCACTCAAGGTGCCTCATACAAGGCAAGGTATGTTCCCTGATTATTGATGGTGGGAGTGCACAAATGTTGCTAGCACAAGGTTAGTTTCCAAACTCCAACTAGAAACTAAACCACATCCCAAGCCATATAAGCTTCAATGGCTTGTTAATGATGTTGAGATGATTGTTGATGAACAAGTAGAAATTTCTTTTTCAATTGGAAAATATGAAGATGTGGCTGTTTGTGATGTAGTTCCTATGGAGGCCAGCCATGTCTTGTTGGGAAGGCCTTGGCAATTTGACAAAAAGGCAAGCCATGAAGGGCATACCAACAAGTACTTTTTTGTTCATCATGGAAAAAGAATTGTATTGGCTCCTTTGAGCCCAAGTGAGGTGAGAGATGATCAAAAAAAATTGAGAGAAAAATGTGAAAAAGAAAAAGAAGAAAAAGAAGAAAAAGAAAAGATCGCCAAAAAAAAAGAGAGAAAAAGAGTGACAAAAATGATTGATGAAAAAAAGAAAGAAAATTTGATGGCGACAAAAGGGGAGGTTAAAAAAGCTATTTTCTCTAATCAGCCCCTATATTTGCTTTTTAGCAAAGAGGTGGCCTTGCTGGAAAATTTACCTAACACTCAAGAATTGCCAAATTGCATAAATTCTCTTTTGCAGGAATTTGAGGATCTGTTTCCTAAGGAGGTACCAAGTGGGCTGCCACCCTTGAGAGGATTGAGCACCACATTGATCTCATCCCAGCGCCACTTTGCCTAATAGGCCAGCCTACCTGAGCAACCCACAACAAACGCAAGAGATACAAAAGCAAGTGGCTGAATTGGTAAGTAAAGGTTGGGTAAGGGAAAGTTTAAGTCCATGTGCTGTCCCTGTTAGTTTAGTCCCTAAGAAAGATGGTAGTTGGAGAGTGGGCGCTAATTGTAGGGCTGGTAGTAATATTCTTTGTTAAGTATAGGCATCCAATACCTCGGTTAGATGACTTGCTTGATGAACTGTTTGGTGCATGCTTGTTTTCCAAAATTGATTTGAAAAGTGGATACCATCAAATTAGAGTAAGGGAAGGGGATGAATGGAAAACTGCTTTCAAAACTAAATATGGTTTATATGAGTGGTTAGTTATGCCTTTTGGATTAACTAATGCACCTAGCACTTTCATGAGATTAATGAACCATGTTTTGAGGGAATTTTTGGGAAAATTTGTTGTTGTATATTTTGATGATATCTTGATATATAGCAAAAATTTAGAGGACCATTGCATTCATCTAAGGGCTGTTTTAAATGTGCTAAGAAAAGAAAACTTGTATGCAAACTTGGAAAAATGTGTGTTTTGCACGGATCAAGTCGTTTTTCTAGGCTTTGTCATAAGCTCTCAAGGAGTACATGTGGATGAAGCAAAGGTGAAGGCAATCCAAGAATGGCCAGCACCTAAAAGTGTGACAGAGGTAAGAAGTTTCCATGGTTTAGCAAGTTTCTATAGGAGGTTTGTTAAGGATTTTAGTACTATTGCTGCACCTCTTAATGAAATTGTAAAAAGGAAATTGGTTTTAAATGGGGTGAGAAACAAGAACAAGCTTTTTCAATTCTTAAAGAAAAGCTCACCCAAGCACCAATTCTAGCATTGCCTAATTTTTCAAAATCTTTTGAAATTGAGTGTGATGCTTCCAATGTTGGAATTTGGGCTGTTTTGATGCAAGAAGGTCATCCAATTGCTTATTTTAGTGAGAAATTAAAAGGGGCTGCCCTAAATTACTCCACTTATGATAAGGAATTGTATGCCTTAGTAAGGGCATTGCAAACGTGGCAACATTACTTGCTGCCAAAAGAATTTGTCATTCATAGTGATCACGAGTCCTTGAAGTATTTAAAAGGACAAGGTAAGTTGAATAAGAGGCATGCTAAATGGGTTGAATTTTTGGAGCAATTTCCTTATGTGATTAAGCATAAGAAGGGTAAAGCCAATGTTGTGGCTGATGCATTATCAAGAAGGTACGCATTACTCTCTACCCTTGAAACTAAAATTTTTGGTCTTGAGCACATTAAGGAATTGTATGAGCATGATCTTGATTTTTCTGGTAAATATGCTGAATGTGTGCATGCTGCCCATAATGGATTTTTTAGGCACAATGATTATTTATTTAAAGAAAAAAGGTTGTGTGTGCCAAAAGGATCCATTAGAGAACTCTTAGTCAAAGAGGCGCATGAGGGGGGCTTAATGGGACATTTTGGTGTTCCTAAAACTTTGGAATTTTTGCAAGAACATTTCTATTGGCCTCACATGAAAATTGATGTGCAAAAATATTGTGAAAGATGCATTGTTTGCAAAAGGCCAAATCCAAAGTGATGCCCCATGGTTTATATACTCCATTGCCTGTTCCTGAATATCCCTGGATTGACCTTTCCATGGACTTTGTCTTAGGGTTACCTAGAACAAAGAACGGAAAGATTCTATTTTGTTGTTGTGGGACAGGTTCTCAAAGATGGCACATTTCATTCCATGCAAAAAGGTGGATGATGCTTGCCACATTGCTGATTTGTTTTTCAAAGAAGTGGTGCGCCTACATGGTCTACCAAAAAGTATAGTGTCTGACCGTGACACTTAAATTCTAAGCCACTTCGAGAACTTTGTGGGGTAAGGTGGGAACTAAGTTACTATTCTCTACAACTTGTCATCCCCAAACTGATGGGCAACCGAGGTAGTAAACAGAACCCTCTCTACTCTTTTAAGGGTCAGTACTTTCAAGGAATTTGAAAATATGGGAAACGTGGCTGCCACATGTTGAATTTGCTTATAATAGGGCTGTCCATAGTACCACAAATCATTCCCCATTTGAGATTGTGTATGGTTATAATCCTTTAACTCCTCTTGATCTATTACCTTTACCTAACACATCTCTGTTGAAGCATAAAGATGGCAAAGCGAAAGTGAATATGTGAAAAGTTTGCATGAGAAAATTAAACTGCAAATTGAAAAGAAAAATGAAAGCTATGCCAAAAGTGCCAATAAAGGCGCCAAGCGGTTACTTTTGAACCCGGAGATTGGAGTCCAGGTCCATATGAGGAAAGAAAGGTTTCCGTCAAAGGAAATCTAAGTTAATGCCTAGAGGCGATGGCCCTTTTCAAGTGATTGCCAAAGTCAATGATAATGCTTATAAAGTTGACCTTCCAGGTGAGTATGGTGTTAGTGCCACTTTCAACGTTCTTTGACTTGTCTCTTTTTGATGTAGGTGATGAGGACTTCAATTCGAGGTCGAATTCTCCTCAAGAGGAGGGAATGATGAGGACATGGAGCACCAAGAGGCCATTCAAAGCTTAGGAGGACCAATGACTAGGGCAATGTCAAGGAGGGTCCAAGAAAGCTTAGTCCAATTCATGACTAAGACAATTGCAAACAGAGGCAAAGATGTAATTGCACCAAAAACCATGCTTGTCATACAAGCCATGGAGGAGGCGCAACTTGCATAAAAGAAGGCAGCCAAGTTAATTTCTTTTAATTGAATAAAACTGCAAGTGACCAATTGATTTATTTGGGACCAAGGCACTAAGTTATTTAATTTTTTTTGGTGTGTTTAATCCACTTCAAGTGGCTGTGTGGCGCAAGGAGCAAGGGGTCCCACACCTCTCAACCACTCTTTGTGTAGTTTTAATGGGTGAATAATCTTGCTACCAAGGAAAGACAAAGACATTCAAAGCAATCAAGGCAAAGAGGAGTTACACAAGACAAGGTGATGAATGCTAAGACAAAGACATTCAAAGCAATAAAGGCAAAGAGGAGTTACACAAGACAAGGTGATGAATGCTCCAACAACACAATAAAAGCGCATCCATCCACTTAATTACAGTTAATGAGTGGTTGTGAAACCTTCACCTGGTCATGAAGAGCAATCAAAACAGAATATGAAGCGTAGACCTTTACTTCAATTTGCGCCACTTAGGCCATGAGGCAGCAACAATTATTTTTGTTTGTAATTTCCTTTAATCATTTTGTTTGTAACCGTAGAAAGGAAGGACTTTGTCCCTTTACACTTTGTAACAGCAAGAACCTCCTCATTATATATAGAGCAAGTTTCAATAGAGGTTAACAAAGATTTTAGCAAAATATTGAGTTCATACTCTTTGGTTCGATTGGACCAGTTTATCGATCTTATCAAGAAACTCTCTTCTTGTGGTGATCCTCACATTCATAGGCTTATCCTTGTCTTGGATTAGACTAAGGTGGCGCCCCTGCCTCCCAATCATCCATCTTCTTCACTTACTCATAAACAGATCCTTGAGACCTTGTTTGCTTCTTGTTTTATTTTGTGTTTTCACAATCTGTCCCCTTAATTCTCTACCACCAAAGCCACGAAATTCCATTCATTCTCTATCCAATTTTCATTCATTTTATATCAAAAATACAAAAACAAAAGTCACAACCAGATTCTATGTTGAAAATCAAGCAAATGGCCAATTTCTACAACAAGGAGGCCATCATTTGATCCCTTAACTCAATTAGTAGTACCCTTAGAGTCCACTTCTTCCCCATACTACAAGGGAAAGGGAAAATGTAAAAACTACCATTAAAGCAGCCCAAGCAAGACTTACTATATCCATGTAAATTTTGTCTCCTATCTCTATCAATATGAAGGAATTATTTCATTATTGTTTACTAATTTTTCTTGTATTATTTTATCTTGTATTATGTTCTTTTTTTATTTATTTTTCACTAAAAATTTGATAATAATAGTGGAATCGCTGGTACAGAGTCAAAAAAAGATTCCGGGATAACACCATTGACGAAACAATCCAATAAATCCAATTAGAACATCTAACAAGTTCTTATCTGATTTCTAGTAGAATAAAAAAAAATATTATGCATAAAGAAAAAATATCCAGAGATATCTTTTGAAGTATTAAGGGAATTCATCTTAGTAACAGGTAGGAATCAAAAGACCTATGTTTTATTTTGCCCCCCATTTCATTAACTCAAAAGTAAAAAATATAGAATCAAGATAGATTACTTTGCATACTCATACTCTTATTTGCATCTCTTATTTCCATTTGATCTAATCCTTACCGTCTCCCGATTCGTTCTCTAAAACAATCGGAAAACAGCCTCTGAAATTCTTTGACTAGAAGTTACCGAAAAGAAAGAATTTCATTTTTCTTATAATGGAAATAGATTTGAAATTCTTGGATAAAAATGAAAAAATGAAATAATATAGTAAATAAAAATATTAATTTAATAATAAAAATGAAGAATCTTAATAGAAAATTAGAGAAAATTTAGAACTATTCAAAATTTAAATAAATATAAAAAAGAAATCTAATTAGATATTCAATTTTATTAATCTAACTAATATTGAATAAATGTGGAAGCACTCATATACTTTACAGGAGTCTGTATACAAGGTTTTTCTTCAACCCCTTCCCCAACTAAACTAAAAATGGAATTCTATTTTTCTCGTCCGACCTATCCTTATCCAATCTTATTCAAGACCTAATCAGTAGACGAACACTACAGTAGTAGTGGAGTGATAGGACTATCATTTCAAGATTTATCGATTCCTTTTCACTACTAGACTAGAATGAATTTTTCATTGAATCCGAGACGAAAAGATTTACAGAATTTTAGAGAACAAACCTCCCGATGCTTAGAATTTTGAATCAAACAAGTCTCAAGAGTCCTTTTCCCACACTAGCTTCCGTTGGAAAAAAAAATAGAAAGTTTTCTATCAACAAAATGGAATAAACTATTTCAATTCTCTTGTCTATCAGGCGACACCCGGATTTGAACTGGGGAAAAGGATTTGCAGTCCCAGCCTTACCACTCGGCCATGCCGCCAAAATGATACAAATATATGAGAATACCCCGTCCCTCAAAAACCAAACAAAAAAGGGAAGGTGTTCTAAACTTCTTTTTTTGTTGTGTTTGTATCTTAAATTCCGTTTTCTTTAATCCCCCTTTTCAAGGGGATCTTCTCCCTTTTTCTATTGTTCTATTGAAAAAAACAAACGTATTTCAGTCACAAAAGCAAAAATTTCGGGACAAGCAACCTTTAACTACAAATTCCTGAATAATTCTTGAATCTGAATCTAAAATGGTTTTTTCTTAATGAGATAAAAAATCGAAATTGATACATTCTCTATTTCAATTATAACAGCAACTGTTAATATATGTCAACCCCAGAACATAAATTTTGATTGTTACACAGATCTAATTGGGTATCTTATTCGTATATGATACCTATACTCTAGGGAATTTTCAAGAAATTCTCGTGCTTCCATTTTTTTGCCAATTTTTCGTTAAATAGATTGAATAAAAATTAGATCTATGCATGTTTCATAAATCCAAGTCTTTTTACGCACTGCAATCGTATTCTCAAATTCTAAAAAAAGTAGGTAAAAATATCTCTCTTCTTTGTGAATGAAAATTCTTTTTTGAACAATTGAAAAGGTAAAGTGCTAAAAAAATCAATTCTATATTGTTTCTGATTATTAGATTTTATCTTTATCTCATCGAGCCGAGCAAATCCCGAATTCATTTTTTGGGGTATCCAATCGAATTGGAATATGTAATATCATAATATATAGTAGATCATAATATATAGTAGAAATAGAATTCATTTTTTGTTTTGAGATTCTTTAAAATACCCCGAAGTCTAGGTGAAATTTATCACTTTGTTTCCGTTTATATTACAAGTTAGATTCTATCTGTTTGTTTTATTGCAAATTCCAATTTGAGTAAATTTGAGTATAAAATTCTATTTATTCCTCTTTTTCCTCCTTTCCTAATAGGTATTTCATAGACGGAGTTAGGTAAAATTTCATGTGATTCAGTAAAGTAAAAAGAACAGAGATTCCATTATTGCTAAATCTATTCATGTGATTCGATGAAGAATGACAGCAAATCGTGGTATCTTTTTTATAAAAGAAATGGGGAAATAGAAAATGCTTGGGGTTGGAAATGAAGGAATATCGACACTACCCGGACTGAATCAAATACAATTTGAAGGGTTTTGTGGATTCATTGATCGGTGCCTAACAGAACAACTTTTTAAGTTTCCAAAAATTGAAGATACAGATCAAGAAATTGAATTTCAATTATTTGTGGAAACATATCAATTGGTAGAACCCTCGATAAAAGAAAAAGATGCTGTATATGAATCAATCACATATTCCTCTGAATTATATATATCCGCGGGATTAATTTGGAAAAACAGTCGGGATATCCAAGAACAAATCATTTTTCTTGGAAACATTCCTCTAATGAATTCCCTGGGAACTTTTATAGTAAATGGAATATACAGAATTGTAATCAATCAAATATTGCAAAGCCCTGGTATCTATTATCGGTCAGAATTGGACCATAACGGAATTTCGGTCTATACTGGCACAATAATATCAGATTGGGGAGGAAGATTAGAGTTAGAGATTGATCGAAAAGCAAGGATATGGGCTCGTGTAAGTAGGAAACAGAAAATATCTATTCTAGTTCTATCATCAGCTATGGGTTCGAATTTAAGCGAAATTCTAGAGAACGTTTGCTACCCTGAAATTTTCTTGTCTTTCCTGAATGAAAAGGAGGAAAAAAAAATCGGGTCAAAAGAAAATGCCATTTTGGAGTTTTATCGACAATTTGCTTGTGTAGGCGGAGATCCCGTATTTCCTGAATCTTTATGTACGGAATTACAAAAAAAAAAAATCAACAAAGATGTGAATTAGGAGGGATTGGTCGACGAAATATGAACCGAAGGCTGAATCTTGATATACCTCAGAACAATACATTTTTGTTACCGCGAGATATATTGACAGCTGCGGATCATTTGATTGGAATGAAATTTGGAATGGGTACACTTGACGATATGAATCATTTGAAAAATAAACGTATTCATTCCGTAGCAGATCTCTTACAAGATCAATTTGGATTGGCTCTGGTTCGTTTAGAAAATATAGTTCGAGGAACTATAAGTGGCGCAATTAGATATAAATTGATACCGACTCCTCAGAATTTGGTGACTTCAACTCCATTAACAACCACTTATGAGTCTTTTTTTGGATTACATCCATTATCTCAAGTTTTGGATCGAACCAATCCATTGACACAAATAGTTCATGGGAGAAAAGTGAGTTATTTGGGTCCTAGAGGATTGACAGGGCGAACCGCTAGTTTTCGGATACGAGATATCCATCCTACTTACTATGGACGCATTTGTCCAATTGACACCTCTGAAGGAATCAATGTTGGACTTATTGGATCCTTAGCAATTCATGCAAGGATTGGTCGTTGGGGGTCTATAGAAAGTCCATTTTATGAGATTTCTGAGAGATCAAAAAGAATACGCATGCCTTATTTATCACCAAGTAGAGATGAATACTATATGGTAGCGACGGGAAATTTTTTAGCACTGAATAGAGGTATTCCGGAGGAACA
Source organism: Calophaca sinica (assembly GCA_037113605.1). Taxonomy (NCBI): domain Eukaryota; kingdom Viridiplantae; phylum Streptophyta; class Magnoliopsida; order Fabales; family Fabaceae; genus Calophaca; species Calophaca sinica. Next base: position 47,024,151 of record CM073737.1, read on the forward strand.
GATTGTTCCAGCTCGATACCGTCAAGAATATCTGACTATTGCATGGGAACAGGTTCATCTTCGAAGTATTTTTCCCTTCCAATATTTTTCTATTGGAGCTTCCCTCATTCCTTTTATCGAGCATAATGATGCGAATCGAGCTTTAATGAGTTCTAATATGCAACGTCAAGCAGTTCCTCTTTCTCGGTCTGAAAAGTGCATTGTTGGAACTGGATTGGAACGCCAAGTGGCCTTAGATTCAGGAGTTCCCGCTATAGCCGAACACGAGGGAAAGATCATTTATAACGATATTGACAAGATCATTTTATTTGCAAATGGGAATGCTCTAAGCATTCCATTAGTTATATATCAACGTTCCAACAAAAATGCTTGCATGCAAAGCAGAAACCCCAGGTTAAGAAGGGTAAATGCGTAAAAAGGACAAATTTTAGCAGATGGTCTTTGCTACAGTTGGCGGTGAACTCGCTTTGCCAAAAAACCTATTAGTAGCTTATATGCCATGGGAAGGTTACAATTACAAGATGTCAGCACTCATTAGTGAGCGTCTGGTCTATGAAGATATTTATACTTCTTTTCACATACGGAAATATGAGATTCAGACTCATGTGACAAGCCATGGTCCTGAAAGAATCACTAATAAAATTCCACACCTAGAGGCCCATTTACTCCGAAATTTAGACAAGAATGGAATTGTGATCCTAGGATCTTGGGTAGAAATGGGCGATATTTTAGTGGGTAAATTAACGCCTCAAATGGCGAAAGAATCCTCGTATGCCCCGGAAGATAGATTATTACGAGCTATACTTGGGATTCAGGTATCCACCTCAAAGGAAACTTGTCTAAAACTACCAATAGGTGGTAGGGGCCGAGTTATTGATGTGAGATGGATCCACAAAAAAGCGGGTTCTAATTATAATCCAGAAACGATTCATATATATATTTCACAGAAACGTGAAATCAAAGTAGGTGATAAAGTGGCTGGGAGACATGGAAATAAAGGTATCGTTTCAAAGATTTTGTCTAGACAGGATATGCCTTATTTGCAAGATGGAAGACCCGTTGATATGGTCTTCAAGCCATTAGGGGTACCTTCATGAATGAACGTAGGATAGATATTCGAATGCTCACTCGGGTTAGCTGGGAGTATGCTAAATAGACATTATCGAATAGCACCTTTTGATGAGAGATATGAACAAGAGGCTTCGAGAAAACTTGTGTTTTCTGAATTATATGAGGCCAGTAAACAAACATCGAATCCATGGATATTTGAACCCGAGTATCCGGGAAAGAGCGGAATATTTGATGGAAGAACGGGGAATCCTTTTGAACAGCCTGTTATAATAGGAAAGGCTTATATCTTGAAATTAATTCATCAAGTTGATGATAAAATACATGGACGTTCCAGTGGACATTATGCACTTGTTACGTAACAACCCTTAAAGGAAGGGGCAAGCAAGGAGGACAACGGGTAGGCGAAATGGAGGTTTGGGCCCTCGAGGGATTCGGTGTTGCTCATATTTTACAAGAGATGCCGACTTATAAATCTGATCATATTAAAGCTCGTCAAGAAGTACTGGGACTACGATCATTGGAGGAACAATACCTAAACCCGTGGATGCTCCAGAATCTTTTCGATTGCTCGTTAGAGAACTACGATCTTTGGCTCTGAACTGAATCATTTCCTTGTATCTGAGAAAGACTTCCAGATTCAAAGGAAGGAAGTTTAATTGGACTGAATCAGAAATTTTCTTCTATGATTGATCGGTATAAACATCAACACCTTCGAATTGGATTAGTTTCTCCTCAACAAATAAGTGCTTGGGCAAAAAAAATTCTACCTAATGGAGAAATCGTTGGGGAGGTAACAAAACCCTATACTCTTCATTACAAAACTAATAAGCTTGAAAAAGATGGATTATTTTGTGAAAGGATTTTTGGTCCTATAAAAAGTGGGATTTGTGCTTGTGGAAATTATCGAGTAATCGGAGATAAAAAAGACCAACCAAAATTTTGTGAACAATGCGGAGTAGAATTTGTTGATTCTCGGATACGTAGATATCAAATGGGGTATATAAAACTAGCATGTCCAGTAACCCATGTGTGGTATTTGAAACGTCTTCCTAGTTATATCGCGAGTCTTTTAGATAAACCTCTTAAAGAATTAGAAGGTCTAGTATACTGCGATGTGTGATTTGATCAAAATTCTTATTGTACAGATTCCGAATGAGAAACTGTCATTCCATTCAATTAAATTGGGATGCCCTGGATCTGGCATGTCTCTTGGGATGAGTAACATGAAGCTCAGAATTCGTGGGTGTATTGAATACTCCCTAATCAAAAGGGAATTGGTCTATGGTCAATTCAGTAACAAAAAAATATTCATTTATAGCTGTACGTACCTCGTGAAAAAAAAAAGACTTTTTTTGTGGAATTAATTATTTCATCTTTTTTTTAGAAAGAACTGAAATTATGGTCAAATAAAGAGATCATGATTGCAGAAGTCTATCTATCGCATATAGGCTTAAAGACATCGTGGCATAACCGTCGAGGTGACGTCTAGACCTAAAAGATTAAATGGTATGATAGATAGACAAAGAAATCTCTTATGAATTCGAGGATATTCCTTTTATTAAGAATTTAATTTTAGAGGATTCCTCGTTCTAAGGGAGGTAGACTACTCAAGAATTTTACATTTCATTGCTTTTCTGTCGTAATTGCGAATTGGATAAAAAATTCAGAAAAAAAAAGAAGAATGTATCAATGAAATGTTGCTTGGTCTTTATTGAGAACTTGAGTAAAGAGTAAACCTTTTTATTTTAGATTAGAGGTTATAGGTTTTCTAAAATTGGAAAGCGAAAACCCTTTTTTTATCTTTATTTTGTGTAACTACTTTAGCTGGATGAGAGGAAACCTCACGTCCGATTTTGAAAGGGGGGTACCCATTTTATTGGATCCTATCCAAATTTTTCGTTTGCTAGGCCCGTAGTTAAAAAACCAACTTTCTTACGATTACGAGGTTCATTCGAATATGAAATCCAATCCTGGAAATACAGTCTCCCACCCTCTTTTGCTACTCAGGGGTTCCATACAATTTCAAATCGAGAAATTTCTAGTGGAGCGGGTGCTATCCGAGAACAATTAGTTGATCTGGATTTGAGAATTATTATGGATTCTTCGTTGGTAGAATGGAAAGAATTAGGAGAAGAGGGATCCACGGACAATGACAATGAATGGGAAGATCGAAAAGTTGGAAGAAGAAATAATTTTTTGGTTCGACGCATGGAATTAGCTAAGCATTTTATCCGAACAAATATAGAACCAGAATGGATGGTTTTATGTCTCTTACCAGTCCTTCCTCCCGAATTGAGACCGATTATTCAAATAGATGGGGGTAAACTAATGAGTTCGGATATTAATGAACTCTATAGAAGAGTTATCTATCCCAACAAAACTCTTATCGATCAATTCCCAACAAGTAAATCTACACGTCGGGAATTAGTAATGTGTCAAGAGAAATTGGTACAAGAAGCCGTGGATACACTTCTCGATAATGGAATCTGCGGACAACCAATGAGGGACGGTCATAATAAGGTTTACAAATCGTTTTCAGATATAATTGAGGGCAAAGAGGAAGATTTCGAGAGACTCGCTTGGCAAACGAGTTGATTATTTGGGGCGTTCTGTTATTGTCGTAGGTCCATCACTTTCATTACATCGATGTGGATTGCCCCATGAAATAGCAATAGAGCTATTTCAAACATTTCTAATTCGTGGTTTAATTCGAAAACATTTTGCTTGAACATTGGAGTTGCTAAGAGTAAAATCCGGGAAAAAGAACCCATTGTATGGGAAATACTTCAAGAAGGTATGCAGGGCATCCCGTATTGCTGAATAGAGCGCCTACTTTGCATATATTGGGCATACAGGCATTCCAACCCATTTTAGTTGAAGGCGGTGCTATTTGGTTACATCCACTATTGTGTAAGAGATTAAATGCAGACTTTGATGGGGATCAAATGGTCGCTCATGTGCCTTTATCTTTGGAGGCTCAAGCAGAAGCTCGTTTACTTATGTTTTCTCATACGAACCTCTTGTCTCCGGCTATTGGGGATCCCATTTCCGTACCAACTCAAGATATGCTTATTGGACTTTACGTATTAACAAGTGGAAATCGTCGAGGTATTAGTGCAAACAGGTATAATCCGTGTAATTGCAGAAATTCTCAAAATGAAAAGATTCGCGATAATAACTATAATATGAAAAAAAAAGAACCTTTTTTTTGTAATTCCTATGATGCAATTGGAGCTTATCGACAAAAAAGAATAAATTTCGATAGTCCTTTTTGGCTCCGGTGGCGAATAGATCAATGCATTATGTCTTCAAGAGAAGTTCCTATCGAAGTTCACTATGAATCTTTGGGTACCTATTATGAGATTTATGGGGATTATTTAGTAATAAGAAGTATAAAAAAAGAAATTCGTTGTATATACATTCGAACCACTGTTGGTCATATTCTTTTTATCGAGAAATCGAAGAAGCTATACAAGGTTTTTGTCGGGCCTATTCATATAGTATCTAATCATATAGATGGTTGGTGTTGGTATCTAAGCTAGGTAAATTTAGAATACTGGTGTCAATTCAGGTCTTCTCGATTCAACTCGGATCTTTTCAATTTTCTACGTGAATAAAGATAAAGAAAAGGAAGTTTTCCAATCATTCACTCAAATCCATTGTCGAACCGAATCCCACTGAGTGGAATATGGAGGTACTTATGGCAGAACGGGCCAATCTAGTCTTTCACAATAACGTGATAGGTGGAACTGCCATTAAACGACTTATTAGCAGATTAATAGATCATTTCGGAATGGCATATACATCACACATCCTGGATCAAGTAAAGACTCTAGGGTTCTGTCAAGCAACTGCTACATCTATTTCATTAGGAATTGATGATCTTTTAACAATACCTTCTAAAGGATGGCTAGTCCAAGATGCTGAACAACAAAGTTTTATTTTGGAAAAACATAATCATTATGGGAATGTACATGCGGTAGAAAGATTACGCCAATCCATTGAAATATGGTATGCTACGAGCGAATATTTGCGACAAGAAATGAATCCTAATTTTAGGATGACTGACCCTTTTAATCCCGTCCATATAATGTCTTTTTCAGGAGCTAGAGGAAATGCATCTCAAGTGCACCAATTAGTAGGAATGAGGGGACTAATGTTAGATCCACAAGGACAAATGATTGATTTACCCATTCAAAGCAATTTACGTGAAGGACTATCTTTAATGTAATATATCATTTCTTGCTCACGAGCCCGCAAAGGGGTTGTCGATCTTTGTCATTTAACATCCGATCTTTGGATATCTTACACGTAGACTTGTTGAAGTGGTTCAACACGTTGTTGTACGTCGAACAGATTGCGGTACCATTAGAGGGATTTCTGTGAATACCCGAAATGGAATGATGCCAGAAAGAATCTTGGTACAAACATTAATTGGTCGTGTATTAGCAGACGATATATATATAGGTTCACGATGCATTGTCGTTAGAAATCAAGATATTGGAATTGGAGAAAAGAGAGTTTTCTTGCTACAAAAGGAGAGGTGAAGAGAGCAATTTTTTCACACTAGCCTCTATACTTGCTCATTTGCAAGGAATTTAATTTACTCTCTAACAATGCTGAAGCAAAAATTTTGCCAAGTGGAATTGAGTTTCTTTTGCAGGAATTTGAAGATGTGTTTCCAAAGGAGGTACCGGATGGTTTACCCACTATAAGAGGAATAGAGCATCACATTGATCTCATTCCCAGAGCCTCTTTGCCTAATAGGCCAGCATATCGTAGCAATCCTCAACAAACCCAAGAGATACAAAAGCAAGTGGAGGAATTGATGCGCAAAGGGTGGGTAAAAGAGAGTTTGAGTCCTTGCGTTGTACCGGTAATTTTGGTACCCAAAAAGGATGGTAGTTGGAGGATGTGCACTGATTGTAGAGCCATCAACAACATCACCATCAAATATAGGCATCCTATTCCCAGGTTAGATGATTTGCTTGATGAACTATTTGGTGCATGCTTATTTTCGAAAATTGATTTGAAAAGTGGGTATCATCAAATTAGAATAAGGGAAGGGGATGAATGGAAAACTGCTTTCAAAACAAAATTTGGTTTGTATGAATGGTTGGTTATGCCTTTTGGCTTAACTAATGCACCTAGTACTTTCATGAGATTAATGAACCACGTTTTGAGAGAATTTTTGGGTAAGTTTGTTGTTGTATATTTTGATGATATCTTGATATATAGCAAAAGCTTAGATGACCATTACAATCATTTGAGGGCTATTATGCATGTGCTTAGAAAAGAAAAATTGTATGCAAACATGGAAAAATGCATATTTTGCACTGATCATGTAGTCTTCTTAGGATTTGTTATAAATGCTAAGGGTGTGCATGTTGATGAAGAGAAAATAAAAGCAATTCAAGAGTGGCCAACTCCCAAAAATGTGACTGATGTTAGGAGTTTTCATGGCTTATCTAGTTTCTATAGGAGGTTTGTGAAAGATTTCAGTACTCTAGCTGCACCTCTTAATGAAATTGTAAAAAAAGATGTGGGGTTTAAGTGGGGGAAAAAACAAGAGCATGCATTCTCTGCCCTTAAGGAAAAGCTCACTCATGCACCAATACTTTCATTGCCTAATTTTGCAAAATCTTTTGAAATTGAGTGTGATGCTTCTAATGTTGGCATTGGGGCTGTTCTTATGCAAGAAGGGCATCCCATTGCTTACTTTAGCGAAAAATTGAATGGGGCTGCTCTTAATTATTCCACTTATGACAAAGAGTTGTATGCCTTGGTAAGGGCTTTACAAACTTGGCAGCACTATCTTTTGCCAAAAGAATTTGTCATTCATAGTGATCATGAGTCCTTGAAGCATCTTAAAGGACAAGGCAAGCTGAATAAGAGGCATGCCAAATGGGTTGAATTTTTGGAGCAATTTCCTTATGTGATCAAGCATAAGAAGGGTAAGAGCAATGTAGTGGCTGATGCGCTTTCAAGGAGGTATGTGCTACTTTCTACCCTTGAAACTAAATTTTTTGGTCTTGAACACATTAAGGACTGATTTCTCCTCTAAATATGCTAAATGTGTGCATGCTGCCCAAAATGGATACTTTAGGCACAATGACTATTTGTTTAAAGAAAAAAAATTATGTGTGCCAAAAGGATCCATAAGAGAACTACTTGTAAAAGAGGCGCATGAGGGGGGATTAATGGGTCATTTTGGGGTTCAAAAGACTTTAGACATGCTGAATGAACATTTTTATTGGCCACATATGAAAGTTGATGTGCATAAATTTTGTGACCGATGCATTGTTTGTAAAAAGTCTAAGTCTAAGGTAATGCCCCATGGTCTTTATACTCCATTGCCTATTCCTGATTCTCCTTGGATAGATTTGTCTATGGATTTTGTGTTAGGGTTGCCACGGACAAGTAGTGGCAAGGATTCCATTTTTGTGGTTGTTGACAGGTTTTCCAAAATGGCACACTTCATACCATGCAAAAAGGTTGATGATGCCTGCCATGTTGCTGACTTGTTCTTTAAGGAGGTGGTGCGCCTCCATGGGCTGCCTAGGAGCATTGTTTCAGATCGTGACACAAAATTCCTAAGTCACTTCTGGAGGACCTTATGGGGTAAGCTAGGCACAAAGCTTCTTTTCTCCACCACTTGTCATCCTCAAACGGATGGACAAACTGAGGTAGTAAATCGAACTCTTTCTTCTCTTCTTAGAGCTGTGATTAAAAAGAATATCAAGTCTTGGGAAGAGTGTTTGCCTCATGTGGAGTTTGCATATAATAGAGTTGTCCATAGTACTACACAACATTCCCCATTTGAGATTGTCTATGGGTTTAACCCTTTAACTCCTCTTGATTTGTTGCCATTATCCGACACTTCTGCTTTAAAACACAAAGATGGAAAAGCTAAGGCTGAATATGTGAAGAAGTTACATGAGCAGTAAAGGCTCAAATTGAGAAGAGAACTGAAAGCTATGCCAAATATGCCAACAAAGGAAGAAAAAGGGTGGTATTTGAACCTGGAGATTGGGTTTGGGTACACATGAGGAAGGAAAGGTTTCCTTCACAAAGGAAATCAAAGCTCCAGCCAAGAGGGGATGGACCATTCCAAGTGCTATCCAAAATCAATGATAATGCTTATAAAATAGCATTACCAGGTGAGTTTGGTGTTAGTGCTACTTTTAATGTGGCTGACTTGTCTCCTTTTGATGTAGGTGAAGAAGATGACAATTCGAGGTCGAATTCACTTAAAGAAGGAGGGGATGATGAGGACATAAAGAGCAAGGATGATCAAGTCCTACAAGGGCTGGAGGGTCCTATGACAAGGGCACGTGCTAAAAGAGCTAAGGAGGCCTTGAACCTTTTGGTGATCCAAATGTTTAAGGAGAGCCCAATACTTGAAGACTTAAAGCCCAAATTGGTCTATTGCATAGATGGGCCAATAGATGGCGCATGACCCAATGTCATGCATTATTTTAAGTTGTTTTGGTGTGTTTAAAATTGAATAAATTATTGGGCTGAACTCTTTAATTTTGCGCTAAAGCCCAACAATTAGTTTGTTTGGTTTCTTGCATTTTCTTTATTTGGAGTGTGTTTTTCTATGGCCTTTTAATTGAGGAAAACAAATAATTCAGCTACACTAAAGCTAAATGAAGGCGCCATCAAGAGGGGGAAAGAAACTAATGAAGACTCATGAATGCACAAGACAAAGAATTGAAGAGCATCAATGCATTGTTTCACCTTTAATGCTTAGTGGTTACACTTTGAAGAATCAGAATTGAAGGAGTAGTTCATTGCATTGTCTCACCTTTAAATATTTGGCAGTTACACTTTGAAGACACATTGAAGCCAAATTTTAAAGCTTTGTCTAAAGGAATTTCCAGCAGCTCCTCTATGCACCTAAATCATGCCTAGATTCATCCTTTGGGCTGATGCACCACGCCTAGACACTTACTTGGGCTGCTGACTTGGTGTTCATTTCTTGTCCCATTAAGTGCTAGTTGGTTACACTTTGTATTACACATTTAATTACCCATTAGTGGGCTGTTTAGGAAGAGAAAAAGCAGCTGCATTTCCTTGTATTTCCCTTTATAATCACGCCATTATCAATGAAAAAGGGAGAATTTGGTTTGAGAAAAAAAACTAGTGTTAAACACTTGTGAGAGCTATGCACTCTTGGGTTCTGGATTGAGCCAAACTGAACTTATCAAGAAGTAACCTTCTTGTGGCGTTCTTCGACTGGCTTATCAATTCCTTAGGGAATTGTGGTGCTTCCATTCCTTTCCTCTTTCCATATTCTTTTGTTCTTGTCAATTGCGCTAAAAACAACACCTGTGTCTTAATCTGATTTCAACCCAAAGATCGTAACAAGGCTACTTTACAAAAAGGTAGTCATCAAGCTCTAGCAGAAAGACTCGTTCGTCTCAAATGCAACGAGTTTCTACAAAGTAAACTAACCAGAAGCCCACAACAAAATCAATCATCTGAGATGATCGCACACAATTTCACACAATGTCACATATGTTTCAACTAGGAAACATTACAGACAATCACAAACAGGATTCACATAAACTAGGCATAACAAACTTATACCCGACAATTCCCAACAATCTAGGCCAGCTTAGACAAAGCAGTCCGGTAAGAACCGAACTGCTCTGATACCACTATTGTAACACCCTGTTTCCGGAGCGCTATTGTGCAACCCAATCTGATGCTGAAAACATTTGATGCTTGTATGCTTTCAGTTAAAAAGTACTCTTATGTATTTCGCAATGGAAAATAGGAGTAATTTTTTTTCTTATTCTTTTTTTTTCTTTGAAACCCTTTTAAAAAATGAGACATAAAGAGTATAATGCATCACAATCAGTACTTCACATAACATAAAACATAACACAATCATTTCGCACTGAGGCGAGGTTTTCTGAATAGAGTAATTACAAAACAACCAAGACAAAATCCTAAGCTAAGCTGGTCAATAACTATAACTCTTACTAAGAAACAGCTCAGGAGATCAACACACGAAGCACTCAGAGGAATCTTCCTCCACTGGCTCAATCTTCAACGCTCCTGGAAAGACGAAACTGCAGCAGCTATGGAAGTGACATCCATAAGGATGTCCAATCCAACAACAGTACAAGGGTAAATTCTTTGTCCACGAGTGTATCATAGGCTATGTCGCATGTAAACAATATACATATATAATACAACAACATGCCTTTATATACATATACATACTTAATAGACCGCATGCATCATCATGATATATCAAGCATTTGCATGTGAACTGACAATCAACCAACAGATCAACAATTAAGTCACCACAATATCAAATAATTGCATGTGAGCAGACAATTCTGTCAACAAATCAATGATCAAGTCATCACAATATCAGTTTCATCAAACAATCATCACATATCATAAATGTGGTTAGCCATGCATGCCAATGCATTATGAACAAGTTTGTGTATACACCTGCAGCCTTAATAGGTCAGCAATAGACGAGGAATTTTCCCAACATCCCAACAATATAGCCACATTGCCACAAATTAGGCAATGCAGTGACAACTCGTCTTTTGAAGTCTTTAAGACAAATCAAACGCTTTGAGTGCAATGACAACTCGTCTTTTGAAGACTTTAAGACAAATCAAACGCTTCGAATGTCGATGCTCAATGGCCAGTATGCATCCAAACAAAATCTTCAATATGGCATGCTCACCGTAGGGAGTGCCCGGGTAATGTTTTAATTAATCAATGCGCAACGACAATCAACTATGCTTCACATTCAAAATGGTGGAGGGAACTCAAACTTTGAGCACTACAATGAGCATCCCATACTACTCAAGTAATGCTAGGGTATTCTTCATCACGCAATAAACTGAGATAATGAGAAATACCCCTTAGAGTTCAAACACAGGACACTAGATCCAGGTGTTCAACTGCGGAATGCTAATCTCAATCTTAGATCAAAATTCTTGGCACGTAATGCGGAATACTAGGCTCAATTTTTAGGTTGAGGTACTAGGCACGCCATACCAAACACTAGGTCTAATCCTTAATCAAGAAAATGTGCGCGCAAGCAGGACATTAAGTCCCAGCACAGGACACATGGCCTATATGCTCATTAGGAACACTAGGTTCCCTATATTTTATTCTTTCGTAATCTCGATATTTGAAATCTCTTTCTCAGTTCTTGTATTACTCCTATGTATCTGAAAATACTTTTTTAGCTCTAGGTCGTTAAAACCGTAGTTGTGCTAAAGAATATGCTAGGATAATTCCCAAACACATTACTTAACTCAACCGTTTTCAAAATATACAATGTTTTCTTTTTAAAAGAACCTCTTAAACAACTTCTAACCCTCTGATCCATAAAGCTTGTTTGTATACCGACTTATTTTAGAAGATGCCTTTAGTTTACCTCGAAAACATTTCCCGGCTCATGAAATCGCATCAGACTTACCGTTGTAATTCGTCAAACCAATAGCAGTACGCATTGTTAATTAATCCATATCATCATCAATATTTTTCATAATCCAAATCAATACCAAGTTCCAATTAAATCCAACATGATTCAAGGAAAACAATACGAATCATAATGCCACGGCTTAGGACTTCCTAAAGCCTAGGAATTATTCGACTTAATCCCTAATTGGTTGTATTTAGCCATATGCCATGACACATATTCAAATCATGCAACTTTTCAAACTTTTACGAAAGCTACACACTTAGAAAAATACCTAAACCAAAATTTACCAATTGGAATAGTGTTTTACCACTTTGAATAGTGTTTTTCCAACTTTGAACCACTTTTTAAAACACTAAAACATGTCACAAAATTTTAGAAACAATTTCATTACAAGTCCAAAACGATTCTTGAAACTTAAGCCAAATCTTTTACCCAAAATCAAGTTTCTTTGAAAAGCTTTGCTAAATCAAATCATCAACCACTTTTTTTCAATCCCAATAAGTCATTATAGGTTACAGATTAGCACAACAAAAACTAACTCAAGATTTTGGACCATTTTCAATGTTTTAAACATACTAAACTTTATAGTTCTAAAGCCATAACCAAAAGCCAAATTCTTTACCACTTTGTTACACCTAAAGACAAATTTAAAACTCACTCCAAAGGAGCTTCATAGCCACGATTTTGATACACAAAAACTAGGAAATCTTTTTAGTTCATAAAATACATTTTTCATGCTTAAATCATACAAACCATTTTAGATCTAAAACACATAGACCAACATCCACTTCTTTCACTACCTTTAGACAACAAAAACCAATTCATATGACTCATTTAAAACACAATTAGTTGCTGTTTTAAAGAAATAAAACCAAAATCAACTTTTAATTTCACAACTTCATCTTTTTTCATACTCTAAATCATGCAAGCTTATAAATCTTTAACTCATAAGTTAAGATCTACTAATTATACTACCTTTGAGCCATAAAAACAAGTACATAAAACTCATTAAAGACCAAATAATTTGCTGTTTAGAAGCAAAGCAAATTTTCATCTTACAATTCCATGCATATGCATGTTTATGGCTAGATCTAACTTCTTAAGTATTAATCCTTCCAAGATCTACCTTTAATCAACTAAAACTAGAAAGAATGGAACTCCCACACCTCCCTAAGCCTTCGGCCTTCTTCAGAATTTTAGGGGTTCCCCACTTTTAATTCATTCAAAGCATTGGAAATCAAAAGAAAGTATAGATCTATGAAGATTACTACTAAACAAGCTTGAAAATCAACTTCTTTTATACCAAAATTTGGAGATCTAGAACTTAATATCCTCAAGAACAAAATAATGGAAAGATTTCAGATCTTACCACTTGGAGAAGAGGAAGAGTTGCGCAAGAAGAAGAAGGAGAAAGGAAGGTGATCCAAGCTCAAAATCATAAGTTTTTTTCACAAATTTCTCACTTTCTCTCTCTCTACTTTTTTTCTTGATTCTTACCAACAAATCAAAAGAAGGCTGGACAGCCACGAAATTGCTGAGGATAAGGAGGGAAATAATTTATCTTAATTAGTTCCTATTGAACCATTTGGTTACAAAGTAACCATGCTAACTTCCTAAAATTACATAACCAATCCTATGTCTACACTTGTCAAGGAAGGTTCTAAGGATGAGATTCATCTCCTCTAGTTGCTGGATGCATCTCCCCTCAGCCAAAATATCAAGATATTTTGTTTCGTCGCATTCTCGCTCAATCGGGTGTGCGGTGTTACGCGTATATTAGGTTTTAATACCAAAAATTAAAAAAATAATTCTAATAAACAAGTCCACACCCAAAAATTATCATTTAGCCAAAATATTCCTTACGACATGAGAAAAGCACTCACGTATATCGTTTTCTCAAAACACGAACCGAAACGTTACAATTAGGCAGTTTCTGGGCATAGAAAATGCACTAAATATTTTCTGATACCAAAAAATTTCAGAAAAATTCCAATAAAATTTGGATCACTTTTGGGTAGGTTTCAATTAGAAACTCACTCAATAGCCTAGTTATGGCAGAATTCAATAGAATTCTCGCAGCGCAATAAAAACTGTAAATTAGTGAGGATCGCTAATTTCAATTTCTCTTGTCATCTAGATATTATTCAAACAATAAAATTTTCAAGGAAAAATCTTTAAAATAAAAGTCATATTAAATATGACATGAAATAGACTATTTAACAAATAACTAAACATCGAAAATCCAAACCGTGACTTAAAAATATCTATTAAATCCTGAAAATTATTTTCTCTTTCAATAAAATAATTTTCTTTAATCAAACAACAATAAATCTTTGTAGTTCTTCGTACTTTTAACAAACCACTGAGGTGATCAATCTCTATGATTTAATTTTAAGTAGTCAGAAACAGTAAAATAATTTTCGTAAAAATTAGGATGTTACAGTCAGGGACTATTATAACTTAGGTTGACTTTGTTGGCCACATGGTTAGGGTTTGGGATAGGAACTAGTTTCACTTAGTTTGACTTGGTTGCACAAATTGTTTAGGTTAGGGTTAAGGACTTGTACGACTTAGCTTAACTTGGCTGGCCACCGGGTTAAGGTTAGGATTAGGGTTAGGGACTACTATTATTTAGCTTGACTTGGTTGGCCACATGGTTAGGGTTAAGGTTTGGGACTAGTATCACTTAGTTTGATTTGATTGGCCACATTCTTAGGGTTAGGGTTACGAACTAGTATTAGTTAGCTTGATTTGGTTGGCCAAATGGTTTGGGTTAGGGACTAATACTACTTAGCTTGATTTGGTTGGCCACATGGTTTGGGTTAGGGATTAGTATTACTTAGCTTGACTTGGTTGGCCACATGGTTAGGGTTAGGTTTGGGACTAGTATCACGTAGCTTAACTTGGTTGCCCACATGGTTAGGGCTAGGGTTAGGAACTAGCTTTACTTAGTTCAAGGTTAGGGTTAGGGACTATTATAACTTAGGTTGACTTTGTTGGCCACATGGTAGGGTTTGGGATAGGAACTAGTTTCACTTAGTTTGACTTGGTTGCTCAAATTGTTTAGGTTAGGGTTAAGGACTTGTATGAGTTAGCTTAACTTGGTTGGCCACCGGGTTAAGGTTAGGGTTAGGGTTAGGGACTACTATTACTTAACTTGACTTGGTTAACCACTTGGTTAGGGTTAAGGTTTGGGACTAGTATCACTTAGTTTGATTTGGTTGGCCACATGCTTAGGGTTACGGTTATGGACTAGTATTATTTAGCTTGATTTGGTTGGCCACATGGTTTGGGTTAGGACTAGTATTACTTAGCTTGACTTTGTTGGCCACATGGTTAGGGTTAGGGTTTAGGACTAGTATCACTTAGCTTGACTTGGTAGCCCACATGGTTGGGGTTAGGGTAAGGAATAAGTTTAACTTAGTTTGACTTTAAGGTTATGGTTAGGGACTACTATAGCTAAGCTTGACTTGGTTGGCCACATGGTTAGGGTTAAGGTTAGGGACTGATATTAAAAAGCTTCACTTGGTTTGCCACATAGTTAGGTTTAGGGTTAGGTTAGCTTGGTATCTTCTAAAAAGCTAAGTAATAGTAGTTTGCAACTACTATTACTTAGCTTGACTTGGGTTGTCACATGGTTAGGGTTAGGTTTTGGGACTAGTATCACTTAGTTTGACCTGGATGGCAACATGCTTAGGGTTAGGGTTAGGGACTAATCTTACTTAGCTTGATTTGGTTGGCCACATGGTTTGGGCAAGGGACTAGTTTTATTTAGCTTGACTTGGTAGCCCAGATGCTAAGGTTGGGTTAGAGACTTGTATCACTTTGCTTGACTTGGTTGGCCATTTGATTAGGGTTAGGGTTAGGGACTAGTATCACGTAGCTTAACTTGGTTGCCCACATGGTTGGGGTTAGGTTTAGGAACTAGTTTTACTTAGTTTGACTTTAAGGTTAGGGTTAGGGACTACTATAACTTAGCTTGACTTGGTTGGCCATATGGTTTGGGTTAGGTATAGAGATTGGTATTACGTAGCTTGACTTGGTTGGCCACATAGTTAGGGTTAGGGTTAGGGACAAGTGTCACGTAGCTTAATTTGGTTTCCCACATGGTTAGGGTTTGGGTTAGTAACTAGTTTCACTCAGTTTAACTTGGTGGCCCAAATTGATAAGGTTAGGGTTTGGGACTAGTATGACTTAGCTTAACTTGGTTGGCCACATGGTTTGGGTTAGGGACTAGTATTACTTAGCTTGACTTGGTTGGCCACATGGTTAGGGTTAGGGTTTGGGATTAATGTCACTTAACTTACTTAGCTTAACTTTTTTGGCCAATTTGTTAGGGATAGGGTTAGGGACCAGTATCACATACATTAACTTGGTTACCCTCATAGTTAGGGTTAGGGTTAGAAACTAGTTTAACATCGTTTGACTTTAAGGTTAGGGTTAGGGACTAGTATGACTTAGCTTGCCTTGGTTGTCCAAATTGTTAAGGTTAGGGTTAGGAACTAGTTTTTACTTAGCTCGACTTGGTTGGCAACATGTTTGTGGTTGGGGTTAGGGTCTAGTATCACGTAGCGTAACTAGATTGCCCACATGGTTAGGGTTGGTGTTAAGAACTAGTTTCACTTAGTTTGTCTCGGTTGCCCATATTGTTAAGGTTAGGGTTAGGGTTAGGGACTAGTGTGACATAGCTTGACTTGGTTGGTCCCATGTTTAGGGTTAAGGTTAGGAACTAGTGTCACTTAATTTGACTTGGTTGCCCAAATTGTTAAAGTTAGGGTTAAGGACTTGTATGACTTAGCTTAACTTGCTTTACCATCGGGTTAAGGTTAGGGCTAGGGACTACTATTACATAGCTTGACTTGGTAGCCAAGATGGTAAGGGTTAGGGTTAGAGACTTGTATCACTTAACTTGGCATGGTTGGCCATTTGGTTAGGGTCAGGGTTAGGGACTAGTATCAAGTAGCTTAACTTGGTTTTCCATATGGTTGGGGTTAGGGTTAGGAACTAGTTTTACTTAGTTTGGCTTTAAGGTTACAGTTAAGGACTACTATAACTTAGCTTGACTTGGTTGGCCACATGGTTAGGGTTAGGGTTAGGGACTAGTGTCACGGTGCTTAACTTGGTTTCCCACATGTTTAGGGTTTGGGTTAGGAACTAGTTTCAATCAGTTTGACTTGGTTGCCTAAATTGTACTGGTAAGGTTTTGGGACTAGTATGAATTAGCTTAACATGGTTGGCCACATGGTTTGGGTTAGGGACTGGTATTACTTAGCTTGACTTGGTTGGCGACATGGTTAGGGTTAGGATTTGGGACTAGTATCACATAGCTTACTTTGCTAGACTTGTTTGGCCACTTGGTTAGGGATAGGGTTAGGGACCAGTATCACGTAGCTTAACTTGGTTGCCAACATGATTAGGGTTAGGGTTAGGGTTAGGAACTAGTTTAACATCGTTTGACTTTAAGGTTAGTGTTAGGGACTTGTATGACCTAGCTTGACTTGGTTATCCAAATTGTTAAGGTTAGGGTCAAGGACTTGTTTTTACTTAGCTTGACTTGGTTGACCACATGTTTAAGGTTGGGGTTAGGGTCTGGTATCACGTAGCGTAACTAGGTTGCCAACATGGTTAGGGTTAGTGTTAGGAACTAATTTCACATGTTTGACTTGGCTGCCCAAATTGTTCAGGTTAGGGTTAGGGACAAGTATCATTTAGCTTGACTTGGTTTGCCACATGTTTAGGGTTAGGGTCAGGGACTAATATTACGTAGCATGATTTGGTCGCCCACATGGCTTGGGTTGGGGACTACTATTACTTAGCTTGACTTGGTTGTCACATGGTTAGGGTTAGGGTTCGGGACTAGTATCACTTAGCTATACTTGGTTGGCTATTATAACTTACTTAGTTTATGGTTAGAGTTAGGGACTATTATAACTTAGCTTGACTTTGTTGGCCACATGGTTAGGGTTAGGGTTAGGTACTTGTATCACGTAGCTTAAGTTAGTTGCCAAACATGGTTAGGGTTAGGGTTAGGAACTAGTTTCACTTAGTTTTACTTGGTTGCCTAAATTGTTAAGTTTAGGGCTAGGGACTCGTATGAATTAGCTTAACTTGGGTGGCCACAAGGTTAGGGTTAGAGTTGGGGACTACTATTACTTAGCTTGACTAGGTTAGACACATGGTTAGGGTTTGGGTTTGGGACAAGTATCACTTAGTTTGACATATTTAGCCACATGCTTAGGGTTAGGGTTGGGGACTAATCTTACTTAGTTTGATTTGGTTAGCCACATGGTTTAGGCTAGGGACTAATATTACTTAGCTTGACTTGGTTGGCAACATGGTTAGGGCTAGGGTTTGGGACTAATGTCACTTAGGTTGACATGGTAGCCCAAAAGTCAAGGGTTAGGGTTCGAGACTTGTATCACTTAGCATGACTTGGTTGGCTGATGACTACCTTTTTGTAAAGTAGCCTTGTTACGATCTTTGGGTTGAAATCAGATTAAGACACAAGTGTTGTTTTTAGCGCAATTGACAAGAACAAAAGAATATGGAAAGAGGAAAGGAATGAAAGCACCACAATTCCCTAAGGAATTGATAAGCAAGTCGAAGAACGCCACAAGAAGGTTACTTCTTGATAAGTTCAGTTTGGCTCAATCCAAAACCCAAGAGTGCATAGCTCTCACAAGTGTTTAACACTAGTTTTTTTCTCAAATCAAAATTCTGATCTCATTCATGTAATTTCGTGCATACATATATAGGGGAGCAAAATCAGCTTTTCTCTCTCTTCCTAGACACATTAGTAATGTCAATTGAATGCCTACTTGATCATATTAATGGCTGCACTTCAATTGTCCATTAACTAGTGTATTAAAGTGTCAGTTACACGTCCTAACAACTCCTAAATGGAGCATTTCAATAGCCATCAGTTGCTGCCCTTTTTTTGTGTTATTTAATTTAAATAAAACTAATTCAGCTAACTTAAAATAAACAACAAAATAAAAACGAAAATAAGAAGTTCAATTGGGCCAATATGCAAAACCCAAGTAATGTACCCCAATAGACTTATTACAATCTTTATTCAAAGCAAATAAACATAACTTAAAAAAAATCCTTTTATTGTTGTTGCAATTTCTTGAGGGCAGCCAGGATCACATCATACCCTCCTTCTTCGAGAGAATTCATCCTCGAATTTATTGACTTTAGAAATCCTCTTCATCCTCCGGGATCAAACATAATTCTTTTGAATCCATGGGGTTCTTCTCTTGGAATTATGAGGATATGTGCCTTGAGAAGGGAATCAGTACCACCATGCAAAAAATTAGTGTTAGTAGTAAAGCAAGCATCTTTAGATAAAAAAATATACTTAAGTTTCCCTGCCAATGATGCTCTCTCCACCTTAACTTCTATGATAAGGACACTCTTAATTTGAACATTTTCCTCACTTGCTTCCCCTTTGTTTTCATCATCAAAAAATATTTTCTTGTCTTCAATTTCCTTTAGAGGCACTTCTTCATGAATTTGAAAAGCTGGCCTAGAAAGTAGAGGTGCATTTGGAATGATGTCTACTTGATGCCTCATTCTCATGTCTGGCAAAAAATTGTAAGATACTTCTTTTGGAGACACATCCTCAAGTTCCTCATTTTTCTCTTGCCATTCAACTGTTGCACTACATTGTTCCTTTGGAATTTCATTTTCAACCTCCTGCACAACAGAATCACAACTTGGCAAAAGGTTAGGAAAAGAAGTAGTTACCAAGATGACTTCCTCAACTACTCTTTCTTCTCACACACCCTCGTTTCTTTTCTCAACATTGATCTCACTTTGTTGTTTTTCTTTCTCTTCCATTCTCTTCTTTTCTCTCAAATATTCTCTCTGTATATTTTTCAACTCTTTGTTAAATTCCTCACTAATCTCTCTAGAAGACAATGGTACAAGAGTGATCTTTTGATCATTATGCAAGAAAGAAATCTTGTTAGTGTGCCCTTCATGGTTGGTCTTCTTATCAAACTGCCATGGCCTTCCCAACAGCATGTGTGATGAAGTCCAGGGAAATTCAAATGGAGACCATCCAATAGATGCAAGGCCCAATGATGCTCTACAAGGACTTGGAGGCCCAATGACGAGGTCAAGGACTAAAAAGGCTAAAGAGGCTTTGGACAAAGAAGTCAACTATTTCCTATCTCTCAAACCAACTCCCAAAGGCCCAACTCTCAAGATAGTC
Organism: Calophaca sinica; assembly: GCA_037113605.1. NCBI lineage: Eukaryota > Viridiplantae > Streptophyta > Magnoliopsida > Fabales > Fabaceae > Calophaca > Calophaca sinica. The sequence goes on from CM073737.1 coordinate 47,043,908, forward strand.
CAAATAATCCAAGTTGATGAAGAACCCAATATGGGGGGCATGATATCACCTTAGTCGTTCCTTTTAATTTATTTAGATTAAGTATTTGAACTTTTTTAAATTCAGTTTGGTTGTATTTTCCATTTGGGATAATTTTTGTAATAAGGTCCTACTTGTTTTGGGCTAACTAAGCACATAGGATCTTAGAATGTGTTGCAGCTTTGCTAATTGGGCTTGGCCCATATCCATGAGCCAGGTTCAGACTTGGGAGCGCCAACTTGCTGGTTCCACCAAGTAGGGTTGGCCGCCACACTCTATTAGGAAAGGAGGGAGGGAATTGATTACCATTATGGCTATAAATAGCCTTTGTACACTCCTAATTCAGCACCTTTGAATCAGAATTTATTTTGCACTCCATTGTGAGTTTGTGAGAGCTAAGCCTCTTAGGTTCTTGGATGAACCATTTCTGATTCTTATCAAGAGCTTCCATTCTCTTGTGGCGAATCTTCACCGGATTTATCACTCTCTTGAGAGTGTGGCGTCTTCTTTCATTTCTGTCTCAATTCCATCTTTTTATTTTAATTCTGTTTGCTTAGTTCTTTGTTTATGCGCCACTTTCCTTAAACTTGCACCTTAGCACTTCATTCTTCTTGCACTACTGTTTGTATGCGCCATCTTAATTCAAGAGCAAAGTATTTGTTCTTCCTTCTTCAAATAGAAGTGGGCGCCAGTTTGAGGATTAAGGATTCTAATTCCTAAAGTTCTCATTTTTATACTGTTTTAATCCTTATAACAAGATTCAATTCGAGGACGATCAGTTAAAAACTATATGCATCCGTTTTGGATCATATCATGTGGTATCTAGAGCCCGGATCCTAGAATTGACAAAGTTCTTGTTTTTATTGTGTACTGTTCTTATTGCTTTCTAACACCAAGCACAGTTGCTTGAGTGCCATATTTGTACACATTTGGATCATCTTGATCAGCGCCATTTCCAAGGATTGGCGAAATTCTTTACATTCTGCTCTTTAAGTCATTTACTTTCTTAGCCTTTAAATTCGTGCCTTTAATTCTGTCTTTTAATTCCAGTTCTTTGTTTCTTGTTTTTATTCTAGTCATTTATTCTTTTGCGCAATTTACAGCTTTAATCCTTTATTTCCATATTGGTTGCTGTTGATGTTTATAGCACTTGAATTGAAAAGGAAAAACTTTTAATCACACAGTTGGCACAACAATTCAATTTGATATTGCAATAACCAATTTTTAAGTGCAAAAAAAAAAAAAAAAAACAGAACAGGGGCGTGATCTACAAAAAAAAAAATCCTTTTATTCCAGAAACAAAAAAAAAACGAAAAAAAAAAGGAAAAGAAAAGAGCCCCTTGCACTTAACAAGATTAAATTGTTGCCATTGTGGACTTCATTAGGAGTGTTGCTGTAATTCATAACTTTTTGCGCAATTGTCTTCTCATTGTTCCAGTTCCTTTTGTCTTCTTTGCATTCCTTTTGAGTTGTACGTTTCCTTGTTAGCTTTTCTTGTTTGTCTCTTTAAATTCTTTTAAGTTTTGTCTAGAGTTTCTTTCCTTTCTTCAAATTCTGGGTGATTAACTCTTGTGAAGTTTGTCATTTGTGAAACGAACCCTTGGTAATTGAAACACGAGAGGGTTTATTTAAGAACTCAAAGAGACTTGAGAGGTAAAAGGCAAGAGTGGACATTATAGAAAAAGCCTACTAAGAGTGAAACACGAGTGATAAATTCAAGAGTGTAAACACGTGATAAGAGTGGAAAGGGCCTTTTGTTTATTATTTTTTTTAACCCTATAAAAAAAAATCCAAAGATGAGTGAAGGAAGCACACCCCATCCCCTAGGACTGCCTTGATTGATGCAATTCCTAGCCCAAGAGTTAGACAAAGGGTTAAACCAAGTTCGGGCTGAATTTAACACAAGGTTGGATGAAAGGAGTAGGGGTTCTCAACATGAGGCCTCGCATGAGGATGAATATGATTATGATTCGGGTAGGGAAAGGAGACCAGGAGGGACCATGATCGGAGAAGGAGACATGGGAGGCATGATGATAGGAGACATAGGAGGTATAGGAGTAATGAGAGGGAAGGAGAACTAGGAAGAGTTAAGATCCAAGTACCCTCTTTCAAAGGAAAGAATGACCTGAAGCCTACCTAGAATGGGAGACCAAAATAGAACAAATCTTTTCCTATCACCGCTACAATGAAGAGAGGAAGGTGAAGGTGGCAGCCCTTGAGTTTTACGATTATGCTCTAATCTGGTGGGACCAAGTACAAAAGGAGAGGGAAAGAAATAGGGATTACCCAGTAGATACTTGGGAGGAGATGAAAGCTTTGATGAGAAAAAGGTTTGTACCTTCGTGGTACCACCGGGAATTACATAATAAACTCCAAAGACTTACCCAAGGGAGTAAGAGTGTGGATGAGTACCATAAGGAGATGGAGGTGGCCTTGGTAAGGGCAAACATCAATGAAGATAGGGAGGCTACCATGTCCCGTTTCCTTCACGGCCTAAACCGTGAGATAGGAGACATTGTGGAGTTGCATCATTATGAAGAGCTTGAAGAGTTGGTCCACCAAGCCATAAAGGTGGAACAACAACTCAAGAGGAAGGCATGGAGGAAATCTCCCTCCACCTTTAAAACCCCTACTTGGAAGGATAAGCAACCCAAGGAGGTTTCCTCTACACAACCTAAGGAAGGTATGAACTCTAAAAACTCTAAAACTTTTCCTTCCACTAACGCTTCTTCTTCTGTTTCTAAGCACAGGGACATTAAGTGTTTCAAATGTTTGGGAAAAGGCCATCTGGCCTATGAGTGCCCAAACAAAAGGACAATGACCATGAAAGGGGGGTATATTTCTAGTGAGTCATGTAAGGGCTCCCCTGCCGAAAGTGAGAAGGAAGAAGAGTGCGAAACCTTAGCTCATGATGGTGACTTGCTAATGATAAGGAGACTCTTAGGGAGTCAAATTGTGCCAAATGAGCTAGACCAAAGGGAAAACATTTTCCATACAAGATGCATCATACAAGGAAAGGTCTGTTCCTTAATCATTGATGGGGGAAGTTGCACAAATGTGGCCAAAGACTGCTTGGTAAGAAAACTTGAACTCCAAACTTTTCCCCCTCCCAGCCGATACAACGTTCAATGGTTGAGTGAGAATGGTGAGTTACTAGTCAATCAGCAAGTGTTGGTAAGCTTGTCCATTGGTAAGTATCAAGATGATGTCTTATGTGATGTTGTTCCCATGGAGGCCGCCATGTTTTACTTGGTAGGCCTTGGCGGTTTGATAAACGTGCTACTCATGATGGTTTTACTAATAAATACTCTTTTGTGCATAATTCTTTGAAAATTACCCTTGTGCCTTTGACTCCTAAACAGGTTTGTGAAGACCAAGTGGCTGAGACTTAGGAGAGAAGAAGAAGAAGGCCACAAAGGGAAAGTCAAATGGGGAAAAAATGTGGGGATCAAAAGATATTGAATGTTTAATTGCCAGGAGAGTGAAATAAAGAGGGCTTGCTTTGCAAGGCAAGAGATGTACATTTGCGTGTACAAGGATTTATATTTGAATCATAACTCTAACCCTCTACCTAGTGAGGTAGAGTCTCTTTGCAGATTTTGAAGATGTCTTCCCAAAGAGTGTTCCTCCCGACTACCTCCTTTAAGGGTATTGAGCATCAAATGGACTTCATTCAGGAGCCTCTTTGCCTAATAGGCCCGCCTATAGGACCAATCCGAGGAAACAAAGGAAATTCAGAAGCAAGTGGAGGAATTGCTCCAAAAGGTTGGGTAAGAGAAAGCTTGAACCCTTGTGCCGCTCCAGTTATTCTTGTCCCTAAAAGGACTGCACTTGGCGCATGTGTATCTTGTGTAGGGCTGTAAATAATATCACTGTGAAATATAGACACCCCATCCCTAGACTAGATGATATGCTTGATGAATTGCATGGTGCTTGTTATTTTTCTAAAGTTGATTTGAAGAGTGGGTACCATCAAATTAGGATGAGGGAGGGGGATGAGTGGAAAACAGCCTTTAAAACTAAGCATGGATTGTATGAATGGTTGGTAATGCCTTTTGGACTTACAAATGCGCCTAGCACCTTCATGAGGTTGATGAACCATGTATTAAGAGAGTTTCTAGGCAAGTTTGTAGTGGTGTACTTTGATGACATTCTGATCTACAACATAACCTTAGATGAGCACCTAGAACACCTTAGGGCTGTGATGAGTGTTCTAAGGAAAGAAAAGTTGTATGCTAATTTAGAGAAGTGTGTCTTTTGTACCGACCATGTGGTGTTTTTAGGTTTTGTTGTAAGTGCTAAGGGAGTACAAGTGGATGAAGAAAAGATTAAAGCCATTAGGGAGTGGCCTACCCCTAAGTCGATGAGTGAGGTGAGACGCTTCCATGGGCTAGCTAGTTTCTATAGAAGGTTCGTAAAGGACTTTAGCACCATAGCTGCCCCTTTGAATGAGGTTGTGAAGAAGAATGTGAGCTTTAAATGGGGAGAAGCACAAGAGAGAAGCTTTAACACCCTTAAAGAAAAACTTACTCATGCCCATACTTGCATTGCCTAATTTTTCTATGTCATTTGAACTTGAATGTGATGCATCTAATGTGGGTATTGGGGCTGTTTTACTCCAGGGGGCATCCAATTGCGTACTTTAGTGAGAAATTGCATGGTGCTGTTTTGAACTATTCCACTTATGATAAAGAGTTGTATGCACTTATAAGGGCTTTGCACACTTGGCAAAGACTATCTTTTGCCAAAGGAATTGTAATTCATAGTGATCATGAGTCACTAAAATATTTGAAAGTGGCAAGGTAAGCTTAACAAAAGGCATGCTAAGTGGGTAGAATTTCTTGAACAATTCCCTATGTGATCAAGCACAAGCAAGGTAAGGTGAATGTAGTGGCAGATGCACTCTCTAGAAGGTATACCTTACTTTCCACTCTTGAAACAAAAATTCTTGGTTTTGAACACATAAAAGAGTTGTATGTGCATGATGATGATTTCTCCAAAGTATATACTGTTTGTGAAAAAAGGCGCATAATGGGTTCTTTAGGCATGATGGGTTTTTATTCAAGGAAAATATTTATGTGTGCCTAAATGTTCGTTGCGTGAACTCTTACTTAGGGAAGCACATGAGGGGACTAATGGGACATTTTGGGATCCAAAAGACTTTGGACATTTTGCATGAGCATTTTTATTGGCCTGGCATGAAGCATGATGTGCATAGAATTTGTGATAGATGCATTGTTTGTAAAAAGGCCAAGTCAAAGGTAATGCCCCATGGACTTTATACCCCCTTACCTATCCCAGATTCTCCTTGGATTGACTTGTCTATGGACTTTGTGCTAGGTCTTCCCCGCTCCAAGAGGGGAGAGACTCAATTTTGTGGTTGTTGTGTGTTTTCCAAGATGGCCCACTTTATTCCTTGTCATAAGGTGGATGATGCTACTCATGTGGCAGACTTGTTCTTCAAGGAAATTGTAAGACTACATGGGATGCCTAAGAGCATAGTCTCTGATAGGGACTCTAAGTTCCTCAGTCACTTTTGGAGAACCCTTTGGAACAAATTAGGGACCAAGCTGTTATTTTCTACCACTTGTCACCCACAAACTGATGGGCAAACTGAAGTGGTGAATAGGACCCTTTCGACCTTGCTGCGGTCAATCATCAAGAGGAGCGTCAAAACATGGGAAGAATGCTTACCTCTTGTTGAATTTTCTTATAATAGAGCGGTTCATTCTACCACTAGCTTTTCTCCTTTTGAAATTGTGTATGGATTTAATCCCCTCACACCCCTTGATTTCTTTGCCTCTACGATATTTTTTCTTTGAATCATAGGGACGGGAAGGCGAAGGCAGAATATGTGAGGAAGCTCCATGAGAAAGTCAAGTCCCAAATTGAAAAAAAGATGGAGCAATATGCTAGGCAAGCCAACAAAGGAAGAAAAAGCGTTGTCTTTGAGCCTGGAGATTGGGTCTGGGTACATATGAGGAAGGAAAGGTTTCCGTCACAGAGGAAATCAAAGCTCTCACCTAGAGGAAATGGTCCCTTCCAAAATCATTAAAAAGATCAATGATAATGCCTACAAAGTTGACCTACCAGGTGAGTATGGAGTTAGTGCAACATTTAATGTGGCTGACTTAAGTCCTTTTGATGTAGGTGATGAAGGATCAAATTCGAGGACGAATTCTTTCGAAGGGGGAGAGCATGATGAAGTCCAGGGAAATTCAAATGGAGACCATCCAATAGATGCAAGGCCCAATGATGCTCTACAAGGACTTGGAGGCCCAATGACGAGGTCAAGGACTAAAAAGGCTAAAGAGGCTTTGGACAAAGAAGTCAACTATTTCCTATCTCTCAAACCAACTCCCAAAGGCCCAACTCTCAAGATAGTCCAAATAATCCAAGTTGATGAAGAACCCAATATGGGGGGCATGATATCACCTTAGTCGTTCCTTTTAATTTATTTAGATTAAGTATTTGAACTTTTTTAAATTCAGTTTGGTTGTATTTTCCATTTGGGATAATTTTTGTAATAAGGTCCTACTTGTTTTGGGCTAACTAAGCACATAGGATCTTAGAATGTGTTGCAGCTTTGCTAATTGGGCTTGGCCCATATCCATGAGCCAGGTTCAGACTTGGGAGCGCCAACTTGCTGGTTCCACCAAGTAGGGTTGGCCGCCACACTCTATTAGGAAAGGAGGGAGGGAATTGATTACCATTATGGCTATAAATAGCCTTTGTACACTCCTAATTCAGCACCTTTGAATCAGAATTTATTTTGCACTCCATTGTGAGTTTGTGAGAGCTAAGCCTCTTAAGTTCTTGGATGAACCATTTCTGATTCTTATCAAGAGCTTCCATTCTCTTGTGGCGAATCTTCACCGGACTTATCACTCTCTTGAGAGTGTGGCGTCTTCTTTCATTTCTGTCTCAATTCCATCTTTTTATTTTAATTCTGTTTGCTTAGTTCTTTGTTTATGCGCCACTTTCCTTAAAGCTTGCACCTTAGCACTTCATTCTTCTTGCACTACTGTTTGTATGCGCCATCTTAATTCAAGAGCAAAGTATTTGTTCTTCCTTCTTCAAATAGAAGTGGGGGCGCCAGTTTGAGGATTAAGGATTCTAATTCCTAAAGTTCTCATTTTTATACTGTTTTAATCCTTATAACAAGATTCAATTCGAGGACGATCCGTTAAAAACTATATGCATCCGTTTTGGATCATATCAATGTGACTAGCTTCCATAGGTACCATATCACACAAAACAAAATCATGATACTTCCCAATCGAAAAATAAACCTCAACTTGTTTGTTTACGGTCATTTCTACCGTTTCACTTAGCCATTGGAGTTTATAAGGTTTTGGGTGAGGTTTTGTTTCCAAATTAAGTTTTGACACCAAACGTGTGCTAGCCACATTAGTACAACTTCCTCCATCAATAAATAAAGAGCATACCTTCCCTTGAACAAGACACCTCGTATGGAAAATATTCTCCCTTTGACTTGTATCATCTTCTTTAACTTGGCTTCCTAGCAACCTCCTTACCATGAGCAAGTCTCCTTCTGGTGGGAACTCCTCTTCCTTTTCATCCTCACTATTTGGGGCAGATTTGGATGAATACTCCGAAGAATCTTCTCTAGGGTTCTTCAACACCATCACCTTCTTGCTTGGACAATGAGAGGCAATGTCACCCCTGCCTAAACACTTAAAACATTTGACTTCACGATTTTTAGTGTTAGAAAGAGTATCATTAGGAATAGAAGTAGCTTTCCCCTTAGGGTCTGCCGTGTGCTCTTTGGAAGATGAAGAACCCTCCTTCTTAAATTTGTCCCTCCAATTTGATGAGTTCATGTTAGAGGAACTCTTCTTCAAGTGACCCTTCCTCTTGAGTTGTTGTTCCACCCTGATGGCTTGGTGAACCAAGTCTTCCATCTCTGCATAGTGTTGCAACTCCACCACATCACTAATGTCACGGTTTAGGCCATGTAAGAACTGTGCCATGAGTGCTTCACGATCTTCCTCCACATTGGCTCTAATCAAAGCCAATTCCATCTCCTTGTGGTATTCATTAACACTTTTAGACCCTTGGGTGAGTCTTTGCAGCTTGTTGTGCAATTCTCTATGGTAATAAGAAGGCACAAATCTCCTCCTCATCAATCTCTTCATCTCTTCCCAAGTTGCAACTGGTGGCTGTTCATTTCTTCTTCTATCTTTGATGTTTTGATCCCACCACACCAAAGCATAGTCAGAAAACTCCAAGGCTGCCACTTGCACTTTCTTTACTTCTGTAAAATTGTGACATGAAAAGATTTGGTCAATCTTCATCTCTCCAACTGACCAAGTCTCTCGTGGAACTCATCTGATTATTGGTGCAACATCCTCCCCATTTCTTGAGCCAAAGTTGTTATTTGCATTTGTAGACGTGCAGTTCTTGGAGACAGAGGAGGACTGTTTTCAGCCATGAATTTTCTGCAAAAGAAACAAATACAAAATATAGAGAATAGGACCTCACCACTCTACTCACGTGTTTCACTCAAAAGAAATTTTTTTTTTCACTCGTGTTTCACTCAATTTAGACTTTTTCTCTAATGTGCACTCTTGCCTTTTTCCACTCAAATGCCCTCTTTGAGTTCTTTAAAGAAGCCAAACACAAACAAAACAAGTATGCAAACAATCTTGTAACAAAACAAAGAAAAACAGAATTTTAAGAAAGTGAGTCTATCAATGAAATAAAGAAAATGCACAAAATAAAATTGTCCAAATCAAGAAAGGGACTGCAATTTTTTTTTTAATATTTCGAATTTTTTTTTAAAGGCAAAGCTGTCTTTCTTTCTTTTTTTTTTAATCAAAACTTGACAGCTCTTGTTCCTTTTTTTATTTTTAACTTTCTTGTGCAGCCTTCAAAGATGATTCTTTTATAATTTTCTGGACAAAAAGAAAAAACAAAGTTAGACAAACTCACAATTGAAAGGAAATGAAAAATAGAAATGAAGAAGAAGAAGAAGTAAACAGAAACTCAATAGAAGAAAGGAAAAACAAACAAAAATTTCAACCTCAACCTGAGCTTTGGTACCACTTGATGACTACCTTTTTGTAAAGTAGCCTTGTTACGATCTTTGGGTTGAAATCAGATTAAGACACAAGTGTTGTTTTTAGCGCAATTGACAAGAACAAAAGAATATGGAAAGAGGAAAGGAATGGAAGCACCACAATTCCCTAAGGAATTGATAAGCAAGTCGAAGAACGCCACAAGAAGGTTACTTCTTGATAAGTTCAGTTTGGCTCAATCCAGAACCCAAGAGTGCATAGCTCTCACAAGTGTTTAACACTAGTTTTTTTCTCAAATCAAAATTCTGATCTCATTCATGTAATTTCGTGCATACATATATAGGGGAGCAAAATCAGCTTTTCTCTCTCTTCCTAGACACATTAGTAATGTCAATTGAATGCCTACTTGATCATATTAATGGCTGCACTTCAATTGTCCATTAACTAGTGTATTAAAGTGTCAGTTACACTTCCTAACAACTCCTAAATGGAGCATTTCAATAGGCAACAGCTGCTACCCTTTTTTTGTGTTATTTAATTTAGATAAAACTAATTCAGCTAACTTAAAATAAACAACAAAATAAAAACGAAAATAAGAAGTTCAATTGGGCCAATATGCAAAACCCAAGTAATACAGCCCAATAGACTTATTACAATCTTTATTCAAAGCAAATAAACATAACTTAAAAAAAATCCTTTTATTGTTGTTGCAATTTCTTGAGGGGAGCCAGGATCACATCATTGGCCATATGGTCAAGGTTAGGGTTAGGAACTAGTTTAACCTAGTTTGATTTTAAGGCTAGGGATAGGGACTACTATAACTTAGCCTGACTTGGTTGGCCACATGGTTTGGGTTAGGGTTAGAGACGAGTATTACATAGCTTGACTTGGTTGGCCACATGGTGAGGGAGCGGCTACTATTACTTAGCTTGACTTCGTTGGTCACATGGTTAGGGTTAGGGTTTGGGACAAGTATCACTTAGCATGACTTGGTAGCCCAGATGGTAAGGGTCAGGGTTAGAGACTTGTATCACTTAGCTTGACTTGATTGGCCATTTGGTTAGGGTTAGGGTTAGGGACTAGTATCACATAGCTTAACTTGCTTGCCCACACGGTTGGGGTTAGGGTTAGGAACTAGTTTTACTTAGTTTGACTTTAACGTTAGGGTTAGGGACTACTATAACTTAGCTTGACTTGGCTACATGCTTAAGGTTAGGGTTAAGGACTAGTGTCACGTTGCTTAACTTGGTTTCCCACATGGTTATGTTTGGGTTTAGAACTAGTTTCACTCAGTTTGACTTAGTTGCCCAAATTGTTAAGGTTAGGGTTAGGGCCTAGGGTGACTTAGCTTAACTTGGCTGGCCACATGGTTTTGGTTAGGGACTAGTATTACTTAGCTTGACTTGGTTGGCCACATGGTTAGGGTTAGGGTTTGGGACTAGTATCACTTAGCCTACTTAGATTGACTTGTTTGGGCTCTTGGTTAGGGTTATGGTTAGGGACCAGTATCACGTAGCTTAACTTCATTGCCCACAAGGTTGGGGTTAGGGTTAGGAACTAGTTTTACTTAGTTTGACTTTAAGGTTAGGGTTAGGGACTACTATAACTTAGCTTGACTTGGTTGGCCATATGGTTAGGGTTAGGTATCGAGAATAGTATTACCTAGCTTGACTTGGTTGGCCTCATGCTTAGGGTTAGGGTTAGGGACTAGTGTCACGTAGCTTAACATGGTTTCCCACAAGGTTAGGGTTTGAGTTAGGAACTAGTTTCGCTCAGTTTGACTTGGTTGCCCAAATTGTTAAGGTTAGGGTTAGGAACTAGTACGAATTAGCTTAACTTGGTTGGCCACATGGTTTGGGTTAGGGACTGGTATTACTTAGCTTGACTTGGTTGGCCACATGGTTAAGGTTAGGATTTGGGACTAGTATCACTTAGCCTACTTAGCTTGACTTGTTTGGCCACTTGGTTAGGGTTAGGGTGAGGGACCAGTATCATGTAGCTTAACTTGGTTGCCCACATGGTTAGGGTTAGGGTTAGGAACTAGTTTAACATCGTTTGACTTTAAGGTTAGCGTTAGGGACTAGTATGACTTAGCTTGACTTGGTTGTCCGAATTTTTAAGGTTAGGGTTAGTGACTAGTTTTTACTTTGCTTGACTTGGTTGGCCACATGTTTAGGGTTGGGGTTAGGGTCTTGTATCACGTAGCGTAACTAGGTTGCCCACATGGTTTGTGTCAGTGTTAGGAACAAGTTTCACTTAGTTTGGCTAGGTTGCCCAAATTGTTAAGGTTAGGATTAGGGACTAATATTACGTAGCATGATTTGGTTGCCGACATGGCTTGGGTTAGGGACTACTATTACTTAACTTGACTTGGTTGGTCACATGGTTAGTGTTAGGGTTTGGGACTGGAATCACTTGGCTTTACTTGGTTGGCCAGATGGTTTTGGGGCTAGTATCACGTTGCTTAACTTGGTTAACTAGTTTTACTTAGTATATGGTTAGAGTTAGGGGATATTATAACTTAGCTTGACTTCGTTGGCCACATGGCTAGGGTTAGGGTTAGGGACTAGTATCACGTAGGCTGACTTGATTTCCCACAAGGTTAGGGTTAGGGTTAGGAACTAGTTTCACTTGGTTTGACTTGGTTTCCCAAATTGTTAAGTTTAGGTTTAGGCAGTCGTGTGAATTAGCTTAACTTGGTTGGCCACATGGTAAGGGTTAGGGTTAGGGACTACTATTACTTAGCTTGACTTGGTTGGCCGCATGGTTACAGTTAGGGTTTGGGAAAAGTATCACTTAGATTGACTTAGTTTGCCACAAGCTTATGGTTAGGGTTAGTGACTAATATAACTTAGTTTGATTTGGTTGGCCAAATGGTTTAGGCTAGGGACTAATATTACCTAGCCTAACCTAGTTGGCCACATGCTTAGGGTTAGGGTTAGGGACTAGTGTCACGTAGCTTAACTTGGTTTCCCACATTGTTATGGTTTGGGTTAGAAACTAGTTTCGCTCAGTTTGACTTGGTTTCCCAAATTATTGAGGTTAGGATTAGGGACAAGTATGACTTAGCTTAACTTGGTTGGCCACATGTTTAGGGTTAGGGTTAGGGACTAGTATTACGTAGCATGATTTCGTTGCCTACATGGCTTGGGTTCGGGACTACTATTACTTAGCTTGACTTGGTTGGTCACATGGTTAGGGTTAGGGTTTAGGACAAGTATCACTTAGCTTTACTTGGTTGGCTAGATGGTTTTGGGATTAGTATCACGTAGCAAAACTTGGTTGCCCACATGGTTAGGGCTAGGGTTAGGAACTAGTTATAACTTAACTTGACTTTGTTGGCCACATGGTTAGGGCTAGGGTTAAGGACTTGTATCACGTAGTTTAACTTGGTTGCCCACATGGTTAGGGTTAGGGTTAGGAACTAGTTTCACTTAGTTTGACTTGGTTGGCTATATGGTTTAGGCTAGAAACTAGTTTCACTTAGCTTGGCTTGGTTGGCCACATGGTTAGGGTTAGGGTTTGGGACTAGTGTCACTTAGGTTGACTTAGTAGCCCAGAATGCAAGGGTTAGGGTTAGAGACATGTATCACTTTGCCTGACTTGGTTGGCCACAAGGTTAGGGATAGGGACGACTATAACTCAGCTTGACTTGGTTGGCCACTTGGTTAGGGTTAGGGTTAAAGACGAGTATTATATAGTTTGACTTGGTTGGTCATATGGTTAGTGTTAGGGTTAGCGGCTACTATTACTTTGCTTGATTTGTTTGGCCACATGGTTTGGGATTGAGACTACTATTACTTAGCTTGACTTGGTTGGCCACATGGTTATGGTTAGGGTTTGGGGCTAGTATCACTTAGGTTGACTTAGTAGCCCAGATGGTAAGGGTTTGGGTGAGAGACTTGTATCACTTAGCTTAACTTGGTTGGCCATTTGGTTAGGGTTAGGGTTAGGGTTAGGGACTAGTGTCACGTAACTTAACTTGGTTGCCCACATGGTTAGGATTAGGGTTAGGAACTAGTTTCACGTAGTTTGAGTTGGTTGGCCATATGGTTTAGGCTAGGGACTAATATTACTTAGCTTGACTTGGTTGGCCACAAGGTTTGGGTTAGGGTTTGGGACTAGTGTCACTTAGTAGCCTAGAAGGCAAGGGTTAGGGTTTGAGACTTGTATCACTTTAACTCACTTGGTTGGCCACAAGGTTAGGGATAGGGTTAAAGACGAGTATTATATAGCTTGACTTGGTTGGTTATATGGTTAGGGTTAGGGTGAGCGGCTACTACTACTTAGCTTGAGTTGGTTGGCCACATGGTTTAGGTTTGGGACTACTATTACTTAGCTTGACTTGGTTGGCCACATGGTTAGGGTTTGGGTTTGGGACTAGTATCACTTAGCTTAACTTGGTAGCCCAGATGGTAAGGGCTCAGCTAGAGACTTGTATCGCTTAGCTTGACTTGGTTAGCCATTTGGTTAGGGTTAGGGTTATGGACTAGTATCACGTAGCTTAACTTGGTTGCTCACGTGGTTGGGGTTAGGGTTAGGAACTTGTTTTACTTAGTTTGACTTTAAGATTAGGGTTAGGGACTACTATAACTTAGCTTGACCTGGTTGGCCGTATGGTTAGGGTTAGGTTTAGAGAATAGTATCACCTAGCTTGATGTAACACCCCGTTTTCAGAGCGCTACTGTGCAACCCAATCTAATGCTGAAAACATTTAATGCTTGTATGCTTTCAGTTAAATAGTACTCTTATGTATTTCGCAATGGAAAAATAGGAGTCAATTTTTTTTTCTTTCCTTTGAAACCCTTTTCAAAATGAGACTTAGAGTAATATAGTTTTCTAAATGATGCCAATTCAAACTTTTGCAATTATCAGAGTATAATGCATCACGAAATAATACTTTACATAATATAATCATTTCGTACTAAGACGAGGTTTTCTGGAAAGAGTAATTACAAGACAATGAGTAATTACACAACACACAATACCCTAAACTAAGCTGGCCAACAACTACAACTCTTACTGAGAAACAGTTCAGCAAGATCGAACACGAAGTACTCAGAGGAATCTTCCTCCACTGGCTCAATCTTCAATGCTCTTGAAAGACGAAGCTGCGACTGCTACCGAACTCCATCTGGAAGTGACATCCATAAGGACATCCAATCCAACAACAGTGCAAGGGTAAACCCTTTGTCCACGAGTTTATCATAGGCTATGTCGCATGCAAACAATATATAAATATATAATACAACAACATGCTTTTATATATATATATATATATATATATATATATACTTAATAGACCGCACACATCATCATGGTATATTAAGCTTTGCATGTGAGCAAACAGAACAACCAACTGATCAACAATCAAGTCACTACAATATCAAACTATTGCATGTGAGCAGACAGAACAACCAACAGATCAACAATCTAGTCACTACAATATCAAACTATTGCATGTGAGCAGATAGAACAACCAACAGATCAACAATCAAGTCACTACAATATCAAACTATTGCATGTGAGCAGGCAAAGCTATCAACAGATCAGTGATCAAGTCATCGCCATGTCAAATTCATCAACAATTCATCACATATCATAAATGTGGTTAGCTATGCATGTCAATGCAGTATGGCAAGTTGTGTATACACCTGTATCCTTAATAGGTCAGCAGTATGACGGGGACTACTTTCCCAACGTCCGAACAAAATAGCCTCTGCTTAGGCTTGCCACTACTTTGGCGTGCCTCTACTTTGGCGTGCCTCTACTTAGGCAATGCAGTGTCAACTCGCCTTTTGAAGTCTGTACGACCAATCAAACGCTACGAGTGACATGACAACTCGTCTTTTGAAGTCTTTAAGACCAATCAAACGCTCCGAGTGTCGATGCTCAATGGTTAGTATGCATCCAAACAAATTCAACAATATGGCATGCTCACCGTAGTGAACGCCCGAGTGATATCCAACAAATTCAACAATATGGCATGTTCACCGTAGTGAACGCCCAAGTAATGCTCTAATTAATCAATGCAGATCGACGAACCCTCACTCACTCAACTTAGTGGGTTTCCAAATCTCAATTAACTAAGAGTTTTAACACAGGACACAAAGTCCGGGTGTTCAATTGCGGAATGCTAGTCCCAATCTTAGATCAGAACTCTAGGCACGTAATGCGGAACACTAGGCTCAACTTTTAGGTTAAGATACTAGGCACGCCATACGGAACACTAGGTCCGATCCTCGATCAAGTGCATGCGCACGCAAGTAGGACATTAAGTCTCAGCATAGGACACATGGCCCATATGCTCAATAGGAACACTAAGTTCCCTATGTTTTATTCTTTCGAAATCCCGATCTTTGAAATCTCTTTCTCAGTTCTTGTATCACTCCTATGTATCTGAAAATACTTTTTAGTTCTAGGTCATTGAAACCCTAGTTGTACTAAATAACACACTGGAAGAATTCCCAGGAAAGAGAGGTGGTGCGAACACTCTTAATTACCAAGTCTTTCCTAGCCAGAATTTTCCCAGGCGCATTATTTAACGCAACCGTTTTCGCAATTTGGACTATTTATTTCAAGTTCTTTTCTCCACTATTATTCTATTGAAATTTCCTTGCAAGCTTTGGCTAGTTGTACTAAAACCCTCACGCTTACTTTTAAATCAAAATGCTCTTAACAATTTGTTTACGAAATCATAATTCGGCTTGTAGAATCGCATCAGATTTACCGATGTAAATCGTCAACCAATAGCAGTCGATTAACGCATTGTTAATTAATCCATTATCAACAACAATATTTTTCATATTACAATTCAATGCCTAGTTCCAATGAAATCCAAGGTGATTCAAGGAACACAATACAAATCATAATGCCACGTAGGGCCAAGAACATGCTACATAGTAACATCAATTCAAGTCCAATTAAATCAATCAAGTATGATTTAAGTCACACAATACAATTCAGTCTTGCCACACAAGGCCCAATCAATACACAAATGGTTCATGCTTCAACATCTCAACAGCACATAG
Organism: Calophaca sinica; assembly: GCA_037113605.1. NCBI lineage: Eukaryota > Viridiplantae > Streptophyta > Magnoliopsida > Fabales > Fabaceae > Calophaca > Calophaca sinica. Next base: position 47,059,998 of record CM073737.1, read on the forward strand.
TAATATTATAAGTACTACCACGCAATCAATCAACAATCAAACAAACAACACACAAGGCGAAAGCCCAAACTCATTATGTAAGAATTTCCCTTACCTTGGGCGCTTTAACAATTCAAGCAAGGTAAATTCAAAACCATCGTCAAGTCGCACCTCGCGCGTACCCTAAGCACGAACCTTAACAACACAAACTTAACAAAATTAGAACCAAAAACCCAAGTCCTATGACTCTAGGGCAGCCACGGTTTTAGTCCTAAAAAGGGCCTAAAATCTTTCCAACTTAACCTAATCATATGCCATGAAACAAATTCAAACCATGCAAGTTTTCAAGCTTTTACAAAAGCTACACACTTAGAAAAATGGCTAAACCAAAATTTACCAATTGGAATAGTGTTTTACCAAATGAATAGTAATTTGCCAACTTTGAACCATTTTTCAAAGCACTAAAACATGTCACAAAATTTTAGAAACAATTCTATTACAAGTTCAAAACAATTCTTAAGACATAACCCAAAACTTTTTCCAAAATCATGCTTCTTTGAATTGTTTTGCTAAATCAAATCATCAACCACTTTTACAATTATTTTCAAGCATAAATACAAGTCAAGAACAAGTTACAAAACACTCTTAAAGGCCATGATTTTGGAAGTTCAAAATAACTTCAAGGTTTTCAAATCTTTAACTCCTAAATCATGCAAACTTTGCTTAATCAAAACTTCTTATCAAAACCAAACATATATACCACTTTAATACACTTAAAAACAAGTTGAAACTCACCCAAATTATGCTTAAAAGTTACTGTTTTTAAGCCACACAAACAGCCCCAAAATTCATTTTATTTTCAAACAATTTTTCAAAGCTTCACACATACAAAATTCACTACATTCAATTCCTTTAACAATAAACCAACTTCTTCAACACTTACAACACTTGAAAACACTTGAAATCAATTTAAAACATCCCCCAAAATCATATTAGGAGCCACGGTTTTGGTACCCAAAAACAACCCAAAATTTTCAATTTTTCTCATTTCCAAAACAATGCATTACACCATCCTTAATTTCTTGAACCTTAAACTCACTTCCTCAACACTTAAAATACTTGAAAAACAACTTAAAACATCATCAAGATCATGCTCAAAATCCATGGTTCCAGCCCCCAAAATTAACCAAATCAATTTGTGAAAAGTTAGTAAAACATGCATATTGACTAGTTTCCAAACTTAGCAAGTATAACTCATCAAAACTAACTACAAAACCACAAAAGTAAGTCAAGAACTGATGACTACCTTTTGTAAAGTAGCCTTGTTACGATCTTTGGGTTGAAATCAGATTAAGACACAGGTGTTGTTTTTAGCGCAATTGACAAGAACAAAAGAATATGGAAAGAGGAAAGGAATGGAAGCACCACAATTCCTTAAGGAATTGATAAGCCAGTCGAAGAACGCCACAAGAAGGTTACTTCTTGATAAGTTCAGTTTGGCTCAATCCAGAACCCAAGAGTGCATAGCTCTCACAAGTGTTTAACACTAGTTTTTTTTCTCAAACCAAATTCTCCCTTTTTCATTGATAATGGCGTGATTATAAAGGGAAATACAAGGAAATGCAGCTGCCTTTTCTCTTCCTAAACAGCCCACTAATGGGTAATTAAATGTGTAATACAAAGTGTAACCAACTAGCACTTAATGGGACAAGAAATGAACACCAAGTCAGCAGCCCAAGTAAGTGTCTAGGCGTGGTGCATCAGCCCAAAGGATGAATCTAGGCATGATTTAGGTGCATAGAGGAGCTGCTGGAAATTCCTTTAGACAAAGCTTTAAAATTTGGCTTCAATGTGTCTTCAAAGTGTAACTGCCAAATATTTAAAGGTGAGACAATGCAATGAACTACTCCTTCAATTCTGATTCTTCAAAGTGTAACCACTAAGCATTAAAGGTGAAACAATGCATTGATGCTCTTCAATTCTTTGTCTTGTGCATTCATGAAGCCTCATTAGTTTCTTTCCCCTCTTGATGGCGCCTTCATTCAGCTTTAGTGTAGCTGAATTATTTGTTTTCCTCAATTAAAGGCCATAGAAAAACACACTCCAAATAAAGAAAATGCAAGAAACCAAACAAACTAATTGTTGGGCTTTAGCGCAAAATTAAAGAGTTCAGCCCAACAATTTATTCAATTTTAAACACACCAAAACAACTTAAAATAATGCATGACATTGGGTCATGCGCCATCTATTGGCCCATCTATGCAATAGACCAATTTGGGCTTTAAGTCTTCAAGTATTGGGCTCTCCTTAAATATTTGGATCACCAAAGGTTCAAGGCCTCCTTAGCTCTTTAGCACGTGCCACTTGTCATAGGACCTCCCAGCCCTTTAGGACTTGATCATCCTTGCTCTTTATGTCCTCATCATCCCCTCCTTCTTTAAGTGAATTCGACCTCGAATTGACATCTTCTTCACCTACATCAAAAGGAGACAAGTCAGCCACATTAAAAGTAGCACTAACACCAAACTCACCTGGTAATGCAATTTTATAAGCATTATCATTGATTTTGGATAGCACTTGGAATGGTCCATCCCCTCTTGGCTGGAGCTTTGATTTCCTTTGTGAAGGAAACCTTTCCTTCCTCATGTGTACCCAAACCCAATCTCCAGGTTCAAATACCACCCTTTTTCTACCATTGTTGGCATATTTGGCATAGCTTTCAGTTCTCTTCTCAAAGGAAATGGCTCCAAAAATTCAACCCATTTGGCATGCCTCTTATTCAGCTTGCCTTGTCCTTTAAGATGCTTCAAGGACTCATGATCACTATGAATGACAAATTCTTTTGGCAAAAGATAGTGCTGCCAAGTTTGTAAAGCCCTTACCAAGGCATACAACTCTTTGTCATAAGTGGAATAATTAAGAGCAGCCCCATTCAATTTTTCGCTAAAGTAAGCAATGGGATGCCCTTCTTGCATAAGAACAGCCCCAATGCCAACATTAGAAGCATCACACTCAATTTCAAAAGATTTTGCAAAATTAGGCAATGAAAGTATTGGTGCATGAGTGAGCTTTTCCTTAAGGGCAGAGAATGCATGCTCTTGTTTTTCCCCCCACTTAAACCCCACATCTTTTTTTACAATTTCATTAAGAGGTGCAGCTAGAGTACTCAAATCTTTCACAAACCTCCTATAGAAACTAGCTAAGCCATGAAAACTCCTAACATCAGTCACATTTTTGGGAGTTGGCCACTCTTGAATTGCTTTTATTTTCTCTTCATCAACATGCACACCCTTAGCATTTATAACAAATCCTAAGAAGACTACATGATCAGTGCAAAATATGCATTTTTCCATGTTTGCATACAATTTTTCTTTTCTAAGCACATGCATAACAGCCCTCAAATGATTGTAATGGTCATCTAAGCTTTTGCTATATATCAAGATATCATCAAAATATACAACAACAAACTTACCCAAAAATTCCCTCAAAACATGGTTCATTAATCTCATGAAAGTACTAGGTGCATTAGTTAAGCCAAAAGGCATAACCAACCATTCATACAAACCAAATTTTGTTTTGAAAGCAGTTTTCCATTCATCCCCTTCCCTTATTCTAATTTGATGATACCCACTTTTCAAATCAATTTTCGAAAATAAGCATGCACCAAATAGTTCATCAAGCAAATCATCTAACCTGGGAATAGGATGCCTATATTTGATGGTGATGTTGTTGATGGCTCTACAATCAGTGTACATCCTCCAACTACCATCCTTTTTGGGTACCAAAATTACCAGACAAAGACAAGGACTCAAACTCTCTTTTACCCACCCTTTGCGCATCAATTCCTCCACCTGCTTTTGTATCTCTTGGGTTTGTTGAGGATTGCTACGATATGCTGGCCTATTAGGCAAAGAGGCTCCGGGAATGAGATCAATGTGATGCTCTATTCCTCTTATAGGGGGTAAACCATCCGGCACCTCCTTTGGAAACACATCTTCAAATTCCTGCAAAAGAAACTCAATTCCACTTGGCAAAATTTTTGCTTCAGCATTGTTAGAGAGTAAATTAAATTCCTTGCAAATGAGCAAGTATAGAGGCTGGTGTGAAAAAATTGCTCTCTTCACCTCTCCTTTTGTAGCAAGAAAACTCACTTTTCTCTCTTTTTCAACACTTTTTTCTCACTATTTTTACTCTTTTTAATTCTGCCCTCTTCTTTCTTTTCACTCTCTTTTTCTCTCAACTCCTCTTGCTGTTTCTTTTCTCTCATTTTTATTTGATCCTCTCTAACCTCTCTAGGAGACAATGGTACAAGAGTGACCTTTTGATCATTATGCATGAAAGAAATCTTGTTAGTGTGCCCTTCATGGTTGGTCTTCTTATCAAACTGCCATGGCCTTCCCAATAGCATGTGACTAGCTTCCATAGGTACCACATCACACAAAACAAAATCATGATACTTCCCAATCGAAAATAAACCTCAACTTGTTTGTTTACGGTCATTTCTACCGCTTCACTTAGCCATTGGAGTTTATAAGGTTTTGGGTGAGGTTTAGTTTCCAAATTAAGTTTTGACACCAAACGTGTGCTAGCCACATTAGTACAACTTCCTCCATCAATAATTAAAGAGCATACCTTCCCTTGAACAAGACACCTCATTCTCCCTCTGACTTGTATCATCTTCTTTAACTTGGCTTCCTAGCAACCTCCTTACCATGAGCAAGTCTCCTTCTGGTGGGAACTCCTCTTCCTTTTCATCCTAACTATTTGGGGCAGATTTGGATGAATACTCCGAAGAATCTTCTCTAGGGTTCTTCAACACCATAACCTTCTTGCTTGGACAATGAGAGGCAATGTGACCCCTGCCTAAACACTTAAAACATTTGACTTCACGCTTTTTAGTGTTAGAAAGAGGATCATTAGGAATAGAAGTAGCTTTCCCCTTAGGGTCAGCCGTGTGCTCTTTGGAAGATGATGAACCCTCCTTCTTAAATTTTTCCCTCCAATTTGATGAGTTCACGTTAGAGGAACTCTTCTTCAAGTGACCCTTCCTCTTGAGTTGTTGTTCCACCCTGATGGCTTGGTGAACCAAGTCTTCCATTTCTGCATAGTGTTGCAACTCCACCACATCACTAATGTCACAGTTTAGGCCATGTAAAAACCGTGCCATGAGTGCTTCTCGATCTTCCTCCACATTTGATGGCCTCCTTGTTGTAGAAATTGGCCATTTTCTTGACTTCCAAATAAAAGAAACTGGTTGTGACTTTGTTTTTGTATTTTTGGATATAAGTGAACGAAATATGGGTAATGGAAGATGTGAATTTCGTGGAATTGGTGATAATGAAAACTGGAAATAGATTGAGAAGTTACAATAAAGAAAAGAACATAATTGCAAAGCAAACAACAAAAAAATGAGAAGATGGATGAATGGGGTGGGGGCAGGGCGCCACCTTAGTCTAATCCAAGACAAGGATAAGCCTATGAATGTGAGGATCACCACAAGAAGAGAATTTCTTGATAAGATCAATAAACCGGTCCAATCCAAAACCAAAGAGTATGAACTCAATTTTTACTAAAATCTTTCTTGCCCTTTATTGAGACTTGCACTCCCTTTATATAATGGAGAATGCTCTTGCTGTTACAAACAAAAGAAGAGACAAAGTCTTTTCCATTTAGAGTATAAGGAATGCTAAGGTGAAATAATGAGCCTAATAAAAGGACATTACATCGAGAATATTATGGCTGTTCTCATAGTCTAAATGGCGCCATTAAGGAGTAGGAAACAACTTCACATTTGTTGAATGCTCTTCATGACTAGGAAGGTTTCACAACCACACATTGAATGCAATTAAATGGATGGCTGTTATGCTTTTATGGTGCTGATGGAGCATTAATCTCTTTGTCTCTTGTAACTCCCTTTGCCTTGATTGCTTTGAATTTCTTTGTCTTTCTTTGGCAGCAAGGTTTATTGACTCATTCAAACTACACAAGAGTTATTGAGAGGTGTGGGACCCCCTACTCTTTGTGCCACACAGCCACTTAAAGTGGATTAAACACACAAAAAAGAAAATAAATAACTTAGTGCCTTGGACCCAAATAAATCAATTGGTCACTTGCACTTTTATTCAAATAAAAGAAATAACTTGGCTGCGTGTCATGCAAGTTGCGCCTCCTCCATGGCTTGTATGACAAGCATGGTTTTTGGTGCAATTACATCTTTGCCTTTGCTTGCAATTGTCTTAGTCATGAATTGGACTAAGCCTTCTTGGACCCTTCTTGCCATTGCCCTAGTCATTGGTCCTCCTAAGCTTTGAATGGCCTCTTGGTGATCCATGTCCTCATCATTCCCTCCTCTTGAGGAGAATTCGACCTCGAATTGAAATCTTCATCACCTACATCAAATGGAGACAAGTCAGCAACGTTGAAAGTCGCACTAACACCATACTCACCTGGGAGGTCAACTTTATAAGCATTATCATTAACTTTGGCAATCACTTGAAAAGGCCCATCACCCCTAGGCATTAACTTAGATTTCCTTTGTGAAGGAAACCTTTCTCTCCTCATATGGATCCAAACCCAATCTCCGGGCTCAAAAGTAACCCGCTTTAGCCTTATTAGCACTTTTGGCATAGCTTTCATTTTTCTTCTCAATTTGCAACTTAACTTTCTCATGCAAACTTTTCACAAATTCAGCTTTTGCTTTGCCATCTTTATGCTTCAAAAGAGATGTGTTAGGTAAAGGTAATAGATCAAGAGGAGTTAAAGGATTATAACCATACACAATCTCAAATGGGGAATGGTTTGTGGTACTATGGACAGCCCTATTATAAGCAAATTCAACATGTGGCAGCCATGTTTCCCACATTTTCAAATTTCTTGAAAGCACAGCCCTTAAAAGAGTAGAGAGAGTTCTGTTTACTACCTCAGTTTGCCCATCAGTTTGGGGATGACAAGTTGTAGAGAATAGTAACTTAGTTCCCACCTTACCCCACAAAGTTCTCCAGAAGTGGCTTAGAAATTTAGTGTCGCGATCCGACACTATACTTTTTGGTAGGCCATGTAGGCGCACCACTTCTTTGAAAAACAAATCAGCAATGTGGCAAGCATCATCCACCTTTTTGCATGGAATGAAGTGTGCCATCTTTGAGAACCTGTCCACAACAACAAAAATAGAATCTTTCCCGTTCTTTGTTCTAGGTAACCCTAAGACAAAGTCCATGGAAAGGTCAATCCAGGGATATTCAGGAACAGGCAATGGAGTATATAAACCATGGGGCATAACTTTGGATTTGGCCTTTTTGCAAACAATGCATCTTCCACAATATTTTTGCACATCAATTTTCATGTGAGGCCAATAGAAATGTTCTTGCAAAAATTCCAAAGTTTTAGGAACACCAAAATGTCCCATTAAGCCCCCCTCATGCGCCTCTTTGACTAAGAGTTCTCTAATGGATCCTTTTGGCACACACAACCTTTTTTCTTTAAATAAATAATCATTGGGCCTAAAAAATCCATTATGGGCAGCATGCACACATTCAGCATATTTACCAGAAAAATCAAGATCATGCTCATACAATTCCTTAATGTGCTCAAGACCAAAAATTTTAGTTTCAAGGGTAGAGTAATGCGTACCTTCTTGATAATGCATCAGCCACAACATTGGCTTTCCCCTTCTTATCCTTAATCACATAAGGAAATTGCTCCAAAAATTCAACCCATTTAGCATGCCTCTTATTCAACTTACCTTGTCCTTTTAAATACTTCAAGGACTCATGATCACTATGAATGACAAATTCTTTTGGCAAAGAAGTAATGTTGCCATGTTTGCAATGCCCTTACTAAGGCATACAATTCCTTATCATAAGTGGAGTAATTTAGGGCAGCCCTTTTAATTTCTCACTAAAATAAGCAATTGGATGACCTTCTTGCATCAAAACAGCCCCAATTCCAACATTGGAAGCATCACACTCAATTTCAAAAGATTTTGAAAAATTAGGCAATGCTAGAATTGGTGCTTGGGTGAGCTTTTCTTTAAGAATTGAAAAAGCTTGTTCTTGTTTCTCACCCCATTTAAAACCAATTTCCTTTTTAACAATTTCATTAAGAGGTGCAGCAATAGTACTAAAATCCTTAACAAACCTCCTATAGAAACTTGCTAAACCATGGAAACTTCTTACCTCTGTCACACTTTTAGGTGCTGGCCATTCTTGGATTCCCTTCACCTTTGCTTCATCCACATGTACTCCTTGAGAGCTTATGACAAAGCCTAGAAAAACGACTTGATCCGTGCAAAACACACATTTTTCCAAGTTTGCATACAAGTTTTCTTTTCTTAGCACATTTAAAACAGCCCTTAGATGAATGCAATGGTCCTCTAAATTTTTGCTATATATCAAGATATCATCAAAATATACAACAACAATATGTGCTATATATCAACTACTTTCCCAACGTCCGAACAAAATAGCCTCTGCTTAGGCTTGCCACTACTTTGGCTAGCCACTACTTTGGCGTGCCTCTACTTAGGCAATGCAGTGTCAACTCGCCTTTTGAAGTCTGTACGACCAATCAAACGCTACGAGTGACATGACAACTCGTCTTTTGAAGTCTTTAAGACCAATCAAACGCTCCGAGTGTCGATGCTCAATGGTTAGTATGCATCCAAACAAATTCAACAATATGGCATGCTCACCGTAGTGAACGCCCGAGTGATATCCAACAAATTCAACAATATGGCATGTTCACCGTAGTGAACGCCCAAGTGATATCCGACAAATTCAACAATATGGCATGTTCACCGTAGTGAACGCCCAAGTAATGCTCTAATTAATCAATGCAGATCGACGAACCCTCACTCACTCAACTTAGTGGGTTTCCAAATCTCAATTAACTAAGAGTTTAACACCGGACACAAAGTCCGGGTGTTCAATTGCGGAATGCTAGTCCCAATCTTAGATCAGAACTCTAGGCACGTAATGCGGAACACTAGGCTCAACTTTTAGGTTAAGATACTAGGCACGCCATACGGAACACTAGGTCCGATCCTCGATCAAGTGCATGCGCACGCAAGTAGGACATTAAGTCCCAGCATAGGACACATGGCCCATATGCTCAATAGGAACACTAAGTTCCCTATGTTTTATTCTTTCGAAATCCCGATCTTTGAAATCTCTTTCTCAGTTCTTGTATCACTCCTATGTATCTGAAAATACTTTTTAGTTCTAGGTCATTGAAACCCTAGTTGTACTAAATAACACACTGGAAGAATTCCCAGGAAAGAGAGGTGGTGCGAACACTCTTAATTACCAAGTCTTTCCTAGCCAGAATTTTCCCAGGCGCATTATTTAACGCAACCGTTTTCGCAATTTGGACTATTTATTTCAAGTTCTTTTCTCCACTATTATTCTATTGAAATTTCCTTGCAAGCTTTGGCTAGTTGTACTAAAACCCTCACGCTTACTTTTAAATCAAAATGCTCTTAACAATTTGTTTACAAAATCAGAATTCGGCTTGTAGAATCGCATCAGATTTACCGATGTAAATCGTCAACCAATAGCAGTCGATTAACGCATTGTTAATTAATCCATTATCAACAACAATATTTTTCATATTCCAATTCAATGCCTAGTTCCAATGAAATCCAAGGTGATTCAAGGAACACAATACAAATCATAATGCCACGTAGGGCCAAGAACATGCTACATAGTAACATCAATTCAAGTCCAATTAAATCAATCAAGTATGATTTAAGTCACACAATACAATTCAGTCTTGCCACACAAGGCCCAATCAATACACAGCAGTTCATGCTTCAACATCTCAACAGCACATAGTAATATTATAAGTACTACCACGCAATCAATCAACAATCAAACAAACAACACACAAGGCGAAAGCCCAAACTCATTATGTAAGAATTTCCCTTACCTTGGGCGCTTTAACAATTCAAGCAAGGTAAATTCAAAACCATCGTCAAGTCGCACCTCGCGCGTACCCTAAGCACGAACCTTAACAACACAAACTTAACAAAATTAGAACCAAAAACCCAAGTCCTATGACTCTAGGGCAGCCACGGTTTTAGTCCTAAAAAGGGCCTAAAATCTTTCCAACTTAACCTAATCATATGCCATGAAACAAATTCAAACCATGCAAGTTTTCAAGCTTTTACAAAAGCTACACACTTAGAAAAATGGCTAAACCAAAATTTACCAATTGGAATAGTGTTTTACCAAATGAATAGTAATTTGCCAACTTTGAACCATTTTTCAAAGCACTAAAACATGTCACAAAATTTTAGAAACAATTCTATTACAAGTTCAAAACAATTCTTAAGACATAACCCAAAACTTTTTCCAAAATCATGCTTCTTTGAATTGTTTTGCTAAATCAAATCATCAACCACTTTTACAATTATTTTCAAGCATAAATACAAGTCAAGAACAAGTTACAAAACACTCTTAAAGGCCATGATTTTGGAAGTTCAAAATAACTTCAAGGTTTTCAAATCTTTAACTCCTAAATCATGCAAACTTTGCTTAATCAAAACTTCTTATCAAAACCAAACTTATATACCACTTTAATACACTTAAAAACAAGTTGAAACTCACCCAAATTATGCTTAAAAGTTACTGTTTTTAAGCCACACAAACAGCCCCAAAATTCATTTTATTTTCAAACAATTTTTCAAAGCTTCACACATACAAAATTCACTACATTCAATTCCTTTAACAATAAACCAACTTCTTCAACACTTACAACACTTGAAAACACTTGAAATCAATTTAAAACATCCCCCAAAATCATATTAGGAGCCACGGTTTTGGTACCCAAAAACAACCCAAAATTTTCAATTTTTCTCATTTCCAAAACAATGCATTACACCATCCTTAATTTCTTGAACCTTAAACTCACTTCCTCAACACTTAAAATACTTGAAAAACAACTTAAAACATCATCAAGATCATGCTCAAAATCCATGGTTCCAGCCCCCAAAATTAACCAAATCAATTTCTCAAAAGTTAGTAAAACATGCATATTGACTAGTTTCCAAACTTAGCAAGTATAACTCATCAAAACTAACTCCAAAACCACAAAAGTAAGTCAAGAACTGATGACTACCTTTTTGTAAAGTAGCCTTGTTACGATCTTTGGGTTGAAATCAGATTAAGACACAGGTGTTGTTTTTAGCGCAATTGACAAGAACAAAAGAATATGGAAAGAGGAAAGGAATGGAAGCACCATAATTCCTTAAGGAATTGATAAGCCAGTCGAAGAACGCCACAAGAAGGTTACTTCTTGATAAGTTCAGTTTGGCTCAATCCAGAACCCAAGAGTGCATAGCTCTCACAAGTGTTTAACACTAGTTTTTTTTCTCAAACCAAATTCTCCCTTTTTCATTGATAATGGCGTGATTATAAAGGGAAATACAAGGAAATGCAGCTGCCTTTTCTCTTCCTAAACAGCCCACTAATGGGTAATTAAATGTGTAATACAAAGTGTAACCAACTAGCACTTAATGGGACAAGAAATGAACACCAAGTCAGCAGCCCAAGTAAGTGTCTAGGCGTGGTGCATCAGCCCAAAGGATGAATCTAGGCATGATTTAGGTGCATAGAGGAGCTGCTGGAAATTCCTTTAGACAAAGCTTTAAAATTTGGCTGCAATGTGTCTTCAAAGTGTAACTGCCAAATATTTAAAGGTGAGACAATGCAATGAACTACTCCTTCAATTCTGATTCTTCAAAGTGTAACCACTAAGCATTAAAGGTGAAACAATGCATTGATGCTCTTCAATTCTTTGTCTTGTGCATTCATGAAGCCTCATTAGTTTCTTTCCCCTTCTTGATGGCGCCTTCATTCAGCTTTAGTGTAGCTGAATTATTTGTTTTCCTCAATTAAAAGGCCATAGAAAAACACACTCCAAATAAAGAAAATGCAAGAAACCAAACAAACTAATTGTTGGGCTTTAGCGCAAAATTAAAGAGTTCAGCCCAACAATTTATTCAATTTTAAACACACCAAAACAACTTAAAATAATGCATGACATTGGGTCATGCGCCATCTATTGGCCCATCTATGCAATAGACCAATTTGGGCTTTAAGTCTTCAAGTATTGGGCTCTCCTTAAATATTTGGATCACCAAAAGGTTCAAGGCCTCCTTAGCTCTTTTAGCACGTGCCCTTGTCATAGGACCTCCCAGCCCTTTTAGGACTTGATCATCCTTGCTCTTTATGTCCTCATCATCCCCTCCTTCTTTAAGTGAATTCGACCTCGAATTGACATCTTCTTCACCTACATCAAAAGGAGACAAGTCAGCCACATTAAAAGTAGCACTAACACCAAACTCACCTGGTAATGCAATTTTATAAGCATTATCATTGATTTTGGATAGCACTTGGAATGGTCCATCCCCTCTTGGCTGGAGCTTTGATTTCCTTTGTGAAGGAAACCTTTCCTTCCTCATGTGTACCCAAACCCAATCTCCAGGTTCAAATACCACCCTTTTTCTACCATTGTTGGCATATTTGGCATAGCTTTCAGTTCTCTTCTCAAAGGAAATGGCTCCAAAAATTCAACCCATTTGGCATGCCTCTTATTCAGCTTGCCTTGTCCTTTAAGATGCTTCAAGGACTCATGATCACTATGAATGACAAATTCTTTTGGCAAAAGATAGTGCTGCCAAGTTTGTAAAGCCCTTACCAAGGCATACAACTCTTTGTCATAAGTGGAATAATTAAGAGCAGCCCCATTCAATTTTTCGCTAAAGTAAGCAATGGGATGCCCTTCTTGCATAAGAACAGCCCCAATGCCAACATTAGAAGCATCACACTCAATTTCAAAAGATTTTGCAAAATTAGGCAATGAAAGTATTGGTGCATGAGTGAGCTTTTCCTTAAGGGCAGAGAATGCATGCTCTTGTTTTTCCCCCCACTTAAACCCCACATCTTTTTTTACAATTTCATTAAGAGGTGCAGCTAGAGTACTGAAATCTTTCACAAACCTCCTATAGAAACTAGCTAAGCCATGAAAACTCCTAACATCAGTCACATTTTTGGGAGTTGGCCACTCTTGAATTGCTTTTATTTTCTCTTCATCAACATGCACACCCTTAGCATTTATAACAAATCCTAAGAAGACTACATAATCAGTGCAAAATATGCATTTTTCCATGTTTGCATACAATTTTTCTTTTCTAAGCACATGCATAACAGCCCTCAAATGATTGTAATGGTCATCTAAGCTTTTGCTATATATCAAGATATCATCAAAATATACAACAACAAACTTACCCAAAAATTCCCTCAAAACATGGTTCATTAATCTCATGAAAGTACTAGGTGCATTAGTTAAGCCAAAAGGCATAACCAACCATTCATACAAACCAAATTTTGTTTTGAAAGCAGTTTTCCATTCATCCCCTTCCCTTATTCTAATTTGATGATACCCACTTTTCAAATCAATTTTCGAAAATAAGCATGCACCAAATAGTTCATCAAGCAAATCATCTAACACAGGAATAGGATGCCTATATTTGATGGTGATGTTGTTGATGGCTCTACAATCAGTGTACATCCTCCAACTACCATCCTTTTTGGGTACCAAAATTACCAGACAAAGACAAGGACTCAAACTCTCTTTTACCCACCCTTCGCATCAATTCCTCCACCGCTTTTGTATCTCTTGGGTTTGTTGAGGATTGCTACGATATGCTGGCCTATTAGGCAAAGAGGCTCAGGGAATGAGATCAATGTGATGCTCTATTCCTCTTATAGGGGTAAACCATCCGCACCTCCTTTGGAAACACATCTTCAAATTCACAAAAGAAACTCAATTCCACTTGGCAAAATTTTTGCTTCAGCATTGTTAGAGAGTAAATTAAATTCCTTGCAAATGAGCAAGTATAGAGGCTGGTGTGAAAAAATTGCTCTCTTCACCTCTCCTTTTGTAGCAAGAAAACTCACTTTTCTCTCTTTTTCAACACTTTTTTCTCACTATTTTTACTCTTTTTAATTCTGCCCTCTTCTTTCTTTTCACTCTCTTTTTCTCTCAACTCCTCTTGCTTTTTCTTTTCTCTCATTTTTATTTGATCCTCTCTAACCTCTCTAGGAGACAATGGTACAAGAGTGACCTTTTGATCATTATGCATGAAAGAAATCTTGTTAGTGTGCCCTTCATGGTTGGTCTTCTTATCAAACTGCCATGGCCTTCCCAATAGCATGCGACTAGCTTCCATAGGTACCACATCACACAAAACAAAATCATGATACTTCCCAATCGAAAATAAACCTCAACTTGTTTGTTTACGGTCATTTCTACCGCTTCACTTAGCCATTGGAGTTTATAAGGTTTTGGGTGAGGTTTAGTTTCCAAATTAAGTTTTGACACCAAACGTGTGCTAGCCACATTAGTACAACTTCCTCCATCAATAATTAAAGAGCATACCTTCCCTTGAACAAGACACCTCATTCTCCCTCTGACTTGTATCATCTTCTTTAACTTGGCTTCCTAGCAACCTCCTTACCATGAGCAAGTCTCCTTCTGGTGGGAACTCCTCTTCCTTTTCATCCTAACTATTTGGGGCAGATTTGGATGAATACTCCGAAGAATCTTCTCTAGGGTTCTTCAACACCATCACCTTCTTGCTTGGACAATGAGAGGCAATGTGACCCCTGCCTAAACACTTAAAACATTTGACTTCACGCTTTTTAGTGTTAGAAAGAGGATCATTAGGAATAGAAGTAGCTTTCCCCTTAGGGTCAGCCGTGTGCTCTTTGGAAGATGATGAACCCTCCTTCTTAAATTTTTCCCTCCAATTTGATGAGTTCACGTTAGAGGAACTCTTCTTCAAGTGACCCTTCCTCTTGAGTTGTTGTTCCACCCTGATGGCTTGGTGAACCAAGTCTTCCATTTCTGCATAGTGTTGCAACTCCACCACATCACTAATGTCACAGTTTAGGCCATGTAAAAACCGTGCCATGAGTGCTTCTCGATCTTCCTCCACATTTGATGGCCTCCTTGTTGTAGAAATTGGCCATTTTCTTGACTTCCAAATAAAAGAAACTGGTTGTGACTTTGTTTTTGTATTTTTGGATATAAGTGAACGAAATATGGGTAATGGAAGATGTGAATTTCGTGGAATTGGTGATAATGAAAACTGGAAATAGATTGAGAAGTTCTGAATAAAGAAAAGAACACAATTGCAAAGCAAACAACAAAAAAATGAGAAGATGGATGAATGGGGTGGGGGGCAGGGGCGCCACCTTAGTCTAATCCAAGACAAGGATAAGCCTATGAATGTGAGGATCACCACAAGAAGAGAATTTCTTGATAAGATCAATAAACTGGTCCAATCCAGAACCAAAGAGTATGAACTCAATTTTTGCTAAAATCTTTCTTGCCCTTTATTGAGACTTGCACTCCCTTTATATAATGGAGAATGCTCTTGCTGTTACAAACAAAAGAAGAGACAAAGTCTTTTCCATTTAGAGTATAAGGAATCCTAAGCTGAAATAATTAGCCTAATAAAAGGACATTACATCAGAATATTATGGCTGTTCTCATAGTCTAAATGGCGCCATTAAGGAGTAGGAAACAACTTCACATTTGTTGAATGCTCTTCATGACTAGGAAGGTTTCACAACCACACATTGAATGCAATTAAATGGATGGCTGTTATGCTTTTATGGTGCTTTGGATGGAGCATTAATCTCTTTGTCTCTTGTAACTCCCTTTGCCTTGATTGCTTTGAATTTCTTTGTCTTTCTTTGGCAAAGAAGGTTTATTGACTCATTCAAACTACACAAGAGTTATTGAGAGGTGTGGGACCCCTACTCTTTGTGCCACACAGCCACTTAAAGTGGATTAAACACACAAAAAAAAGAAAATAAATAACTTAGTGCCTTGGACCCAAATAAATCAATTGGTCACTTGCACTTTTATTCAAATAAAAGAAATAACTTGGCTGCGTGTCATGCAAGTTGCGCCTCCTCCATGGCTTGTATGACAAGCATGGTTTTTGGTGCAATTACATCTTTGCCTTTGCTTGCAATTGTCTTAGTCATGAATTGGACTAAGCCTTCTTGGACCCTTCTTGCCATTGCCCTAGTCATTGGTCCTCCTAAGCTTTGAATGGCCTCTTGGTGATCCATGTCCTCATCATTCCCTCCCTCTTGAGGAGAATTCGACCTCGAATTGAAATCTTCATCACCTACATCAAATGGAGACAAGTCAGCAACGTTGAAAGTCGCACTAACACCATACTCACCTGGGAGGTCAACTTTATAAGCATTATCATTAACTTTGGCAATCACTTGAAAAGGCCCATCACCCCTAGGCATTAACTTAGATTTCCTTTGTGAAGGAAACCTTTCTCTCCTCATATGGATCCAAACCCAATCTCCGGGTTCAAAAGTAACCCGTTTATGCCCTTATTAGCACTTTTGGCATAGCTTTCATTTTTCTTCTCAATTTGCAACTTAACTTTCTCATGCAAACTTTTCACAAATTCAGCTTTTGCTTTGCCATCTTTATGCTTCAAAAGAGATGTGTTAGGTAAAGGTAATAGATCAAGAGGAGTTAAAGGATTATAACCATACACAATCTCAAATGGGGAATGGTTTGTGGTACTATGGACAGCCCTATTATAAGCAAATTCAACATGTGGCAGCCATGTTTCCCACATTTTCAAATTTCTTGAAAGCACAACCCTTAAAAGAGTAGAGAGTTCTGTTTACTACCTCAGTTTGCCCATCAGTTTGGGGATGACAAGTTGTAGAGAATAGTAACTTAGTTCCCACCTTACCCCACAAAGTTCTCCAGAAGTGGCTTAGAAATTTAGTGTCGCGATCCGACACTTTACTTTTTGGTAGGCCATGTAGGCGCACCACTTCTTTGAAAAACAAATCAGCAATGTGGCAAGCATCATCCACCTTTTTGCATGGAATGAAGAGTGCCATCGTTGAGAACCTGTCCTACACACAAAAAATAGAATCTTTCCCGTTCTTTGTTCTAGGTAACCCTAAGACAAAGTCCATGGAAAGGTCAATCCAGGGATATTCAGGAACAGGCAATGGAGTATATAAACCATGGGGCATAACTTTGGATTTGGCCTTTTCGCAGACAATGCATCTTTCACAATATTTTTGCACATCAATTTTCATGTGAGGCCAATAGAAATGTTCTTGCAAAAATTCCAAAGTTTTAGGAACACCAAAATGTCCCATTAAGCCCCCCTCATGCGCCTCTTTGACTAAGAGTTCTCTAATGGATCCTTTTGGCACACACAACCTTTTTTCTTTAAATAAATAATCATTGGGCCTAAAAAATCCATTATGGGCAGCATGCACACATTCAGCATATTTACCAGAAAAATCAAGATCATGCTCATACAATTCCTTAATGTGCTCAAGACCAAAAATTTTAGTTTCAAGGGTAGAGAGTAATGCGTACCTTCTTGATAATGCATCAGCCACAACATTGGCTTTACCCTTCTTATGCTTAATCACATAAGGAAATTGCTCCAAAAATTCAACCCATTTAGCATGCCTCTTATTCAACTTACCTTGTCCTTTTAAATACTTCAAGGACTCATGATCACTATGAATGACAAATTCTTTTGGCAGCAAGTAATGTTGCCATGTTTGCAATGCCCTTACTAAGGCATACAATTCCTTATCATAAGTGGAGTAATTTAGGGCAGCCCCTTTTAATTTCTCACTAAAATAAGCAATTGGATGACCTTCTTGCATCAAAACAGCCCCAATTCCAACATTGGAAGCATCACACTCAATTTCAAAAGATTTTGAAAAATTAGGCAATGCTAGAATTGGTGCTTGGGTGAGCTTTTCTTTAAGAATTGAAAAAGCTTGTTCTTGTTTCTCACCCCATTTAAAACCAATTTCCTTTTTAACAATTTCATTAAGAGGTGCAGCAATAGTACTAAAATCCTTAACAAACCTCCTATAGAAACTTGCTAAACCATGGAAACTTCTTACCTCTGTCACACTTTTAGGTGCTGGCCATTCTTGGATTCCCTTCACCTTTGCTTCATCCACATGTACTCCTTGAGAGCTTATGACAAAGCCTAGAACACGACTTGATCCGTGCAAAACACACATTTTTCCAAGTTTGCATACAAGTTTTCTTTTCTTAGCACATTTAAAACAGCCCTTAGATGAATGCAATGGTCCTCTAAATTTTTGCTATATATCAAGATATCATCAAAATATACAACAACAATATGTGCTATATATCAACTACTTTCCCAACGTCCGAACAAAATAGCCTCTGCTTAGGCTTGCCACTACTTTGGCTAGCCACTACTTTGGCGTGCCTCTACTTAGGCAATGCAGTGTCAACTCGCCTTTTGAAGTCTGTACGACCAATCAAACGCTACGAGTGACATGACAACTCGTCTTTTGAAGTCTTTAAGACCAATCAAACGCTCCGAGTGTCGATGCTCAATGGTTAGTATGCATCCAAACAAATTCAACAATATGGCATGCTCACCGTAGTGAACGCCCGAGTGATATCCAACAAATTCAACAATATGGCATGTTCACCGTAGTGAACGCCCAAGTAATGCTCTAATTAATCAATGCAGATCGACGAACCCTCACTCACTCAACTTAGTGGGTTTCCAAATCTCAATTAACTAAGAGTTTAACACCGGACACAAAGTCCGGGTGTTCAATTGCGAATCTTAGATCAGAACTCTAGGCACGTAATGCGGAACACTAGGCTCAACTTTTAGGTTAAGATACTAGGCACGCCATACGGAACACTAGGTCCGATCCTCGATCAAGTGCATGCGCACGCAAGTAGGACATTAAGTCCCAGCATAGGACACATGGCCCATATGCTCAATAGGAACACTAAGTTCCCTATGTTTTATTCTTTCGAAATCCCGATCTTTGAAATCTCTTTCTCAGTTCTTGTATCACTCCTATGTATCTGAAAATACTTTTTAGTTCTAGGTCATTGAAACCCTAGTTGTACTAAATAACACACTGGAAGAATTCCCAGGAAAGAGAGGTGGTGCGAACACTCTTAATTACCAAGTCTTTCCTAGCCAGAATTTTCCCAGGCGCATTATTTAACGCAACCGTTTTCGCAATTTGGACTATTTATTTCAAGTTCTTTTCTCCACTATTATTCTATTGAAATTTCCTTGCAAGCTTTGGCTAGTTGTACTAAAACCCTCACGCTTACTTTTAAATCAAAATGCTCTTAACAATTTGTTTACAAAATCAGAATTCGCTTGTAGAATCGCATCAGTTACCGATGTAAATCGTCAACCAATAGCAATCGATTAACGCATTGTTAATTAATCCATTATCAACAACAATATTTTTCATATTCCAATTCAATGCCTAGTTCCAATGAAATACAAGGTGATTCAAGGAACACAATACAAATCATAATGCCAACGTAGGGCCAAGAACATGCTACATAGTAACATCAATTCAAGTCCAATTAAATCAATCAAGTATGATTTAAGTCACACAATACAATTCAGTCTTGCCACACAAGGCCCAATCAATACACAGCAGTTCATGCTTCAACATCTCAACAGCACATAGTAATATTATAAGTACTACCACGCAATCAATCAACAATCAAACAAACAACACACAAGGCGAAAGCCCAAACTCATTATGTAAGAATTTCCCTTACCTTGGGCGCTTTAACAATTCAAGCAAGGTAAATTCAAAACCATCGTCAACACGCACCTCCTTGCATTCTAAGCACGAACCTTAACAACACAAACTTAACAAAATTAGAACCAAAAACCCAAGTCCTATGACTCTAGGGCAGCCACGGTTTTAGTCCTAAAAAGGGCCTAAAATCTTTCCAACTTAACCTAATCATATGCCATGAAACAAATTCAAACCATGCAAGTTTTCAAGCTTTTACAAAAGCTACACACTTAGAAAAATGGCTAAACCAAAATTTACCAATTGGAATAGTGTTTTACTAAATGAATAGTAATTTGCCAACTTTGAACCATTTTTCAAAGCACTAAAACATGTCACAAAATTTTAGAAACAATTCTATTACAAGTTCAAAACAATTCTTAAGACATAACCCAAAACTTTTTCCAAAATCATGCTTCTTTGAATTGTTTTGCTAAATCAAATCATCAACCACTTTTACAATTATTTTCAAGCATAAATACAAGTCAAGAACAAGTTACAAAACACTCTTAAAGGCCATGATTTTGGAAGTTCAAAATAACTTCAAGGTTTTCAAATCTTTAACTCCTAAATCATGCAAACTTTGCTTAATCAAAACTTCTTATCAAAACCAAACTTATATACCACTTTAATACACTTAAAAACAAGTTGAAACTCACCCAAATTATGCTTAAAAGTTACTGTTTTTAAGCCACACAAACAGCCCCAAAATTCATTTTATTTTCAAACAATTTTTCAAAGCTTCACACATACAAAATTCACTACATTCAATTCCTTTAACAATAAACCAACTTCTTCAACACTTACAACACTTGAAAACACTTGAAATCAATTTAAAACATCCCCCAAAATCATATTAGGAGCCACGGTTTTGGTACCCAAAAACAACCCAAAATTTTCAATTTTTCTCATTTCCAAAACAATGCATTACACCATCCTTAATTTCTTGAACCTTAAACTCACTTCCTCAACACTTAAAATACTTGAAAAACAACTTAAAACAAGATCATGCTCAAAATCCATGGTTCCAGCCCCCAAAATTAACCAAATCAATTTCTCAAAAGTTAGTAAAACATGCATATTGACTAGTTTCCAAACTTAGCAAGTATAACTCATCAAAACTAACTCCAAAACCACAAAAGTAAGTCAAGAACTGATGACTACCTTTTTGTAAAGTAGCCTTGTTACGATCTTTGGGTTGAAATCAGATTAAGACACAGGTGTTGTTTTTAGCGCAATTGACAAGAACAAAAGAATATGGAAAGAGGAAAGGAATGGAAGCACCACAATTCCTTAAGGAATTGATAAGCCAGTCGAAGAACGCCACAAGAAGGTTACTTCTTGATAAGTTCAGTTTGGCTCAATCCAGAACCCAAGAGTGCATAGCTCTCACAAGTGTTTAACACTAGTTTTTTTTCTCAAACCAAATTCTCCCTTTTTCATTGATAATGGCGTGATTATAAAGGGAAATACAAGGAAATGCAGCTGCCTTTTCTCTTCCTAAACAGCCCACTAATGGGTAATTAAATGTGTAATACAAAGTGTAACCAACTAGCACTTAATGGGACAAGAAATGAACACCAAGTCAGCAGCCCAAGTAAGTGTCTAGGCGTGGTGCATCAGCCCAAAGGATGAATCTAGGCATGATTTAGGTGCATAGAGGAGCTGCTGGAAATTCCTTTAGACAAAGCTTTAAAATTTGGCTTCAATGTGTCTTCAAAGTGTAACTGCCAAATATTTAAAGGTGAGACAATGCAATGAACTACTCCTTCAATTCTGATTCTTCAAAGTGTAACCACTAAGCATTAAAGGTGAAACAATGCATTGATGCTCTTCAATTCTTTGTCTTGTGCATTCATGAAGCCTCATTAGTTTCTTTCCCCCTCTTGATGGCGCCTTCATTCAGCTTTAGTGTAGCTGAATTATTTGTTTTCCTCAATTAAAAGGCCATAGAAAAACACACTCCAAATAAAGAAAATGCAAGAAACCAAACAAACTAATTGTTGGGCTTTAGCGCAAAATTAAAGAGTTCAGCCCAACAATTTATTCAATTTTAAACACACCAAAACAACTTAAAATAATGCATGACATTGGGTCATGCGCCATCTATTGGCCCATCTATGCAATAGACCAATTTGGGCTTTAAGTCTTCAAGTATTGGGCTCTTCTTAAATATTTGGATCACCAAAAGGTTCAAGGCCTCCTTAGCTCTTTTAGCACGTGCCCTTGTCATAGGACCTCCCAGCCCTTGTAGGACTTGATCATCCTTGCTCTTTATGTCCTCATCATCCCCTCCTTCTTTAAGTGAATTCGACCTCGAATTGACATCTTCTTCACCTACATCAAAAGGAGACAAGTCAGCCACATTAAAAGTAGCACTAACACCAAACTCACCTGGTAATGCAATTTTATAAGCATTATCATTGATTTTGGATAGCACTTGGAATGGTCCATCCCCTCTTGGCTGGAGCTTTGATTTCCTTTGTGAAGGAAACCTTTCCTTCCTCATGTGTACCCAAACCCAATCTCCAGGTTCAAATACCACCCTTTTTCTACCATTGTTGGCATATTTGGCATAGCTTTCAGTTCTCTTCTCAAAGGAAATGGCTCCAAAAATTCAACCCATTTGGCATGCCTCTTATTCAGCTTGCCTTGTCCTTTAAGATGCTTCAAGGACTCATGATCACTATGAATGACAAATTCTTTTGGCAAAAGATAGTGCTGCCAAGTTTGTAAAGCCCTTACCAAGGCATACAACTCTTTGTCATAAGTGGAATAATTAAGAGCAGCCCCATTCAATTTTTCGCTAAAGTAAGCAATGGGATGCCCTTCTTGCATAAGAACAGCCCCAATACCAACATTAGAAGCATCACACTCAATTTCAAAAGATTTTTCAAAATTAGGTAATGAAAGTATTGGTGCACGAGTGAGCTTTTCCTTAAGGGCAGAGAATGCATGCTCTTGTTTTTCCCCCCAGTTAAACCCCACATCTTTTTTTACAATTTCATTAAGAGGTGCAGCTAGAGTACTGAAATCTTTCACAAACCTCCTATAGAAACTAGCTAAGCCATGAAAACTCCTAACATCAGTCACATTTTTGGGAGTTGGCCACTCTTGAATTGCTTTTATTTTCTCTTCATCAACATGCACACCCTTAGCATTTATAACAAATCCTAAGAAGACTACATGATCAGTGCAAAATATGCATTTTTCCATGTTTGCATAAAATTTTTCTTTTCTAAGCACATGCATAACAGCCCTCAAATGATTGTAATGGTCATCTAAGCTTTTGCTATATATCAAGATATCATCAAAATATACAACAACAAACTTACCCAAAAATTCCCTCAAAACATGGTTCATTAATCTCATGAAAGTACTAGGTGCATTAGTTAAGCCAAAAGGCATAACCAACCATTCATACAAACCAAAATTTGTTTTGAAAGCAGTTTTCCATTCATCCCCTTCCCTTATTCTAATTTGATGATACCCACTTTTCAAATCAATTTTCGAAAATAAGCATGCACCAAATAGTTCATCAAGCAAATCATCTAACCTGGGAATAGGATGCCTATATTTGATGGTGATGTTGTTGATGGCTCTACAATCAATGCACATCCTCCAACTACCATCCTTTTTGGGTACCAAAATTACCAGTGCAAAGACAAGGACTCAAACTCTCTTTTACCCACCCTTTGCGCATCAATTCCTCCACCGCTTTTGTATCTCTTGGGTTTGTTGAGGATTGCTACGATATGCTGGCCTATTAGGCAAAGAGGCTCCGGAATGAGATCAATGTGATGCTCTATTCCTCTTATAGGGGTAAACCATCCTGTACCTCCTTTGGAAACACATCTTCAAATTCCTGCAAAGAAACTCAATTCCACTTGGCAAAATTTTTGCTTCAGCATTGTTAGAGAGTAAATTAAATTCCTTGCAAATGAGCAAGTATAGAGGCTGGAGTGAAAAAATTGCTCTCTTCACCTCTCCTTTTGTAGCAAGAAAACGCTCTTGTCTCTCTCTTTCATCACTTTTTTCTCACTATTTTTACTCTTTTTAATTCTGCCCTCTTCTTTCTTTTCACTCTCTTTTTCTCTCAACTCCTCTTGCTCTTTCTTTTCTCTCATTTTTATTTGATCCTCTCTAACCTCTCTAGGAGACAATGGTACAAGAGTGATCTTTTGATCATTATGCATGAAAGAAATCTTGTTAGTGTGCCCTTCATGGTTGGTCTTCTTATCAAACTGCCATGGCCTTCCCAATAGCATGTGACTAGCTTCCATAGGTACCACATCACACAAAACAAAATCATGATACTTCCCAATCGAAAAATAAACCTCAACTTGTTTGTTTACGGTCATTTCTACCGCTTCACTTAGCCATTGGAGTTTATAAGGTTTTGGGTGAGGTTTAGTTTCCAAATTAAGTTTTGACACCAAACGTGTGCTAGCCACATTAGTACAACTTCCTCCATCAATAATTAAAGAGCATACCTTCCCTTGAACAAGACACCTCATTCTCCCTCTGACTTGTATCATCTTCTTTAACTTGGCTTCCTAGCAACCTCCTTACCATGAGCAAGTCTCCTTCTGGTGGGAACTCCTCTTCCTTTTCATCCTCACTATTTGGGGCAGATTTGGATGAATACTCCGAAGAATCTTCTCTAGGGTTCTTCAACACCATCACCTTCTTGCTTGGACAATGAGAGGCAATGTGACCCTGCCTAAACACTTAAAACATTTGACTTCACGATTTTTAGTGTTAGAAAGAGTATCATTAGGAATAGAAGTAGCTTTCCCCTTAGGCTCAGCCGTGTGCTCTTTGGAAGATGATGAACCCTCCTTCTTAAATTTTTCCCTCCAATTTGATGAGTTCACGTTAGAGGAACTCTTCTTCAAGTGACCCTTCCTCTTGAGTTGTTGTTCCACCCTGATGGCTTGGTGAACCAAGTCTGCCATCTCTGCATAGTGTTGCAACTCCACCACATCACTAATGTCACGGTTTAGGCCATGTAAAAACCGTGCCATGAGTGCTTCTCGATCTTCCTCCACATTGGCTCTAATCAAAGCCAATTCCATCTCCTTGTGGTATTCATCAACACTTTTAGACCCCTAGGTGAGTCTTTGCAGCTTGTTGTGCAATTCTCTATGGTAATAAGAAGGCACAAATCTCCTCCTCATCAATCTCTTCATCTCTTCCCAAGTTGCAACGGGTGGCTCTTCATTTCTTCTTCTGTCTTTGATGTTTTGATCCCACCACACCAAAGCATAGTCAGAAAACTCCAAGGCTGCCACTTGCACTTTCTTTGCTTCTGTAAAATTGTGAATGAAAAGATTTGGTCAACCTTCATCTCCCACTCCAAATATGCCTCTGGATCATTTCTTCCTTGAAAAGATGGCACCTTTATTTTTATGCCACCCAAACTATCCTCTCTATCTCCGTCATATCCTCTTCTTCTCCTCTCATATCTCTCCCTATGCCTCCTTTCTTCAGATCCTTCACTATCAGCTCGAGAAGAATGTCTAGATGATCTATTCCTCTCCAACTGATCAAGTCTCTCATGGAACTCATCTGATTGTTGGCGGAACATCCTCCCCATTTCTTGAGCCAAAGCTGTTATTTGCATTTGTAGACGTGCAGTTCTTGGAGAAAGAGGAGGACTGTTTTCAGCCATGAATTTTCTGCAAAAGAAACAAATATAAAATATAGAAAATAGGACCTCACCACTCTACTCACGTGCTTCACTCAAAAGAATTTTTTTTTTCGCTCGTGTTTCACTCAATTAGGCTTTTTCTCTAATGTGCACTCTTGCCTTTTTCCACTCAAATGCCCTCTTTGAGTTCTTTAAAGAAGCCAAACACAAACAAAACAAGTAAGCAAACAATCTTGTAACAAAACAAAGAAAAACAGAATTTTAAGAAAGTGAGTCTATCAATGAAATAAAGAAAAGGCACTAAATGAGATTGTCCAAATCAAGAAAGGGGCTGCAACTTTTTTTTTTTTAATATTTTGATTTTTTTTTTAAAAGGCAAAGCTGTCTTTCTTTTTCTTTTTTCTTTTTTTAATCAAAACTTGACAGCTCTTGTTCCTTTTTTTTTTTTAATTTTCTTGTGCAGCCTTCAAAGATGATTCTTTTATAATTTTCTGGACAAAAAGAAAAAACAAAGTTAGACAAACTCACAATTGAAAGGAAATGAAAAATAGAAATGAAGAAGAAGAAGAAGTAAACAGAAACTGAATAGAATAAAGGAAAAACAAACAAAAATTTCAACCTCAACCTGAGCTTCGGTACCACTTGATGACTACCTTTTTGTAAAGTAGCCTTGTTACGATCTTTGGGTTGAAATCAGATTAAGACACAGGTGTTGTTTTTAGCGCAATTGACAAGAACAAAAGAATATGGAAAGAGGAAAGGAATGGAAGCACCACAATTCCCTAAGGAATTGATAAGCCAGTCGAAGAACGCCACAAGAAGGTTACTTCTTGATAAGTTCAGTTTGGCTCAATCCAGAACCCAAGAGTGCATAGCTCTCACAAGTGTTTAACACTAGTTTTTTTCTCAAACAAAATTCTCCCTTTTCATTGATAATGGCGTGATTATAAAGGGGAATACAAGGAAATGCAGCTGCTTTTTCTCTTCCTAAACAGCCCACTAATGGGTAATTAAATGTGTAATACAAAGTGTAACCAACTAGCACTTAATGGGACAAGAAATGAACACCAAGTCAGCAGCCCAAGTAAGTGTCTAGGCGTGGTGCATCAGCCCAAAGGATGAATCTGGGCATGATTTAGGTGCATAGAGGAGCTGCTGGAAATTCCTTTAGACAAAGCTTTAAAATTTGGCTTCAATGTGTCTTCAAAGTGTAACTGCCAAATATTTAAAGGTGAGACAATGCAATGAACTACTCCTTCAATTCTGATTCTTCATAGTGTAACCACTAAGCATTAAAGGTGAAACAATGCATTGATGCTCTTCAATTGTTTGTCTTGTGGATTCATGAAGCCTCATTAGTTTCTTTCCCCCTCTTGATGGCGCCTTCATTCAGCTTTAGTGTAGCTGAATTATTTGTTTTCCTCAATTAAAAGGCCATAGAAAAACACACTCCAAATAAAGAAAATGCAAGAAACCAAACAAACTAATTGTTGGGCTTTAGCGCAAAATTAAAGAGTTCAGCCCAACAATTTATTCAATTTTAAACACACCAAAACAACTTAAAATAATGCATGACATTGGGTCATGCGCCATCTATTGGCCCATCTATGCAATAGACCAATTTGGGCTTTAAGTCTTCAAGTATTGGGCTCTCCTTAAACATTTGGATCACCAAAAGGTTCAAGGCCTCCTTAGCTCTTTTAGCACGTGCCCTTGTCATAGGACCTCCCAGCCCTTGTAGGACTTGATCATCCTTGCTCTTTATGTCCTCATTATCCCCTCCTTCTTTAAGTGAATTAGACCTCGAATTGACATCTTCTTCACCTACATCAAAAGGAGACAAGTCAGCCACATTAAAAGTAGCACTAACACCAAACTCACCTGGTAATGCTATTTTATAAGCATTATCATTGATTTTGGATAGCACTTGGAATGGTCCATCCCCTCTTGGCTGGAGCTTTGATTTCCTTTGTGAAGGAAACCTTTCCTTCCTCATGTGTACCCAAACCCAATCTCCAGGTTCAAATACCACCCTTTTTCTTCCTTTGTTGGCATATTTGGCATAGCTTTCAGTTCTCTTCTCAATTTGAGCCTTTACCCGTTCATGTAACTTCTTCACATATTCAGCCTTAGCTTTTCCATCTTTGTGTTTTAAAACAGAAGTGTCAGATAATGGCAACAAATCAAGAGGAGTTAAAGGGTTAAATCCATAGACAATCTCAAATGGTGAATGTTGTGTAGTACTATGGACAGCTCTATTATATGCAAACTCCACATGAGGCAAACACTCTTCCCAAGACTTGATATTCTTTTTAATCACAGCTCTAAGAAGAGAAGAAAGAGTTCGATTTACTACCTCAGTTTGTCCATCCGTTTGAGGATGACAAGTGGTGGAGAAAAGAAGCTTTGTGCCTAGCTTACCCCATAAGGTCCTCCAGAAGTGACTTAGGAATTTTGTGTCACGATCTGAAACAATGCTCCTAGGCAGGCCATGGAGGCGCACCACCTCCTTAAAGAACAAGTCAGCAACATGGCAAGCATCATCAACCTTTTTGCATGGTATGAAGTGTGCCATTTTGGAAAACCTGTCAACAACCACAAAAATGGAATCCTTGCCACTCCTTGTCCGTGGCAACCCTAACACAAAATCCATAGACAAATCTATCCAAGGAGAATCAGGAATAGGCAATGGAGTATAAAGACCATGGGGCATTACCTTAGACTTAGACTTTTTACAAACAATGCATCGGTCACAAAATTTATGCACATCAACTTTCATATGTGGCCAATAAAAATGTTCATTCAGCATGTCTAAAGTCTTTTGAACCCCAAAATGACCCATTAATCCCCCCTCATGCGCCTCTTTTACAAGTAGTTCTCTCATGGATCCTTTTGGCACACATAATTTTTTTTCTTTAAACAAATAGTCATTGTGCCTAAAGTATCCATTTTGGGCAGCATGCACACATTCAGCATATTTAGAGGAGAAATCAGGGTCATGTTCATACAAATCCTTAATGTGTTCAAGACCAAAAAATTTAGTTTCAAGGGTAGAAAGTAGCACATACCTCCATGAAAGCGCATCAGCCACTACATTGCTCTTACCCTTCTTATGCTTGATCACATAAGGAAATTGCTCCAAAAATTCAACCCATTTGGCATGCCTCTTATTCAGCTTGCCTTGTCCTTTAAGATGCTTCAAGGACTCATGATCACTATGAATGACAAATTCTTTTGGCAAAAGATAGTGCTGCCAAGTTTGTAAAGCCCTTACCAAGGCATACAACTCTTTGTCATAAGTGGAATAATTAAGAGCAGCCCCATTTAATTTTTCGTTAAAGTAAGCAATGGGATGCCCTTCTTGCATAAGAACAGCCCCAATACCAACATTAGAAGCATCACACTCAATTTCAAAAGATTTTGCAAAATTAGGTATTGAAAGTATTGGTGCATGAGTGAGCTTTTCCTTAAGGGCAGAGAATGCATGCTCTTGTTTTTCCCCTCACTTAAACCCCACATCTTTTTTTACAATTTCATTAAGAGGTGCAGCTAGAGTACTGAAATCTTTCACAAACCTCCTATAGAAACTAGCTAAGCCATGAAAACTTCTAACATCAGTCACATTTTTGGGAGTTGGCCACTCTTGAATTGCTTTTATTTTCTCTTCATCAACATGCACACCCTTAGCATTTATAACAAATCCTAAGAAGACTACATGATCAGTGCAAAATATGCATTTTTCCATGTTTGCATACAATTTTTCTTTTCTAAGCACATGCATAACAGCCCTCAAATGATTGTAATGGTCATCTAAGCTTTTGCTATATATCAAGATATCATCAAAATATACAACAACAAACTTACCCAAAACTTCCCTCAAAACATGGTTCATTAATCTCATGAAAGTACTAGGTGCATTAGTTAAGCCAAAAGGCATAACCAACCTTTCATACAAACCAAATTTTGTTTTGAAAGCAGTTTTCCATTCATCCCTTCCCTTATTCTAATTTGATGATACCCACTTTTCAAATCAATTTTCAAAATAAGCATGCACCAAATAGTTCATCAAGCAAATCATCTAACCTGGGAATAGGATGCCTATATTTGATGGTGATGTTGTTGATGGCTCTACAATCAGTGTACATCCTCCAACTACCATCCTTTTTGGGTACCAAAATTACCAGACAAAGACAAGGACTCAAACTCTCTTTTACCCACCCTTGCATCAATTCCTCCACCTGCTTTTGTATCTCTTGGGTTTGTTGAGGATTGCTACGATATGCTGGCCTATTAGGCAAAGAGGCTCCGGGAATGAGATCAATGTGATGCTCTATTCCTCTTATAGGGGGTAAACCATCCAGTGCCTCCTTTGGAAACACATCTTCAAATTCTGCAAAAGAAACTCAATTCCACTTGGCAAAATTTTTGTTTCAACATTGTTAGAGAGTAAATTAAATTCCTTGCAAATGAGCAAGTATAGAGGCTGGTGTGAAAAAATTGTTTTCTTCACCTCTCCTTTTGTAGCAAGAAAACTCTCTTTTCTCTCTTTTTCAACACTTTTTTCTCACTATTTTTACTCTTTTTAATTCTGCCCTCTTCTTTCTTTTCACTCTCTTTTTCTCTCAACTCCTCTTGCTCTTTCTTTTCTCTCATTTTTATTTGATCCTCTCTAACCTCTCTAGGAGACAATGGTACAAGAGTGATCTTTTGATCATTATGCATGAAAGAAAACTTGTTAGTGTGCCCTTCATGGTTGGTCTTCTTATCAAACTGCCATGGCCTTCCCAATAGCATGTGACTAGCTTCCATAGGTACCACATCACACAAAACAAAATCATGATACTTCCCAATCGAAAAATAAACCTCAACTTGTTTGTTTACGGTCATTTCTACCGCTTCACTTAGCCATTGGAGTTTATAAGGTTTTGGGTGAGGTTTAGTTTCCAAATTAAGTTTTGACACCAAACGTGTGCTAGCCACATTAGTACAACTTCCTCCATCAATAATTAAAGAGCATACCTTCCCTTGAACAAGACACCTCATTCTCCCTCTGACTTGTATCATCTTCTTTAACTTGGCTTCCTAGCAACCTCCTTACCATGAGCAAGTCTCCTTCTGGTGGGAACTCCTCTTCCTTTTCATCCTCACTATTTGGGGCAGATTTGGATGAATACTCCGAAGAATCTTCTCTAGGGTTCTTCAACACCATCACCTTCTTGCTTGGACAATGAGAGGCAATGTGACCCCTGCCTAAACACTTAAAACATTTGACTTCACGATTTTTAGTGTTAGAAAGAGTATCATTAGGAATAGAAGTAGCTTTCCCCTTAGGCTCAACCGTGTGCTCTTTGGAAGATGATGAACCCTCCTTCTTAAATTTTTCCCTCCAATTTGATGAGTTCACGTTAGAGGAACTCTTCTTCAAGTGACCCTTCCTCTTGAGTTGTTGTTCCACCCTGATGGCTTGGTGAACCAAGTCTTCCATCTCTGCATAGTGTTGCAACTCCACCACATCACTAATGTCACGGTTTAGGGCATGTAAAACCGTGCCATGAGTGCTTCTCGATCTTCCTCCACATTGGCTCTAATCAAAGCCAATTCCATCTCCTCGTGGTATTCATCAACACTTTTAGACCCTTGGGTGAGTCTTTGCAGCTTGTTGTGCAATTCTCTATGGTAATAAGAAGGCACAAATCTCCTCCTCATCAATCTCTTCATCTCTTCCCAAGTTGCAACGGGTGGCTCTTCATTTCTTCTTCTGTCTTTGATGTTTTGATCCCACCACACCAAAGCATAGTCGTAAAACTCCAAGGCTGCCACTTGCACTTTCTTTGCTTCAGAAATTGTGAATGAACAGATTTGGCCCCCCTTCATCTCCCACTCCAAATATGCCTCTGGATCATTTCTTCCTTGAAAAGATGGCACCTTTATTTTTATGCCACCCAAACTATCCTCTCTATCTCCGTCATATCCTCTTCTTCTCCTCTCATATCTCTCCTATGCCTCCTTTCTTCAGATCCTTCACTATCACCGAGAAGAATGTCTAGATGATCTATTCCTCTCCAACCGATCAAGTCTCTCATGGAACTCATCTGATTGTTGGCGGAACATCCTCCCATTTCTTGACCCAAAGTCATATTTGCATTTGTAGACGTGCAGTTCTTGGAGAAAGAGGAGGACTGCTTTTCACCATGAATTTTCTGCAAAAGAAACAAATATAAAATATAGAAAATAGGACCTCACCACTCTACTCACGTGTTTCACTCAAAAGAAATTTTTTTCGCTCGTGTTTCACTCAATTAGGCTTTTTCTCTAATGTGCACTCTTGCCTTTTTCCACTCAAATGCCCTCTTTGAGTTCTTTAAAGAAGCCAAACACAAACAAAACAAGTAAGCAAACAATCTTGTAACAAAACAAAGAAAACAGAATTTTAAGAAAGTGAGTCTATCAATGAAATAAAGAAAAGGCACTAAATGAGATTGTCCAAATCAAGAAAGGGGCTGCAACTTTTTTTTTAATATTTCGATTTTTTTTTAAAAGGCAAAGCTGTCTTTCTTTTCTTTTTTCTTTTTAATCAAAACTTGACAGCTCTTGTTCCTTTTATTTTAATTTTCTTGTGCAGCCTTCAAAGATGATTCTTTTATAATTTTCTGGACAAAAAGAAAAAACAAAGTTAGACAAACTCACAATTGAAAGGAAATGAAAAATAGAAATGAAGAAGAAGAAGAAGTAAACAGAAACTGAATAGAATAAAGGAAAAACAAACAAAAATTTCAACCTCAACCTGAGCTTTGGTACCACTTGATGACTACCTTTTTGTAAAGTAGCCTTGTTACGATCTTTGGGTTGAAATCAGATTAAGACACAGGTGTTGTTTTTAGCGCAATTGACAAGAACAAAAGAATATGGAAAGAGGAAAGGAATGGAAGCACCACAATTCCCTAAGGAATTGATAAGCCAGTCGAAGAACGCCACAAGAAGGTTACTTCTTGATAAGTTCAGTTTGGCTCAATCCAGAACCCAAGAGTGCATAGCTCTCACAAGTGTTTAACACTAGTTTTTTTTCTCAAACCAAATTCTCCCTTTTTCATTGATAATGGCGTGATTATAAAGGGAAATACAAGGAAATGCAGCTGCTTTTTCTCTTCCTAAACAGCCCACTAATGGGTAATTAAATGTGTAATACAAAGTGTAACCAACTAGCACTTAATGGGACAAGAAATGAACACCAAGTCAGCAGCCCAAGTAAGTGTCTAGGCGTGGTGCATCAGCCCAAAGGATGAATCTGGGCATGATTTAGGTGCATAGAGGAGCTGCTGGAAATTCCTTTAGACAAAGCTTTAAAATTTGGCTTCAATGTGTCTTCAAAGGGTAACCGCCAAGAATTTAAAGGTGAGACAATGCAATGAACTACTCCTTCAATTCTGATTCTTCAAAGTGTAACCACTAAGCATTAAAGGTGAAACAATGCATTGATGCTCTTCAATTGTTTGTCTTGTGCATTCATGAAGCCTCATTAGTTTCTTTCCCTCTTGATGGCGCCTTCATTCAGCTTTAGTGTAGCTGAATTATTTGTTTTCCTCAATTAAAAGGCCATAGAAAAACACACTCCAAATAAAGAAAATGCAAGAAACCAAACAAACTAATTGTTGGGCTTTAGCGCAAAATTAAAGAGTTCAGCCCAACAATTTATTCAATTTTAAACACACCAAAACAACTTAAAATAATGCATGACATTGGGTCATGCGCCATCTATTGGCCCATCTATGCAATAGACCAATTTGGGCTTTAAGTCTTCAAGTATTGGGCTCTCCTTAAACATTTGGATCACCAAAAGGTTCAAGGCCTCCTTAGCTCTTTTAGCACGTGCCCTTGTCATAGGACCTCCCAGCCCTTGTAGGACTTGATCATCCTTGCTCTTTATGTCCTCATCATCCCCTCCTTCTTTAAGTGAATTCGACCTCGAATTGACATCTTCTTCACCTACATCAAAAGGAGACAAGTCAGCCACATTAAAAGTAGCACTAACACCAAACTCACCTGGTAATGCTATTTTATAAGCATTATCATTGATTTTGGATAGCACTTGGAATGTTCCATCCCCTCTTGGCTGGAGCTTTGATTTCCTTTGTGAAGGAAACCTTTCCTTCCTCATGTGTACCCAAACCCAATCTCCAGGTTCAAATACCACCCTTTTTCTTCCTTTGTTGGCATATTTGGCATAGCTTTCAGCTTCTCTTCTCAATTTGAGCCTTTACCCGCTCATGTAACTTCTTCACATATTCAGCCTTAGCTTTTCCATCTTTGTGTTTTAAAATGTAGTGTCGATAATGGCAACAAATCAAGAGGAGTTAAAGGGTTAAACCCATAGACAATCTCAAATGGGGAATGTTGTGTAGTACTATGGACAGCTCTATTATATGCAAACTCCACATGAGGCAAACACTCTTCCCAAGACTTGATATTCTTTTTAATCACAACTCTAAGAAGAGAAGAAAGAGTTCGATTTACTACCTCAGTTTGTCCATCCGTTTGAGGATGACAAGTGGTGGAGAAAAGAAGCTTTGTGCCTAGCTTACCCCATAAGGTCCTCCAGAAGTGACTTAGGAATTTTGTGTCACGATCTGAAACAATGCTCCTAGGCAGGCCACGGAGGCGGACCCCCTCCTTAAAGAACAAGTCAGCAACAACGCAAGCATCATCAACCTTTGCATGGTATGAAGTGTGCCATTTTGGAAAAATCACAACAACCACAAAATGGAATCCTTGCCACTCCTTGTCCGTGGCAACCCTAACACAAAATCCATAGACAAATCTATCCAAGGAGAATCAGGAATAGGCAATGGAGTATAAAGACCATGGGGCATTACCTTAGACTTAGACTTTTTACAAACAATGCATCGGTCACAAAATTTATGCACATCAACTTTCATATGTGGCCAATAAAAATGTTCATTCAGCATGTCTAAAGTCTTTTGAACCCCAAAATGACCCATTAATCCCCCCTCATGCGCCTCTTTTACAAGTAGTTCTCTCATGGATCCTTTTGGCACACATAATTTTTTTTCTTTAAACAAATAGTCATTGTGCCTAAAGTATCCATTTTGGGCAGCATGCACACATTCAGCATATTTAGAGGAGAAATCAGGGTCATGTTCATACAAATCCTTAATGTGTTCAAGACCAAAAAATTTAGTTTCAAGGGTAGAAAGTAGCACATACCTCCTTGAAAGCGCATCAGCCACTACATTGCTCTTACCCTTCTTATGCTTGATCACATAAGGAAATTGCTCCAAAAATTCAACCCATTTGGCATGCCTCTTATTCAGCTTGCCTTGTCCTTTAAGATGCTTCAAGGACTCATGTTCACTATGAATGACAAATTCTTTTGGCAAAAGATAGTGCTGCCAAGTTTGTAAAGCCCTTACCAAGGCATACAACTCTTTGTCATAAGTGGAATAATTAAGAGCAGCCCATTCAATTTTTTGCTAAAGTAAGCAATGGGATGCCCTTCTTGCATAAGAACAGCCCCAATACCAACATTAGAAGCATCACACTCAATTTCAAAAGATTTTGCAAAATTAGGTAATGAAAGTATTGGTGCATGAGTGAGCTTTTCCTTAAGGGCAGAGAATGCATGCTCTTGTTTTTCCCCCCACTTAAACCCCACATCTTTTTTTACAATTTCATTAAGAGGTGCAGCTAGAGTACTGAAATCTTTCACAAACCTCCTATAGAAACTAGCTAAGCCATGAAAACTCTTAACATCAGTCACATTTTTGGGAGTTGGCCACTCTTGAATTGCTTTTATTTTCTCTTCATCAACATGCACACCCTTAGCATTTATAACAAATCCTAAGAAGACTACATGATCAGTGCAAAATATGCATTTTTCCATGTTTGCATACAATTTTTATTTTCTAAGCACATGCATAACAGCCCTCAAATGATTGTAATGGTCATCTAAGCTTTTGCTATATATCAAGATATCATCAAAATATACAACAACAAACTTACCCAAAAATTCCCTCAAAACATGGTTCATTAATCTCATGAAAGTACTAGGTACATTAGTTAAGCCAAAAGGCATAACCAACCATTTATACAAACCAAATTTTGTTTTGAAAGCAGTTTTCCATTCATCCCCTTCCCTTATTCTAATTTGATGATACCCACTTTTCAAATCAATTTTCGAAAATAAGCATGCACCAAATAGTTCATCAAGCAAATCATCTAACCTGGGAATAGGATGCCTATATTTGATGGTGATGTTGTTGATGGCTCTACAATCAGTGCACATCCTCCAACTACCATCCTTTTTGGGTACCAAAATTACCAGACAAAGACAAGGACTCAAACTCTCTTTTACCCACCCTTTGCATCAATTCCTCCACCGCTTTTGTATCTCTTGGGTTTGTTGAGGATTGCTACGATATGCTGGCCTATTAGGCAAAGAGGCTCCGGGAATGAGATCAATGTGATGCTCTATTCCTCTTATAGGGTAAACCATCCGGTACCTCCTTTGGAAACACATCTTCAAATTCCTGCAAAAGAAACTCAATTCCACTTGGCAAAATTTTTGCTTCAAGATTGTTAGAGAGTAAAATAAATTCCTTGCAAATGAGCAAGTATAGAGGCTGGTGTGAAAAAATTGCTCTCTTCTCCTCTCCTTTTGTAGCAAGAAAACTCTCTTCTCTCTCTTTTTCAACACTTTTTCTCACTATTTTTACTCTTTTTAATTCTGCCTCTCTTCTTTCTTTTCACTCTCTTTTTCTCTCAACTCCTCTTGCTCTTTCTTTTCTCTCATTTTTATTTGATCCTCTCTAACCTCTCTAGGAGACAATGGTACAAGAGTGATCTTTTGATCATTATGCATGAAAGAAAACTTGTTAGTGTGCCCTTCATGGTTGGTCTTCTTATCAAACTGCCATGGCCTTCCCAATAGCATGTGACTAGCTTCCATAGGTACCACATCACACAAAACAAAATCATGATACTTCCCAATCGAAAAATAAACCTCAACTTGTTTGTTTACGGTCATTTCTACCGCTTCACTTAGCCATTGGAGTTTATAAGGTTTTGGGTGAGGTTTAGTTTCCAAATTAAGTTTTGACACCAAACGTGTGCTAGCCACATTAGTACAACTTCCTCCATCAATAATTAAAGAGCATACCTTCCCTTGAACAAGACACCTCATTCTCCCTCTGACTTGTATCATCTTCTTTAACTTGGCTTCCTAGCAACCTCCTTACCATGAGCAAGTCTCCTTCTGGTGGGAACTCCTCTTCCTTTTCATCCTCACTATTTGGGGCAGATTTGGATGAATACTCCGAAGAATCTTCTCTAGGGTTCTTCAACACCATCACCTTCTTGCTTGGACAATGAGAGGCAATGTGACCCCTGCCTAAACACTTAAAACATTTGACTTCACGATTTTTAGTGTTAGAAAGAGTATCATTAGGAATAGAAGTAGCTTTCCCCTTAGGCTCAGCCGTGTGCTCTTTGGAAGATGATGAACCCTCCTTCTTAAATTTTTCCCTCCAATTTGATGAGTTCACGTTAGAGGAACTCTTCTTCAAGTGACCCTTCCTCTTGAGTTGTTGTTCCACCCTGATGGCTTGGTGAACCAAGTCTTCCATCTCTGCATAGTGTTGCAACTCCACCACATCACTAATGTCACGGTTTAGGCCATGTAAAAACCGTGCCATGAGTGCTTCTCGATCTTCCTCCACATTGGCTCTAATCAAAGCCAATTCCATCTCCTTGTGGTATTCATCAACACTTTTAGACCCTTGGGTGAGTCTTTGCAGCTTGTTGTGCAATTCTCTATGGTAATAAGAAGGCACAAATCTCCTCCTCATCAATCTCTTCATCTCTTCCCAAGTTGCAACGGGTGGCTCTTCATTTCTTCTTCTGTCTTTGATGTTTTGATCCCACCACACCAAAGCATAGTCAGAAAACTCCAAGGCTGCCACTTGCACTTTCTTTGCTTCTGTAAAATTGTGAATGAAAAGATTTGGTCAACCTTCATCTCCCACTCCAAATATGCCTCTGGATCATTTCTTCCTTGAAAAGATGGCACCTTTATTTTTATGCCACCCAAACTATCCTCTCTATCTCCGTCATATCCTCTTCTTCTCCTCTCATATCTCTCCCTATGCCTCCTTTCTTCAGATCCTTCACTATCAGCTCGAGAAGAATGTCTAGATGATCTATTCCTCTCCAACTGATCAAGTCTCTCATGGAACTCATCTGATTGTTGGCGGAACATCCTCCCCATTTCTTGACCCAAAGCTGTTATTTGCATTTGTAGACGTGCAGTTCTTGGAGAAAGAGGAGGACTGTTTTCAGCCATGAATTTTCTGCAAAAGAAACAAATATAAAATATAGAAAATAGGACCTCACCACTCTACTCACGTGTTTCACTCAAAAGAAATTTTTTTTTCGCTCGTGTTTCACTCAATTAGGCTTTTTCTCTAATGTGCACTCTTGCCTTTTTCCACTCAAATGCCCTCTTTGAGTTCTTTAAAGAAGCCAAACACAAACAAAACAAGTAAGCAAACAATCTTGTAACAAAACAAAGAAAAACAGAATTTTAAGAAAGTGAGTCTATCAATGAAATAAAGAAAAGGCACTAAATGAGATTGTCCAAATCAAGAAAGGGGCTGCAACTTTTTTTTTTTTAATATTTCGAATTTTTTTTTAAAAGGCAAAGCTGTCTTTCTTTTTCTTTTTTCTTTTTTTAATCAAAACTTGACAGCTCTTGTTCCTTTTTTTTTTTTAATTTTCTTGTGCAGCCTTCAAAGATGATTCTTTTATAATTTTCTGGACAAAAAGAAAAAACAAAGTTAGACAAACTCACAATTGAAAGGAAATGAAAAATAGAAATGAAGAAGAAGAAGAAGTAAACAGAAACTGAATAGAATAAAGGAAAAACAAACAAAAATTTCAACCTCAACCTGAGCTTTGGTACCACTTGATGACTACCTTTTTGTAAAGTAGCCTTGTTACGATCTTTGGGTTGAAATCAGATTAAGACACAGGTGTTGTTTTTAGCGCAATTGACAAGAACAAAAGAATATGGAAAGAGGAAAGGAATGGAAGCACCACAATTCCTTAAGGAATTGATAAGCCAGTCGAAGAACGCCACAAGAAGGTTACTTCTTGATAAGTTCAGTTTGGCTCAATCCAGAACCCAAGAGTGCATAGCTCTCACAAGTGTTTAACACTAGTTTTTTTTCTCAAACCAAATTCTCCCTTTTTCATTGATAATGGCGTGATTATAAAGGGAAATACAAGGAAATGCAGCTGCTTTTTCTCTTCCTAAACAGCCCACTAATGGGTAATTAAATGTGTAATACAAAGTGTAACCAACTAGCACTTAATGGGACAAGAAATGAACACCAAGTCAGCAGCCCAAGTAAGTGTCTAGGCGTGGTGCATCAGCCCAAAGGATGAATCTGGGCATGATTTAGGTGCATAGAGGAGCTGCTGGAAATTCCTTTAGACAAAGCTTTAAAATTTGGCTTCAATGTGTCTTCAAAGTGTAACTGCCAAATATTTAAAGGTGAGACAATGCAATGAACTACTCCTTCAATTCTGATTCTTCATAGTGTAACCACTAAGCATTAAAGGTGAAACAATGCATTGATGCTCTTCAATTGTTTGTCTTGTGCATTCATGAAGCCTCATTAGTTTCTTTCCCCCTCTTGATGGCGCCTTCATTCAGCTTTAGTGTAGCTGAATTATTTGTTTTCCTCAATTAAAAGGCCATAGAAAAACACACTCCAAATAAAGAAAATGCAAGAAACCAAACAAACTAATTGTTGGGCTTTAGCGCAAAATTAAAGAGTTCAGCCCAACAATTTATTCAATTTTAAACACACCAAAACAACTTAAAATAATGCATGACATTGGGTCATGCGCCATCTATTGGCCCATCTATGCAATAGACCAATTTGGGCTTTAAGTCTTCAAGTATTGGGCTCTCCTTAAACATTTGGATCACCAAAAGGTTCAAGGCCTCCTTAGCTCTTTTAGCACGTGCCCTTGTCATAGGACCTCCCAGCCCTTGTAGGACTTGATCATCCTTGCTCTTTATGTCCTCATCATCCCTCCTTCTTTAAGTGAATTAGACCTCGAATTGACATCTTCTTCACCTACATCAAAAGGAGACAAGTCAGCCACATTAAAAGTAGCACTAACACCAAACTCACCTGGTAATGCTATTTTATAAGCATTATCATTGATTTTGGATAGCACTTGGAATGGTCCATCCCCTCTTGGCTGGAGCTTTGATTTCCTTTGTGAAGGAAACCTTTCCTTCCTCATGTGTACCCAAACCCAATCTCCAGGTTCAAATACCACCCTTTTTCTTCCTTTGTTGGCATATTTGGCATAGCTTTCAGTTCTCTTCTCAATTTGAGCCTTTACCCGTTCATGTAACTTCTTCACATATTCAGCCTTAGCTTTTCCATCTTTGTGTTTTAAAACAGAAGTGTCAGATAATGGCAACAAATCAAGAGGAGTTAAAGGGTTAAATCCATAGACAATCTCAAATGGTGAATGTTGTGTAGTACTATGGACAGCTCTATTATATGCAAACTCCACATGAGGCAAACACTCTTCCCAAGACTTGATATTCTTTTTAATCACAGCTCTAAGAAGAGAAGAAAGAGTTCGATTTACTACCTCAGTTTGTCCATCCGTTTGAGGATGACAAGTGGTGGAGAAAAGAAGCTTTGTGCCTAGCTTACCCCATAAGGTCCTCCAGAAGTGACTTAGGAATTTTGTGTCACGATCTGAAACAATGCTCCTAGGCAGGCCATGGAGGCGCACCACCTCCTTAAAGAACAAGTCAGCAACATGGCAAGCATCATCAACCTTTTTGCATGGTATGAAGTGTGCCATTTTGGAAAAACTGTCAACAACCACAAAAATGGAATCCTTGCCACTCCTTGTCCGTGGCAACCCTAACACAAAATCCATAGACAAATCTATCCAAGGAGAATCAGGAATAGGCAATGGAGTATAAAGACCATGGGGCATTACCTTAGACTTAGACTTTTTACAAACAATGCATCGGTCACAAAATTTATGCACATCAACTTTCATATGTGGCCAATAAAAATGTTCATTCAGCATGTCTAAAGTCTTTTGAATCCCAAAATGACCCATTAATCCCCCCTCATGCGCCTCTTTTACAAGTAGTTCTCTCATGGATCCTTTTGGCACACATAATTTTTTTTCTTTAAACAAATAGTCATTGTGCCTAAAGTATCCATTTTGGGCAGCATGCACACATTCAGCATATTTAGAGGAGAAATCAGGGTCATGTTCATACAAATCCTTAATGTGTTCAAGACCAAAAAATTTAGTTTCAAGGGTAGAAAGTAGCACATACCTCCTTGAAAGCGCATCAGCCACCACATTGCTCTTACCCTTCTTATGCTTGATCACATAAGGAAATTGCTCCAAAAATTCAACCCATTTGGCATGCCTCTTATTCAGCTTGCCTTGTCCTTTAAGATGCTTCAAGGACTCATGATCACTATGAATGACAAATTCTTTTGGCAAAAGATAGTGCTGCCAAGTTTGTAAAGCCCTTACCAAGGCATACAACTCTTTGTCATAAGTGGAATAATTAAGAGCAGCCCCATTCAATTTTTCGCTAAAGTAAGCAATGGGATGCCCTTCTTGCATAAGAACAGCCCCAATACCAACATTAGAAGCATCACACTCAATTTCAAAAGATTTTGCAAAATTAGGTAATGAAAGTATTGGTGCACGAGTGAGCTTTTCCTTAAGGGCAGAGAATGCATGCTCTTGTTTTTCCCCCCACTTAAACCCCACATCTTTTTTTACAATTTCATTAAGAGGTGCAGCTAGAGTACTGAAATCTTTCACAAACCTCCTATAGAAACTAGCTAAGCCATGAAAACTCCTAACATCAGTCACATTTTTGGGAGTTGGCCACTCTTGAATTGCTTTTATTTTCTCTTCATCAACATGCACACCCTTAGCATTTATAACAAATCCTAAGAAGACTACATGATCGATTGCAAAATATGCATTTTTCCATGTTTGCATACAATTTTTCTTTTCTAAGCACATGCATAACAGCCCTCAAATGATTGTAATGGTCATCTAAGCTTTTGCTATATATCAAGATATCATCAAAATATACAACAACAAACTTACCCAAAAATTCCCTCAAAACATGGTT
Source organism: Calophaca sinica (assembly GCA_037113605.1). Classification (NCBI taxonomy): domain Eukaryota; kingdom Viridiplantae; phylum Streptophyta; class Magnoliopsida; order Fabales; family Fabaceae; genus Calophaca; species Calophaca sinica. The sequence continues at coordinate 47,101,546 of CM073737.1, forward strand.
CATTAATCTCATGAAAGTACTAGGTGCATTAGTTAAGCCAAAAGGCATAACCAACCATTCATACAAACCAAATTTTGTTTTGAAAGCAGTTTTCCATTCATCCCCTTCCCTTATTCTAATTTGATGATACCCACTTTTCAAATCAATTTTCGAAAATAAGCATGCACCAAATAGTTCATCAAGCAAATCATCTAACCTGGGAATAGGATGCCTATATTTGATGGTGATGTTGTTGATGGCTCTACAATCAGTGCACATCCTCCAACTACCATCCTTTTTGGGTACCAAAATTACCGGTACAGCACAAGGACTCAAACTCTCTTTTACCCACCCTTTGCGCATCAATTCCTCCACCTGCTTTTGTATCTCTTGGGTTTGTTGAGGATTGCTACGATATGCTGGCCTATTAGGCAAAGAGGCTCCGGGAATGAGATCAATGTGATGCTCTATTCCTCTTATAGGGGGTAAACCATCCGGTACCTCCTTTGGAAACACATCTTCAAATTCCTGCAAAAGAAACTCAATTCCACTTGGCAAAATTTTTGCTTCAGCATTGTTAGAGAGTAAATTAAATTCCTTGCAAATGAGCAAGTATAGAGGCTGGTGTGAAAAAATTGCTCTCTTCACCTCTCCTTTTGTAGCAAGAAAACTCTCTTTTCTCTCTTTTTCAACACTTTTTTTCTCACTATTTTTACTCTTTTTAATTCTGCCCTCTTCTTTCTTTTCACTCTCTTTTTCTCTCAACTCCTCTTGCTCTTTCTTTTCTCTCATTTTTGTTTGATCCTCTCTAACCTCTCTAGGAGACAATGGTACAAGAGTGATCTTTTGATCATTATGCATGAAAGAAATCTTGTTAGTGTGCCCTTCATGGTTGGTCTTCTTATCAAACTGCCATGGCCTTCCCAATAGCATGTGACTAGCTTCCATAGGTACCACATCACACAAAACAAAATCATGATACTTCCCAATCGAAAAATAAACCTCAACTTGTTTGTTTACGGTCATTTCTACCGCTTCACTTAGCCATTGGAGTTTATAAGGTTTTGGGTGAGGTTTAGTTTCCAAATTAAGTTTTGACACCAAACGTGTGCTAGCCACATTAGTAAAACTTCCTCCATCAATAATTAAAGAGCATACCTTCCCTTGAACAAGACACCTCATTCACCCTCTGACTTGTATCATCTTCTTTAACTTGGCTTCCTAGCAACCTCCTTACCATGAGCAAGTCTCCTTCTGGTGGGAACTCCTCTTCCTTTTCATCCTCACTATTTGGGGCAGATTTGGATGAATACTCCGAAGAATCTTCTCTAGGGTTCTTCAACACCATCACCTTCTTGCTTGGACAATGAGAGGCAATGTGACCCCTGACTAAACACTTAAAACATTTGACTTCACGATTTTTAGTGTTAGAAAGAGTATCATTAGGAATAGAAGTAGCTTTCCCCTTAGGCTCAGTCGTGTGCTCTTTGGAAGATGATGAACCCTCCTTCTTAAATTTTTCCCTCCAATTTGATGAGTTCACGTTAGAGGAACTCTTCTTCAAGTGACCCTTCCTCTTGAGTTGTTGTTCCACCCTGATGGCTTGGTGAACCAAGTCTTCCATCTCTGCATAGTGTTGCAACTCCACCACATCACTAATGTCACGGTTTAGGCCATGTAAAAACCGTGCCATGAGTGCTTCTCGATCTTCCTCCACATTGGCTCTAATCAAAGCCAATTCCATCTCCTTGTGGTATTCATCAACACTTTTAGACCCTTGGGTGAGTCTTTGCAGCTTGTTGTGCAATTCTCTATGGTAATAAGAAGGCACAAATCTCATCCTCATCAATCTCTTCATCTCTTCCCAAGTTGCAACGGGTGGCTCTTCATTTCTTCTTCTGTCTTTGATGTTTTGATCCCACCACACCAAAGCATAGTCAGAAAACTCCAAGGCTGCCACTTGCACTTTCTTTATGCTTCAGAAATTGTGAATGAAAAGATTTGGTCATCCTTCATGTCTCACTCCAAATGTGCCTCTGGATCATTTCTTCCTTGAAAAGATGGCAACTTTATTTTTCTGGCACCCACACTATCCTCTCTATCTCCGTCATATCCTCTTCTTCTCCTCTCATATCTCTCCCTATGCCTCCTTTCTTGAGATCCTTCACTATCACTCGAGAAGAATGTCTAGATGATCTATTCCTCTCCAACTGATCAAGTCTCTCATGGAACTCATCGATTGTTGGCGGAACATCCTCCCCATTTCTTGAGCCAAAGTCATTATTTGCATTTGTAGACGTCTTTGTTCTTGGAGACAGAGGAGGACTGTTTTCAGCCATGAATTTTCTGCAAAAGAAACAAATATAAAATATAGAAAATAGGACCTCACCACTCTACTCACGTGTTTCACTCAAAAGAATTTTTTTTTTCGCTCGTGTTTCACTCAATTAGGCTTTTTCTCTAATGTGCACTCTTGCCTTTTTCCACTCAAATGCCCTCTTTGAGTTCTTTAAAGAAGCCAAACACAAACAAAACAAGTAAGCAAACAATCTTGTAACAAAACAAAGAAAAACAGAATTTTAAGAAAGTGAGTCTATCAATGAAATAAAGAAAAGGCACTAAATGAGATTGTCCAAATCAAGAAAGGGGCTGCAACTTTTTTTTTTTTAATCTTTCGAATTTTTTTTTTTAGAAGGCAAAGCTGTCTTTCTTTTTTTTTTTTTTTCAAAACTTGACAGCTCTTGTTCCTTTTTTTTTTCTTGTGCAACCTTCAAAGATGATTCTTTTATAATTTTCTGGACAAAAACAAAAAACAAAGTTAGACAAACTCACAATTGAAAGGAAATGAAAAATAGAAATGAAGAAGAAGAAGAAGTAAACAGAAACTGAATAAAAGAAAGGAAAAACAAACAAAAATTTCAACCTCAACCTGAGCTTTGGTACCACTTGATGACTACCTTTTGTAAAGTAGCCTTGTTACAATCTTTGGGTTGAAACCAGATTAAGACACAGGTGTTGTTTTTAGCGCAATTGCCAAGAACAAAAGAATATGGAAAGAGGAAAGGAATGGAAGCAAGACAATTCCTAAGGAATTGATAAGCCCGATCGAAGAACGCCACAAGAAGGTTACTTCTTGATAAGTTCGGTTGGCTCAATCCAGTAACCCAAGAGTGCATAGCTCTCACAAGTGTTTAACACTAGTTTTTTTCTCAAACCAAATTCTCCCTTTTCATTGATAATGGCGTGATTATAAAGGGAAATACAAGGAAATGCAGCTGCTTTTTCTCTTCCTAAACAGCCCACTAATGGGTAATTAAATGTGTAATACAAAGTGTAACCAACTAGCACTTAATGGGACAAGAAATGAACACCAAGTCAGCAGCCCAAGTAAGTGTCTAGGCGTGGTGCATCAGCCCAAAGGATGAATCTGGGCATGATTTACGTGCATAGAGGAGCTGCTGGAAATTCCTTTAGACAAAGTTTAAAATTTGGCTTCAATGTGTCTTCAAAGTGTAACTGCCAAATATTTAAAGGTGAGACAATGCAATGAACTACTCCTTCAATTCTGATTCTTCAAATGTAACCACTAAGCATTAAAGGTGAAACAATGCATTGATGCTCTTCAATTGTTTGTCTTGTGCATTCATGAAGCCTCATTAGTTTCTTTCCCCCTCTTGATGGCGCCTTCATTCAGCTTTAGTGTAGCTGAATTATTTGTTTTCCTCAATTAAAAGGCCATAGAAAAACACACTCCAAATAAAGAAAATGCAAGAAACCAAACAAACTAATTGTTGGGCTTTAGCGCAAAATTAAAGAGTTCAGCCCAACAATTTATTAAATTTTAAACACACCAAAACAACTTAAAATAATGCATGACATTGGGTCATGCGCCATCTATTGGCCCATCTATGCAATAGACCAATTTGGGCTTTAAGTCTTCAAATATTGGGCTCTCCTTAAACATTTGGATCACCAAAAGGTTCAAGGCCTCCTTAGCTCTTTTAGCACGTGCCCTTGTCATAGGACCTCCCAGCCCTTGTAGGACTTGATCATCCTTGCTCTTTATGTCCTCATCATCCCCTCCTTCTTTAAGTGAATTCGACCTCGAATTGACATCTTCTTCACCTACATCAAAAGGAGACATGTCAGCCACATTAAAAGTAGCACTAACACCAAACTCACCTGGTAATGCTATTTTATAAGCATTATCATTGATTTTGGATAGCACTTGGAATGGTCCATCCCCTCTTGGCTGGAGCTTTGATTTCCTTTGTGAAGGAAACCTTTCCTTCCTCATGTGTACCCAAACCCAATCTCCAGGTTCAAATACCACCCTTTTTCTTCCTTTGTTGGCATATTTGGCATAGCTTTCAGTTCTCTTCTCAATTTGAGCCTTTACCTGTTCATGTAACTTCTTCACATATTCAGCCTTAGCTTTTCCATCTTTGTGTTTTAAAGCAGAGTGTCGGATAATGGCACCAAATCAAGAGGAGTTAAAGGGTTAAATCCATAGACAATCTCAAATGGTGAATGTTGTGTAGTACTATGGACAGCTCTATTATATGCAAACTCCACATGAGGCAAACACTCTTCCCAAGACTTGATATTCTTTTTAATCACATTTCTAAGAAGAGAAGAAAGAGTTCGATTTACTACCTCGGTTTGTCCATCCGTTTGAGGATGACAAGTGGTGGAGAAAAGAAGCTTTGTGCCTAGCTTACCCCATAAGGTCCTCCGTGTGACTTAGGAATTTTGTGTCACGATCTGAAACAATGCTCCTAGGCGAGGCCATGGAGGCGCACCACCTCCTTAAAGAACAAGTCAGCAACATGGCAAGCATCATCAACCTTTTTGCATGGTATGAAGTGTGCCATTTTGGAAAACTCACAACAACCACAAAAATGGAATCCTTGCCACTCCTTGTCCGTGGCAACCCTAACACAAAATCCATAGACAAATCTATCCAAGGAGAATCAGGAATAGGCAATGGAGTATAAAGACCATGGGGCATTACCTTAGACTTAGACTTTTTACAAACAATGCATCGGTCACAAAATTTATGCACATCAACTTTCATATGTGGCCAATAAAAATGTTCATTCAGCATGTCTAAAGTCTTTTGAACCCCAAAATGACCCATTAATCCCCCCTCATGCGCCTCTTTTACAAGTAGTTCTCTCATGGATCCTTTTGGCACACATAATTTTTCTTTAAACAAATAGTCATTGTGCCTAAAGTATCCATTTTGGGCAGCATGCACACATTCAGCATATTTAGAGGAGAAATCAGGGTCATGTTCATACAAATCCTTAATGTGTTCAAGACCAAAAAATTTAGTTTCAAGGGTAGAAAGTAGCACATACCTCCTTGAAAGCGCATCAGCCACTACATTGCTCTTACCCTTCTTATGCTTGATCACATAAGGAAATTGCTCCAAAAATTCAACCCATTTGGCATGCCTCTTATTCAGCTTCCCTTGTCCTTTAAGATGCTTCAAGGACTCATGATCACTATGAATGACAAATTCTTTTGGCAAAAGATAGTGCTGCCAAGTTTGTAAAGCCCTTACCAAGGCATACAACTCTTTGTCATAAGTGGAATAATTAAGAGCAGCCCCATTCAATTTTTCGCTAAAGTAAGCAATGGGATGCCCTTCTTGCATAAGAACAGCCCCAATACCAACATTAGAAGCATCACACTCAATTTCAAAAGATTTTGCAAAATTAGGTAATGAAAGTATTGGTGCACGAGTGAGCTTTTCCTTAAGGGCAGAGAATGCATGCTCTTGTTTTTCCCCCCACTTAAACCCCACATCTTTTTTTACAATTTCATTAAGAGGTGCAGCTAGAGTACTGAAATCTTTCACAAACCTCCTATAGAAACTAGCTAAGCCCTGAAAACTCCTAACATCTGTCACATTTTTGGGAGTTGGCCACTCTTGAATTGCTTTTATTTTCTCTTCATCAACATGCACACCCTTTGCATTTATAACAAATCCTAAGAAGACTACATGATCAGTGCAAAATATGCATTTTTCCATGTTTGCATACGATTTTTCTTTTCTAAGCACATGCATAAAAGCCCTCAAATGATTGTAATGGTCATCTAAGCTTTTGCTATATATCAAGATATCATCAAAATATACAACAACAAACTTACCCAAAAATTCCCTCAAAACATGGTTCATTAATCTCATGAAAGTATTAGGTGCATTAGTTAAGCCAAAAGGCATAACCAACCATTCATACAAACCAAATTTTGTTTTGAAAGCAGTTTTCCATTCATCCCCTTCCCTTATTCTAATTTGATGATTCCCACTTTTCAAATCAATTTTCGAAAATAAGCATGCACCAAATAGTTCATCAAGCAAATCATCTAACCTGGGAATAGGATGCCTATATTTGATGGTGATGTTGTTGATGGCTCTACAATCAGTGCACATCCTCCAACTACCATCCTTTTTGGGTACCAAAATTACCGGTACAAAGACAAGGACTCAAACTCTCTTTACCCACCCTTTGGCGCATCAATTCCTCCACCGCTTTTGTATCTCTTGGGTTTGTTGAGGATTGCTACGATATGCTGGCCTATTAGGCAAAGAGGCTCCTGAATGAGATCAATGTGATGCTTTATTCCTCTTATAGGGGGTAAACCATCCGGTACCTCCTTTGGAAACACATCTTCAAATTCCTGCAAAAGAAACTCAATTCCACTTGGCAAAATTTTTGCTTCAGCATTGTTAGAGAGTAAATTAAATTCCTTGCAAATGAGCAAGTATAGAGGCTGGTGTGAAAAAATTGCTCTCTTCACCTCTCCTTTTGTAGCAAGAAAACTCTCTTTTCTCTCTTTTTCAACACTTTTTTTCTCACTATTTTTACCCTTTTTAATTCTGCCCTCTTCTTTCTTTTCACTCTCTTTTTCTCTCATCTCCTCTTGCTCTTTCTTTTCTCTCATTTTTGTTTGATCCTCTCTAACCTCTCTAGGAGACAATGGTACAAGAGTGATCTTTTGATCATTATGCATGAAAGAAATCTTGTTAGTGTGCCCTTCATGGTTGGTCTTCTTATCAAACTGCCATGGCCTTCCCAATAGCATGTGACTAGCTTCCATAGGTACCACATCACACAAAACAAAATCATGATACTTCCCAATCGAAAAATAAACCTCAACTTGTTTGTTTACGGTCATTTCTACCGCTTCACTTAGCCATTGGAGTTTATAAGGTTTTGGGTGAGGTTTAGTTTCCAAATTAAGTTTTGACACCAAACGTGTGCTAGCCCCATTAGTACAACTTCCTCCATCAATAATTAAAGAGCATACCTTCCCTTGAACAAGACACCTCATTCTCCCTCTGACTTGTATCATCTTCTTTAACTTGGCTTCCTAGCAACCTCCTTACCATGAGCAAGTCTCCTTCTGGTGGGAACTCCTCTTCCTTTTCATCCTCACTATTTGGGGCAGATTTGGATGAATACTCCGAAGAATCTTCTCTAGGGTTCTTCAACACCATCACCTTCTTGCTTGGACAATGAGAGGCAATGTGACCCTGCCTAACCACTTAAAACATTTGACTTCACGATTTTTAGTGTTAGAAAGAGTATCATTAGGAATAGAAGTAGCTTTCCCCTTAGGCTCAGCCGTGTGCTCTTTGGAAGATGATGAACCCTCCTTCTTAAATTTTTCCCTCCAATTTGATGAGTTCACGTTAGAGGAACTCTTCTTCTAGTGACCCTTCCTCTTGAGTTGTTGTTCCACCCTGATGGCTTGGTGAACCAAGTCTTCCATCTCTGCATAGTGTTGCAACTCCACCACATCACTAATGTCACGGTTTAGGCCATGTAAAAACCGTGCCATGAGTGCTTCTCGATCTTCCTCCACATTGGCTCTAATCAAAGCCAATTCCATCTCCTTGTGGTATTCATCAACACTTTTAGACCCTTGGGTGAGTCTTTGCAGCTTGTTGTGCAATTCTCTATGGTAATAAGAAGGCACAAATCTCCTCCTCATCAATCTCTTCATCTCTTCCCAAGTTGCAACGGGTGGCTCTTCATTTCTTCTTCTGTCTTTGATGTTTTGATCCCACCACACCAAAGCATAGTCAGAAAACTCCAAGGCTGCCACTTGCACTTTCTTTGCTTCTGTAAAATTGTGAATGAAAAGATTTGGTCAACCTTCATCTCCCACTCCAAATATGCCTCTGGATCATTTCTTCCTTGAAAAGATGGCACCTTTATTTTTATGCCACCCAAACTATCCTCTCTATCTCCGTCATATCCTCTTCTTCTCCTCTCATATCTCTCCCTATGCCTCCTTTCTTCAGATCCTTCACTATCAGCTCGAGAAGAATGTCTAGATGATTTATTCCTCTCCAACTGATCAAGTCTCTCATGGAACTCATCTGATTGTTGGCGGAACATCCTGCCCATTTCTTGAGCCAAAGCTGTTATTTGCATTTGTAGACGTGCAGTTCTTGGAGAAAGAGGAGGACTGTTTTCAGCCATGAATTTTCTGCAAAAGAAACAAATATAAAATATAGAAAATAGGACCTCACCACTCTACTCACGTGTTTCACTCAAAAGAATTTTTTTTTTCTCTCGTGTTTCACTCAATTAGGCTTTTTCTCTAATGTGCACTCTTGCCTTTTTCCACTCAAATGCCCTCTTTGAGTTCTTTAAAGAAGCCAAACACAAACAAAACAAGTAAGCAAACAATCTTGTGACAAAACAAAGAAAAACAGAATTTTAAGAAAGTGAGTCTATCAATGAAATAAAGAAAAGGCACTAAATGAGATTGTCCAAATCAAGAAAGGGGCTGCAACTTTTTTTTTTTTAATATTTCGAATTTTTTTTTAAAAGGCAAAGCTGTCTTTCTTTTTCTTTTTCTTTTTAATCAAAACTTGACAGCTCTTGTTCCTTTTTTTTTTTTAATTTTCTTGTGCAGCCTTCAAAGATGATTCTTTTATAATTTTCTGGACAAAAAGAAAAAACAAAGTTAGACAAACTCACAATTGAAAGGAAATGAAAAATAGAAATGAAGAAGAAGAAGAAATAAACAGAAACTGAATAGAATAAAGGAAAACAAACAAAAATTTCAACCTCAACCTGAGCTTTGGTACCACTTGATGACTACCTTTTGTAAAGTAGCCTTGTTACGATCTTTGGGTTGAAATCAGATTAAGACACAGTGTTGTTTTTAGCGCAATTGACAAGAACAAAAGAATATGGAAAGAGGAAAGGAATGGAAGCACCACAATTCCCTAAGGAATTGATAAGCCGATCGAAGAACGCATACAAGAAGGTTACTTCTTGATAAGTTCAGTTTGGCTCAATCCGACCCAAGAGTGCATAGCTCTCATAAGTGTTTAACACTAGTTTTTTTCTCAAACAAAATTCTCCCTTTTTCATTGATAATGGCGTGATTATAAAGGGAAATACAAGGAAATGCAGCTGCTTTTTCTCTTCCTAAACAGCCCACTAATGGGTAATTAAATGTGTAATACAAAGTGTAACCAACTAGCACTTAATGGGACAAGAAATGAACACCAAGTAAGCAGCCCAAGTAAGTGTCTAGGCGTGGTGCATCAGCCCAAAGGATGAATCTGGGCATGATTTCGGTGCATAGAGGAGCTGCTGGAAATTCCTTTAGACAAAGCTTTAAAATTTGGCTTCAATGTGTCTTCAAAGTGTTACTGCCAAATATTTAAAGGTGAGACAATGCAATGAACTACTCCTTCAATTCTGATTCTTCAAAGTGTAACCACTAAGCATTAAAGGTGAAACAATGCATTGATGCTCTTCAATTGTTTGTCTTGTGCATTCATGAAGCCTCATTAGTTTTTTTCCCCGTCTTGATGGCGCCTTCATTCAGCTTTAGTGTAGCTGAATTATTTGTTTTCCTCAATTAAAAGGCCATAGAAAAACACACTCCAAATAAAGAAAATGCAAGAAACCAAACAAACTAATTGTTGGGCTTTAGCGCAAAATTAAAGAGTTCAGCCCAACAATTTATTCAATTTTAAACACACCAAAACAACTTAAAATAATGCATGACATTGGGTCATGCGCCATCTATTGGCCCATCTATGCAATAGACCAATTTGGGCTTTAAGTCTTCAAGTATTGGGCTCTCCTTAAACATTTGGATCACCAAAGGTTCAAGGCCTCCTTAGCTCTTTTAGCACGTGCCCTTGTCATAGGACCTCCCAGCCCTTGTAGGACTTGATCATCCTTGCTCTTTATGTCCTCATCATCCCCTCCTTCTTTAAGTGAATTCGACCTCGAATTGACATCTTCTTCACCTACATCAAAAGGAGACAAGTCAGCCACATTAAAAGTAGCACTAACACCAAACTCACCTGGTAATGCTATTTTATAAGCATTATCATTGATTTTGGATAGCACTTGGAATGGTCCATCCCCTCTTGGCTGGAGCTTTGATTTCCTTTGTGAAGGAAACCTTTCCTTCCTCATGTGTACCCAAACCCAATCTCCAGGTTCAAATACCACCCTTTTTCTTCCTTTGTTGGCATATTTGGCATAGCTTTCAGTTCTCTTCTCAATTTGAGCCTTTACCCGTTCATGTAACTTCTTCACATATTCAGCCTTAGCTTTTCCATCTTTGTGTTTTAAAACAGAAGTGTCAGATAATGGCAACAAATCAAGAGGAGTTAAAGGGTTAAATCCATAGACAATCTCAAATGGTGAATGTTGTGTAGTACTATGGACAGCTCTATTATATGCAAACTCCACATGAGGCAAACACTCTTCCCAAGACTTGATATTCTTTTTAATCACAGCTCTAAGAAGAGAAGAAAGAGTTCGATTTACTACCTCAGTTTGTCCATCCGTTTGAGGATGACAAGTGGTGGAGAAAAGAAGCTTTGTGCCTAGCTTACCCCATAAGGTCCTCCATAAGTGACTTAGGAATTTTGTGTCACGATCTGAAACAATGCTCCTAGGCAGGCCATGGAGGCGCACCACCTCCTTAAAGAACAAGTCAACAACATAGCAAGCATCATCAACCTTTTTGCATGGTATGAAGTGTGCCATTTTGGAAAACCTGTCAACAACCACAAAAATGGAATCCTTGCCACTCCTTGTCCGTGGCAACCCTAACACAAAATCCATAGACAAATCTATCCAAGGAGAATCAGGAATAGGCAATGGAGTATAAAGACCATGGGGCATTACCTTAGACTTAGACTTTTTACAAACAATGCATCGGTCACAAAATTTATGCACATCAACTTTCATATGTGGCCAATAAAAATGTTCATTCAGCATGTCTAAAGTCTTTTGAACCCCAAAATGACCCATTAATCCCCCCTCATGCGCCTCTTTTACAAGTAGTTCTCTCATGGATCCTTTTGGCACACATAATTTTTTTTCTTTAAACAAATAGTCATTGTGCCTAAAGTATCCATTTTGGGCAGAATGCACACATTCAGCATATTTAGAGGAGAAATCAGGGTCATGTTCATACAAATCCTTAATGTGTTCAAGACCAAAAAATTTAGTTTCAAGGGTAGAAAGTAGCACATACCTCCTTGAAAGCGCATCAGCCACTACATTGCTCTTACCCTTCTTATGCTTGATCACATAAGGAAATTGCTCCAAAAATTCAACCCATTTGGCCTGCCTCTTATTCAGCTTGCCTTGTCCTTTAAGATGCTTCAAGGACTCATGATCACTATGAATGACAAATTCTTTTGGCAAAAGATAGTGCTGCCAAGTTTGTAAAGCCCTTACCAAGGCATACAACTCTTTGTCATAAGTGGAATAATTAAGAGCAGCCCCATTCAATTTTTCGCTAAAGTAAGCAATGGGATGCCCTTCTTGCATAAGAACAGCCCCAATACCAACATTAGAAGCATCACACTCAATTTCAAAAGATTTTGCAAAATTAGGTATTGAAAGTATTGGTGCATGAGTGAGCTTTTCCTTAAGGGCAGAGAATGCATGCTCTTGTTTTTCCCCTCACTTAAACCCCACATCTTTTTTTACAATTTCATTAAGAGGTGCAGCTAGAGTACTGAAATCTTTCACAAACCTCCTATAGAAACTAGCTAAGCCATGAAAACTCCTAACATCAGTCACATTTTTGGGAGTTGGCCACTCTTGAATTGCTTTTATTTTCTCTTCATCAACATGCACACCCTTAGCATTTATAACAAATCCTAAGAAGACTACATGATCAGTGCAAAATATGCATTTTTCCATGTTTGCATACAATTTTTCTTTTCTAAGCACATGCATAACAGACCTCAAATGATTGTAATGGTCATCTAAGCTTTTGCTATATATCAAGATATCATCAAAATATACAACAACAAACTTACCCAAAAATTCCCTCAAAACATGGTTCATTAATCTCATGAAAGTACTAGGTGCATTAGTTAAGCCAAAAGGCATAACCAACCATTCATACAAACCAAATTTTGTTTTGAAAGCAGTTTTCCATTCATCCCCTTCCCTTATTCTAATTTGATGATACCCACTTTTCAAATCAATTTTCAAAATAAGCATGCACCAAATAGTTCATCAAGCAAATCATCTAACCTGGGAATAGGATGCCTATATTTGATGGTGATGTTGTTGATGGCTCTACAATCAGTGCACATCCTCCAACTACCATCCTTTTTGGGTACCAAAATTACTGCAGACAGCACAAGGACTCAAACTCTCTTTTACCCACCCTTTGCGCATCAATTCCTCCACCGCTTTTGTATCTCTTGGGTTTGTTGAGGATTGCTACGATATGCTGGCCTATTAGGCAAAGAGGCTCCTGAATGAGATCAATGTGATGCTCTATTCCTCTTATAGGGGTAAACCATCCTGCACCTCCTTTGGAAACACATCTTCAAATTCCTGCAAAAGAAACTCAATTCCACTTGGCAAAATTTTTGCTTCAAGATTGTTAGAGAGTAAATTAAATTCCTTGCAAATGAGCAAGTATAGAGGCTGGTGTGAAAAAATTGCTCTCTTCACCTCTCTCCTTTTGTAGCAAGAAAACTCTCTTTTCTCTTTTTCAACACTTTTTTTCTCACTATTTTTACTCTTTTTAATTCTGCCATCTTCTTTCTTTTCACTCTCTTTTTCTCTCAACTCCTCTTGCTCTTTCTTTTCTCTCATTTTTGTTTGATCCTCTCTAACCTCTCTAGGAGACAATGGTACAAGAGTGATCTTTTGATCATTATGCATGAAAGAAATCTTGTTAGTGTGCCCTTCATGGTTGGTCTTCTTATCAAACTGCCATGGCCTTCCCAATAGCATGTGACTAGCTTCCATAGGTACCACATCACACAAAACAAAATCATGATACTTCCCAATCGAAAAATAAACCTCAACTTGTTTGTTTACGGTCATTTCTACCGCTTCACTTAGCCATTGGAGTTTATAAGGTTTTGGGTGAGGTTTAGTTTCCAAATTAAGTTTTGACACCAAACGTGTGCTAGCCACATTAGTACAACTTCCTCCATCAATAATTAAAGAGCATACCTTCCCTTGAACAAGACACCTCATTCTCCCTCCGACTTGTATCATCTTCTTTAACTTGGCTTCCTAGCAACCTCCTTACCATGAGCAAGTCTCCTTCTCGTGGGAACTCCTCTTCCTTTTCATCCTCACTATTTGGGGCAGATTTGGATGAATACTCAAGAATCTTCTCTAGGGTTCTTCAACACCATCACCTTCTTGCTTGGACAATGAGAGGCAATGTGACCCTCGCCTAAACACTTAAAACATTTGACTTCACGATTTTTAGTGTTAGAAAGAGTATCATTAGGAATAGAAGTAGCTTTCCCCTTAGGCTCACCTGTGTGCTCTTTGGAAGATGATGAACCCTCCTTCTTAAATTTTTCCCTCCAATTTGATGAGTTCACGTTAGAGGAACTCTTCTTCAAGTGACCCTTCCTCTTGAGTTGTTGTTCCACCTGATGGCTTGGTGAACCAAGTCTTCCATCTCTGCATAGTGTTGCAACTCCACCACATCACTAATGTCACGGTTTAGGCCATGTAAAAACCGTGCCATGAGTGCTTCTCGATCTTCCTCCACATTGGCTCTAATCAAAGCCAATTCCATCTCCTTGTGGTATTCATCAACACTTTTAGACCCTTGGGTGAGTCTTTGCAGCTTGTTGTGCAATTCTCTATGGTAATAAGAAGGCACAAATCTCCTCCTCATCAATCTCTTCATCTCTTCCCAAGTTGCAACGGGTGGCTCTTCATTTCTTCTTCTGTCTTTGATGTTTTGATCCCACCACACCAAAGCATAGTCAGAAAACTCCAAGGCTGCCACTTGCACTTTCTTTGCTTCTGTAAAATTGTGAATGAAAAGATTTGGTCAACCTTCATCTCCCACTCCAAATATGCCTCTGGATCATTTCTTCCTTGAAAAGATGGCACCTTTATTTTTATGCCACCCAAACTATCCTCTCTATCTCCGTCATATCCTCTTCTTCTCCTCTCATATCTCTCCCTATGCCTCCTTTCTTCAGATCCTTCACTATCAGCTCGAGAAGAATGTCTAGATGATCTATTCCTCTCCAACTGATCAAGTCTCTCATGGAACTCATCTGATTGTTGGCGGAACATCCTCCCCATTTCTTGAGCCAAAGCTGTTATTTGCATTTGTAGACGTGCAGTTCTTGGAGACAGAGGAGGACTGTTTTCAGCCATGAATTTTCTGCAAAAGAAACAAATATAAAATATAGAAAATAGGACCTCACCACTCTACTCACGTGTTTCACTCAAAAGAATTTTTTTTTTCGCTCGTGTTTCACTCAATTAGGCTTTTTCTCTAATGTGCACTATTGCCTTTTTCCACTCAAATGCCCTCTTTGAGTTCTTTAAAGAAGCCAAACACAAACAAAACAAGTAAGCAAACAATCTTGTAACAAAACAAAGAAAAACAGAATTTTAAGAAAGTGAGTCTATCAATGAAATAAAGAAAAGGCACTAAATGAGATTGTCCAAATCAAGAAAGGGGCTGCAACTTTTTTTTTTTAATATTTCGATTTTTTTTTTAAAAGGCAAAGCTGTCTTTCTTTTTCTTTTTTCTTTTTTTAATCAAAACTTGACAGCTCTTGTTCCTTTTTTTTTTTAATTTTCTTGTGCAGCCTTCAAAGATGATTCTTTTATAATTTTCTGGACAAAAAGAAAAAACAAAGTTAGACAAACTCACAATTGAAAGGAAATGAAAAATAGAAATGAAGAAGAAGAAGAAGTAAACAGAAACTGAATAGAATAAAGGAAAAACAAACAAAAATTTCAACCTCAACCTGAGCTTTGGTACCACTTGATGACTACCTTTTTGTAAAGTAGCCTTGTTACGATCTTTGGGTTGAAATCAGATTAAGACACAGGTGTTGTTTTTAGCGCAATTGACAAGAACAAAAGAATATGGAAAGAGGAAAGGAATGGAAGCAGCACAATTCCCTAGGGAATTGATAAGCCAGTCGAAGAACGCCACAAGAAGGTTACTTCTTGATAAGTTCAGTTTGGCTCAATCCAGAACCCAAGAGTGCATAGCTCTCACAAGTGTTTAACACTAGTTTTTTTTCTCAAACCAAATTCTCCCTTTTTCATTGATAATGGCGTGATTATAAAGGGAAATACAAGGAAATGCAGCTGCTTTTTCTCTTCCTAAACAGCCCACTAATGGGTAATTAAATGTGTAATACAAAGTGTAACCAACTAGCACTTAATGGGACAAGAAATGAACACCAAGTCAGCAGCCCAAGTAAGTGTCTAGGCGTGGTGCATCAGCCCAAAGGATGAATCTGGGCATGATTTACGTGCATAGAGGAGCTGCTGGAAATTCCTTTAGACAAAGCTTTAAAATTTGGCTTCAATGTGTCTTCAAAGTGTAACTGCCAAATATTTAAAGGTGAGACAATGCAATGAACTACTCCTTCAATTCTGATTCTTCAAAGTGTAACCACTAAGCATTAAAGGTGAAACAATGCATTGATGCTCTTCAATTGTTTGTCTTGTGCATTCATGAAGCCTCATTAGTTTCTTTCCCCCTCTTGATGGCGCCTTCATTCAGCTTTAGTGTAGCTGAATTATTTGTTTTCCTCAATTAAAAGGCCATAGAAAAACACACTCCAAATAAAGAAAATGCAAGAAACCAAACAAACTAATTGTTGGGCTTTAGCACAAAATTAAAGAGTTCAGCCCAACAATTTATTCAATTTTAAACACACCAAAACAACTTAAAATAATGCATGACATTGGGTCATGCGCCATCTATTGGCCCATCTATGCAATAGAACAATTTGGGCTTTAAGTCTTCAAGTATTGGGCTCTCCTTAAACATTTGGATCACCAAAAGGTTCAAGGCCTCCTTAGCTCTTTTAGCACGTGCCCTTGTCATAGGACCTCCCAGCCCTTGTAGGACTTGATCATCCTTGCTCTTTATGTCCTCATCATCCCCTCCTTCTTTAAGTGAATTCGACCTCGAATTGACATCTTCTTCACCTACATCAAAAGGAGACAAGTCAGCCACATTAAAAGTAGCACTAACACCAAACTCACCTGGTAATGCTATTTTATAAGCATTATCATTGATTTTGGATAGCACTTGGAATGGTCCATCCTCTTGGTGGAGCTTTGATTTCCTTTGTGAAGGAAACCTTTCCTTCCTCATGTGTACCCAAACCCAATCTCCGTGTTCAAATACCACCCTTTTTCTTCCTTTGTTGGCATATTTGGCATAGCTTTCAGTTCTCTTCTCAATTTGAGCCTTTACCCGCTCATGTAACTTCTTCACATATTCAGCCTTAGCTTTTCCATCTTTGTGTTTTAAAACGAAGTGTCGATAATGGCAACAAATCAAGAGGAGTTAAAGGGTTAAATCCATAGACAATCTCAAATGGTGAATGTTGTGTAGTACTATGGACACTCTATTATATGCAAACTCCACATGAGGCAACCACTCTTCCCAAGACTTGATATTCTTTTTAATCACAGCTCTAAGAAGAGAAGAAAGAGTTCGATTTACTACCTCGGTTTGTCCATCCGCTTGAGGATGACAAGTGGTGGAGAAAAGAAGCTTTGTGCCTAGCTTACCCCATAAGGTCCTCCGTAAGTGACTTAGGAATTTTGTGTCACGATCTGAAACAATGCTCCTAGGCAGGCCATGGAGGCGCACCACCTCCTTAAAGAACAAGTCAGCAACATGGCAAGCATCATCAACTTTTTGCATGGTATGAAGTGTGCCATTTTGGAAAACTCACAACAACCACAAAAATGGAATCCTTGCCACTCCTTGTCCGTGGCAACCCTAACACAAAATCCAGAGACAAATCTATCCAAGGAGAATCAGGAATAGGCAATGGAGTATAAAGACCATGGGGCATTACCTTAGACTTAGACTTTTTACAAACAATGCATCGGTCACAAAATTTATGCACATCAACTTTCATATGTGGCCAATAAAAATGTTCATTCAGCATGTCTAAAGTCTTTTGAACCCCAAAATGACCCATTAATCCCCCCTCATGCGCCTCTTTTACAAGTAGTTCTCTCATGGATCCTTTTGGCACACATAATTTTTTTTCTTTAAACAAATAGTCATTGTGCCTAAAGTATCCATTTTGGGCAGCATGCACACATTCAGCATATTTAGAGGAGAAATCAGGGTCATGTTCATACAAATCCTTAATGTGTTCAAGACCAAAAAAATTGGTTTCAAGGGTAGAAAGTAGCACATACCTCCTTGAAAGCGCATCAGCCACTACATTGCTCTTACCCTTCTTATGCTTGATCACATAAGGAAATTGCTCCAAAAATTCAACCCATTTGGCATGCCTCTTATTGATGAGGACATAGGAAGAGGCATAACCAAGGAAGGCAGCATAGAGAACTTACAAAGCCTTGGAGCTCCAATGACAAGGGCAAGATCCAAGAAGGTTAAAGAAGCTCTAAATAGTCTTGTATCCAGTTTATTTGAAGAGGGTCCTAATCCAAAAGAACTGAAGCCCAAGATGGTGAATTGCTTAATCCAGATTGAGGGAATAAAGGCATGAAGGCATTGGTGTTGGGACCAATCTGCATCTATATCGTGTTTATGTTATTTGTTTTCTTTCTTTAAGTTTAAATTTGTATTTGGGCTAAATTAGCAAACTGTTGGGCCCATTTGTTAGAGACTTGAGTTGGGCTAGGTTAAGCAAGCTTGTAAGGAGTGCCACTATAAAAGGCTCTTTCAAGTTGCTGGAAATCAGATTTTGGACATTGAGCATATTGCTTGTGAGAGTTTGTTCTCTAGAGTTCTTGAGAGAATTCATTTTGAACTTATCAAGGGTGTTGATCCTTGTGGCGTTCCTTAGGGCTTATCAATCCTTGGATTGTGGCGCCTTCCAGTTCTTGTTTTGGTGTTTAATTTTGTTTTCAGTTTCCATTGCATCAAACCCTAACCCCCAAATTCCCTGATTTTCGTTTTAGCTATCTTCAGTCATATCTTCTGTTATACACGGTCTTTTTCAGTGATTCTTGAGCCTAAATCGCGTTTCAGAAAGCGCTCGTTCTGCTCGTTTTGGAATCACACAATTCCGAGTTCCATAGCGTCAGATACATCGAGTTTTAGCAAGACACGTTTTGGTTCCAGATTTTGAGTTTCCAACCTAGAAGGTCCTGAATTGAATCATGTCAAGGAGGATTACATCAGGATTTCAGAAATTGGAAAAAAAAAAAAGAAACACTAATCAGACCAAAATAACAACTCAACTAAGAAACAAGACCAACAATTCAAACTAATGACAAATAGAATTAGGGATTTAGGTTTACCAATAAATTGTAGCAGTAGAACTCAAACTCAATTCCAACCCTAGAACTGAGCTTTGATACCACCTGATGTAATCCTCCTTGACATGATTCAATTCAGGACCTTCTAGGTTGGAAACTCAAAATCTGGAACCAAAACGTGTCTTGCTAAAACTCGATGTATCTGACGCTACGGAACTCGGAATTGTGTGATTCCAAAACGAGGAGAACGAGCGCTTTCTGAAACGCGATTTAGGCTCAAGAATCACTGAAAAAGACCGTGTATAACAGAAGATATGACTGAAGATAGCTAAAACGAAAATCAGGGAATTTGGGGGTTAGGGTTTGATGCAATGGAAACTGAAAACAAAATTAAACACCAAAACAAGAACTGGAAGGCGCCACAATCCAAGGATTGATAAGCCCTAAGGAACGCCACAAGGATCAACACCCTTGATAAGTTCAAAATGAATTCTCTATCAAACTTGGATATTTCAGAAATTGGAAAAAAAAAAAAACAAAGAAGGAAGAAAAAAAAATTTGTTCAAATTGTGGTTGTTGCTTCTTGAAATTCTGTAAAAAAAGTATAAAAAAAAAATTTAGAATATCAGCTCTGTTCTCCTCAAAAGTCATTGTATACCACTTGTTTGACAAAATTCCTAAGAGACATCTTGAGTCATTTCATTCTGTTTTTATTTTGTTTTGTCTTGTTTGTGTTTTCTTGTTGTCAATTGTGGTTCAACACTCTTGTGTGTTTTTGTGATTCAATTAAGAACTCAAAGAGAGCAATTGAGTGGAAAAAGGCAAGAGAGCTACATTACACAAAAGCCTAATTAGAGAGAAACAAACACGAGCGATACATCACTGAGTGTAGACACGTGAGAAGTGTGGTGAGGTCCTTTTTGCTTTCACTTTCGTTTTTGTTCCTTGTTTGAATTATGGCAGGAACCGGTGGTGATGGTACTCCTCATCTTGATGGAGCTCAAAGGTTGCTACTTGATGCTATGACTACACAAATGCAAAGGATGATGAGAGAAAACAATGAAGAACTCTATGGAAGAATTGAAACAGCTAGAGAATCAATTGAATAATAATGAAGGTGATCCAAATGGAGATAGGAGGAGACAAGATAGAAGGAGAAGAAGAGACCTTGAAGGTGATCCAAGGGAGGATAGAATTGAGGGAGTCAAAATAAAAATTCCCTCATTCAAAGGAAAAAGTGATCCGGAGGCCTATTTGGAGTGGGAAATGAAGATTGAGCAATTATTTGCATGCCATAACTATATGGAGGACAAGAAGTTGAAGGTGGCAGCCATGGAGTTCACTGATTATGCTCTCATTTGGTGGGACGCATTACAAAAGGAGAGAGCAAGATATGGAGATCCAATGGTAGGTACTTGGGAAGAGATGAAGAGATTGATGAGAAGGAGGTTTGTTCCATCCCATTACCAAAGGGATTTGCACAACAAGCTCCAAAGACTTACACAAGGAAGCATGGGTGTAGATGAGTATCATAAGGAGATGGAGGTGGCCTTGGTTAGAAGCAACATCACTGAAGAACGAGAGGCACCTTTGGCAAGGTTTTTACATGGGCTGAATAGTGACATTAGAGATGTTGTGGAGTTACAAAATTATGTTGAATTGGATGACTTGGTGCACCAAGCAATCAAGGTAGAGCAACAACTCAAGAGAAAAGGCAGCATGAAAGAGTTCTTCCAACTTTAATTCTCCAAGTTGGAAGGATAGAAATAAGAAGGAGGGAAGTGCTTCATCAAGCACATCCATGACTGCACCTCCTAAGATCCAAAATAAGTCTAATGAGGCTCCTAAGAAAACGAGAAGTAGCGAGATTAAATGTTTCAAATGTTTGGGGAGAGGTCACATAGCCTCTGAATGCCCAACCAAGAAGACCATGCTACTTAAGGAGAATGGGGAGATTACTAGTGGTTCATCTTCAGATTCTGCCCCACCTAGGGATGAAGAGAATGAGGAGGAAGTCCCTGAAGGAGACTTGTTCATGGTTAGAAGAATGTTAGGAAGCCAATCAAGAGACTTGGATGAAAGTCAAAGGGAGAACATTTTCCATACTCGATGCCTCATCCAAGGTAAGGTCTGTTCTTTAATTATAGATGGAGGAAGTTGCACTAATGCTGCTAGTGCAAGGATGGTCTCAAAAATGAACTTGGTGACTAAACTCCATCCACAACCATACAAGCTTCAATGGCTTAGTGAGGAAGGTGAGTTGATAGTGAATCAGCAAGTGGAGGTAGATTTCTCTATTGGGAAGTATGAAGATACAGTTCTATGTGACGTGGTGCCAATGGAGGCTTGTCATTTACTTCTTGGGAGACCGTGGCAGTATGATAAGAGAGTCATCCATGAGGGATATACAAACAAGTTCTCTTTTGTCCATAAAGAACGCAAAATTACGCTTGCTCCTTTGTCTCCAAGAGAGGTTGGTGAGGATCAATCAAAAATGAGAGAGAAAAGAAAGCAAGAGAGAAAAGAAAGGGAAAGTGAAAAGAAAGAGAGAAAAGAAAATGAGGGTAAAAAAAAAGAGAGAAAATCACAAAATCTGTTTTTAAAAGAAAAAGAGGTGAAAAAGGCTATGCATTCAAAGAAGCCAATACTCTTGTTACTGAGTAAGGAAAGTAATTTAAAGGATGTATGTCCTAATCACCCTCTTCCTAGTGAAGTTTCCTCTTTGTTGCAGGAATTTGAAGATGTCTTTCCCAAGGAGGTACCTCGCGGCCTACCACCTATAAGAGGTATAGAACACCAAATTGACCTCATTCCAGGTGTTTCACTACCCAATAGGCCAGCATATAGGAGCAATCCCCAAGAGACCAAAGAAATCCAGAAGCAAGTTGAAGACTTGATGCAAAAGGGATGGGTGCAAGAGAGCCTAAGTCCATGTGCAGTCCCAGTCATTCTTGTGCCTAAGAAAGATGGAACTTGGAGAATGTGTACTGACTGTCGAGCCATCAATAATATCACGGTAAAGTATAGGCATCCCATTCCTAGATTAGATGATTTGTTGGATGAATTGCATGGGGCTTGTGTGTTTTCCAAAATTGATCTTAAAAGTGGATATCATCAAATTAGGATTAGAGAAGGAGATGAATGGAAAACAGCCTTTAAAACAAAATATGGCTTGTATGAGTGGTTGGTCATGCCATTTGGCTTAACAAATGCTCCTAGCACTTTCATGAGGTTAATGAACCATGTGTTAAGGGAGTTTCTAGGAAATGTGTTGTGGTTTATTTTGATGACATTTTGATTTATAGCAAATCCCATGATGATCATCTTGTGCACTTGGGAAGTGTTTTGGAAGCTCTTAGGCGTGAAAAATTGTATGCCAACATGGAAAAATGTGTCTTTTGTACAGATCATGTAGTTTTCCTTGGTTTTGTTGTTAGCTCACAAGGAGTGCAGGTCGATCAAGAGAAGGTGAAAGCCATTCAAGAGTGGCCAACTCCTAAGAACGTAAGCTAGGTAAGAAGCTTTCATGGCTTAGCTAGTTTCTATAGGAGGTTTGTCAAAGATTTTAGTACATTGGCTGCACCTTTGAATGAAGTGGTTAAAAGACATGTGGGATTTAAATGGGGTGAAAAACAGGAGCAAGCCTTTTCTATCCTCAAAGAGAAATTAACTCATGCCCCTATTCTTGCATTGCCTAATTTTGCTAAATCTTTTGAAATTGAATGTGATGCATCCAATGTGGGGATAGGGGCTGTTTTGATGCAAGAGGGGCATCCCATTGCTTATTTTAGTGAGAAATTGAATGGGGCTGTTCTTAATTACCCTACATATGATAAAGAGCTGTATGCATTGGTGAGAGCATTACAAACATGGCAGCACTATCTTTTGCCAAAGGAATTTGTGATACATAGTGATCATGAATCTCTGAAGTATTTAAAGGGACAAGGTAAGCTTAACAAGAGACATGCCAAATGGGTTGAGTTCCTTGAGCAGTTTCCCTATGTAATCAAGCATAAGAAAGGTAAGTCTAATGTGGTCGCTGATGCACTTTCAAGAAGGTATGCCTTGTTTTCTACTCTTGAAACTAAGTTCATTGGTTTCGAGCAAATTAAGGAATTGTATGAACATGATCCAGAATTTTCTCAAATATATGAAGCTTGTTTGCATGCCTCTCAAAATGGGTACTTTAGGCTTAATGACTATTTGTTTAAAGCAAACAGATTGTGTGTGCCTAAAAGTTCCATTAGAGAGTTACTTGTGAAGGAAGCACATGAGGGGGGATTAATGGGACATTTTGGAATCCAAAAGACTTTAGACATGCTGCATGAACATTTTTATTGGCCACACATGAAACGTGATGTACATAGGTTGTGTGAAAGATGCATTGTGTGTAAGAAGTCTAAATCTAAAGCAATGCCTCATGGATTGTATACTCCTTTGCAAATTCCTGACTTTCCTTGGATTGATATTTCTATGGATTTTGTTTTAGGTCTTCCTCGATCTAAAAGTGGCAAGGATTCAATTTTTGTGGTGGTGGACAGGTTCTCCAAGATGGCTCACTTCATACCATGCAAGAAAGTGGATGATGCTTGTCACGTGGCAGATTTGTTCTTTAAAGAGGTTGTAAGACTTCATGGTTTACCTAGAAGCATTGTGAGTGATCGGGACTCTAAGTTCCTAAGTCACTTTTGGAGGACACTTTGGGGTAAGCTTGGAACCAAACTTCTCTTTTCCACAACTTGCCACCCTCAAACTGATGGCCAAACTGAGGTAGTGAACATAACTCTTTCTTCTCTTTTAAGGGCTGTAATAAAAAAGAATATTAAGTCATGGGAAGAATGTTTGCCCCACGTTGAGTTTGCATACAATAGGGCAGTTCATAGTACTACTAGTTATTCTCCCTTTGAAATTGTCTATGGCTTTAACCCTCTGACTCCCCTTGATTTAATGTCCTTGCCTAACAGCCTGTTACGACACATAAGGATGGAAAAACTAAAGCTGAATATGTTCTAAATTACATGAGAAAGTAAAGGCACAAATTGAGAAAAAGGTGGAGGGCTATGCGAGGCAAGCTAATAAAGGAAGGAGAAAGGTTGTGTTTGAACCGGGTGATTGGGTTTGGATTCACTTAAGGAAGGAAAGGTTTCCTTCCCAACGGAAATCTAAGCTTCAACCTAGGGGAGATGGGCCTTTTCAAGTGCTGTCCAGGATTAATGATAATGCCTACAAGATAGAACTTCCCGGTGAGTATGGTGTAAGTGCTACTTTTAATGTGGCTGATTTGTCCCCTTATGATGCAGGTGAAGAAGATTCCAATTTGAGGACAAATTCAGTTCAAGAAGGAGGGAATGATGAGGACATAGGAAGAGGCATAACCAAGGAAGGCAGCATAGAGAACTTACAAAGCCTTGGAACTCCAATGACAAGGGCAAGATCCAAGAAGGTTAAAGAAGCTCTAAATAGTCTTGTATCCAGTTTATTTGAAGCGGGTCCTAATCCAAAAGAACTGAAGCCCAAGATGGTGAATTGCTTAATCCAGATTGAGGGAATAAAGGCATGAAGGCATTGGTGTTGGGACCAATCTGCATCTATATCGTGTTTATGTTATTTGTTTTCTTTCTTTAAGTTTAAATTTGTATTTGGGCTAAATTAGCAAACTGTTGGGCCCATTTGTTAGAGACTTGAGTTGGGCTAGGGTTAAGCAAGCTTGTAAGGAGTGCCACTATAAAGGCTCTTTCAAGTTCTTTGGAAATCAGATTTTGGATATTGAGCATATTGCTTGTGAGAGTTTGTTCTCTAGAGTTCTTGAGAGAATTCATTTTGAACTTATCAAGGGTGTTGATCCTTGTGGCGTTCCTTAGGGCTTATCAATCCTTGGATTGTGGCGCCTTCCAGTTCTTGTTTTGGTGTTTAATTTTGTTTTCAGTTTCCATTGCATCAAACCCTAACCCCCAAATTCCCTGATTTTCGTTTTAGCTATCTTCAGTCATATCTTCTGTTATACACGGTCTTTTTCAGTGATTCTTGAGCCTAAATCGCGTTTCAGAAAGCGCTCGTTCTGCTCGTTTTGGAATCACACAATTCCGAGTTCCATAGCGTCAGATACATCGAGTTTTAGCAAGACACGTTTTGGTTCCAGATTTTGAGTTTCCAACCTAGAAGGTCCTGAATTGAATCATGTCAAGGAGGATTACATCAGGATTTCAGAAATTGGAAAAAAAAAAAGAAACACTAATCAGACCAAAATAACAACTCAACTAAGAAACAAGACCAACAATTCAAACTAATGACAAAAAGAATTAGGGATTTAGGTTTACCAATAAATTGAAGCAAGAGAAATCAAACTCAATTCCAACCCTAGAACTGAGCTTTGATACCACCTGATGTAATCCTCCTTGACATGATTCAATTCAGGACCTTCTAGGTTGGAAACTCAAAATCTGGAACCAAAACGTGTCTTGCTAAAACTCGATGTATCTGACGCTACGGAACTCGGAATTGTGTGATTCCAAAACGAGGAGAACGAGCGCTTTCTGAAACGCGATTTAGGCTCAAGAATCACTGAAAAAGACCGTGTATAACAGAAGATATGACTGAAGATAGCTAAAACGAAAATCATGGAATTTGGGGGTTAGGGTTGATGCAATGGAAACTGAAAACAAAATTAAACACCAAAACAAGAACTGGAAGGCGCCACAATCCAAGGATTGATAAGCCCTAAGGAACGCCACAAGGATCAACACCCTTGATAAGTTCAAAATGAATTCTCTATCAAACTTGGATATTTCAGAAATTGGAAAAAAAAAAAAAAACAAAGAAGGAAGAAAAAAAAAATTTGTTCAAATTGTGGTTGTTGCTTCTTGAAATTCTGTAAAAAAAAGTATAAAAAAAAAATTTAGAATATCAGCTCTGTTCTCCTCAAAAGTCATTGTATACCACTTGTTTGACAAAATTCCTAAGAGACATCTTGAGTCATTTCATTATGTTTTTATTTTGTTGTCTTGTTTGTGTTTTCTTGTTGTCAATTGTGGTTCAACACTCTTGTGTGTTTTTGTGATTCAATTAAGAACTCAAAGAGAGCAATTGAGTGGAAAAAGGCAAGAGAGCTACATTACACAAAAGCCTAATTAGAGAGAAACAAACACGAGCGATACATCACTGAGCGTAGACACGTGAGAAGTGTGGTGAGGTCCTTTTTGCTTTCACTTTCGTTTTTATTCCTTGTTTGAATTATGGTAGGAACCGGTGGTGATGGTACTCCTCATCTTGATGGAGCTCAAAGGTTGCTACTTGATGCTATGACTACACAAATGCAAAGGATGATGAGAGAAAACAATGAAGAACTCTATGGAAGAATTGAACAGCTAGAGAATCAATTGAATAATAATGAAGGTGATCCAAATGGAGATAGGAGGAGACAAGATAGAAGGAGAAGAAGAGACCTTGAAGGTGATCCAAGGGAGGATAGAATTGAGGGAGTCAAAATAAAAATTCCCTCATTCGTAGCGTCAGATACATCGAGTTTTAGCAAGACACGTTTTGGTTCCAGATTTTGAGTTTCCAACCTAGAAGGTCCTGAATTGAATCATGTCAAGGAGGATTACATCACTTATTCAGCTTGCCTTGTCCTTTAAGATGCTTCAAGGACTCATGATCACTATGAATGACAAATTCTTTTGGCAAAAGATAGTGCTGCCAAGTTTGCAAAGCCCTTACCAAGGCATACAACTCTTTGTCATAAGTGGAATAATTAAGAGCAGCCCCATTCAATTTTTCGCTAAAGTAAGCAATGGGATGCCCTTCTTGCATAAGAACAGCCCCAATACCAACATTAGAAGCATCACACTCAATTTCAAAAGATTTTGCAAAATTAGGTAATGAAAGTATTGGTGCATGAGTGAGCTTTTCCTTAAGGGCAGAGAATGCATGCTCTTGTTTTTCCCCCCACTTAAACCCCACATCTTTTTTTACAATTTCATTAAGAGGTGCAGCTAGAGTACTGAAATCTTTCACAAACCTCCTATAGAAACTAGCTAAGCCATGAAAACTCCTAACATCAGTCACATTTTGGGAGTTGGCCACTCTTGAATTGCTTTTATTTTCTCTTCATCAACATGCACACCCTTAGCATTTATAACAAATCCTAAGAAGACTACATGATCAGTGCAAAATATGCATTTTTCCATGTTTGCATACAATTTTTCTTTTCTAAGCACATGTATAACAGCCCTCAAATGATTGTAATGGTCATCTAAGCTTTTGCTATATATCAAGATATCATCAAAATATACAACAACAAACTTACCCAAAAATTCCCTCAAAACATGGTTCATTAATCTCATGAAAGTACTAGGTGCATTAGTTAAGCCAAAAGGCATAACCAACCATTCATACAAACCAAATTTTGTTTTGAAAGCAGTTTTCCATTCATCCCCTTCCCTTATTCTAATTTGATGATACCCACTTTTCAAATCAATTTTCGAAAATAAGCATGCACCAAATAGTTCATCAAGCAAATCATCTAACCTGGGAATAGGATGCCTATATTTGATGGTGATGTTGGTGATGGCTCTACAATCAGTGCACATCCTCCAACTACCATCCTTTTTGGGTACCAAAATTACCGGTACAGCACAAGGACTCAAACTCTCTTTTACCCACCCTTTGCGCATCAATTCCTCCACCTGCTTTTGTATCTCTTGGGTTTGTTGAGGATTGCTACGATATGCTGGCCTATTAGGCAAAGAGGCTCCGGGAATGAGATCAATGTGATGCTCTATTCCTCTTATAGGGGTAAACCATCCTACCTCCTTTGGAAACACATCTTCAAATTCCTGCAAAAGAAACTCAATTCCACTTGGCAAAATTTTTGCTTCAAAGATTGTTAGAGAGTAAATTAAATTCCTTGCAAATGAGCAAGTATAGAGGCTGGTGTGAAAAAATTGCTCTCTTCACCTCTCCTTTTGTAGCAAGAAAACTCTCTTTTCTCTCTTTTCAACACTTTTTCTCACTATTTTTACTCTTTTTAATTCTGCCCTCTTCTTTCTTTTCACTCTCTTTTTCTCTCAACTCCTCTTGCTCTTTCTTTTCTCTCATTTTTATTTGATCCTCTCTAACCTCTCTAGGAGACAATGGTACAAGAGTGATCTTTTGATCATTATGCATGAAAGAAATCTTGTTAGTGTGCCCTTCATGGTTGGTCTTCTTATCAAACTGCCATGGCCTTCCCAATAGCATGTGACTAGCTTCCATAGGTACCACATCACACAAAACAAAATCATGATACTTCCCAATCGAAAAATAAACCTCAACTTGTTTGTTTACGGTCATTTCTACCGCTTCACTTAGCCATTGGAGTTTATAAGGTTTTGGGTGAGGTTTAGTTTCCAAATTAAGTTTTGACACCAAACGTGTGCTAGCCACATTAGTACAACTTCCTCCATCAATAATTAAAGAGCATACCTTCCCTTGAACAAGACACCTCATTCTCCCTCTGACTTGTATCATCTTCTTTAACTTGGCTTCCTAGCAACCTCCTTACCATGAGCAAGTCTCCTTCTGGTGGGAACTCCTCTTCCTTTTCATCCTCACTATTTGGGGCAGATTTGGATGAATACTCCGAAGAATCTTCTCTAGGGTTCTTCAACACCATCACCTTCTTGCTTGGACAATGAGAGGCAATGTGACCCCTGCCTAAACACTTAAAACATTTGACTTCACGATTTTTAGTGTTAGAAAGAGTATCATTAGGAATAGAAGTAGCTTTCCCCTTAGGGTCAGCCGTGTGCTCTTTGGAAGATGATGAACCCTCCTTCTTAAATTTTTCCCTCCAATTTGATGAGTTCACGTTAGAGGAACTCTTCTTCAAGTGACCCTTCCTCTTGAGTTGTTGTTCCACCCTGATGGCTTGGTGAACCAAGTCTTCCATCTCTGCATAGTGTTGCAACTCCACCACATCACTAATGTCACGGTTTAGGCCATGTAAAAACCGTGCCATGAGTGCTTCTCGATCTTCCTCCACATTGGCTGTAATCAAAGCCAATTCCATCTCCTTGTGGTATTCATCAACACTTTTAGACCCTTGGGTGAGTCTTTGCAGCTTGTTGTGCAATTCTCTATGGTAATAAGAAGGCACAAATCTCCTCCTCATCAATCTCTTCATCTCTTCCCAAGTTGCAACTGGTGGCTCTTCATTTCTTCTTCTGTCTTTGATGTTTTGATCCCACCACACCAAAGCATAGTCAGAAAACTCCAAGGCTGCCACTTGCACTTTCTTTGCTTCTGTAAAATTGTGAATGAAAAGATTTGGTCAACCTTCATCTCCCACTCCAAATATGCCTCTGGATCATTTCTTCCTTGAAAAGATGGCACCTTTATTTTTATGCCACCCAAACTATCCTCTCTATCTCCGTCATATCCTCTTCTTCTCCTCTCATATCTCTCCCTATGCCTCCTTTCTTCAGATCCTTCACTATCAGCCCGAGAAGAATGTCTAGATGATCTATTCCTCTCCAACTGATCAAGTCTCTCATGGAACTCATCTGATTGTTGGCGGAACATCCTCCCCATTTCTTGAGCCAAAGCTCTTATTTGCATTTGTAGACGTGCAGTTCTTGGAGACAGAGGAGGACTGTTTTCAGCCATGAATTTTCTGCAAAAGAAACAAATATAAAATATAGAAAATAGGACCTCACCACTCTACTCACGTGTTTCACTCAAAAGATTTTTTTTTTTTCACTCGTGTATCACTCAATTAGGCTTTTTCTCTAATGTGCACTCTTGCCTTTTTCCACTCAAATGCCCTCTTTGAGTTCTTTAAAGAAGCCAAACACAAACAAAACAAGTAAGCAAACAATCTTGTAACAAAACAAAGAAAAACAGAATTTTAAGAAAGTGAGTCTATAAATGAAATAAAGAAAAGGCACTAAATGAGATTGTCCAAATCAAGAAAGGGGCTGCAACGTTTTTTTTTTTAATATTTCAAATTTTTTTTTTAAAAGGCAAAGCTGTCTTTCTTTTTCTTTTTTCTTTTTTTAATCAAAACTTGACAGCTCTTGTTCCTTTTTTTATTTTAATTTTCTTGTGCAGCCTTCAAAGATGATTCTTTTATAATTTTCTGGACAAAAAGAAAAAAAAAAGTTAGACAAACTCACAATTGAAAGGAAATGAAAAATAGAAATGAAGAAGAAGAAGAAGTAAACAGAAGCTGAATAGAATAAAGGAAAAACAAACAAAAATTTCAACCTCAACCTGAGCTTTGGTACCACTTGATGACTACCTTTTTGTAAAGTAGCCTTGTTACGATCTTTGGGTTGAAATCAGATTAAGACACAGGTGTTGTTTTTAGCGCAATTGACAAGAACAAAAGAATATGGAAAGAGGAAAGGAATGGAAGCACCACAATTCCCTAAGGAAGTGATAAGCCACTCCAAGAACGCCACAAGAAGGATACTTCTTCATAAGATCAGTGTGGCTCAATCCAGAACCCAAGAGTGCATAGCTCTCACAAGTGTTTAACACTAGTTTTTTTTCTCAAACCAAATTCTCCCTTTTTCATTGATAATGGCGTGATTATAAAGGGAAATACAAGGAAATGCAGCTGCTTTTTCTCTTCCTAAACAGCCCACTAATGGGTAATTAAATGTGTAATACAAAGTGTAACCAACTAGCACTTAATGGGACAAGAAATGAACACCAAGTAAGCAGCCCAATTTACCAAATACATTGGTCGTCTTGTAGGCTTCCTTTATGATATGGTCTACAACCTGTTCCTCAATAGAATTGACACAATTTGGTAAATGGTTAGAATCAAAACAAGTATTCATGATTATTTCCTTCACCACACTTTCTTTTGCCTCTCCCACTTTTGCATTACTCTCATTTTCATTCACCTCTACTTCTTTCTCTAAGCTCTCATTTTTTCCCACACTTTTTTTCTCCCAAATATTTTCTTTGTAGAATTTTCAACTCCTTACTAAACTCTTCAAAATTTTTCTCAAAGCGATCTTGACGTCTTTTTTTCGCTTCCAATTGTTTTCTTCTTATCTCGTTATCCGTCCTCTCATTTTCTTCTCTACTACACCTTCTTTCTTTTTCTCTCTCTCTCTTTTTCCTCTTGCTCTTTCTTTTTTCTATCTAACCTCTCAGCAGTTCTTTTCATCCACATACCAACTTGATATCCCTCGACAACAAATTCATTTCTAGAAGATCTCAACATGTTGCAAACAGAATTTTTTTTCTTTTTTTGTTTTGTACAGAATTGAGATGGAGATGAGATGAACAGAATAAAACAACTTAAGAAAATAAATTCAACCACAACCTTTGCTTTGATACCACTTGATGACTACCAACCTCCATAGTAGCCTTTGAAGCGATCTTAGGTTGAATTTTTGTGCAACTGAATTTTAGAACAAGTAATTAGAAAAGAAATGGAGTAGAGATAAGAGATGGACGCACCACAATTCCCTAAGGAATTGATAAGTTTAGATGACGACGCCACAAGAAGAGTTACCTTCTTGATAAGTCAGTTTTGGCTCAATCCAGAACCCAAGAGAAACAAGTCTCTCATAATGTGTAAAACACAATTTTTAACATCCAAATTCTATATTTCATTCATGAATTTCGTGCATACATATAGGAGGATGGAAATACATTCAGAAACAGCCCAATAATGGATAGTAATGAGCTTAATTGATAGTGTAACTCCTACACTAATGACTCGACCTTAATTGCACACTAACTAGTGCTTTTAAAGTGGCAGTTACATATCTCCAACAACTCCTAAATGGGTTATTTCAAAAGGCATGCAGCTGCTACAATTATTTGCTTAATTTAAATAAAAAGCTAATGCAACTCACTTAAAATAAATAACACAAAACTAACTAAAATATTTTAGTCCAGATTTTCGTCTTCAACTTCCTGTCCATTTGTCACCATGATAGAAGCCGAATCTGATTAAATTGTGTGAAATACGATTTGTAGAACTTTTTGTAGCCTTTCCAACGCATCAAGAACCATATCAATCGAACTTCTGTAGCTCCTGATTCAGCCAAAACAAGACAGACCGGTCATTTCCAACGAATTTCAATAAAGCCCAATTTTGTTCTTCTATTGTCAAGGGTGGTCATCCTAGTTTCACATCATTCCCTCCCTCTTCAAGGGAATTCGACCTCGAATTTCTAGATCCAATCCCTCCGGGGTCAAAAATAAGCCTAATGGACTCACCACATGTAACTTCCACATTAGAGTAATTTGCAAGTTCATTGGAATGATTAGCTTGCTCCTTTTTACCTTTGGATTCCAAAGCATAATTATCTTGCCTCTGTTTTTCTTGAAAATAAGCCATTTCTTGAGGAAATTCTTCTTCATTCACTTTCTTCTCTTTATGTTCAAGGGAAGAATTGTTAGACCAAAGAAACAACTTATAAGAATTCAAAGAGTTGAAACCATAAAACCACTGAGGAGAAGGAATTAGAGTCACATAATATAATGACTTCCCAAGTGTATTTGAGCACTCATTCTCAAATTTAAGGGTTGCCCATTCGCTCTTCACTCCCTTATTTTCCACTTGCAATTCACCTTTATTTGATGCATTGCATTCTTCCCCTGGAAGCAATTTACCAAATACATTGGTCGTCTTGTAGGCTTCCTTTATGATATGGTCTACAACCTGTTCCTCAATAGAATTGACACAATTTGGTAAATGGTTAGAATCAAAACAAGTATTCATGATTATTTCCTTCACCACACTTTCTTTTGCGTCTCCCACTTTTGCATTACTCTCATTTTCATTCACCTCTACTTCTTTCTCTAAGCTCTCATTTTTTCCCACACTCTTTTTCTCCCAAATATTTTCTTTGTAGAATTTTCAACTCCTTACTAAACTCTTCAAAATTTTTCTCAAAGCGATCTTGACGTCTTTTTTTCGCTTCCAATTGTTTTCTTCTTATCTCGTTATCCTTCCTCTCATTTTCTTCTCTACACCTTCTTTCTTTTTCTCTCTCTTTTTCCTCTTGCTCTTTCTTTTTTCTATCTAACCTCTCAGCAGGTCTTTTCATCCACATACCAACTTGATATCCCTCGACAACAAATTCATTTCTAGAAGATCTCAACATGTTGCAAACAGAATTTTTTTTCTTTTTTTTTTGTACAGAATTCTGGACAGAATTGAGATGGAGATGAGATGAACAGAATAAAACAACTTAAGAAAATAAATTCAACCACAACCTTTGCTTTGATACCACTTGATGACTACCAACCTCCATAGTAGCCTTTGAAGCGATCTTAGGTTGAATTTTTGTGCAACTGAATTTTAGAACAAGTAATTAGAAAAGAAATGGAATAGAGATAAGAGATGGACGCACCACAATTCCCTAAGGAATTGATAAGCGAGATGAAGACGCCACAAGAAGAGTTAACTTCTTGATAAGTCAGTTTTGGCTCAATCCAGGACCCAAGAGAAACAAGTCTCTCATAATGTGTAAAACACAATTTTTAACATCCAAATTCTATATTTCATTCATGAATTTCGTGCATACATATAGGAGGATGGAAATACATTCAGAAACAGCCCAATAATGGATAGTAATGAGCTTAATTGATAGTGTAACTCCTACACTAATGACTCGACCTTAATTGCACACTAACTAGTGCTTTTAAAGTGGCAGTTACATATCTCCAACAACTCCTAAATGGGTTATTTCAAAAGGCATGCAGCTGCTACAATTATTTGCTTAATTTAAATAAAAAGCTAATGCAACTCACTTAAAATAAATAACACAAAACTAACTAAAATATTTTAGTCCAGATTTTCGTCTTCAACTTCCTGTCCATTTGTCACCATGATAGAAGCCGAATCTGATTAAATTGTGTGAAATACGATTTGTAGAACTTTTTGTAGCCTTTCCAACGCATCAAGAACCATATCAATCGAACTTCTGTAGCTCCTGATTCAGCCAAAACAAGACAAACGGTCATTTCCAACGAATTTCAATAAAGCCCAATTTTGTTCTTCTTTTGTCAAGGGTGGTCATCCTAGTTTCACATCATTCCCTCCCTCTTCTAGGGAATTCGACCTCGAATTTCTAGATCCAATCCCTCCGGGGTCAAAAATAAGCCTAATGGACTCACCACATGTAACTTCCACATTAGAGTAATTTGCAAGTTCATTGGAATGATTAGCTTGCTCCTTTTTACCTTTGGATTCCAAAACATAATTATCTTGCCTCTGTTTCTAGAAAATAAGCCATTTCTTGAGGAAATTCTTCTTCATTCACTTTCTTCTCTTTATGTTCAAGGGAAGAATTGTTAGACCAAAGAAACAACTTATAAGAATTCAAAGAGTTGAAACCATAAAACCACTGAGGAGAAGGAATTAGAGTCACATAATATAATGACTTCCCAAGTGTATTTGAGCACTCATTCTCAAATTTAAGGGTTGCCCATTCGCTCTTCACTCCCTTGTTTTCCACTTGTAATTCACCTTTATTTGATGCATTGCATTCTTCCCCTGGAAGCAATTTACCAAATACATTGGTCGTCTTGTAGGCTTCCTTTATGATATGGTCTACAACCTGTTCCTCAATAGAATTGACACAATTTGGTAAATGGTTAGAATCAAAACAAGTATTCATGATTATTTCCTTCACCACACTTTCTTTTGCCTCTCCCACTTTTGCATTACTCTCATTTTCATTCACCTCTACTTCTTTCTCTAAGCTCTCATTTTTTCCCACACTTTTTTTCTCCCAAATATTTTCTTTGTAGAATTTTCAACTCCTTACTAAACTCTTCAAAATTTTTCTCAAAGCGATCTTGACGTCTTTTTTTCGCTTCCAATTGTTTTCTTCTTATCTCGTTATCCTTCCTCTCATTTTCTTCTCTACACCTTCTTTCTTTTTCTCTCTCTTTTTCCTCTTGCTCTTTCTTTTTTCTATCTAACCTCTCAGCAGTTCTTTTCATCCACATACCAACTTGATATCCCTCGACAACAAATTCATTTCTAGAAGATCCCAACATGTTGCAAACAGAATTTTTTTTCTTTTTTCTTTTTTTGTACAGAATTCTGGACAGAATTGAGATGGAGATGAGATGAACAGAATAAAACAACTTAAGAAAATAAATTCAACCACAACCTTTGCTTTGATACCACTTGATGACTACCAACCTCCATAGTAGCCTTTGAAGCGATCTTAGGTTGAATTTTTGTGCAACTGAATTTTAGAACAAGTAATTAGAAAAGAAATGGAATAGAGATAAGAGATGGACGCACCACAATTCCCTAAGGAATTGATAAGCGAGATGAAGACGCCACAAGAAGAGTTAACTTCTTGATAAGTCAGTTTTGGCTCAATCCAGGACCCAAGAGAAACAAGTCTCTCATAATGTGTAAAACACAATTTTTAACATCCAAATTCTATATTTCATTCATGAATTTCGTGCATACATATAGGAGGATGGAAATACATTCAGAAACAGCCCAATAATGGATAGTAATGAGCTTAATTGATAGTGTAACTCCTACACTAATGACTCGACCTTAATTGCACACTAACTAGTGCTTTTAAAGTGGCAGTTACATATCTCCAACAACTCCTAAATGGGTTATTTCAAAAGGCATGCAGCTGCTACAATTATTTGCTTAATTTAAATAAAAAGCTAATGCAACTCACTTAAAATAAATAACACAAAACTAACTAAAATATTTTAGTCCAGATTTTCGTCTTCAACTTCCTGTCCATTTGTCACCATGATAGAAGCCGAATCTGATTAAATTGTGTGAAATACGATTTGTAGAACTTTTTGTAGCCTTTCCAACGCATCAAGAACCATATCAATCGAACTTCTGTAGCTCCTGATTCAGCCAAAACAAGACAGACCGGTCATTTCCAACGAATTTCAATAAAGCCCAATTTTGTTCTTCTTTTGTCAAGGGTGGTCATCCTAGTTTCACATCATTCCCTTCCTCTTCAAGGGAATTCGACCTCGAATTTCTAGATCCAATCCCTCCGGGGTCAAAAATAAGCCTAATGGACTCACCACATGTAACTTCCACATTAGAGTAATTTGCAAGTTCATTGGAATGATTAGCTTGCTCCTTTTTACCTTTGGATTCCAAAGCATAATTATCTTGCCTCTGTTTTTCTTGAAAATAAGCCATTTCTTGAGGAAATTCTTCTTCATTCACTTTCTTCTCTTTATGTTCAAGGGAAGAATTGTTAGACCAAAGAAACAACTTATAAGAATTCAAAGAGTTGAAACCATAAAACCACTGAGGAGAAGGAATTAGAGTCACATAATATAATGACTTCCCAAGTGTATTTGAGCACTCATTCTCAAATTTAAGGGTTGCCCATTCGCTCTTCACTCCCTTGTTTTCCACTTGCAATTCACCTTTATTTGATGCATTGCATTCTTCCCCTGGAAGCAATTTACCAAATACATTGGTCGTCTTGTAGGCTTCCTTTATGATATGGTCTACAACCTGCTCCTCAATAGAATTGACACAATTTGGTAAATGGTTAGAATCAAAACAAGTATTCATGATTATTTCCTTCACCACACTTTCTTTTGCC
This sequence comes from Calophaca sinica, assembly GCA_037113605.1. Lineage (NCBI taxonomy): Eukaryota > Viridiplantae > Streptophyta > Magnoliopsida > Fabales > Fabaceae > Calophaca > Calophaca sinica. Next base: position 47,137,841 of record CM073737.1, read on the forward strand.
TCTCCCACTTTTGCATTACTCTCATTTTCATTCACCTCTACTTCTTTCTCTAAGCTCTCATTTTTTCCCACACTCTTTTTTCTCCCAAATATTTTCTTTGTAGAATTTTCAACTCCTTACTAAACTCTTCAAAATTTTTCTCAAAGCGATCTTGACGCCTTTTTTCGCTCCAATTGTTTTCTTCTTATCTCGTTATCCTTCCTCTCATTTTCTTCTCTACACCTTCTTTCTTTTTCTCTCTCTTTTTCCTCTTGCTCTTTCTTTTTTCTATCTAACCTCTCAGCAGTTCTTTTCATCCACATACCAACTTGATATCCCTCGACAACAAATTCATTTCTAGAAGATCTCAACATGTTGCAAACAGAATTTTTTTTCTTTTTTTTTTGTACAGAATTGAGATGGAGATGAGATGAACAGAATAAAACAGCTTAAGAAAATAAATTCAACCACAACCTTTGCTTTGATACCACTTGATGACTACCAACCTCCATAGTAGCCTTTGAAGCGATCTTAGGTTGAATTTTTGTGCAACTGAATTTTAGAACAAGTAATTAGAAAAGAAATGGAGTAGAGATAAGAGATGGACGCACCACAATTCCCTAAGGAATTGATAAGCGAGATGAAGACGCCACAAGAAGAGTTAACTTCTTGATAAGTCAGTTTTGGCTCAATCCAGAACCCAAGAGAAACAAGTCTCTCATAATGTGTAAAACACAATTTTTAACATCCAAATTCTATATTTCATTCATGAATTTCGTGCATACATATAGGAGGATGGAAATACATTCAGAAACAGCCCAATAATGGATAGTAATGAGCTTAATTGATAGTGTAACTCCTACACTAATGACTCGACCTTAATTGCACACTAACTAGTGCTTTTAAAGTGGCAGTTACATATCTCCAACAACTCCTAAATGGGTTATTTCAAAAGGCATGCAGCTGCTACAATTATTTGCTTAATTTAAATAAAAAGCTAATGCAACTCACTTAAAATAAATAACACAAAACTAACTAAAATATTTTAGTCCAGATTTTCGTCTTCAACTTCCTGTCCATTTGTCACCATGATAGAAGCCGAATCTGATTAAATTGTGTGAAATACGATTTGTAGAACTTTTTGTAGCCTTTCCAACGCATCAAGAACCATATCAATCGAACTTCTGTAGCTCCTGATTCAGCCAAAACAAGACAGACCGGTCATTTCCAACGAATTTCAATAAAGCCCAATTTTGTTCTTCTTTTGTCAAGGGTGGTCATCCTAGTTTCACATCATTCCCTCCCTCTTCTAGGGAATTCGACCTCGAATTTCTAGATCCAATCCCTCCGGGGTCAAAAATAAGCCTAATGGACTCACCACATGTAACTTCCACATTAGAGTAATTTGCAAGTTCATTGGAATGATTAGCTTGCACCTTTTTACCCTTGGATTCCAAAGCATAATTATCTTGCCCCTGTTTTTCTTGAAAATAAGCCATTTCTTGAGGAAATTCTTCTTCATTCACTTTCTTCTCTTTATGTTCAAGGGAAGAATTGTTAGACCAAAGAAACAACTTATAAGAATTCAAAGAGTTGAAACCATAAAACCACTGAGGAGAAGGAATTAGAGTCACATAATATAACGACTTCCCAAGTGTATTTGAGCACTCATTCTCAAATTTAAGGGTTGGCCATTCGCTCTTCACTCCCTTGTTTTCCACTTGCAATTCACCTTTATTTGATGCATTGCATTCTTCCCATGGAAGCAATTTACCAAATCCATTGGTCGCCTTGTAGGCTTCCTTTATGATATGGTCTACAACATGTTCCTCAATAGAATTGACACAATTTGGTAAATGGTTAGAATCAAAACAAGTATTCATGATTATTTCCTTCACCACACTTTCTTTTGCCTCTCCCACTTTTGCATTACTCTCATTTTCATTCACCTCTACTTCTTTCTCTAAGCTCTCATTTTTTCCCACACTCTTTTTTTCTCCCAAATATTTTCTTTGTAGAATTTTCAACTCCTTACTAAACTCTTCAAAATTTTTCTCAAAGCGATCTTGACGTCTTTTTTTCGCTTCCGATTGTTTTCTTCTTATCTCGTTATCCTCCCTCTCTTTTTCTTCTCCTCTCCTTCTTTCTTTTTCCCTCTCTCTTTCCTCTTGCTCTTTCTTTTTTCTATCTAACCTCTCAGCAGTTCTTTTCATCCACATTCCAACTTGATATCCCTCGACAACAAATTCATTTCTAGAAGATCTCAACATGTTGCAAACAGAATTTTTTTTCTTTTTTTTTTTGTACAGAATTGAGATGGAGATGGGATGAACAGAATAAAACAACTTAAGAAAATAAATTCAACCACAACCTTTGCTTTGATACCACTTGATGACTACCAACCTCCATAGTAGCCTTTGAAGCGATCTTAGGTTGAATTTTTGTGCAACTGAATTTTAGAACAAGTAATTAGAAAAGAAATGGAATAGAGATAAGAGATGGACGCACCACAATTCCCTAAGGAATTGATAAGCGAGATGAAGACGCCACAAGAAGAGTTAACTTCTTGATAAGTCAGTTTTGGCTCAATCCAGGACCCAAGAGAAACAAGTCTCTCATAATGTGTAAAACACAATTTTTAACATCCAAATTCTATATTTCATTCATGAATTTCGTGCATACATATAGGAGGATGGAAATACATTCAGAAACAGCCCAATAATGGATAGTAATGAGCTTAATTGATAGTGTAACTCCTACACTAATGACTCGACCTTAATTGCACACTAACTAGTGCTTTTAAAGTGGCAGTTACATATCTCCAACAACTCCTAAATGGGTTATTTCAAAAGGCATGCAGCTGCTACAATTATTTGCTTAATTTAAATAAAAAGCTAATGCAACTCACTTAAAATAAATAACACAAAACTAACTAAAATATTTTAGTCCAGATTTTCGTCTTCAACTTCCCCTGTCCATTTGTCACCATGATAGAAGCCGAATCTGATTAAATTGTGTGAAATACGATTTGTAGAACTTTTTGTAGCCTTTCCAACGCATCAAGAACCATATCAATCGAACTTCAGAGCTCCTGATTCAGCCAAAACAAGACAGACCTGGCCATTTCCAACGAATTTCAATAAAGCCCAATTTTGTTCTTTCTTTGTCAAGGGTGGTCATCCTAGTTTCACATCATTCCCTCCTCTTCAAGGGAATTCGACCTCAATTTCTAGATCCAATCCCTCCGGGTCAAAAATAAGCCTAATGGACTCACCACATGTAACTTCCACATTAGAGTAATTTGCAAGTTCATTGGAATGATTAGCTTGCTCTTTTTACCTTTGGATTCCAAAGCATAATTATCTTGCCTCTGCTTTTTCTTGAAAATAAGCCATTTCTTGAGGAAATTCTTCTTCATTCACTTTCTTCTCTTTATGTTCAAGGGAAGAATTGTTAGACCAAAGAAACAACTTATAAGAATTCAAAGAGTTGAAACCATAAAACCACTGAGGAGAAGGAATTAGAGTCACATAATATAATGACTTCCCAAGTGTATTTGAGCACTCATTCTCAAATTTAAGGGTTGCCCATTCGCTCTTCACTCCCTTATTTTCCACTTGCAATTCACCTTTATTTGATGCATTGCATTCTACTCCTGGAAGCAATTTACCAAATACATTGGTCGTCTTGTAGGCTTCCTTTATGATATGGTCTACAACCTGTTCCTCAATAGAATTGACACAATTTGGTAAATGGTTAGAATCAAAACAAGTATTCATGATTATTTCCTTCACCACACTTTCTTTTGCGTCTCCCACTTTTGCATTACTCTCATTTTCATTCACCTCTACTTCTTTCTCTAAGCTCTCATTTTTTCCCACACTCTTTTTTTCTCCCAAATATTTTCTTTGTAGAATTTTCAACTCCTTACTAAACTCTTCAAAATTTTTCTCAAAGCGATCTTGACGTCTTTTTTTCGCTTCCAATTGTTTTCTTCTTATCTCGTTATCCTTCCTCTCATTTTCTTCTCTACACCTTCTTTCTTTTTCTCTCTCTTTTTCCTCTTGCTCTTTCTTTTTTCTATCTAACCTCTCAGCAGTTCTTTTCATCCACATACCAACTTGATATCCCTCGACAACAAATTCATTTCTAGAAGATCTCAACATGTTGCAAACAGAATTTTTTTTCTTTTTTTTTTGTACAGAATTGAGATGGAGATGAGATGAACAGAATAAAACAACTTAAGAAAATAAATTCAACCACAACCTTTGCTTTGATACCACTTGATGACTACCAACCTCCATAGTAGCCTTTGAAGCGATCTTAGGTTGAATTTTTGTGCAACTGAATTTTAGAACAAGTAATTAGAAAAGAAATGGAATAGAGATAAGAGATGGACCCACCACAATTCCCTAAGGAATTGATAAGCGAGATGAAGACGCCACAAGAAGAGTTAACTTCTTGATAAGTCAGTTTTGGCTCAATCCAGGACCCAAGAGAAACAAGTCTCTCATAATGTGTAAAACACAATTTTTAACATCCAAATTCTATATTTCATTCATGAATTTCGTGCATACATATAGGAGGATGGAAATACATTCAGAAACAGCCCAATAATGGATAGTAATGAGCTTAATTGATAGTGTAACTCCTACACTAATGACTCGACCTTAATTGCACACTAACTAGTGCTTTTAAAGTGGCAGTTACATATCTCCAACAACTCCTAAATGGGTTATTTCAAAAGGCATGCAGCTGCTACAATTATTTGCTTAATTTAAATAAAAAGCTAATGCAACTCACTTAAAATAAATAACACAAAATTAACTAAAATATTTTAGTCCAGATTTTCGCCTTCAACTTCCTGTCCATTTGTCACCATGATAGAAGCCTAATCTGATTAAATTGTGTGAAATACGATTTGTAGAACTTTTTGTAGCCTTTCCAACGCATCAAGAACCATATCAATCGAACTTCAGAGCTCCCGATTCAGCCAAAACAAGACAGACCTGGCCATTTCCAACGAATTTCAATAAAGCCCAATTTTGTTCTTCTTTGTCAAGGGTGGTCATCCTAGTTTCACATCATTCCCTCCTCTTCAAGGGAATTCGACCTCAATTTCTAGATCCAATCCTCCTGGTCAAAAATAAGCCTAATGGACTCACCACATGTAACTTCCACATTAGAGTAATTTGCAAGTTCATTGGAATGATTAGCTTGCACCTTTTACCTTTGGATTCCAAAGCATAATTATCTTGCCTCTATTTTTCTTGAAAATAAGCCATTTCTTGAGGAAATTCTTCTTCATTCACTTTCTTCTCTTTATGTTCAAGGGAAGAATTGTTAGACCAAAGAAACAACTTATAAGAATTCAAAGAGTTGAAACCATAAAACCACTGAGGAGAAGGAATTAGAGTCACATAATATAATGACTTCCCAAGTGTATTTGAGCACTCATTCTCAAATTTAAGGGTTGCCCATTCGCTCTTCACTCCCTTGTTTTCCACTTGCAATTCACCTTTTTTTGATGCATTGCATTCTTCCCCTGGAAGCAATTTACCAAATACATTGGTCGTCTTGTAGGCTTCCTTTATGATATGGTCTACAACATGTTCCTCAATAGAATTGACACAATTTGGTAAATGGTTAGAATCAAAACAAGTATTGATGATTATTTCCTTCACCACACTTTCTTTTGCCTCTCCCACTTTTGCATTACTCTCATTTTCATTCACCTCTACTTCTTTCTCTAAGCTCTCATTTTTTTCCACACTCTTTTTTTCTCCCAAATATTTTCTTTGTAGAATTTTTGACTCCTTACTAAACTCTTCAAAATTTTTCTCAAAGCGATCTTGACGTCTTTTTTTCGCTTCCAATTGTTTTCTTCCTATCTCGTTATCCTTCCTCTCATTTTCTTCTCTACACCTTCTTTCTTTTTCTCTCTCTCTTTCCTCTTGCTCTTTCTTTTTTCTATCTAACCTCTCAGCAGCTTCTTTTCATCCACATACCAACTTGATATCCCTCGACAACAAATTCATTTCTAGAAGATCTCAACATGTTGCAAACAGAATTTTTTTCTTTTTTTTTTTTTTGTACACTCTGGACAGAATTGAGATGGAGATGAGATGAATGTAATAAAACAACTTAAGAAAATAAATTCAACCACAACCTTTGCTTTGATACCACTTGATGACTACCAACCTCCATAGTAGCCTTTGAAGCGATCTTAGGTTGAATTTTTGTGCAACTGAATTTTAGAACAAGTAATTAGAAAAGAAATGGAATAGAGATAAGAGATGGACGCACCACAATTCCCTAAGGAATTGATAAGTTTAGATGAAGACGCCACAAGAAGAGTTAACTTCTTGATAAGTCAGCTTTGGCTCAATCCAGACCCAAGAGAAACAAGTCTCTCATAATGTGTAAAACACAATTTTTAACATCCAAATTCTATATTTCATTCATGAATTTCGTGCATACATATAGGAGGATGGAAATACATTCAGAAACAGCCCAATAATGGATAGTAATGAGCTTAATTGATAGTGTAACTCCTACACTAATGACTCGACCTTAATTGCACACTAACTAGTGCTTTTAAAGTGGCAGTTACATATCTCCAACAACTCCTAAATGGGTTATTTCAAAAGGCATGCAGCTGCTACAATTATTTGCTTAATTTAAATAAAAAGCTAATGCAACTCACTTAAAATAAATAACACAAAATTAACTAAAATATTTTAGTCCAGATTTTCGCCTTCACCTTCCTGTCCATTTGTCACCATGATAGAAGCCGAATCTGATTAAATTGTGTGAAATACGATTTGTAGAACTTTTTGTAGCCTTTCCAACGCATCAAGAACCATATCAATCGAACTTCAGAGCTCCGATTCAGCCAAAACAAGACAGACCGGCCATTTCCAACTAATTTCAATAAAGCCCAATTTTGTTCTTCTTTGTCAAGGGTGGTCATCCTAGTTTCACATCATTCCTCCTCTTCAAGGGAATTCGACCTCAATTTCTAGATCCAATCCTCCGGTCAAAAATAAGCCTAATGCACTCACCACATGTAACTTCCACATTAGAGTAATTTGCAAGTTCATTGGAATGATTAGCTTGCACCTTTTACCTTTGGATTCCAAAGCATAATTATCTTGCCTCTGCTTTTTCTTGAAAATAAGCCATTTCTTGAGGAAATTCTTCTTCATTCACTTTCTTCTCTTTATGTTCAAGGGAAGAATTGTTAGACCAAAGAAACAACTTATAAGAATTCAAAGAGTTGAAACCATAAAACCACTGAGGAGAAGGAATTAGAGTCACATAATATAATGACTTCCCAAGTGTATTTGAGCACTCATTCTCAAATTTAAGGGTTGGCCATTCGCTCTTCACTCCCTTGTTTTCCACTTGCAATTCACCTTTATTTGATGCATTGCATTCTTCCCCTGGAAGCAATTTACCAAATACATTGGTCGTCTTGTAGGCTTCCTTTATGATATGGTCTACAACCTGTTCCTCAATAGAATTGACACAATTTGGTAAATGGTTAGAATCAAAACAAGTATTCATGATTATTTCCTTCACCACACTTTCTTTTGCCTCTCCCACTTTTGCATTACTCTCATTTTCATTCACCTCTACTTCTTTCTCTAAGCTCTCATTTTTTTTCCACACTCTTTTTTTCTCCCAAATATTTTCTTTGTAGAATTTTCAACTCCTTACTAAACTCTTCAAAATTTTTCTCAAAGCGATCTTGACGTCTTTTTTTCGCTTCCAATTGTTTTCTTCTTATCTCGTTATCCTTCCTCTCATTTTCTTCTCTACACCTTCTTTCTTTTTCTCTCTCTTTTTCCTCTTGCTCTTTCTTTTTCTATCTAACCTCTCAGCAGTTCTTTTCATCCACATACCAACTTGATATCCCTCGACAACAAATTCATTTCTAGAAGATCTCAACATGTTGCAAACAGAATTTTTTTTCTTTTTTTTTTTTTTTGCACTGGATGTAATTGAGATGGAGATGAGATGAACAGAATAAAACAACTTAAGAAAATAAATTCAACCACAACCTTTGCTTTGATACCACTTGATGACTACCAACCTCCATAGTAGCCTTTGAAGCGATCTTAGGTTGAATTTTTGTGCAACTGAATTTTAGAACAAGTAATTAGAAAAGAAATGGAATAGAGATAAGAGATGGACGCACCACAATTCCCTAAGGAATTGATAAGCTTAGATGAAGACGCCACAAGAAGAGTTAACTTCTTGATAAGTCAGTTTTGGCTCAATCCAGATCCCAAGAGAAACAAGTCTCTCATAATGTGTAAAACACAATTTTTAACATCCAAATTCTATATTTCATTCATGAATTTCGTGCATACATATAGGAGGATGGAAATACATTCAGAAACAGCCCAATAATGGATAGTAATGAGCTTAATTGATAGTGTAACTCCTACACTAATGACTCGACCTTAATTGCACACTAACTAGTGCTTTTAAAGTGGCAGTTACATATCTCCAACAACTCCTAAATGGGTTATTTCAAAAGGCATGCAGCTGCTACAATTATTTGCTTAATTTAAATAAAAAGCTAATGCAACTCACTTAAAATAAATAACACAAAATTAACTAAAATATTTTAGTCCAGATTTTCGCCTTCAACTTCCTGTCCATTTGTCACCATGATAGAAGCCGAATCTGATTAAATTGTGTGAAATACGATTTGTAGAACTTTTTGTAGCCTTTCCAACGCATCAAGAACCATATAAATCGAACTTCAGAGCTCCCGATTCAGCCAAAACAAGACAGACCTGGCCATTTCCAACGAATTTCAATAAAGCCCAATTTTGTTCTTTCTTTGTCAAGGGTGGTCATCCTAGTTTCACATCATTCCTCCTCTTCAAGGGAATTCGACCTCAATTTCTAGATCCAATCCCTCCGGGTCAAAAATAAGCCTAATGGACTCACCACATGTAACTTCCACATTAGAGTAATTTGCAAGTTCATTGGAATGATTAGCTTGCACCTTTTACCTTTGGATTCCAAAGCATAATTATCTTGCCTCTGCTTTTTCTTGAAAATAAGCCATTTCTTGAGGAAATTCTTCTTCATTCACTTTCTTCTCTTTATGTTCAAGGGAAGAATTGTTAGACCAAAGAAACAACTTATAAGAATTCAAAGAGTTGAAACCATAAAACCACTGAGGAGAAGGAATTAGAGTCACATAATATAATGACTTCCCAAGTGTATTTGAGCACTCATTCTCAAATTTAAGGGTTGGCCATTCGCTCTTCACTCCCTTGTTTTCCACTTGCAATTCACCTTTATTTGATGCATTGCATTCTTCCCCTGGAAGAAATTTACCAAATACATTGGTCGTCTTGTAGGCTTCCTTTATGATATGGTCTACAACCTGTTCCTCAATAGAATTGACACAATTTGGTAAATGGTTAGAATCAAAACAAGTATTCATGATTATTTCCTTCACCACACTTTCTTTTGCCTCTCCCACTTTTGCATTACTCTCATTTTCATTCACCTCTACTTCTTTCTCTAAGCTCTCATTTTTTCTCCCAAATATTTTCTTTGTAGAATTTTCAACTCCCTACTAAACTCTTCAAAATTTTTCTCAAAGCGATCTTGACGTCTTTTTTTCGCTTCCAATTGTTTTCTTCTTATCTCGTTATCCGTCCTCTCATTTTCTTCTCTACACCTTCTTTCTTTTTCTCTCTCTCTCTTTTTCCTCTTGCTCTTTCTTTTTTCTATCTAACCTCTCAGCAGTTCTTTTCATCCACATACCAACTTGATATCCCTCGACAACAAATTCATTTCTAGAAGATCTCAACATGTTGCAAACAGAATTTTTTTTCTTTTTTTTTTTGTACAGAATTCTGGACAGAATTGAGATGGAGATGAGATGAACAGAATAAAACAACTTAAGAAAATAAATTCAACCACAACCTTTGCTTTGATACCACTTGATGACTACCAACCTCCATAGTAGCCTTTGAAGCGATCTTAGGTTGAATTTTTGTGCAACTGAATTTTAGAACAAGTAATTAGAAAAGAAATGGAATAGAGATAAGAGATGGACGCACCACAATTCCCTAAGGAATTGATAAGCGAGATGAAGACGCCACAAGAAGAGTTAACTTCTTGATAAGTCAGTTTTGGCTCAATCCAGAACCCAAGAGAAACAAGTCTCTCATAATGTGTAAAACACAATTTTTAACATCCAAATTCTATATTTCATTCATGAATTTCGTGCATACATATAGGAGGATGGAAATACATTCAGAAACAGCCCAATAATGGATAGTAATGAGCTTAATTGATAGTGTAACTCCTACACTAATGACTCGACCTTAATTGCACACTAACTAGTGCTTTTAAAGTGGCAGTTACATATCTCCAACAACTCCTAAATGGGTTATTTCAAAAGGCATGCAGCTGCTACAATTATTTGCTTAATTTAAATAAAAAGCTAATGCAACTCACTTAAAATAAATAACACAAAATTAACTAAAATATTTTAGTCCAGATTTTCGCCTTCAACTTCCTGTCCATTTGTCACCATGATAGAAGCCGAATCTGATTAAATTGTGTGAAATACGATTTGTAGAACTTTTTGTAGCCTTTCCAACGCATCAAGAACCATATCAATCGAACTTCAGAGCTCCCGATTCAGCCAAAACAAGACAGACCTGGCCATTTCCAACGAATTTCAATAAAGCCCAATTTTGTTCTTTCTTTGTCAAGGGTGGTCATCCTAGTTTCACATCATTCCCTCCTCTTCAAGGGAATTCGACTCTAATTTCTAGATCCAATCCCTCCGGGGTCAAAAATAAGCCTAATGGACTCACCACATGTAACTTCCACATTAGAGTAATTTGCAAGTTCATTGGAATGATTAGCTTGCACCTTATTACCTTTGGATTCCAAAACATAATTATCTTGCCTCTGTTTTTCTTGAAAATAAGCCATTTCTTGAGGAAATTCTTCTTCATTCACTTTCTTCTCTTTATGTTCAAGGGAAGAATTGTTAGACCAAAGAAACAACTTATAAGAATTCAAAGAGTTGAAACCATAAAACCACTGAGGAGAAGGAATTAGAGTCACATAATATAATGACTTGCCAAGTGTATTTGACCACTGATTCTCAAATTTAAGGGTTGGCCATTCGCTTCTTCACTCCCTTGGTTTGCACTTGCAATTCACCTTTATTTGATGCATTGCATTCTTCCCCTGGAAGCAATTTACCAAATACATTGGTCGGCTTGTAGGCTTCCTTTATGATATGGTCTACAACCTGGTCCTCAATAGAATTGACACAATTTGGTAAATGGTTAGAATCAAAACAAGTATTCATGATTATTTCCTTCACCACACTTTCTTTTGCCTCTCCCACTTTTGCATTACTCTCATTTTCATTCACCTCTACTTCTTTCTCTAAGCTCTCATTTTTTCCCACACTCTTTTTTTCTCCCAAATATTTTCTTTGTAGAATTTTCAACTCCTTACTAAACTCTTCAAAATTTTTCTCAAAGCGATCTTGACGTCTTTTTTTCGCTTCCAATTGTTTTCTTCTTATCTCGTATCCCTCCCTTTCATTTTCTTCTCTACACCTTCTTTCTTTTTCTCTCTCTCTTTCCTCTTGCTCTTTCTTTTTTCTATCTAACCTCTCAGCAGTTCTTTTCATCCACATTCCAACTTGATATCCCTCGACAACAAATTCATTTCTAGAAGATCTCAACATGTTGCAAACAGAATTTTTTTTCTTTTTTTTTTGTACAGAATTGAGATGGAGATGAGATGAACAGAATAAAACAACTTAAGAAAATAAATTCAACCACAACCTTTGCTTTGATACCACTTGATGAATACCAACCTCTATAGTAGCCTTTGAAGCGATCTTAGGTTGAATTTTTGTGCAACTGAATTTTAGAACAAGTAATTAGAAAAGAAATGGAATAGAGATAAGAGATGGACGCACCACAATTCCCTAAGGAATTGATAAGCGAGATGAAGACGCCACAAGAAGAGTTAACTTCTTGATAAGTCAGTTTTGGCTCAATCCAGAACCCAAGAGAAACAAGTCTCTCATAATGTGTAAAACACAATTTTTAACATCCAAATTCTATATTTCATTCATGAATTTCGTGCATACATATAGGAGGATGGAAATACATTCAGAAACAGCCCAATAATGGATAGTAATGAGCTTAATTGATAGTGTAACTCCTACACTAATGACTCGACCTTAATTGCACACTAACTAGTGCTTTTAAAGTGGCAGTTACATATCTCCAACAACTCCTAAATGGGTTATTTCAAAAGGCATGCAGCTGCTACAATTATTTGCTTAATTTAAATAAAAAGCTAATGCAACTCACTTAAAATAAATAACACAAAATTAACTAAAATATTTTAGTCCAGATTTTCGCCTTCAACTTCCTGTCCATTTGTCACCATGATAGAAGCCTAATCTGATTAAATTGTGTGAAATACGATTTGTAGAACTTTTTGTAGCCTTTCCAACGCATCAAGAACCATATCAATCGAACTTCAGAGCTCCCGATTCAGCCAAAACAAGACAGACCTGGCCATTTCCAACGAATTTCAATAAAGCCCAATTTTGTTCTTCTTTGTCAAGGGTGGTCATCCTAGTTTCACATCATTCCTCCCTCTTCAAGGGAATTCGACTCTAATTTCTAGGATCCAATCCCTCCGGGTCAAAAATAAGCCTAATGGACTCACCACATGTAACTTCCACATTAGAGTAATTTGCAAGTTCATTGGAATGATTAGCTTGCTCTTTTACCTTTGGATTCCAAAGCATAATTATCTTGCCTCTTTTTCTTAAAAATAAGCCATTTCTTGAGGAAATTCTTCTTCATTCACTTTCTTCTCTTTATGTTCAAGGGAAGAATTGTTAGACCAAAGAAACAACTTATAAGAATTCAAAGAGTTGAAACCATAAAACCACTGAGGAGAAGGAATTAGAGTCACATAATATAATGACTTCCCAAGTGTATTTGAGCACTCATTCTCAAATTTAAGGGTTGGCCATTCGCTTCTTCACTCCCTTGTTTTCCACTTGCAATTCACCTTTATTTGATGCATTGCATTCTTCCCCTGGAAGCAATTTACCAAATACATTGGTCGTCTTGTAGGCTTCCTTTATGATATGGTCTACAACCTGGTCCTCAATAGAATTGACACAATTTGGTAAATGGTTAGAATCAAAACAAGTATTCATGATTATTTCCTTCACCACACTTTCTTTTGCCTCTCCCACTTTTGCATTACTCTCATTTTCATTCACCTCTACTTCTTTCTCTAAGCTCTCATTTTTTCCCACACTCTTTTTTTCTCCCAAATATTTTCTTTGTAGAATTTTCAACTCCTTACTAAACTCTTCAAAATTTTTCTCAAAGCGATCTTGACGTCTTTTTTTCGCTTCCAATTGTTTTCTTCTTATCTCGTTATCCTTCCTCTCATTTTCTTCTCTACACCTTCTTTCTTTTTCTCTCTTTTTCCTCTTGCTCTTTCTTTTTTCTATCTAACCTCTCAGCAGTTCTTTTCATCCACATACCAACTTGATATCCCTCGACAACAAATTCATTTCTAGAAGATCTCAACATGTTGCAAACAGAATTTTTTTTTTTTTTTGTACAGAATTCTGGACAGAATTGAGATGGAGATGAGATGAACAGAATAAAACAACTTAAGAAAATAAATTCAACCACAACCTTTGCTTTGATACCACTTGATGACTACCAACCTCCATAGTAGCCTTTGAAGCGATCTTAGGTTGAATTTTTGTGCAACTGAATTTTAGAACAAGTAATTAGAAAAGAAATGGAATAGAGATAAGAGATGGACGCACCACAATTCCCTAAGGAATTGATAAGCGAGATGAAGACGCCACAAGAAGAGTTAACTTCTTGATAAGTCAGTTTTGGCTCAATCCAGGACCCAAGAGAAACAAGTCTCTCATAATGTGTAAAACACAATTTTTAACATCCAAATTCTATATTTCATTCATGAATTTCATGCATACATATAGGAGGATGGAAATACATTCAGAAACAGCCCAATAATGGATAGTAATGAGCTTAATTGATAGTGTAACTCCTACACTAATGACTCGACCTTAATTGCACACTAACTAGTGCTTTTAAAGTGGCAGTTACATATCTCCAACAACTCCTAAATGGGTTATTTCAAAAGGCATGCAGCTGCTACAATTATTTGCTTAATTTAAATAAAAAGCTAATGCAACTCACTTAAAATAAATAACACAAAATTAACTAAAATATTTTAGTCCAGATTTTCGCCTTCAACTTCCTGTCCATTTGTCACCATGATAGAAGCCGAATCTGATTAAATTGTGTGAAATACGATTTGTAGAACTTTTTGTAGCCTTTCCAACGCATCAAGAACCATATCAATCGAACTTCAGAGCTCCCGATTCAGCCAAAACAAGACAGACCTGGCCATTTCCAACGAATTTCAATAAAGCCCAATTTTGTTCTTCTTTTGTCAAGGGTGGTCATCCTAGTTTCACATCATTCCCTCCCTCTTCAACGGAATTCGACCTCGAATTTCTAGATCCAATCCCTCCGGGGTCAAAAATAAGCCTAATGGACTCACCACATGTAACTTCCACATTAGAGTAATTTGCAAGTTCATTGGAATGATTAGCTTGCTCCTTTTTACCTTTGGATTCCAAAGCATAATTATCTTGCCTCTGTTTTTCTTGAAAATAAGCCATTTCTTGAGGAAATTCTTCTTCATTCACTTTCTTCTCTTTACGTTCAAGGGAAGAATTGTTAGACCAAAGAAACAACTTATAAGAATTCAAAGAGTTGAAACCATAAAACCACTGAGCAGAAGGAATTAGAGTCACATAATATAATGACTTCCCAAGTGTATTTGAGCACTCATTCTCAAATTTAAGGGTTGCCCATTCGCTCTTCACTCCCTTATTTTCCACTTGCAATTCACCTTTATTTGATGCATTGCATTCTTCCCCTGGAAGCAATTTACCAAATACATTGGTCGTCTTGTAGGCTTCCTTTATGATATGGTCTACAACCTGTTCCTCAATAGAATTGACACAATTTGGTAAATGGTTAGAATCAAAACAAGTATTCATGATTATTTCCTTCACCACACTTTCTTCGCCTCTCCCACTTTTGCATTACTCTCATTTTCATTCACCTCTACTTCTTTCTCTAAGCTCTCATTTTTTTTTCCACACTCTTTTTTTCTCCCAAATATTTTCTTTGTAGAATTTTCAACTCCTTACTAAACTCTTCAAAATTTTTCTCAAAGCGATCTTGACGTCTTTTTTTCGCTTCCAATTGTTTTCTTCTTATCTCGTTATCCTTCCTCTCATTTTCTTCTCTACACCTTCTTTCTTTTTCTCTCTCTTTTTCCTCTTGCTCTTTCTTTTTTCTATCTAACCTCTCAGCAGGTCTTTTCATCCACATACCAACTTGATATCCCTCGACAACAAATTCATTTCTAGAAGATCTCAACATGTTGCAAACAGAATTTTTTTTCTTTTTTTTTTTTGTACAGAATTGAGATGGAGATGAGATGAACAGAATAAAACAACTTAAGAAAATAAATTCAACCACAACCTTTGCTTTGATACCACTTGATGACTACCAACCTCCATAGTAGCCTTTGAAGCGATCTTAGGTTGAATTTTTGTGCAACTGAATTTTAGAACAAGTAATTAGAAAAGAAATGGAATAGAGATAAGAGATGGACGCACCACAATTCCCTAAGGAATTGATAAGCGAGATGAAGACGCCACAAGAAGAGTTAACTTCTTGATAAGTCAGTTTTGGCTCAATCCAGAACCCAAGAGAAACAAGTCTCTCATAATGTGTAAAACACAATTTTTAACATCCAAATTCTATATTTCATTCATGAATTTCGTGCATACATATAGGAGGATGGAAATACATTCAGAAACAGCCCAATAATGGATAGTAATGAGCTTAATTGATAGTGTAACTCCTACACTAATGACTCGACCTTAATTGCACACTAACTAGTGCTTTTAAAGTGGCAGGTACATATCTCCAACAACTCCTAAATGGGTTATTTCAAAAGGCATGCAGCTGCTACAATTATTTGCTTAATTTAAATAAAAAGCTAATGCAACTCACTTAAAATAAATAACACAAAATTAACTAAAATATTTTAGTCCAGATTTTCGTCTTCAACTTCCTGTCCATTTGTCACCATGATAGAAGCCGAATCTGATTAAATTGTGTGAAATACGATTTGTAGAACTTTTTGTAGCCTTTCCAACGCATCAAGAACCATATCAATCGAACTTCAGAGCTCCCGATTCAGCCAAAACAAGACAGACCTGGCCATTTCCAACGAATTTCAATAAAGCCCAATTTTGTTCTTCTTTTGTCAAGGGTGGTCATCCTAGTTTCACATCATTCCCTCCCTCTTCTAGGGAATTCGACCTCGAATTTCTAGATCCAATCCCTCCGGGGTCAAAAATAAGCCTAATGGACTCACCACATGTAACTTCCACATTAGAGTAATTTGCAAGTTCATTGGAATGATTAGCTTGCACCTTTTTACCTTTGGATTCCAAAGCATAATTACCTTGCCTCTGTTTTTCTTGAAAATAAGCCATTTCTTGAGGAAATTCTTCTTCATTCACTTTCTTCTCTTTATGTTCAAGGGAAGAATTGTTAGACCAAAGAAACAACTTATAAGAATTCAAAGAGTTGAAACCATAAAACCACTGAGGAGAAGGAATTAGAGTCACAAATATAACGACTTCCCAAGTGTATTTGAGCACTCATTCTCAAATTTAAGGGTTGGCCATTCGCTCTTCACTCCCTTGTTTTCCACTTGCAATTCACCTTTATTTGATGCATTGCATTCTTCCCCTGGAAGCAATTTACCAAATACATTGGTCGTCTTGTAGGCTTCCTTTATGATATGGTCTACAACCTGTTCCTCAATAGAATTGACACAATTTGGTAAATGGTTAGAATCAAAACAAGTATTCATGATTATTTCCTTCACCACACTTTCTTTTGCCTCTCCCACTTTTGCATTACTCTCATTTTCATTCACCTCTACTTCTTTCTCTAAGCTCTCATTTTTTCCCACACTCTTTTTTTCTCCCAAATATTTTCTTTGTAGAATTTTCAACTCCTTACTAAACTCTTCAAAATTTTTCTCAAAGCGATCTTGACGTCTTTTTTTCGCTTCCAATTGTTTTCTTCTTATCTCGTTATCCTTCCTCTCATTTTCTTCTCTACACCTTCTTTCTTTTTCTCTCTTTTTCCTCTTGCTCTTTCTTTTTTCTATCTAACCTCTCAGCAGTTCTTTTCATCCACATACCAACTTGATATCCCTCGACAACAAATTCATTTCTAGAAGATCTCAACATGTTGCAAACAGAATTTTTTTTCTTTTTTTCTTTTTGTACAGAATTGAGATGGAGATGAGATGAACAGAATAAAACAGCTTAAGAAAATAAATTCAACCACAACCTTTGCTTTGATACCACTTGATGACTACCAACCTCCATAGTAGCCTTTGAAGCGATCTTAGGTTGAATTTTTGTGCAACTGAATTTTAGAACAAGTAATTAGAAAAGAAATGGAGTAGAGATAAGAGATGGACGCACCACAATTCCCTAAGGAATTGATAAGTTTAGATGAAGACGCCACAAGAAGAGTTAACTTCTTGATAAGTCAGCTTTGGCTCAATCCAGACCCAAGAGAAACAAGTCTCTCATAATGTGTAAAACACATTTTTTAACATCCAAATTATATATGTCAATCATGAATTTCTGTGCATACATATAGGAGGATGGAAATACATTCAGAAACAGCCCAATAATGGATAGTAATGAGCTTAATTGATAGTGTAACTCCTACACTAATGACTCGACCTTAATTGCACACTAACTAGTGCTTTTAAAGTGGCAGTTACATATCTCCAACAACTCCTAAATGGGTTATTTCAAAAGGCATGCAGCTGCTACAATTATTTGCTTAATTTAAATAAAAAGCTAATGCAACTCACTTAAAATAAATAACACAAAATTAACTAAAATATTTTAGTCCAGATTTTCGTCTTCAACTTCCTGTCCATTGGTCACCATGATAGAAGCCGAATCTGATTAAATTGTGTGAAATACGATTTGTAGAACTTTTTGTAGCCTTTCCAACGCAGCAAGAACCATATCAATCGAACTTCTGCAGCTCCTGATTCAGCCAAAACAAGACAGACCTGGCCATTTCCAACGAATTTCAATAAAGCCCAATTTTGTTCTTCTTTGTCAAGGGTGGTCATCCTAGTTTCACATCATTCCCTCCTCTTCAAGGGAATTCGACCTCAATTTCTAGATCCAATCCTCCGGGTCAAAAATAAGCCTAATGGACTCACCACATGTAACTTCCACATTAGAGTAATTTGCAAGTTCATTGGAATGATTAGCTTGCACCTTTTTACCTTTGGATTCCAAAGCATAATTATCTTGCCTCTGTTTTTCTTGAAAATAAGCCATTTCTTGAGGAAATTCTTCTTCATTCACTTTCTTCTCTTTATGTTCAAGGGAAGAATTGTTAGACCAAAGAAACAACTTATAAGAATTCAAAGAGTTGAAACCATAAAACCACTGAGGAGAAGGAATTAGAGTCACATAATATAATGACTTCCCAAGTGTATTTGAGCACTCATTCTCAAATTTAAGGGTTGCCCATTCGCTCTTCACTCCCTTGTTTTCCACTTGCAATTCACCTTTATTTGATGCATTGCATTCTTCCCCTGGAAGCAATTTACCAAATACATTGGTCGTCTTGTAGGCTTCCTTTATGATATGGTCTACAACCTGTTCCTCAATAGAATTGACACAATTTGGTAAATGGTTAGAATCAAAACAAGTATTCATGATTATTTCCTTCACCACACTTTCTTTTGCCTCTCCCACTTTTGCATTACTCTCATTTTCATTCACCTCTACTTCTTTCTCTAAGCTCTCATTTTTTCCCACACTCTTTTTTTCTCCCAAATATTTTCTTTGTAGAATTTTCAACTCCTTACTAAACTCTTCAAAATTTTTCTCAAAGCGATCTTGACGTCTTTTTTCGCTTCCAATTGTTTTCTTCTTATCTCGTTATCCTTCCTCTCATTTTCTTCTCTACACCTTCTTTCTTTTTCTCTCTCTTTTTCCTCTTGCTCTTTCTTTTTTCTATCTAACCTCTCAGCAGGTCTTTTCATCCACATACCAACTTGATATCCCTCGACAACAAATTCATTTCTAGAAGATCTCAACATGTTGCAAACAGAATTTTTTTTCTTTTTTTTTTTTGTACAGAATTCTGGACAGAATTGAGATGGAGATGAGATGAACAGAATAAAACAACTTAAGAAAATAAATTCAACCACAACCTTTGCTTTGATACCACTTGATGACTACCAACCTCCATAGTAGCCTTTGAAGCGATCTTAGGTTGAATTTTTGTGCAACTGAATTTTAGAACAAGTAATTAGAAAAGAAATGGAATAGAGATAAGAGATGGACGCACCACAATTCCCTAAGGAATTGATAAGCGAGATGAAGACGCCACAAGAAGAGTTAACTTCTTGATAAGTCAGTTTTGGCTCAATCCAGAACCCAAGAGAAACAAGTCTCTCATAATGTGTAAAACACAATTTTTAACATCCAAATTCTATATTTCATTCATGAATTTCGTGCATACATATAGGAGGATGGAAATACATTCAGAAACAGCCCAATAATGGATAGTAATGAGCTTAATTGATAGTGTAACTCCTACACTAATGACTCGACCTTAATTGCACACTAACTAGTGCTTTTAAAGTGGCAGTTACATATCTCCAACAACTCCTAAATGGGTTATTTCAAAAGGCATGCAGCTGCTACAATTATTTGCTTAATTTAAATAAAAAGCTAATGCAACTCACTTAAAATAAATAACACAAAATTAACTAAAATATTTTAGTCCAGATTTTCGCCTTCAACTTCCTGTCCATTTGTCACCATGATAGAAGCCGAATCTGATTAAATTGTGTGAAATACGATTTGTAGAACTTTTTGTAGCCTTTCCAACGCATCAAGAACCATATCAATCGAACTTCTGTAGCTCCTGATTCAGCCAAAACAAGACAGACCGGTCATTTCCAACGAATTTCAATAAAGCCCAATTTTGTTCTTCTTTTGTCAAGGGTGGTCATCCTAGTTTCACATCATTCCTCCTCTTCAAGGAATTCGACTCTAATTTCTAGATCCAATCCTCCGGGTCAAAAATAAGCCTAATGGACTCACCACATGTAACTTCCACATTAGAGTAATTTGCAAGTTCATTGGAATGATTAGCTTGCTCCTTTACCTTTGGATTCCAAAGCATAATTATCTTGCCTCTGTTTTTCTTGAAAATAAGCCATTTCTTGAGGAAATTCTTCTTCATTCACTTTCTTCTCTTTATGTTCAAGGGAAGAATTGTTAGACCAAAGAAACAACTTATAAGAATTCAAAGAGTTGAAACCATAAAACCACTGAGGAGAAGGAATTAGAGTCACAAAATATAATGACTTCCCAAGTGTATTTGAGCACTCATTCTCAAATTTAAGGGTTGCCCATTCGCTCTTCACTCCCTTGTTTTCCACTTGCAATTCACCTTTATTTGATGCATTGCATTCTTCCCCTGGAAGCAATTTACCAAATACATTGGTCGTCTTGTAGGCTTCCTTTATGATATGGTCTACAACCTGTTCCTCAATAGAATTGACACAATTTGGTAAATGGTTAGAATCAAAACAAGTATTCATGATTATTTCCTTCACCACACTTTCTTTTGCCTCTCCCACTTTTGCATTACTCTCATTTTCATTCACCTCTACTTCTTTCTCTAAGCTCTCATTTTTTTCCACACTCTTTTTTTCTCCCAAATATTTTCTTTGTAGAATTTTCAACTCCTTACTAAACTCTTCAAAATTTTTCTCAAAGCGATCTTGACGTCTTTTTTTCGCTTCCAATTGTTTTCTTCTTATCTCGTTATCCTTCCTCTCATTTTCTTCTCTACACCTTCTTTCTTTTTCTCTCTCTCTTTCCTCTTGCTCTTTCTTTTTTCTATCTAACCTCTCAGCAGTTCTTTTCATCCACATTCCAACTTGATATCCCTCGACAACAAATTCATTTCTAGAAGATCTCAACATGTTGCAAACAGAATTTTTTTTCTTTTTTTTTTGTACAGAATTGAGATGGAGATGAGATGAACAGAATAAAACAACTTAAGAAAATAAATTCAACCACAACCTTTGCTTTGATACCACTTGATGACTACCAACCTCCATGGTAGTTGGAGGATGTGCACTGATTGTAGAGCCATCAACAACATCACCATCAAATATAGGCATCCTATTCCCAGGTTAGATGATTTGCTTGATGAACTATTTGGTGCATGCTTATTTTCAAAAATTGATTTGAAAAGTGGGTATCATCAAATTAGAATAAGGGAAGGGGATGAATGGAAAACTGCTTTCAAAACAAAATTTGGTTTGTATGAATGGTTGGTTATGCCTTTTGGCTTAACTAATGCACCTAGTACTTTCATGAGATTAATGAACCATGTTTTGAGGGAATTTTTGGGTAAGTTTGTTGTTGTATATTTTGATGATATCTTGATATATAGCAAAAGCTTAGATGACCATTACAATCATTTGAGGGCTGTTATGCATGTGCTTAGAAAAGATAAATTGTATGCAAACATGGAAAAATGCATATTTTGCACTCGATCATGTAGTCTTCTTAGGATTTGTTATAAATGCTAAGGGTGTGCATGTTGATGAAGAGAAAATAAAAGCAATTCAAGAGTGGCCAACTCCCAAAATGTGACTGATGTTAGGAGTTTTCATGGCTTAGCTAGTTTCTATAGGAGGTTTGTGAAAGATTTCAGTACTCTAGCTGCACCTCTTAATGAAATTGTAAAAAAGATGTGGGGTTTAAGTGGGGAAAAACAAGAGCATGCATTCTCTGCTCTTAAGGAAAAGCTCACTCATGCACCAATACTTTCATTGCCTAATTTTGCAAAATCTTTTGAAATTGAGTGTGATGCTTCTAATGTTGGCATTGGGGCTGTTCTTATGCAAGAAGGGCATCCCATTGCTTTCTTTAGCGAAAAATTGAATGGGACTGCTCTTAATTATTCCACTTATGACAAAGAGTTGTATGCCTTGGTAAGGGCTTTACAAACTTGGCGCACTATCTTTTGCCAAAAGAATTTGTCATTCATAGTGATCATGAGTCCTTGAAGCATCTTAAAGGACAAGGCAAGCTGAATAAGAGGCATGCCAAATGGGTTGAATTTTTGGAGCAATTTCCTTATGTGATCAAGCATAAGAAGGGTAAGAGCAATGTAGTGGCTGATGCGCTTTCAAGGAGGTATGTGCTACTTTCTACCCTTGAAACTAAATTTTTTGGTCTTGAACACATTAAGGATTTGTATGAACATGACCCTGATTTCTCCTCTAAATATGCTAAATGTGTGCATGCTGCCCAAAATGGATACTTTAGGCACAATGACTATTTGTTTAAAGAAAAAAAATTATGTGTGCCAAAAGGATCCATAAGAGAACTACTTGTAAAAGAGGCTCATGAGGGGGGATTAATGGGTCATTTTGGGGTTCAAAAGACTTTAGACATGCTGAATGAACATTTTTATTGGCCACATATGAAAGTTAATGTGCATAAATTTTGTGACCGATGCATTGTTTGTAAAAAGTCTAAGTCTAAGGTAATGCCCCATGGTCTTTATACTCCATTGCCTATTCCTGATTCTCCTTGGATAGATTTGTCTATGGATTTTGTGTTAGGGTTGCCACGGACAAGGAGTGGCAAGGATTCCATTTTTGTGGTTGTTGACAGGTTTTCCAAAATGGCACACTTCATACCATGCAAAAAGGTTGATGATGCTTGCCATGTTGCTGACTTGTTCTTTAAGGAGGTGGTGCACCTCCATGGGCTGCCTAGGAGCATTGTTTCAGATCATGACACAAAATTCCTAAGTCACTTCTGGAGGACCTTATGGGGTAAGCTAGGCACAAAGCTTCTTTCCTCCACCACTTATCGTCCTCAACGGGATGGACAAACTGAGGTAGTAAATCGACCTCTTTCTTCTCTTCTTAGAGCTGTGATTAAAAAGAATATCAAGTCTTGGGAAGAGTGTTTGCCTCATGTGGAGTTTGCATATAATAGAGTTGTCCATAGTACTACACAACATTCCCCATTTGAGATTGTCTATGGGTTTAACCCTTTAACTCCTCTTGATTTGTTGCCATTATCGACACTTCGCTTTAAAACACAAAGATGGAAAAGCTAAGGCTGAATATGTGAAGAAGTTACATGAGCAATGTAAAGGCTCAAATTGAGAAGAGAATCAAAGCTATGCCAAATATGCCAACAAAGGAAGAAAAAGGGTGGTATTTGAACCTGGAGATTGGGTTTGGGTACACATGAGGAAGGAAAGGTTTCCTTCACAAAGGAAATCAAAGCTCCAGCCAAGAGGGGATGGACCATTCCAAGTGCTTTCCAAAATCAATGATAATGCTTATAAAATAGCATTACCAGGTGAGTTTGGTGTTAGTGCTACTTTTAATGTGGCTGACTTGTCTCCTTTTGATGTAGGTGAAGAAGATGTCAATTCGAGGTCGAATTCACTTAAAGAAGGAGGGGATGATGAGGACATAAAGAGCAAGGATGATCAAGTCCTACAAGGGCTGGGAGGTCCTATGACAAGGGCACGTGCTAAAAGAGCTAAGGAGGCCTTGAACCTTTTGGTGATCCAAATGTTTAAGGAGAGCCCAATACTTGAAGACTTAAAGCCCAAATTGGTCTATTGCATAGATGGGCCAATAGATGGCGCATGACCCAATGTCATGCATTATTTTAAGTTGTTTTGGTGTGTTTAAAATTGAATAAATTGTTGGGCTGAACTCTTTAATTTTGCGCTAGAGCCCAACAATTAGTTTGTTTGGTTTCTTGCATTTTCTTTATTTGGAGTATGTTTTTCTATGGCCTTTTAATTGAGGAAAACAAATAATTCAGCTACACTAAAGCTGAATGAAGGCGCCATCAAGAGGGGGAAAGAAACTAATGAAGACTCATGAATGCACAAGACAAAGAATTGAAGAGCATCAATGCATTGTTTCACCTTTAATGCTTAGTAGTTACACTTTGAAGAATCAGAATTGAAGGAGTAGTTCATTGCATTGTCTCACCTTTAAATATTTGGCGCTTACACTTTGAAGACACATTGAAGCCAAATTTTAAAGCTTTGTCTAAAGGAATTTCCAGCAGCTCCTCTATGCACCTAAATCATGCCTAGGTTCATCCTTTGGGCTGAAGGGTCACGCCTAGAACATCATTTGGGCTGATTACTTATGTTCAATTTTTGTTCAATTAAGTGCTAATTGGTTACATTTTGTTTTACACACTTAATTAGCAATTAGTGGGCTGTTTTAGGAAGACAAAAGGCAGCTGAATTCCCATGTATTTTCCTTTTAAATGGCGCCATTATCAATGAAAAGGGGAGAATTTTGTTTGAGAAAAAACTAGTGTTAAACACTTGTGAGAGCTATGCACTCTTGGGTTCTGGATTGAGCCAAATCAACTTATCAAGAAGTAACCTTCTTGTGGCGTTCTTCGATCGGGCTTATCAATTCCTTAGGGAATTGTGGTGCTTCCATTCCTTTCCTCTTTCCATATTCTTTTGTCTTGTCAATTGCGCTAAAAACAACACCACTGTGTCTTAATCGATTTCAACCCAAAGATCGTGAATAAGGCTACTTTACAAAAGGTAGTCATCAAGTGGTACCAAAGCTCAGGTTGAGGTTGAAATTTTTGTTTGTTTTTCGCTTATTCTATTCAGTTTCAGTTTACTTCTTCTTCTTCTTCATTTCTATTTTTCATTTCCTTTCAATTGTGAGTTTGTCTAACTTCGCTTTTTTCTTTTGTCCGTAAAATTATAAAAGAATCATCTTTGAAGGCTGCACAAGAAAATTAAAAAAAAAAAAAGGAACAAGAGCTGTCAAGTTTTGATTAAAAAAAAAAAGAAAAAGAAAAAGAAAGACAGCTTTGCCTTTTAAAAAAATTGAAATATTAAAAAAAAAGTTGCAGCCCCTTTCTTGATTTGGACAATCTCATTTAGTGCCTTTTCTTTATTTCATTGATAGACTCACTTTCTTAAAATTCTGTTTTTCTTTGTTTTGTTACAAGATTGTTTGCTTACTTGTTTTGTTTGTGTTTGTCTTCTTTAAAGAACTCAAAGAGGGCATTTGAGTGGAAAAAGGCAAGAGTGCACATTAGAAAAAAAAGCCTAATTGAGTGAAACACGAGTGGAAAAAAAAATTCTTTTGAGTGAAACACGTGAGTAGAGTGGTGAGGTCCTATTTTCTATATTTTATATTTGTTTCTTTTGCAGAAAATTCATGGCTGAACAGTCCTCCTCTGTCTCCAAGAACTGCACGTCTACAAATGCAAATAACAACTTTGGCTCAAGAAATGGGGAGGATGTTCCGCCAACAATCAGATGAGTTCCATGAGAGACTTGATCAGTTGGAGAGGAATAGATCATCTAGACATTCTTCTCGGGCTGATAGTGAAGGATCTGAAGAAAGGAGGCATAGGGAGAGATATGAGAGGAGAAGAAGAGGATATGACGGAGATAGAGAGGATAGTTTGGGTGGCATAAAAATAAAGGTGCCATCTTTTCAAGGAAGAAATGATCCAGAGGCATATTTGGAGTGGGAGATGAAGGTTGACCAAATCTTTTCATGTCACAATTTTACAGAAGCAAAGAAAGTGCAAGTGGCAGCCTTGGAGTTTTCTGACTATGCTTTGGTGTGGTGGGATCAAAACGTCAAAGACAGAAGAAGAAATGAAGAGCCACCAGTTGCAACTTGGGAAGAGATGAAGAGATTGATGAGGAGGAGATTTGTGCCTTCTTATTACCATAGAGAATTGCACAACAAGCTGCAAAGACTCACCCAAGGGTCTAAAAGTGTTGATGAATACCACAAGGAGATGGAATTGGCTTTGATTAGAGCCAATGTGGAGGAAGATCGAGAAGCACTCATGGCACGGTTCTTACATGGCCTAAACCGTGACATTAGTGATGTGGTGGAGTTGCAACACTATGCAGAGATGGAAGACTTGGTTCACCAAGCCATCAGGTGGAACAACAACTCAAGAGGAAGGGTCACTTGAAGAAGAGTTCCTCTAACGTGAACTCATCAAATTGGAGGGACAAATTTAAGAAGGAGGGTTCATCATTTTCCAAAGAGCACACAGCAGACCCTAAGGGGAAAGCTACTTCTATTCCTAATGATACTCTTTCTAACACTAAAAATCGTGAAGTCAAATGTTTTAAGTGTTTAGCGGGGTCACATTGCCTCTCATTGTCCAAGCAAGAAGGTGATGGTGTTGAAGAACCCTAGAGAAGATTCTTGAGTATTCATCCAAATCTGCCCCAAATAGTGAGGATGAAAAGGAAGAGGAGTTCCCACCTAAGGAGACTTGCTCATGGTAAGAAGGTTGCTAGGAAGCCAAATTAAAGAAGATGATACAAGTCGGAGGAGAATATTTTCCATACGAGGTGTCTTGTTCAAGGAAGGTATGCTCTTTAATTATTGATGGAGGAAGTTGTACTAATGTGGCTAGCACACGTTTGGTGTCAAAACTTAATTTGGAAACTAAACCTCACCCAAAACCTTATAAACTCCAATGGCTAAGTGAAGCGGTAGAAATGACCGTAAACAAACAAGTTGAGGTTTATTTTTCGATTGGGAAGTATCATGATTTTGTTTTGTGTGATGTGGTACCTATGGAAGCTAGTCACATGCTATTGGGAAGGCCATGGCAGTTTGATAAGAAGACCAACCATGAAGGGCACACTAACAAGATTTCTTTCATGCATAATGATCAAAAGATCACTCTTGTACCATTGTCTCCTAGAGAGGTTAGAGAGGATCAAATAAAAATGAGAGAAAAGAAAGAGCAAGAGGAGTTGAGAGAAAAAGAGAGTGAAAAGAAAGAAGAGAGGCAGAATTAAAAAGAGTAAAAATAGTGAGAAAAAAGTGTTGACAAAGAGAGAAAAGAGAGTTTTCTTGCTACAAAAGGAGAGGTGAAGAGAGCAATTTTTTCACACCAGCCTCTATACTTGCTCATTTGCAAGGAATTTAATTTACTCTCTAACAATGCTGAAGCAAAAATTTTGCCAAGTGGAATTGAGTTTCTTTGCAGAATTTGAAGATGTGTTTCCAAAGGAGGTACCGGATGGTTTACCCTATAAGAGGAATAGAGCATCACATTGATCTCATTCCCTGAGCCTCTTTGCCTAATAGGCCAACATATCGTAGCAATCCTCAACAAACCCAAGAGATACAAAAGCAAGTGGAGGAATTGATGCAAAGGGTGGGTAAAAGAGAGTTTGAGTCCTTGTCTTTGTCACTTAATTTTGGTACCCAAAAAGGATGGTAGTTGGAGGATGTGCACTGATTGTAGAGCCATCAACAACATCACCATCAAATAAAGGCATCCTATTCCCAGGTTAGAAGATTTGCTTGATGGACTATTTGGTGCATGCTTATTTTCAAAAATTGATTTGAAAAGTTGGTGACATCAAATTAGAATAAGGAAGGGGATGAATGGAAAACTGCTTTCAAAACAAAATTTGGTTTGTATGAATGGTTGGTTATGCCTTTTGGCTTAACTAATGCACCTAGTACTTTCATGAGATTAATGAACCATGTTTTGAGGGAATTTTTGGGTAAGTTTGTTGTTGTATATTTTGATGATATCTTGATATATAGCAAAAGCTTAGATGACCATTACAATCATTTGAGGGCTGTTATGCATGTGCTTAGAAAAGATAAATTGTATGCAAACATGGAAAAATGCATATTTTGCACTGATCATGTAGTCTTCTTAGGATTTGTTATAAATGCTAAGGGTGTGCATGTTGATGAAGAGAAAATAAAAGCAATTCAAGAGTGGCCAACTCCCAAAATGTGACTGATGTTAGGAGTTTTCATGGCTTAGCTAGTTTCTATAGGAGGTTTGTGAAAGATTTCAGTACTCTAGCTGCACCTCTTAATGAAATTGTAAAAAAGATGTGGGGTTTAAGTGGGGAAAAACAAGAGCATGCATTCTCTGCCCTTAAGGAAAAGCTCACTCATGCACCAATACTTTCATTGCCTAATTTTGCAAAATCTTTTGAAATTGAGTGTGATGCTTCTAATGTTGGCATTGGGGCTGTTCTTATGCAAGAAGGGCATCCCATTGCTTTCTTTAGCGAAAAATTGAATGGGACTGCTCTTAATTATTCCACTTATGACAAAGAGTTGTATGCCTTGGTAAGGGCTTTACAAACTTGGCAGGACTATCTTTGCTAAAAGAATTTGTCATTCATAGTGATCATGAGTCCTTGAAGCATCTTAAAGGACAAGGCAAGCTGAATAAGAGGCATGCCAAATGGGTTGAATTTTTGGAGCAATTTCCTTATGTGATCAAGCATAAGAAGGGTAAGAGCAATGTAGTGGCTGATGCGCTTTCAAGGAGGTATGTGCTACTTTCTACCCTTGAAACTAAATTTTTGGTCTTGAACACATTAAGGATTTGTATGAACATGAGCCTGATTTCTCCTCTAAGTATGCTAAATGTGTGCATGGTGCCCAAAATGGATACTTTAGGCACAATGACTATTTGTTTAAAGAAAAAAAATTATGTGTGCCAAAAGGATCCATAAGAGAACTACTTGTAAAAGAGGCTCATGAGGGGGGATTAATGGGTCATTTTGGGGTTCAAAAGACTTTAGACATGCTGAATGAACATTTTTATTGGCCACATATGAAAGTTAATGTGCATAAATTTTGTGACCGATGCATTGTTTGTAAAAAGTCTAAGTCTAAGGTAATGCCCCATGGTCTTTATACTCCATTGCCTATTCCTGATTCTCCTTGGATAGATTTGTCTATGGATTTTGTGTTAGGGTTGCCACGGACAAGGAGTGGCAAGGATTCCATTTTTGTGGTTGTTGACAGGTTTTCCAAAATGGCACACTTCATACCATGCAAAAAGGTTGATGATGCTTGCCATGTTGCTGACTTGTTCTTTAAGGAGGTGGTGCGCCTCCATGGGCTGCCTAGGAGCATTGTTTCAGATCGTGACACAAAATTCCTAAGTCACTTCTGGAGGACCTTATGGGGTAAGCTAGGCACAAAGCTTCTTTTCTCCACCACTTGTCATCCTCAAACGGATGGACAAACCGAGGTAGTAAATCGAACTCTTTCTTCTCTTCTTAGAGCTGTGATTAAAAAGAATATCAAGTCTTGGGAAGAGTGTTTGCCTCATGTGGAGTTTGCATATAATAGAGTTGTCCATAGTACTACACAACATTCCCCATTTGAGATTGTCTATGGGTTTAACCCTTTAACTCCTCTTGATTTGTTGCCATTATCCGACACTTCTTTTAAAACACAAAGATGGAAAAGCTAAGGCTGAATATGTGAAGAAGTTACATGAGCAGTAAAGGCTCAAATTGAGAAGAGAACTGAAAGCTATGCCAAATATGCCAACAAAGGAAGAAAAAGGGTGGGATTTGAACCTGGAGATTGGGTTTGGGTACACATGAGGAAGGAAAGGTTTCCTTCACAAAGGAAATCAAAGCTCCAGCCAAGAGGGAATGGACCATTCCAAGTGCTTTCCAAAATCAATGATAATGCTTATAAAATAGCATTACCAGGTGAGTTTGGTGTTAGTGCTACTTTTAATGTGGCTGACTTGTCTCCTTTTGATGTAGGTGAAGAAGATGTCAATTCGAGGTCGAATTCACTTAAAGAAGGAGGGGATGATGAGGACATAAAGAGCAAGGATGATCAAGTCCTACAAGGGCTGGGAGGTCCTATGACAAGGGCACGTGCTAAAAGAGCTAAGGAGGCCTTGAACCTTTTGGTGATCCAAATGTTTAAGGAGAGCCCAATACTTGAAGACTTAAAGCCCAAATTGGTCTATTGCATAGATGGGCCAATAGATGGCGCATGACCCAATGTCATGCATTATTTTAAGTTGTTTTGGTGTGTTTAAAATTGAATAAATTGTTGGGCTGAACTCTTTAATTTTGCGCTAGAGCCCAACAATTAGTTTGTTTGGTTTCTTGCATTTTCTTTATTTGGAGTGTGTTTTTCTATGGCCTTTTAATTGAGGAAAACAAATAATTCAGCTACACTAAAGCTGAATGAAGGCGCCATCAAGAGGGGGAAAGAAACTAATGAAGACTCATGAATGCACAAGACAAAGAATTGAAGAGCATCAATGCATTGTTTCACCTTTAATGCTTAGTAGTTACACTTTGAAGAATCAGAATTGAAGGAGTAGTTCATTGCATTGTCTCACCTTTAAATATTTGGCGCTACACTTTGAAGACACATTGAAGCCAAATTTTAAAGCTTTGTCTAAAGGAATTTCCAGCAGCTCCTCTATGCACCTAAATCATGCCTAGGTTCATCCTTTGGGCTGAAGGGTCACGCCTAGAACATCATTTGGGCTGATTACTTATGTTCAATTTTTGTTCAATTAAGTGCTAATTGGTTACATTTTGTTTTACACACTTAATTAGCAATTAGTGGGCTGTTTTAGGAAGACAAAAAGGCAGCTGAATTCCCATGTATTTTCCTTTTAAATGGCGCCATTATCAATGAAAAGGGGAGAATTTTGTTTGAGAAAAAACTAGTGTTAAACACTTGTGAGAGCTATGCACTCTTGGGTTCTGGATTGAGCCAAACTGAACTTATCAAGAAGTAACCTTCTTGTGGCGTTCTTCGACTGGCTTATCAATTCCTTAGGGAATTGTGGTGCTTCCATTCCTTTCCTCTTTCCATATTCTTTTGTCTTGTCAATTGCGCTAAAAACAACACCTGTGTCTTAATCTGATTTCAACCCAAAGATCGTAACAAGGCTACTTTACAAAAAGGTAGTCATCACCAACGCATCAAGAACCATATCAATCGAACTTCTGTAGCTCCTGATTCAGCCAAAACAAGACAGACCGGTCATTTCCAACGAATTTCAATAAAGCCCAATTTTGTTCTTCTTTTGTCAAGGGTGGTCATCCTAGTTTCACATCATTCCCTCCCTCTTCAAGGGAATTCGACCTCGAATTTCTAGATCCAATCCCTCCGGGGTCAAAAATAAGCCTAATGGACTCACCACATGTAACTTCCACATTAGAGTAATTTGCAAGTTCATTGGAATGATTAGCTTGCTCCTTTTTACCTTTGGATTCCAAAGCATAATTATCTTGCCTCTGTTTTTCTTGAAAATAAGCCATTTCTTGAGGAAATTCTTCTTCATTCACTTTCTTCTCTTTATGTTCAAGGGAAGAATTGTTAGACCAAAGAAACAACTTATAAGAATTCAAAGAGTTGAAACCATAAAACCACTGAGGAGAAGGAATTAGAGTCACATAATATAATGACTTCCCAAGTGTATTTGAGCACTCATTCTCAAATTTAAGGGTTGGCCATTCGCTCTTCACTCCCTTGTTTTCCACTTCCAATTCACCTTTATTTGATGCATTGCATTCTTCCCCTGGAAGCAATTTACCAAATACATTGGTCGTCTTGTAGGCTTCCTTTATGATATGGTCTACAACCTGTTCCTCAATAGAATTGACACAATTTGGTAAATGGTTAGAATCAAAACAAGTATTCGTGATTATTTCCTTCACCACACTTTCTTTTGCCTCTCCCACATTTGCATTTCTCTCATTTTCATTCACCTCTACTTCTTTCTCTAAGCTCTCATTTTTTCCCACACTCTTTTTTTCTCCCAAATATTTTCTTTGTAGAATTTTCAACTCCTTACTAAACTCTTCAAAATTTTTCTCAAAGCGATCTTGACGTCTTTTTTTCGCTTCCAATTGTTTTCTTCTTATCTCGTTATCCTTCCTCTCATTTTCTTCTCTACACCTTCTTTCTTTTTCTCTCTCTTTTTCCTCTTGCTCTTTCTTTTTTCTATCTAACCTCTCAGCAGTTCTTTTCATCCACATTCCAACTTGATATCCCTCGACAACAAATTCATTTCTAGAAGATCTCAACATGTTGCAAACAGAATTTTTTTTCTTTTTTTTTTTTTGTACAGAATTGAGATGGAGATGAGATGAACAGAATAAAACAACTTAAGAAAATAAATTCAACCACAACCTTTGCTTTGATACCACTTGATGACTACCAACCTCCATAGTAGCCTTTGAAGCGATCTTAGGTTGAATTTTTGTGCAACTGAATTTTAGAACAAGTAATTAGAAAAGAAATGGAATAGAGATAAGAGATGGGCCCACCACAATTCCCTAAGGAATTGGAAAGCGAGATGAAGACGCATACAAGAAGAGTTAACTTCTTGATAAGTCAGTTTTGGCTCAATCCAGAACCCAAGAGAAACAAGTCTCTCATAATGTGTAAAACACAATTTTTAACATCCAAATTCTATATTTCATTCATGAATTTCGTGCATACATATAGGAGGATGGAAATACATTCAGAAACAGCCCAATAATGGATAGTAATGAGCTTAATTGATAGTGTAACTCCTACACTAATGACTCGACCTTAATTGCACACTAACTAGTGCTTTTAAAGTTACATATCTCCAACAACTCCTAAATGGGTTATTTCAAAAGGCATGCAGCTGCTACAATTATTTGCTTAATTTAAATAAAAAGCTAATGCAACTCACTTAAAATAAATAACACAAAATTAACTAAAATATTTTAGTACAGATTTTCGTCTTCAACTTCCTGTCCATTTGTCACCATGATAGAAGCCGAATCTGATTAAATTGTGTGAAATACGATTTGTAGAACTTTTTGTAGCCTTTCCAACGCATCAAGAACCATATCAATCGAACTTCTGTAGCTCCTGATTCAGCCAAAACAAGACAGACCGGTCATTTCCAACGAATTTCAATAAAGCCCAATTTTGTTCTTCTTTTGTCAAGGGTGGTCATCCTAGTTTCACATCATTCCCTCCCTCTTCAAGGGAATTCGACCTCGAATTTCTAGATCCAATCCCTCCGGGGTCAAAAATAAGCCTAATGGACTCACCACATGTAACTTCCACATTAGAGTAATTTGCAAGTTCATTGGAATGATTAGCTTGCTCCTTTTTACCTTTGGATTCCAAAGCATAATTATCTTGCCTCTGTTTTTCTTGAAAATAAGCCATTTCTTGAGGAAATTCTTCTTCATTCACTTTCTTCTCTTTATGTTCAAGGGAAGAATTGTTAGACCAAAGAAACAACTTATAAGAATTCAAAGAGTTGAAACCATAAAACCACTGAGGAGAAGGAATTAGAGTCACATAATATAATGACTTCCCAAGTGTATTTGAGCACTCATTCTCAAATTTAAGGGTTGCCCATTCGCTCTTCACTCCCTTGTTTTCCACTTGCAATTCACCTTTATTTGATGCATTGCATTCTTCCCCTGGAAGCAATTTACCAAATACATTGGTCGTCTTGTAGGCTTCCTTTATGATATGGTCTACAACCTGTTCCTCAATAGAATTGACACAATTTGGTAAATGGTTAGAATCAAAACAAGTATTCATGATTATTTCCTTCACCACACTTTCTTTTGCCTCTCCCACTTTTGCATTACTCTCATTTTCATTCACCTCTACTTCTTTCTCTAAGCTCTCATTTTTTCCACACTCTTTTTTTCTCCCAAATATTTTCTTTGTAGAATTTTCAACTCCTTACTAAACTCTTCAAAATTTTTCTCAAAGCGATCTTGACGTCTTTTTTTCGCTTCCAATTGTTTTCTTCTTATCTCGTTATCCTTCCTCTCATTTTCTTCTCTACACCTTCTTTCTTTTTCTCTCTCTTTTTCCTCTTGCTCTTTCTTTTTTCTATCTATCCTCTCAGTGATTCTTTTCATCCACATACCAACTTGATATCCCTCGACAACAAATTCATTTCTAGAAGATCTCAACATGTTGCAAACAGAATTTTTTTTCTTTTTTTTTTGTACAGAATTCTGGACAGAATTGAGATGGAGATGAGATGAACAGAATAAAACAACCTAAGAAAATAAATTCAACCACAACCTTTGCTTTGATACCTCTTGCTGACTACCAACCTCCATAGTAGCCTTTGAAGCGATCTTAGGTTGAATTTTTGTGCAACTGAATTTTAGAACAAGTAATTAGAAAAGAAATGGAATAGAGATAAGAGATGGACGCACCACAATTCCCTAAGGAATTGATAAGCGAGATGAAGACGCCACAAGAAGAGTTAACTTCTTGATAAGTCAGTTTTGGCTCAATCCAGAACCCAAGAGAAACAAGTCTCTCATAATGTGTAAAACACAATTTTTAACATCCAAATTCTATATTTCATTCATGAATTTCGTGCATACATATAGGAGGATGGAAATACATTCAGAAACAGCCCAATAATGGATAGTAATGAGCTTAATTGATAGTGTAACTCCTACACTAATGACTCGACCTTAATTGCACACTAACTAGTGCTTTTAAAGTGGC
This sequence comes from Calophaca sinica, assembly GCA_037113605.1. Lineage (NCBI taxonomy): Eukaryota > Viridiplantae > Streptophyta > Magnoliopsida > Fabales > Fabaceae > Calophaca > Calophaca sinica. Next base: position 47,172,440 of record CM073737.1, read on the forward strand.
AGTTACATATCTCCAACAACTCCTAAATGGGTTATTTCAAAAGGCATGCAGCTGCTACAATTATTTGCTTAATTTAAATAAAAAGCTAATGCAACTCACTTAAAATAAATAACACAAAACTAACTAAAATATTTTAGTCCAGATTTTCGTCTTCAACTTCCTGTCCATTTGTCACCATGATAGAAGCCGAATCTGATTAAATTGTGTGAAATACGATTTGTAGAACTTTTTGTAGCCTTTCCAACGCATCAAGAACCATATCAATCGAACTTCTGTAGCTCCTGATTCAGCCAAAACAAGACAGACCGGTCATTTCCAACGAATTTCAATAAAGCCCAATTTTGTTCTTCTTTTGTCAAGGGTGGTCATCCTAGTTTCACATCATTCCCTCCCTCTTCAAGGGAATTCGACCTCGAATTTCTAGATCCAATCCCTCCGGGGTCAAAAATAAGCCTAATGGACTCACCACATGTAACTTCCACATTAGAGTAATTTGCAAGTTCATTGGAATGATTAGCTTGCTCCTTTTTACCTTTGGATTCCAAAGCATAATTATCTTGCCTCTGTTTTTCTTGAAAATAAGCCATTTCTTGAGGAAATTCTTCTTCATTCACTTTCTTCTCTTTATGTTCAAGGGAAGAATTGTTAGACCAAAGAAACAACTTATAAGAATTCAAAGAGTTGAAACCATAAAACCACTGAGGAGAAGGAATTAGAGTCACATAATATAATGACTTCCCAAGTGTATTTGAGCACTCATTCTCAAATTTAAGGGTTGGCCATTCGCTCTTCACTCCCTTGTTTTCCACTTGCAATTCACCTTTATTTGATGCATTGCATTCTCCCCCTGGAAGCAATTTACCAAATACATTGGTCGTCTTGTAGGCTTCCTTTATGATATGGTCTACAACCTGTTCCTCAATAGAATTGACACAATTTGGTAAATGGTTAGAATCAAAACAAGTATTCATGATTATTTCCTTCACCACACTTTCTTTTGCCTCTCCCACTTTTGCATTACTCTCATTTTCATTCACCTCTACTTCTTTCTCTAAGCTCTCATTTTTTTTCCACACTCTTTTTTTCTCCCAAATATTTTCTTTGTAGAATTTTCAACTCCTTACTAAACTCTTCAAAATTTTTCTCAAAGCGATCTTGACGTCTTTTTTTCGCTTCCAATTGTTTTCTTCTTATCTCGTTATCCTTCCTCTCATTTTCTTCTCTACACCTTCTTTCTTTTTCTCTCTCTCTCTTTTTCCTCTTGCTCTTTCTTTTTTCTATCTAACCTCTCAGCAGTTCTTTTCATCCACATACCAACTTGATATCCCTCGACAACAAATTCATTTCTAGAAGATCTCAACATGTTGCAAACAGAATTTTTTTTCTTTTTTTTTTGTACAGAATTGAGATGGAGATGAGATGAACAGAATAAAACAACTTAAGAAAATAAATTCAACCACAACCTTTGCTTTGATACCACTTGATGACTACCAACCTCCATAGTAGCCTTTGAAGCGATCTTAGGTTGAATTTTTGTGCAACTGAATTTTAGAACAAGTAATTAGAAAAGAAATGGAATAGAGATAAGAGATGGGCCTTTCCACAATTCCCTAAGGAATTGATAAGCGAGATGAAGACGCATACAAGAAGAGTTAACTTCTTGATAAGTCAGTTTTGGCTCAATCCAGGACCCAAGAGAAACAAGTCTCTCATAATGTGTAAAACACAATTTTTAACATCCAAATTCTATATTTCATTCATGAATTTCGTGCATACATATAGGAGGATGGAAATACATTCAGAAACAGCCCAATAATGGATAGTAATGAGCTTAATTGATAGTGTAACTCCTACACTAATGACTCGACCTTAATTGCACACTAACTAGTGCTTTTAAAGTGGCAGTTACATATCTCCAACAACTCCTAAATGGGTTATTTCAAAAGGCATGCAGCTGCTACAATTATTTGCTTAATTTAAATAAAAAGCTAATGCAACTCACTTAAAATAAATAACACAAAACTAACTAAAATATTTTAGTCCAGATTTTCGTCTTCAACTTCCTGTCCATTTGTCACCATGATAGAAGCCGAATCTGATTAAATTGTGTGAAATACGATTTGTAGAACTTTTTGTAGCCTTTCCAACGCATCAAGAACCATATCAATCGAACTTCTGTAGCTCCTGATTCAGCCAAAACAAGACAGACCGGTCATTTCCAACGAATTTCAATAAAGCCCAATTTTGTTCTTCTTTTGTCAAGGGTGGTCATCCTAGTTTCACATCATTCCCTCCCTCTTCAAGGGAATTCGACCTCGAATTTCTAGATCCAATCCCTCCGGGGTCAAAAATAAGCCTAATGGACTCACCACATGTAACTTCCACATTAGAGTAATTTGCAAGTTCATTGGAATGATTAGCTTGCTCCTTTTTACCTTTGGATTCCAAAGCATAATTATCTTGCCTCTGTTTTTCTTGAAAATAAGCCATTTCTTGAGGAAATTCTTCTTCATTCACTTTCTTCTCTTTATGTTCAAGGGAAGAATTGTTAGACCAAAGAAACAACTTATAAGAATTCAAAGAATTGAAACCAAAAAACCACCGAGGAGAAGGAATTAGAGTCACATAATATAATGACTTCCCAAGTGTATTTGAGCACTCATTCTCAAATTTAAGGGTTGGCCATTCGCTCTTCACTCCCTTGTTTTCCACTTGCAATTCACCTTTATTTGATGCATTGCATTCTTCCCCTGGAAGCAATTTACCAAATACATTGGTCGTCTTGTAGGCTTCCTTTATGATATGGTCTACAACCTGTTCCTCAATAGAATTGACACAATTTGGTAAATGGTTAGAATCAAAACAAGTATTCACGATTATTTCCTTCACCACACTTTCTTTTGCCTCTCCCACTTTTGCATTACTCTCATTTTCATTCACCTCTACTTCTTTCTCTAAGCTCTCATTTTTTTTTCCACACTCTTTTTTTCTCCCAAATATTTTCTTTGTAGAATTTTCAACTCCTTACTAAACTCTTCAAAATTTTTCTCAAAGCGATCTTGACGTCTTTTTTTCGCTTCCAATTGTTTTCTTCTTATCTCGTTATCCTTCCTCTCATTTTCTTCTCTACACCTTCTTTCTTTTTCTCTCTCTTTTTCCTCTTGCTCTTTCTTTTTTCTATCTAACCTCTCAGCAGTTCTTTTCATCCACATACCAACTTGATATCCCTCGACAACAAATTCATTTCTAGAAGATCTCAACATGTTGCAAACAGAATTTTTTTTCTTTTTTTTTTTGTACAGAATTGAGATGGAGATGAGATGAACAGAATAAAACAACTTAAGAAAATAAATTCAACCACAACCTTTGCTTTGATACCACTTGATGACTACCAACCTCCATAGTAGCCTTTGAAGCGATCTTAGGTTGAATTTTTGTGCAACTGAATTTTAGAACAAGTAATTAGAAAAGAAATGGAATAGAGATAAGAGATGGGCCTTTCCACAATTCCCTAAGGAATTGATAAGCGAGATGAAGACGCATACAAGAAGAGTTAACTTCTTGATAAGTCGATTTTGGCTCAATCAGGACCCAAGAGAAACAAGTCTCTCATAATGTGTAAAACACAATTTTTAACATCCAAATTCTATATTTCATTCATGAATTTCGTGCATACATATAGGAGGATGGAAATACATTCAGAAACAGCCCAATAATGGATAGTAATGAGCTTAATTGATAGTGTAACTCCTACACTAATGACTCGACCTTAATTGCACACTAACTAGTGCTTTTAAAGTGGCAGTTACATATCTCCAACAACTCCTAAATGGGTTATTTCAAAAGGCATGCAGCTGCTACAATTATTTGCTTAATTTAAATAAAAAGCTAATGCAACTCACTTAAAATAAATAACACAAAATTAACTAAAATATTTTAGTCCAGATTTTTCGTCTTCAACTTCGTGTCCATTTGTCACCATGATAGAAGCCGAATCTGATTAAATTGTGTGAAATACGATTTGTAGAACTTTTTGTAGCCTTTCCAACGCATCAAGAACCATATCAATCGAACTTAGTATCTCCTGATTCAGCCAAAACAAGACAGACCGGTCATTTCCAACGAATTTCAATAAAGCCCAATTTTGTTCTTCTTTTGTCAAGGGTGGTCATCCTAGTTTCACATCATTCCCTCCCTCTTCAAGGGAATTCGACCTCGAATTTCTAGATCCAATCCCTCCGGGGTCAAAAATAAGCCTAATGGACTCACCACATGTAACTTCCACATTAGAGTAATTTGCAAGTTCATTGGAATGATTAGCTTGCTCCTTTTTACCTTTGGATTCCAAAGCATAATTATCTTGCCTCTGTTTTTCTTGAAAATAAGCCATTTCTTGAGGAAATTCTTCTTCATTCACTTTCTTCTCTTTATGTTCAAGGGAAGAATTGTTAGACCAAAGAAACAACTTATAAGAATTCAAAGAGTTGAAACCATAAAACCACTGAGGAGAAGGAATTAGAGTCACATAATATAATGACTTCCCAAGTGTATTTGAGCACTCATTCTCAAATTTAAGGGTTGGCCATTCGCTCTTCACTCCCTTGTTTTCCACTTGCAATTCACCTTTATTTGATGCATTGCATTCTTCCCTTGGAAGCAATTTACCAAATACATTGGTCGTCTTGTAGGCTTCCTTTATGATATGGTCTACAACCTGTTCCTCAATAGAATTGACACAATTTGGTAAATGGTTAGAATCAAAACAAGTATTCATGATTATTTCCTTCACCACACTTTCTTTTGCCTCTCCCACTTTTGCATTACTCTCATTTTCATTCACCTCTACTTCTTTCTCTAAGCTCTCATTTTTTTTTCCACACTCTTTTTTTCTCCCAAATATTTTCTTTGTAGAATTTTCAACTCCTTACTAAACTCTTCAAAATTTTTCTCAGCGATCTTGGCGTCTTTTTCATTTCCAATTGTTTTCTTCTTATCTCGTTATCCTTCCTCTCATTTTCTTCTCTACACCTTCTTTCTTTTTCTCTCTCTTTTTCCTCTTGCTCTTTCTTTTTTCTAGCTAACCTCTCAGCAGTTCTTTTCATCCACATACCAACTTGATATCCCTCGACAACAAATTCATTTCTAGAAGATCCCAATATGTTGCAAACAGAATTTTTTTTCTTTTTATTTTTTTGTACAGAATTGAGATGGAGATGAGATGAACAGAATAAAACAACTTAAGAAAATAAATTCAACCACAACCTTTGCTTTGATACCACTTGATGACTACCAACCTCCATAGTAGCCTTTGAAGCGATCTTAGGTTGAATTTTTGTGCAACTGAATTTTAGAACAAGTAATTAGAAAAGAAATGGAATAGAGATAAGAGATGGGCCTTTCCACAATTCCCTAAGGAATTGATAAGCGAGATGAAGACGCATACAAGAAGAGTTAACTTCTTGATAAGTCGATTTTGGCTCAATCAGGACCCAAGAGAAACAAGTCTCTCATAATGTGTAAAACACAATTTTTAACATCCAAATTCTATATTTCATTCATGAATTTCGTGCATACATATAGGAGGATGGAAATACATTCAGAAACAGCCCAATAATGGATAGTAATGAGCTTAATTGATAGTGTAACTCCTACACTAATGACTCGACCTTAATTGCACACTAACTAGTGCTTTTAAAGTGGCGATTACATATCTCCAACAACTCCTAAATGGGTTATTTCAAAAGGCATGCAGCTGCTACAATTATTTGCTTAATTTAAATAAAAAGCTAATGCAACTCACTTAAAATAAATAACACAAAATTAACTAAAATATTTTAGTACAGATTTTCGTCTTCAACTTCCTGTCCATTTGTCACCATGATAGAAGCCGAATCTGATTAAATTGTGTGAAATACGATTTGTAGAACTTTTTGTAGCCTTTCCAACGCATCAAGAACCATATCAATCGAACTTCTGTAGCTCTGATTCAGCCAAAACAAGACAGACCAGGTCATTTCCAACGAATTTCAATAAAGCCCAATTTTGTTCTTCTTTTGTCAAGGGTGGTCATCCTAGTTTCACATCATTCCCTCCCTCTTCAAGGGAATTCGACCTCGAATTTCTAGATCCAATCCCTCCGGGGTCAAAAATAAGCCTAATGGACTCACCACATGTAACTTCCACATTAGAGTAATTTGCAAGTTCATTGGAATGATTAGCTTGCTCCTTTTTACCTTTGGATTCCAAAGCATAATTATCTTGCCTCTGTTTTTCTTGAAAATAAGCCATTTCTTGAGGAAATTCTTCTTCATTCACTTTCTTCTCTTTATGTTCAAGGGAAGAATTGTTAGACCAAAGAAACAACTTATAAGAATTCAAAGAGTTGAAACCATAAAACCACTGAGGAGAAGGAATTAGAGTCACATAATATAATGACTTCCCAAGTGTATTTGAGCACTCATTCTCAAATTTAAGGGTTGGCCATTCGCTCTTCACTCCCTTGTTTTCCACTTGCAATTCACCTTTATTTGATGCATTGCATTCTTCCCCTGGAAGCAATTTACCAAATACATTGGTCGTCTTGTAGGCTTCCTTTATGATATGGTCTACAACCTGTTCCTCAATATAATTGACACAATTTGGTAAATGGTTAGAATCAAAACAAGTATTCATGATTATTTCCTTCACCACACTTTCTTTTGCCTCTCCCACTTTTGCATTACTCTCATTTTCATTCACCTCTACTTCTTTCTCTAAGCTCTCATTTTTTCCCACACTCTTTTTTTCTCCCAAATATTTTCTTTGTAGAATTTTCAACTCCTTACTAAACTCTTCAAAATTTTTCTCAAAGCGATCTTGACGTCTTTTTTTCGCTTCCAATTGTTTTCTTCTTATCTCGTTATCCTTCCTCTCATTTTCTTCTCTACACCTTCTTTCTTTTTCTCTCTCTTTTTCCTCTTGCTCTTTCTTTTTTCTATCTAACCTCTCAGCAGTTCTTTTCATCCACATACCAACTTGATATCCCTCGACAACAAATTCATTTCTAGAAGATCTCAACATGTTGCAAACAGAATTTTTTTTCTTTTTTTTTTGTACAGAATTGAGATGGAGATGAGATGAACAGAATAAAACAACTTAAGAAAATAAATTCAACCACAACCTTTGCTTTGATACCACTTGATGACTACCAACCTCCATAGTAGCCTTTGAAGCGATCTTAGGTTGAATTTTTGTGCAACTGAATTTTAGAACAAGTAATTAGAAAAGAAATGGAATAGAGATAAGAGATGGACGCACCACAATTCCCTAAGGAATTGATAAGCGAGATGAAGGCATACAAGAAGAGTTAACTTCTTGATAAGTCAGTTTTGGCTCAATCCAGGAACCCAAGAGAAACAAGTCTCTCATAATGTGTAAAACACAATTTTTAACATCCAAATTCTATATTTCATTCATGAATTTCGTGCATACATATAGGAGGATGGAAATACATTCAGAAACAGCCCAATAATGGATAGTAATGAGCTTAATTGATAGTGTAACTCCTACACTAATGACTCGACCTTAATTGCACACTAACTAGTGCTTTTAAAGTGGCAGTTACATATCTCCAACAACTCCTAAATGGGTTATTTCAAAAGGCATGCAGCTGCTACAATTATTTGCTTAATTTAAATAAAAAGCTAATGCAACTCACTTAAAATAAATAACACAAAATTAACTAAAATATTTTAGTACAGATTTTCGTCTTCAACTTCCTGTCCATTTGTCACCATGATAGAAGCCGAATCTGATTAAATTGTGTGAAATACGATTTGTAGAACTTTTTGTAGCCTTTCCAACGCATCAAGAACCATATCAATCGAACTTCTGTATCTCCTGATTCAGCCAAAACAAGACAGACCGGTCATTTCCAACGAATTTCAATAAAGCCCAATTTTGTTCTTCTTTTGTCAAGGGTGGTCATCCTAGTTTCACATCATTCCCTCCCTCTTCAAGGGAATTCGACCTCGAATTTCTAGATCCAATCCCTCCGGGGTCAAAAATAAGCCTAATGGACTCACCACATGTAACTTCCACATTAGAGTAATTTGCAAGTTCATTGGAATGATTAGCTTGCTCCTTTTTACCTTTGGATTCCAAAGCATAATTATCTTGCCTCTGTTTTCTTGAAAATAAGCCATTTCTTGAGGAAATTCTTCTTCATTCACTTTCTTCTCTTTATGTTCAAGGGAAGAATTGTTAGACCAAAGAAACAACTTATAAGAATTCAAAGAATTGAAACCATAAAACCACTGAGGAGAAGGAATTAGAGTCACATAATATCATGACTTCCCAAGTGTATTTGACCACTCATTCTCAAATTTAAGGGTTGGCCCTTCGCTCTTCACTCCCTTGTTTTCCACTTGCAATTCACCTTTATTTGATGCATTGCATTCTTCCCTGGAAGCAATTTACCAAATACATTGGTCGTCTTGTAGGCTTCCTTTATGATATGGTCTACAACCTGTTCCTCAATAGAATTGACACAATTTGGTAAATGGTTAGAATCAAAACAAGTATTCACGATTATTTCCTTCACCACACTTTCTTTTGCCTCTCCCACTTTTGCATTACTCTCATTTTCATTCACCTCTACTTCTTTCTCTAAGCTCTCATTTTTTTTTCCACACTCTTTTTTTCTCCCAAATATTTTCTTTGTAGAATTTTCAACTCCCTACTAAACTCTTCAAAATTTTTCTCAAAGCGATCTTGACGTCTTTTTTTCGCTTCCAATTGTTTTCTTCTTATCTCGTTATCCTTCCTCTCATTTTCTTCTCTACACCTTCTTTCTTTTTCTCTCTCTTTTTCCTCTTGCTCTTTCTTTTTTCTATCTAACCTCTCAGCAGTTCTTTTCATCCACATACCAACTTGATATCCCTCGACAACAAATTCATTTCTAGAAGATCTCAACATGTTGCAAACAGAATTTTTTTTCTTTTTGTCTGAGTGCAGACAGAATTGAGATGGAGATGAGATGAACAGAATAAAACAACTTAAGAAAATAAATTCAACCACAACCTTTGCTTTGATACCACTTGATGACTACCAACCTCCATAGTAGCCTTTGAAGCGATCTTAGGTTGAATTTTTGTGCAACTGAATTTTAGAACAAGTAATTAGAAAAGAAATGGAATAGAGATAAGAGATGGGCCTTTCCACAATTCCTAAGGAATTGATAAGCGAGATGAAGGCATACAAGAAGAGTTAACTTCTTGATAAGTCAGTTTTGGCTCAATCCAGGACCCAAGAGAAACAAGTCTCTCATAATGTGTAAAACACAATTTTTAACATCCAAATTCTATATTTCATTCATGAATTTCGTGCATACATATAGGAGGATGGAAATACATTCAGAAACAGCCCAATAATGGATAGTAATGAGCTTAATTGATAGTGTAACTCCTACACTAATGACTCGACCTTAATTGCACACTAACTAGTGCTTTTAAAGTTACATATCTCCAACAACTCCTAAATGGGTTATTTCAAAAGGCATGCAGCTGCTACAATTATTTGCTTAATTTAAATAAAAAGCTAATGCAACTCACTTAAAATAAATAACACAAAATTAACTAAAATATTTTAGTACAGATTTTCGTCTTCAACTTCCTGTCCATTTGTCACCATGATAGAAGCCGAATCTGATTAAATTGTGTGAAATACGATTTGTAGAACTTTTTGTAGCCTTTCCAACGCATCAAGAACCATATCAATCGAACTTCTGTAGCTCTGATTCAGCCAAAACAAGACAGACCAGTCATTTCCAACGAATTTCAATAAAGCCCAATTTTGTTCTTCTTTTGTCAAGGGTGGTCATCCTAGTTTCACATCATTCCCTCCCTCTTCTAGGGAATTCGACCTCGAATTTCTAGATCCAATCCCTCCGGGGTCAAAAATAAGCCTAATGGACTCACCACATGTAACTTCCACATTAGAGTAATTTGCAAGTTCATTGGAATGATTAGCTTGCTCCTTTTTACCTTTGGATTCCAAAGCATAATTATCTTGCCTCTGTTTTTCTTGAAAATAAGCCATTTCTTGAGGAAATTCTTCTTCATTCACTTTCTTCTCTTTATGTTCAAGGGAAGAATTGTTAGACCAAAGAAACAACTTATAAGAATTCAAAGAGTTGAAACCATAAAACCACTGAGGAGAAGGAATTAGAGTCACATAATATAATGACTTCCCAAGTGTATTTGAGCACTCATTCTCAAATTTAAGGGTTGGCCATTCGCTCTTCACTCCCTTGTTTTCCACTTGCAATTCACCTTTATTTGATGCATTGCATTCTTCCCTGGAAGCAATTTACCAAATACATTGGTCGTCTTGTAGGCTTCCTTTATGATATGGTCTACAACCTGTTCCTCAATAAATTGACACAATTTGGTAAATGGTTAGAATCAAAACAAGTATTGATGATTATTTCCTTCACCACACTTTCTTTTGCCTCTCCCACTTTTGCATTACTCTCATTTTCATTCACCTCTACTTCTTTCTCTAAGCTCTCATTTTTTTTTCCACACTCTTTTTCTCCCAAATATTTTCTTTGTAGAATTTTCAACTCCTTACTAAACTCTTCAAAATTTTCTCAGCGATCTTGACGTCTTTTTTTCGCTTCCAATTGTTTTCTTCTTATCTCGTTATCCTTCCTCTCATTTTCTTCTCTACACCTTCTTTCTTTTTCTCTCTCTTTTTCCTCTTGCTCTTTCTTTTTTCTAGCTAACCTCTCAGCAGTTCTTTTCATCCACATACCAACTTGATATCCCTCGACAACAAATTCATTTCTAGGAGATCCCAACATGTTGCAAACAGAATTTTTTTTTTTTTTTTTTATGCAGTGCAGGGTGAATTGAGATGGAGATGGGATGATCAGAATAAAACAACTTAAGAAAATAAATTCAACCACAACCTTTGCTTTGATACCACTTGATGACTACCAACCTCCATAGTAGCCTTTGAAGCGATCTTAGGTTGAATTTTTGTGCAACTGAATTTTAGAACAAGTAATTAGAAAAGAAATGGAATAGAGATAAGAGATGGGCCTTTCCACAATTCCCTAAGGAATTGATAAGCGAGATGAAGGCATACAAGAAGAGTTAACTTCTTGATAAGTCAGTTTTGGCTCAATCCAGGACCCAAGAGAAACAAGTCTCTCATAATGTGTAAAACACAATTTTTAACATCCAAATTCTATATTTCATTCATGAATTTCGTGCATACATATAGGAGGATGGAAATACATTCAGAAACAGCCCAATAATGGATAGTAATGAGCTTAATTGATAGTGTAACTCCTACACTAATGACTCGACCTTAATTGCACACTAACTAGTGCTTTTAAAGTGGCAGTTACATATCTCCAACAACTCCTAAATGGGTTATTTCAAAAGGCATGCAGCTGCTACAATTATTTGCTTAATTTAAATAAAAAGCTAATGCAACTCACTTAAAATAAATAACACAAAATTAACTAAAATATTTTAGTCCAGATTTTCGTCTTCAACTTCCTGTCCATTTGTCACCATGATAGAAGCCGAATCTGATTAAATTGTGTGAAATACGATTTGTAGAACTTTTTGTAGCCTTTCCAACGCATCAAGAACCATATCAATCGAACTTATGTAGCTCTGATTCAGCCAAAACAAGCCAGACCGGTCCTTTTCAACGAATTTCAATAAAGCCCAATTTTGTTCTTCTTTTGTCAAGGGTGGTCATCCTAGTTTCACATCATTCCCTCCCTCTTCAAGGGAATTCGACCTCGAATTTCTAGCTCCTATCCCTCCGGGGTCAAAAATAAGCCTAATGGACTCACCACATGTAACTTCCACATTAGAGTAATTTGCAAGTTCATTGGAATGATTAGCTTGCTCCTTTTTACCTTTGGATTCCAAAGCATAATTATCTTGCCCCTGTTTTCTTGAAAATAAGCCATTTCTTGAGGAAATTCTTCGCCATTCACTTTCTTCTCTTTATGTTCAAGGGAAGAATTGTTAGACCAAAGAAACAACTTATAAGAATTCAAAGAGTTGAAACCATAAAACCACCAGGAGAAGGAATTAGAGTCACATAATATAATGACTTCCCAAGTGTATTTGAGCACTCATTCTCAAATTTAAGGGTTGGCCATTCGCTCTTCACTCCCTTGTTTTCCACTTGCAATTCACCTTTATTTGATGCATTGCATTCTTCCCTTGGAAGCAATTTACCAAATACATTGGTCGTCTTGTAGGCTTCCTTTATGATATGGTCTACAACCTATTCCTCAATAGAATTGACACAATTTGGTAAATGGTTAGAATCAAAACAAGTATTCATGATTATTTCCTTCACCACACTTTCTTTTGCCTCTCCCACTTTTGCATTACTCTCATTTTCATTCACCTCTACTTCTTTCTCTAAGCTCTCATTTTTTCCACACTCTTTTTCTCCCAAATATTTTCTTTGTAGAATTTTCAACTCCTTACTAAACTCTTCAAAATTTTCTCAGCGATCTTGGCGTCTTTTTCGCTTCCAATTGTTTTCTTCTTATCTCGTTATCCTTCCTCTCATTTTCTTCTCTACACCTTCTTTCTTTTTCTCTCTCTTTTTCCTCTTGCTCTTTCTTTTTTCTATCTAACCTCTCAGCAGGTCTTTTCATCCACATACCAACTTGATATCCCTCGACAACAAATTCATTTCTAGAAGATCTCAACATGTTGCAAACAAAAAAATTTTTCTTTTTTTTTTGTATAGAATTCTGGACAGAATTGAGATGGAGATGAGATGAACAGAATAAAACAACTTAAGAAAATAAATTCAACCACAACCTTTGCTTTGATACCACTTGATGACTACCAACCTCCATAGTAGCCTTTGAAGCGATCTTAGGTTGAATTTTTGTGCAACTGAATTTTAGAACAAGTAATTAGAAAAGAAATGGAATAGAGATAAGAGATGGACGCACCACAATTCCCTAAGGAATTGATAAGCGAGATGAAGAGGCATACAAGAAGAGTTAACTTCTTGATAAGTCGATTTTGGCTCAATCCAGGACCCAAGAGAAACAAGTCTCTCATAATGTGTAAAACACAATTTTTAACATCCAAATTCTATATTTCATTCATGAATTTCGTGCATACATATAGGAGGATGGAAATACATTCAGAAACAGCCCAATAATGGATAGTAATGAGCTTAATTGATAGTGTAACTCCTACACTAATGACTCGACCTTAATTGCACACTAACTAGTGCTTTTAAAGTTACATATCTCCAACAACTCCTAAATGGGTTATTTCAAAAGGCATGCAGCTGCTACAATTATTTGCTTAATTTAAATAAAAAGCTAATGCAACTCACTTAAAATAAATAACACAAAATTAACTAAAATATTTTAGTACAGATTTTCGTCTTCAACTTCCTGTCCATTTGTCACCATGATAGAAGCCGAATCTGATTAAATTGTGTGAAATACGATTTGTAGAACTTTTTGTAGCCTTTCCAACGCATCAAGAACCATATCAATCGAACTTCTGTAGCTCCTGATTCAGCCAAAACAAGACAGACCGGTCATTTCCAACGAATTTCAATAAAGCCCAATTTTGTTCTTCTTTTGTCAAGGGTGGTCATCCTAGTTTCACATCATTCCCTCCCTCTTCAAGGGAATTCGACCTCGAATTTCTAGCTCCTATCCCTCCGGGGTCAAAAATAAGCCTAATGGACTCACCACATGTAACTTCCACATTAGAGTAATTTGCAAGTTCATTGGAATGATTAGCTTGCTCCTTTTTACCTTTGGATTCCAAAGCATAATTATCTTGCCCCTGTTTTTCTTGAAAATAAGCCATTTCTTGAGGAAATTCTTCGTCATTCACTTTCTTCTCTTTATGTTCAAGGGAAGAATTGTTAGACCAAAGAAACAACTTATAAGAATTCAAAGAGTTGAAACCATAAAACCACTGAGGAGAAGGAATTAGAGTCACATAATATAATGACTTCCCAAGTGTATTTGAGCACTCATTCTCAAATTTAAGGGTTGGCCATTCGCTCTTCACTCCCTTGTTTTCCACTTCCAATTCACCTTTATTTGATGCATTGCATTCTTCCCCTGGAAGCAATTTACCAAATACATTGGTCGTCTTGTAGGCTTCCTTTATGATATGGTCTACAACCTGTTCCTCAATAGAATTGACACAATTTGGTAAATGGTTAGAACCAAACCAAGTCTTCATGATTCTTTCCTTCACCACCCTTTCTTTTGCCTCTCCCACTTTTGCATTACTCTCATTTTCATTCACCTCTACTTCTTTCTCTAAGCTCTCATTTTTTTCCACACTCTTTTTTTCTCCCAAATATTTTCTTTGTAGAATTTTCAACTCCTTACTAAACTCTTCAAAATTTTCTCAGCGATCTTGGCGTCTTTTTAAGCTTCCAATTGTTTTCTTCTTATCTCGTTATCCTTCCTCTCATTTTCTTCTCTACACCTTCTTTCTTTTTCTCTCTCTTTTTCCTCTTGCTCTTTCTTTTTCTATCTAACCTCTCAGTGAGTTCTTTTCATCCACATACCAACTTGATATCCCTCGACAACAAATTCATTTCTAGAAGATCTCAACATGTTGCAAACAGAATTTTTTTTCTTTTTTTTGTATGCACTCTGGACAGAATTGAGATGGAGATGAGATGAACAGAATAAAACAACTTAAGAAAATAAATTCAACCACAACCTTTGCTTTGATACCACTTGATGACTACCAACCTCCATAGTACCCTTTGAAGCGATCTTAGGTTGAATTTTTGTGCAACTGAATTTTAGAACAAGTAATTAGAAAAGAAATGGAATAGAGATAAGAGATGGGCCTTTCACAATTCCCTAAGGAATTGATAAGCGAGATGAAGACGCATACAAGAAGAGTTAACTTCTTGATAAGTCGATTTTGGCTCAATCAGGACCCAAGAGAAACAAGTCTCTCATAATGTGTAAAACACAATTTTTAACATCCAAATTCTATATTTCATTCATGAATTTCGTGCATACATATAGGAGGATGGAAATACATTCAGAAACAGCCCAATAATGGATAGTAATGAGCTTAATTGATAGTGTAACTCCTACACTAATGACTCGACCTTAATTGCACACTAACTAGTGCTTTTAAAGTTACATATCTCCAACAACTCCTAAATGGGTTATTTCAAAAGGCATGCAGCTGCTACAATTATTTGCTTAATTTAAATAAAAAGCTAATGCAACTCACTTAAAATAAATAACACAAAATTAACTAAAATATTTTAGTACAGATTTTCGTCTTCAACTTCCTGTCCATTTGTCACCATGATAGAAGCCGAATCTGATTAAATTGTGTGAAATACGATTTGTAGAACTTTTTGTAGCCTTTCCAACGCATCAAGAACCATATCAATCGAACTTCTGTAGCTCTGATTCAGCCAAAACAAGACAGACCAGGTCATTTCCAGCGAATTTCAATAAAGCCCAATTTTGTTCTTCTTTTGTCAAGGGTGGTCATCCTAGTTTCACATCATTCCCTCCCTCTTCAAGGAATTCGACCTCAATTTCTAGATCCAATCCCTCAGGGGTCAAAAATAAGCCTAATGGCCTCACCCCATGTAACTTCCACATTAGAGTAATTTGCAAGTTCATTGGAATGATTAGCTTGCTCCTTTTACCTTTGGATTCCAAAGCATAATTATCTTGCCTCTGTTTTTCTTGAAAATAAGCCATTTCTTGAGGAAATTCTTCTTCATTCACTTTCTTCTCTTTATGTTCAAGGGAAGAATTGTTAGACCAAAGAAACAACTTATAAGAATTCAAAGAGTTGAAACCATAAAACCACTGAGGAGAAGGAATTAGAGTCACATAATATAATGACTTCCCAAGTGTATTTGAGCACTCATTCTCAAATTTAAGGGTTGGCCATTCGCTCTTCACTCCCTTGTTTTCCACTTGCAATTCACCTTTATTTGATGCATTGCATTGTTCTCCCTGGAAGCAATTTACCAAATACATTGGTCGTCTTGTAGGCTTCCTTTATGATATGGTCTACAACCTGTTCCTCAATAGAATTGACACAATTTGGTAAATGGTTAGAATCAAAACAAGTATTCACGATTATTTCCTTCACCACACTTTCTTTTGCCTCTCCCACTTTTGCATTACTCTCATTTTCATTCACCTCTACTTCTTTCTCTAAGCTCTCATTTTTTTTTCCACAGTCTTTTTTTTCTCCCAAATATTTTCTTTGTAGAATTTTCAACTCCCTACTAAACTCTTCAAAATTTTTCTCAGCGATCTTGGCGTCTTTTTCGCTTCCAATTGTTTTCTTCTTATCTCGTTATCCTTCCTCTCATTTTCTTCTCTACACCTTCTTTCTTTCTCTCTCTTTTTCCTCTTGCTCTTTCTTTTTCTATCTAACCTCTCAGTGAGTTCTTTTCATCCACATACCAACTTGATATCCCTCGACAACAAATTCATTTCTAGAAGATCTCAACATGTTGCAAACAGAATTTTTTCTTTTTTTTTTGTCTGAGTGCAGGACAGAATTGAGATGGAGATGAGATGAGCAGAATAAAACAACTTAAGAAAATAAATTCAACCACAACCTTTGCTTTGATACCACTTGATGACTACCAACCTCCATAGTAGCCTTTGAAGCGATCTTAGGTTGAATTTTTGTGCAACTGAATTTTAGAACAAGTAATTAGAAAAGAAATGGAATAGAGATAAGAGATGGGCCTTTCCACAATTCCCTAAGGAATTGATAAGCGAGATGAAGGCATACAAGAAGAGTTAACTTCTTGATAAGTCGATTTTGGCTCAATCCAGGACCCAAGAGAAACAAGTCTCTCATAATGTGTAAAACACAATTTTTAACATCCAAATTCTATATTTCATTCATGAATTTCGTGCATACATATAGGAGGATGGAAATACATTCAGAAACAGCCCAATAATGGATAGTAATGAGCTTAATTGATAGTGTAACTCCTACACTAATGACTCGACCTTAATTGCACACTAACTAGTGCTTTTAAAGTGGTAAGTACATATCTCCAAGAACTCCGAAATGGGTTATTCGCAAAGGCATGCAGCTGCTACAATTATTTGCTTAATTTAAATAAAAAGCTAATGCAACTCACTTAAAATAAATAACACAAAATTAACTAAAATATTTTAGTACAGATTTTCGTCTTCAACTTCCTGTCCATTTGTCACCATGATAGAAGCCGAATCTGATTAAATTGTGTGAAATACGATTTGTAGAACTTTTTGTAGCCTTTCCAACGCATCAAGAACCATATCAATCGAACTTCTGTAGCTCCTGATTCAGCCAAAACAAGACAGACCGGTCATTTCCAACGAATTTCAATAAAGCCCAATTTTGTTCTTCTTTTGTCAAGGGTGGTCATCCTAGTTTCACATCATTCCCTCCCTCTTCAACGGAATTCGACCTCGAATTTCTAGATCCAATCCCTCCGGGGTCAAAAATAAGCCTAATGGACTCACCACATGTAACTTCCACATTAGAGTAATTTGCAAGTTCATTGGAATGATTAGCTTGCTCCTTTTTACCTTTGGATTCCAAAGCATAATTATCTTGCCCCTGTTTTTCTTGAAAATAAGCCATTTCTTGAGGAAATTCTTCGTCATTCACTTTCTTCTCTTTATGTTCAAGGGAAGAATTGTTAGACCAAAGAAACAACTTATAAGAATTCAAAGAGTTGAAACCATAAAACCACTGAGGAGAAGGAATTAGAGTCACATAATATAATGACTTCCCAAGTGTATTTGAGCACTCATTCTCAAATTTAAGGGTTGGCCATTCGCTCTTCACTCCCTTGTTTTCCACTTGCAATTCACCTTTATTTGATGCATTGCATTCTTCCCCTGGAAGCAATTTACCAAATACATTGGTCGTCTTGTAGGCTTCCTTTATGATATGGTCTACAACCTGTTCCTCAATAGAATTGACACAATTTGGTAAATGGTTAGAATCAAAACAAGTATTCATGATTATTTCCTTCACCACACTTTCTTTTGCCTCTCCCACTTTTGCATTACTCTCATTTTCATTCACCTCTACTTCTTTCTCTAAGCTCTCATTTTTTCCACACTCTTTTTCTCCCAAATATTTTCTTTGTAGAATTTTCAACTCCCTACTAAACTCTTCAAAATTTTTCTCAGCGATCTTGGCGTCTTTTTTCGCTTCCAATTGTTTTCTTCTTATCTCGTTATCCTTCCTCTCATTTTCTTCTCTACACCTTCTTTCTTTTTCTCTCTCTTTTCCTCTTGCTCTTTCCTTTTTCTAGCTAACCTCTCAGCAGTTCTTTTCATCCACATACCAACTTGATATCCCTCGACAACAAATTCATTTCTAGAAGATCTCAACATGTTACAAACAGAATTTTTTTTTTTTTTTTTTTTATGCAGTGCAGACGAATTGAGATGGAGATGAGATGAGCAGAATAAAACAACTTAAGAAAATAAATTCAACCACAACCTTTGCTTTGATACCACTTGATGACTACCAACCTCCATAGTAGCCTTTGAAGCGATCTTAGGTTGAATTTTTGTGCAACTGAATTTTAGAACAAGTAATTAGAAAAGAAATGGAATAGAGATAAGAGATGGGCCTTTCACAATTCCTAAGGAATTGATAAGCGAGATGAAGACGCCACAAGAAGAGTTAACTTCTTGATAAGTCGATTTTGGCTCCATCGAGGACCTAAGAGAAACAAGTCTCTCATAATGTGTAAAACACAATTTTTAACATCCAAATTCTATATTTCATTCATGAATTTCGTGCATACATATAGGAGGATGGAAATACATTCAGAAACAGCCCAATAATGGATAGTAATGAGCTTAATTGATAGTGTAACTCCTACACTAATGACTCGACCTTAATTGCACACTAACTAGTGCTTTTAAAGTGGCGATTACATATCTCCAACAACTCCTAAATGGGTTATTTCAAAAGGCATGCAGCTGCTACAATTATTTGCTTAATTTAAATAAAAAGCTAATGCAACTCACTTAAAATAAATAACACAAAATTAACTAAAATATTTTAGTACAGATTTTCGTCTTCAACTTCCTGTCCATTTGTCACCATGATAGAAGCCGAATCTGATTAAATTGTGTGAAATACGATTTGTAGAACTTTTTGTAGCCTTTCCAACGCATCAAGAACCATATCAATCGAACTTCTGTAGCTCCTGATTCAGCCAAAACAAGACAGACCAGTCATTTCCAACGAATTTCAATAAAGCCCAATTTTGTTCTTCTTTTGTCAAGGGTGGTCATCCTAGTTTCACATCATTCCCTCCCTCTTCTAGGGAATTCGACCTCGAATTTCTAGATCCAATCCCTCCGGGGTCAAAAATAAGCCTAATGGACTCACCACATGTAACTTCCACATTAGAGTAATTTGCAAGTTCATTGGAATGATTAGCTTGCACCTTTTTACCTTTGGATTCCAAAGCATAATTATCTTGCCTCTGTTTTTCTTGAAAATAAGCCATTTCTTGAGGAAATTCTTCTTCATTCACTTTCTTCTCTTTATGTTCAAGGGAAGAATTGTTAGACCAAAGAAACAACTTATAAGAATTCAAAGAGTTGAAACCATAAAACCACTGAGGAGAAGGAATTAGAGTCACATAATATAATGACTTCCCAAGTGTATTTGAGCACTCATTCTCAAATTTAAGGGTTGGCCATTCGCTCTTCACTCCCTTGTTTTCCACTTGCAATTCACCTTTATTTGATGCATTGCATTCTTCCCCTGGAAGCAATTTACCAAATACATTGGTCGTCTTGTAGGCTTCCTTTATGATATGGTCTACAACCTGTTCCTCAATAGAATTGACACAATTTGGTAAATGGTTAGAATCAAAACAAGTATTCGTGATTATTTCCTTCACCACACTTTCTTTTGCCTCTCCCACATTTGCATTTCTCTCATTTTCATTCACCTCTACTTCTTTCTCTAAGCTCTCATTTTTTCCCACACTCTTTTTTTCTCCCAAATATTTTCTTTGTAGAATTTTCAACTCCTTACTAAACTCTTCAAAATTTTTCTCAAAGCGATCTTGTCGTCTTTTTTTCGCTTCCAATTGTTTTCTTCTTATCTCGTTATCCTTCCTCTCATTTTCTTCTCTACACCTTCTTTCTTTTTCTCTCTCTTTTTCCTCTTGCTCTTTCTTTTTTCTATCTTACCTCTCAGTTGGTCTTTTCATCCACATACCAACTTGATTTCCCTCGACAACAAATTCATTTCTAGAAGATCTCAACATGTTGCAAACAGAATTTTTCTTTTTTCTTTTTTTGCAGTGCAGACAGAATTGAGATGGAGATGAGATGAACAGAATAAAACAACTTAAGAAAATAAATTCAACCACAACCTTTGCTTTGATACCACTTGATGACTACCAACCTCCATAGTAGCCTTTGAAGCGATCTTAGGTTGAATTTTTGTGCAACTGAATTTTAGAACAAGTAATTAGAAAAGAAATGGAATAGAGATAAGAGATGGGCCTTTCCACAATTCCCTAAGGAATTGATAAGCGAGATGAAGGCATACAAGAAGAGTTAACTTCTTGATAAGTCGATTTGGCTCAATCCAGGACCCAAGAGAAACAAGTCTCTCATAATGTGTAAAACACAATTTTTAACATCCAAATTCTATATTTCATTCATGAATTTCGTGCATACATATAGGAGGATGGAAATACATTCAGAAACAGCCCAATAATGGATAGTAATGAGCTTAATTGATAGTGTAACTCCTACACTAATGACTCGACCTTAATTGCACACTAACTAGTGCTTTTAAAGTGGCAGTTACATATCTCCAACAACTCCTAAATGGGTTATTTCAAAAGGCATGCAGCTGCTACAATTATTTGCTTAATTTAAATAAAAAGCTAATGCAACTCACTTAAAATAAATAACACAAAATTAACTAAAATATTTTAGTCCAGATTTTCGTCTTCAACTTCCTGTCCATTTGTCACCATGATAGAAGCCGAATCTGATTAAATTGTGTGAAATACGATTTGTAGAACTTTTTGTAGCCTTTCCAACGCATCAAGAACCATATCAATCGAACTTCTGTAGCTCCTGATTCAGCCAAAACAAGACAGACCGGTCATTTCCAACGAATTTCAATAAAGCCCAATTTTGTTCTTCTTTTGTCAAGGGTGGTCATCCTAGTTTCACATCATTCCCTCCCTCTTCTAGGGAATTCGACCTCGAATTTCTAGATCCAATCCCTCCGGGGTCAAAAATAAGCCTAATGGACTCACCACATGTAACTTCCACATTAGAGTAATTTGCAAGTTCATTGGAATGATTAGCTTGCACCTTTTTACCTTTGGATTCCAAAGCATAATTATCTTGCCTCTGTTTTTCTTGAAAATAAGCCATTTCTTGAGGAAATTCTTCTTCATTCACTTTCTTCTCTTTATGTTCAAGGGAAGAATTGTTAGACCAAAGAAACAACTTATAAGAATTCAAAGAGTTGAAACCATAAAACCACTGAGGAGAAGGAATTAGAGTCACATAATATAATGACTTCCCAAGTGTATTTGAGCACTCATTCTCAAATTTAAGGGTTGGCCATTCGCTCTTCACTCCCTTGTTTTCCACTTGCAATTCACCTTTATTTGATGCATTGCATTCTTCCCCTGGAAGCAATTTACCAAATACATTGGTCGTCTTGTAGGCTTCCTTTATGATATGGTCTACAACCTGTTCCTCAATAGAATTGACACAATTTGGTAAATGGTTAGAATCAAAACAAGTATTCATGATTATTTCCTTCACCACACTTTCTTTTGCCTCTCCCACTTTTGCATTACTCTCATTTTCATTCACCTCTACTTCTTTCTCTAAGCTCTCATTTTTTCCACACTCTTTTTCTCCCAAATATTTTCTTTGTAGAATTTTCAACTCCCTACTAAACTCTTCAAAATTTTTCTCAAAGCGATCTTGACGTCTTTTTTCGCTTCCAATTGTTTTCTTCTTATCTCGTTATCCTTCCTCTCATTTTCTTCTCTACACCTTCTTTCTTTTTCTCTCTCTTTTTCCTCTTGCTCTTTCTTTTTTCTATCTAACCTCTCAGCAGTTCTTTTCATCCACATACCAACTTGATATCCCTCGACAACAAATTCATTTCTAGAAGATCTCAACATGTTGCAAACAGAATTTTTTTTCTTTTTTTCTTTTTGTACAGAATTCTGGACAGAATTGAGATGGAGATGAGATGAACAGAATAAAACAGCTTAAGAAAATAAATTCAACCACAACCTTTGCTTTGATACCACTTGATGACTACCAACCTCCATAGTAGCCTTTGAAGCGATCTTAGGTTGAATTTTTGTGCAACTGAATTTTAGAACAAGTAATTAGAAAAGAAATGGAGTAGAGATAAGAGATGGACGCACCACAATTCCCTAAGGAATTGATAAGCGAGATGAAGACGCCACAAGAAGAGTTAACTTCTTGATAAGTCAGTTTTGGCTCATTCCAGGACCCAAGAGAAACAAGTCTCTCATAATGTGTAAAACACAATTTTTAACATCCAAATTCTATATTTCATTCATGAATTTCGTGCATACATATAGGAGGATGGAAATACATTCAGAAACAGCCCAATAATGGATAGTAATGAGCTTAATTGATAGTGTAACTCCTACACTAATGACTCGACCTTAATTGCACACTAACTAGTGCTTTTAAAGTTACATATCTCCAACAACTCCTAAATGGGTTATTTCAAAAGGCATGCAGCTGCTACAATTATTTGCTTAATTTAAATAAAAAGCTAATGCAACTCACTTAAAATAAATAACACAAAATTAACTAAAATATTTTAGTCCAGATTTTCGTCTTCAACTTCCTGTCCATTGGTCACCATGATAGAAGCCGAATCTGATTAAATTGCGTGAAATACGATTTGTAGAACTTTTTGTAGCCTTTCCAACGCATCAACAACCATATCAATCGAACTTCTGTAGCTCTTGATTCAGCCAAAACAAGACAGGCAGGTCATTTCCAGCAATTTCAATAAACCCCAATTTTGTTCTTCTTTAGTCAAGGGTGGTCATCCTAGTTTCACATCATTCCCTCCCTCTTCTAGGGCATTCCACCTCGAATTTCTAGATCCAATCCCTCCGGGGTCAAAAATAAGCCTAATGGACTCACCACATGTAACTTCCACATTAGAGTAATTTGCAAGTTCATTGGAATGATTAGCTTGCACCTTTTTACCTTTGGATTCCAAAGCATAATTATCTTGCCTCTGTTTTTCTTGAAAATAAGCCATTTCTTGAGGAAATTCTTCTTCATTCACTTTCTTCTCTTTATGTTCAAGGGAAGAATTGTTAGACCAAAGAAACAACTTATAAGAATTCAAAGAGTTGAAACCATAAAACCACTGAGGAGAAGGAATTAGAGTCACATAATATAATGACTTCCCAAGTGTATTTGAGCACTCATTCTCAAATTTAAGGGTTGGCCATTCGCTCTTCACTCCCTTGTTTTCCACTTGCAATTCACCTTTATTTGATGCATTGCATTCTTCCCCTGGAAGCAATTTACCAAATACATTGGTCGTCTTGTAGGCTTCCTTTATGATATGGTCTACAACCTGTTCCTCAATAGAATTGACACAATTTGGTAAATGGTTAGAATCAAAACAAGTATTCATGATTATTTCCTTCACCACACTTTCTTTTGCCTCTCCCACTTTTGCATTACTCTCATTTTCATTCACCTCTACTTCTTTCTCTAAGCTCTCATTTTTTCCACACTCTTTTTCTCCCAAATATTTTCTTTGTAGAATTTTCAACTCCCTACTAAACTCTTCAAAATTTTTCTCAGCGATCTTGGCGTCTTTTTAAGCTTCCAATTGTTTTCTTCTTATCTCGTTATCCTTCCTCTCATTTTCTTCTCTACACCTTCTTTCTTTTTCTCTCTCTTTTCCTCTTGCTCTTTCTTTTTCTATCTAACCTCTCAGTGAGTCTTTTCATCCACATACCAACTTGATATCCCTCGACAACAAATTCATTTCTAGAAGATCTCAACATGTTGCAAACAGAATTTTTTTTCTTTTTTTGTTTTGTACAGAATTGAGATGGAGATGAGATGAACAGAATAAAACAACTTAAGAAAATAAATTCAACCACAACCTTTGCTTTGATACCACTTGATGACTACCAACCTCCATAGTAGCCTTTAAAGCGATCTTAGGTTGAATTTTTGTGCAACTGAATTTTAGAACAAGTAATTAGAAAAGAAATGGAATAGAGATAAGAGATGGACGCACCACAATTCCCTAAGGAATTGATAAGCGAGATGAAGACGCCACAAGAAGAGTTAACTTCTTGATAAGTCAGTTTTGGCTCAATCCAGGACCCAAGAGAAACAAGTCTCTCATAATGTGTAAAACACAATTTTTAACATCCAAATTCTATATTTCATTCATGAATTTCGTGCATACATATAGGAGGATGGAAATACATTCAGAAACAGCCCAATAATGGATAGTAATGAGCTTAATTGATAGTGTAACTCCTACACTAATGACTCGACCTTAATTGCACACTAACTAGTGCTTTTAAAGTGGCAGTTACATATCTCCAACAACTCCTAAATGGGTTATTTCAAAAGGCATGCAGCTGCTACAATTATTTGCTTAATTTAAATAAAAAGCTAATGCAACTCACTTAAAATAAATAACACAAAATTAACTAAAATATTTTAGTCCAGATTTTCGTCTTCAACTTCCTGTCCATTGGTCACCATGATAGAAGCCGAATCTGATTAAATTGCGTGAAATACGATTTGTAGAACTTTTTGTAGCCTTTCCAACGCATCAACAACCATATCAATCGAACTTCTGTAGCTCCTGATTCAGCCAAAACAAGACAGACCGGTCATTTCCAACGAATTTCAATAAAGCCCAATTTTGTTCTTCTTTTGTCAAGGGTGGTCATCCTAGTTTCACATCATTCCCTCCCTCTTCTAGGGAATTCGACCTCGAATTTCTAGATCCAATCCCTCCGGGGTCAAAAATAAGCCTAATGGACTCACCACATGTAACTTCCACATTAGAGTAATTTGCAAGTTCATTGGAATGATTAGCTTGCACCTTATTACCTTTGGATTCCAAAACATAATTATCTTGCCTCTGTTTTTCTTGAAAATAAGCCATTTCTTGAGGAAATTCTTCTTCATTCACTTTCTTCTCTTTATGTTCAAGGGAAGAATTGTTAGACCAAAGAAACAACTTATAAGAATTCAAAGAGTTGAAACCATAAAACCACTGAGGAGAAGGAATTAGAGTCACATAATATAATGACTTCCCAAGTGTATTTGAGCACTCATTCTCAAATTTAAGGGTTGGCCATTCGCTCTTCACTCCCTTGTTTTCCACTTGCAATTCACCTTTATTTGATGCATTGCATTCTTCCCCTGGAAGCAATTTACCAAATACATTGGTCGTCTTGTAGGCTTCCTTTATGATATGGTCTACAACCTGTTCCTCAATAGAATTGACACAATTTGGTAAATGGTTAGAATCAAAACAAGTATTCACGATTATTTCCTTCACCACACTTTCTTTTGCCTCTCCCACTTTTGCATTACTCTCATTTTCATTCACCTCTACTTCTTTCTCTAAGCTCTCATTTTTTTTTCCACACTCTTTTTTTCTCCCAAATATTTTCTTTGTAGAATTTTCAACTCCTTACTAAACTCTTCAAAATTTTTCTCAAAGCGATCTTGACGTCTTTTTTTCGCTTCCAATTGTTTTCTTCTTATCTCGTTATCCTTCCTCTCATTTTCTTCTCTACACCTTCTTTCTTTTTCTCTCTCTTTTTCCTCTTGCTCTTTCTTTTTTCTATCTAACCTCTCAGCAGGTCTTTTCATCCACATACCAACTTGATATCCCTCGACAACAAATTCATTTCTAGAAGATCTCAACATGTTGCAAACAGAATTTTTTTTCTTTTTTTTTGTACAGAATTGAGATGGAGATGAGATGAACAGAATAAAACAACTTAAGAAAATAAATTCAACCACAACCTTTGCTTTGATACCACTTGATGACTACCAACCTCCATAGTAGCCTTTGAAGCGATCTTAGGTTGAATTTTTGTGCAACTGAATTTTAGAACAAGTAATTAGAAAAGAAATGGAATAGAGATAAGAGATGGGCCTTTTGATTCCCTAAGGAATTGATAAGCGAGATGAAGACGCATACAAGAAGAGTTAACTTCTTGATAAGTCGATTTTGGCTCAATCCAGGACCCAAGAGAAACAAGTCTCTCATAATGTGTAAAACACAATTTTTAACATCCAAATTCTATATTTCATTCATGAATTTCGTGCATACATATAGGAGGATGGAAATACATTCAGAAACAGCCCAATAATGGATAGTAATGAGCTTAATTGATAGTGTAACTCCTACACTAATGACTCGACCTTAATTGCACACTAACTAGTGCTTTTAAAGTTACATATCTCCAACAACTCCTAAATGGGTTATTTCAAAAGGCATGCAGCTGCTACAATTATTTGCTTAATTTAAATAAAAAGCTAATGCAACTCACTTAAAATAAATAACACAAAATTAACTAAAATATTTTAGTCCAGATTTTCGTCTTCAACTTCCTGTCCATTGGTCACCATGATAGAAGCCGAATCTGATTAAATTGTGTGAAATACGATTTGTAGAACTTTTTGTAGCCTTTCCAACGCATCAAGAACCATATCAATCGAACTTCTGTAGCTCCTGATTCAGCCAAAACAAGACAGACCAGTCATTTCCAACGAATTTCAATAAAGCCCAATTTTGTTCTTCTTTTGTCAAGGGTGGTCATCCTAGTTTCACATCATCCCCCCCATCTTCTAGGGAATTCGACCTCGAATTTCTAGATCCAATCCCTCCGGGGTCAAAAATAAGCCTAATGGACTCACCACATGTAACTTCCACATTAGAGTAATTTGCAAGTTCATTGGAATGATTAGCTTGCACCTTATTACCTTTGGATTCCAAAACATAATTATCTTGCCTCTGTTTTTCTTGAAAATAAGCCATTTCTTGAGGAAATTCTTCTTCATTCACTTTCTTCTCTTTATGTTCAAGGGAAGAATTGTTAGACCAAAGAAACAACTTATAAGAATTCAAAGAGTTGAAACCATAAAACCACTGAGGAGAAGGAATTAGAGTCACATAATATAATGACTTCCCAAGTGTATTTGAGCACTCATTCTCAAATTTAAGGGTTGGCCATTCGCTCTTCACTCCCTTGTTTTCCACTTGCAATTCACCTTTATTTGATGCATTGCATTCTTCCCCTGGAAGCAATTTACCAAATACATTGGTCGTCTTGTAGGCTTCCTTTATGATATGGTCTACAACCTGTTCCTCAATAGAATTGACACAATTTGGTAAATGGTTAGAATCAAAACAAGTATTCATGATTATTTCCTTCACCACACTTTCTTTTGCCTCTCCCACTTTTGCATTACTCTCATTTTCATTCACCTCTACTTCTTTCTCTAAGCTCTCATTTTTTTTCCACACTCTTTTTTTCTCCCAAATATTTTCTTTGTAGAATTTTCAACTCCTTACTAAACTCTTCAAAATTTTTCTCAAAGCGATCTTGACGTCTTTTTTTCGCTTCCAATTGTTTTCTTCTTATCTCGTTATCCTTCCTCTCATTTTCTTCTCTACACCTTCTTTCTTTTTCTCTCTCTTTTTCCTCTTGCTCTTTCTTTTTTCTATCTAACCTCTCAGCAGGTCTTTTCATCCACATACCAACTTGATATCCCTCGACAACAAATTCATTTCTAGAAGATCTCAACATGTTGCAAACAGAATTTTTTTTCTTTTTTTTTTTGTACAGAATAAAACAACTTAAGAAAATAAATTCAACCACAACCTTTGCTTTGATACCACTTGATGACTACCAACCTCCATAGTAGCCTTTGAAGCGATCTTAGGTTGAATTTTTGTGCAACTGAATTTTAGAACAAGTAATTAGAAAAGAAATGGAATAGAGATAAGAGATGGACGCACCGCAATTCCCTAAGGAATTGATAAGCGAGATGAAGACGCCACAAGAAGAGTTAACTTCTTGATAAGTCAGTTTTGGCTCAATCCAGGACCCAAGAGAAACAAGTCTCTCATAATGTGTAAAACACAATTTTTAACATCCAAATTCTATATTTCATTCATGAATTTCGTGCATACATATAGGAGGATGGAAATACATTCAGAAACAGCCCAATAATGGATAGTAATGAGCTTAATTGATAGTGTAACTCCTACACTAATGACTCGACCTTAATTGCACACTAACTAGTGCTTTTAAAGTGGCAGTTACATATCTCCAACAACTCCTAAATGGGTTATTTCAAAAGGCATGCAGCTGCTACAATTATTTGCTTAATTTAAATAAAAAGCTAATGCAACTCACTTAAAATAAATAACACAAAATTAACTAAAATATTTTAGTCCAGATTTTCGTCTTCAACTTCCTGTCCATTGGTCACCATGATAGAAGCCGAATCTGATTAAATTGTGTGAAATACGATTTGTAGAACTTTTTGTAGCCTTTCCAACGCATCAAGAACCATATCAATCGAACTTCTGTAGCTCCTGATTCAGCCAAAACAAGACAGACCGGTCATTTCCAACGAATTTCAATAAAGCCCAATTTTGTTCTTCTTTTGTCAAGGGTGGTCATCCTAGTTTCACATCATTCCCTCCCTCTTCTAGGGAATTCGACCTCGAATTTCTAGATCCAATCCCTCCGGGGTCAAAAATAAGCCTAATGGACTCACCACATGTAACTTCCACATTAGAGTAATTTGCAAGTTCATTGGAATGATTAGCTTGCACCTTTTTACCTTTGGATTCCAAAGCATAATTATCTTGCCTCTGTTTTTCTTGAAAATAAGCCATTTCTTGAGGAAATTCTTCTTCATTCACTTTCTTCTCCTTATGTTCACGGGAAGTGATATGATCCAAAACGGATGCATATAGTTTTTAACGGATCGTCCTCGAATTGAATCTTGTTATAAGGGTTAAAACAGTATAAAAATGAGAACTTTAGGAATTAGAATCCTTAATCCTCAAATTGGCACCCACTTCTATTTGAAGAAGGAAGAACAAATTCTTTGCTCTTGAATTAAGATGGCGCATACAAACAGTAGTGCAAGAAGAATGAAGTGCTAAAGGTGCAAGCTTTAAGGAAAGTGGCGCATAAACAAAGAACTAAGCAAACAGAATTAAAATAAAAAGATGGAATAGAGACAGAAATGAAAGAAGACGCCACACTCTCAAGAGAGTGATAAGTCCGGTGAAGATTCGCCACAAGAGAATGGAAGCTCTTGATAAGAATCAGAAATGGTTCATCCAAGAACCTAAGAGGCTTAGCTCTCACAAACTCACAATGGAGTGCAAAATAAATTCTGATTCAAAGGTGCTGAATTAGGAGTGTACAAAGGCTATTTATAGCCATAATGGTAATCAATTCCCTCCCTCCTTTCCTAATAGAGTGTGGCGGCCAACCCTACTTGGTGGAGCCAGCAAGTTGGCGCTCCCAAGTCTGAACCTGGCTCATCGATATGGGCCAAGCCCAATTAGCAAAGCTGCAACACATTCTAAGATCCTATGTGCTTAGTTAGCCCAAAACAAGTAGGACCTTATTACAAAAATTATCCCAAATGGAAAATACAACCAAACTGAATTTAAAAAAGTTCAAATACTTAATCTAAATAAATTAAAAGGAACGACTAGGGTGATATCATGCCCCCCATATTGGGTTCTTCATCAACTTGGATTATTTGGACTATCTTGAGAGTTGGGCCTTCGGGAGTTGGTTTGAGAGATAGGAAATAGTTGACTTCTTTGTCCAAAGCCTCTTTAGCCTTTTTAGTTCTTGACCTCGTCATTGGGCCTCCAAGTCCTTGTAGAGCATCATTGGGCCTTGCATCTATTGGATGGTCTCCATTTGAATTTCCCTGGACTTCATCAGGAAGAATTGTTAGACCAAAGAAACAACTTATAAGAATTCAAAGAGTTGAAACCATAAAACCACTGAGGAGAAAGAATTAGAGTCACATAATATAATGACTTCCCAAGTGTATTTGAGCACTCATTCTCAAATTTAAGGGTTGGCCATTCGCTCTTCACTCCCTTGTTTTCCACTTGCAATTCACCTTTATTTGATGCATTGCATTCTTCCCCTGGAAGCAATTTACCAAATACATTGGTCGTCTTGTAGGCTTCCTTTATGATATGGTCTACAACCTGTTCCTCAATAGAATTGACACAATTTGGTAAATGGTTAGAATCAAAACAAGTATTCACGATTATTTCCTTCACCACACTTTCTTTTGCCTCTCCCACTTTTGCATTACTCTCATTTTCTTCTTTCTCTAAGCTCTCATTTTTTTTTCCACACTCTTTTTTTCTCCCAAATATTTTCTTTGTAGAATTTTCAACTCCCTACTATCTTCAAAATTTTTCTCAAAGCGATCTTGACGTCTTTTTTTCGCTTCCAATTGTTTTCTTCTTATCTCGTTATCCTTCCTCTCATTTTCTTCTCTACACCTTCTTTCTTTTTCTCTCTCTTTTTCCTCTTGCTCTTTCTTTTTTCTATCTAACCTCTCAGCAGTTCTTTTCATCCACATACCAACTTGATATCCCTCGACAACAAATTCATTTCTTGAAGATCTCAACATGTTGCAAACAGAATTTTTTTTCTTTTTTGTACAGAATTCTGGACAGAATTGAGATGGAGATGAGATGAACAGAATAAAACAACTTAAGAAAATAAATTCAACCACAACCTTTGCTTTGATAGCCATAATGGTAATCAATTCCCTCCCTCCTTTCCTAATAGAGTGTGGCGGCCAACCCTACTTGGTGGAGCCAGCAAGTTGGCGCTCCCAAGTCTGAACCTGGCTCATCGATATGGGCCAAGCCCAATTAGCAAAGCTGCAACACATTCTAAGATCCTATGTGCTTAGTTAGCCCAAAACAAGTAGGACCTTATTACAAAAATTATCCCAAATGGAAAATACAACCAAACTGAATTTAAAAAAGTTCAAATACTTAATCTAAATAAATTAAAAGGAACGACTAGGGTGATATCATGCCCCCCATATTGGGTTCTTCATCAACTTGGATTATTTGGACTATCTTGAGAGTTGGGCCTTCGGGAGTTGGTTTGAGAGATAGGAAATAGTTGACTTCTTTGTCCAAAGCCTCTTTAGCCTTTTTAGTCCTTGACCTCGTCATTGGGCCTCCAAGTCCTTGTAGAGCATCATTGGGCCTTGCATCTATTGGATGGTCTCCATTTGAATTTCCCTGGACTTCATCATGCTCTCCCCCTTCGAAAGAATTCGTCCTCGAATTTGATCCTTCATCACCTACATCAAAAGGACTTAAGTCAGCCACATTAAATGTTGCACTAACTCCATACTCACCTGGTAGGTCAACTTTGTAGGCATTATCATTGATCTTTTTAATGATTTGGAAGGGACCATCTCCTCTAGGTGAGAGCTTTGATTTCCTCTGTGTGAAACCTTTCCTTCCTCATATGCACCTGCACTCCAATCTCCAGGCTCAAAGACAACGCTTTTTCTTCCTTTGTTGGCTTGCCTAGCATATTGCTCCATCTTTTTTTCAATTTGGGACTTGACTTTCTCATGGAGCTTCCTCACATATTCTGCCTTCGCCTTCCCGTCCCTATGATTCAAAGAAAAAATATCAGGTAGAGGCAGCAAATCAAGGGGTGTGAGGGGATTAAATCCATACACAATTTCAAAAGGAGAAAAGCTAGTGGTAGAATGAACCGCTCTATTATAAGAAAATTCAACAAGAGGTAAGCATTCTTCCCATGTTTTGACGTTCCTCTTGATGATTGACCGCAGCAAGGTCGAAAGGGTCCTATTCACCACTTCAGTTTGCCCATCAGTTTGTGGGTGACAAGTGGTAGAAAATAACAGCTTGGTCCCTAATTTGTTCCAAAGGGTTCTCCAAAAGTGACTGAGGAACTTAGAGTCCCTATCAGAGACTATGCTCTTGGGCATCCCATGTAGTCTTACAATTTCCTTGAAGAACAAGTCTGCCACATGAGTAGCATCATCCACCTTATGACAAGGAATAAAGTGGGCCATCTTGGAAAACCTGTCAACAACCACAAAAATTGAGTCTCTCCCCCTCTTGGAGCGGGGAAGACCTAGCACAAAGTCCATAGACAAGTCAATCCAAGGAGAATCTGGGATAGGTAAAGGGGTATAAAGTCCATGGGGCATTACCTTTGACTTGGCCTTTTACAAACCATGCAACCATCACAAATTCTATGCACATCATGCTTCATGCCAGGCCAATAAAAATGCTCATGCAAAATGTCCAAAGTCTTTTGGATCCCAAAATGTCCCATTAGTCCCCCCTCATGTGCTTCCCTAAGTAAGAGTTCACGCAACGAACATTTAGGCACACATAAATATTTTTCCTTGAATAAAAACCCATCATGCCTAAAGAACCCATTATGCGCCCCTTTTTCACAAACAGCATATACTTTGGAAAAATCATCATCATGCACATACAACTCTTTTATGTGTTCAAAACCAAGAATTTTTGTTTCAAGAGTGGAAAGTAAGGTATACCTTCTAGAGAGTGCATCTGCCACTACATTCACCTTACCTTGCTTGTGCTTGATCACATAGGGGAATTGTTCAAGAAATTCTACCCACTTAGCATGCCTTTTGTTAAGCTTACCTTGCCCTTTCAAATATTTTAGTGACTCATGATCACTATGAATTACGAATTCCTTTGGCAAAAGATAGTGCTGCCAAGTGTGCAAAGCCCTTATAAGTGCATACAACTCTTTATCATAAGTGGAATAGTTCAAAACAGCACCATGCAATTTCTCACTAAAGTACGCAATTGGATGCCCCCCTGGAGTAAAACAGCCCCAATACCCACATTAGATGCATCACATTCAAGTTCAAATGACATAGAAAAATTAGGCAATGCAAGTATGGGCGCATGAGTAAGTTTTTCTTTAAGGGTGTTAAAGCTTCTCTCTTGTGCTTCTCCCCACTTAAAGCTCACATTCTTCTTCACAACCTCATTCAAAGGGGCAGCTATGGTGCTAAAGTCCTTTACGAACCTTCTATAGAAACTAGCTAGCCCATGGAAGCTTCTCACCTCACTCACTGACTTAGGGGTAGGCCACTCCCTAATGGCTTTAATCTTTTCTTCATCCACTTGTACTCCCTTAGCACTTACAACAAAACCTAAAAACACCACATGGTCGGTACAAAAGACACACTTCTCTAAATTAGCATACAACTTTTCTTTCCTTAGCACACTCATCACAGCCCTAAGGTGTTCTAGGTGCTCATCTAAGGTTATGCTATAGATCAGAATGTCATCAAAGTACACCACTACAAACTTGCCTAAAAACTCTCTTAATACATGGTTCATCAACCTCATGAAGGTGCTAGGCGCATTTGTAAGTCCAAAAGGCATTACCAACCATTCATACAATCCATGCTTAGTTTTAAAGGCTGTTTTCCACTCATCCCCTTCCCTCATCCTAATTTGATGGTACCCACTCTTCAAATCAACTTTAGAAAAATAACAAGCACCATGCAATTCATCAAGCATATCATCTAGTCTAGGGATGGGGTGTCTATATTTCACAGTGATATTATTTACAGCCCTACGGTCAAGACATATGCCCCAAGTGCCGTCCTTTTTAGGGACAAGAATAACAGGAACGACACAAGGGCTCAAGCTTTCTCTTACCCAACCTTTTTGGAGCAATTCCTCCACTTGCTTCTGAATTTCCTTTGTTTCCTCCGGATTGGTCCTATAGGCGGGCCTATTAGGCAAAGAGGCTCCCGGAATGAAGTCCATTTGATGCTCAATACCCCTTAAAGGAGGTAGTCCGGGAGGAACACTCTTTGGGAAGACATCTTCAAAATCCTGCAAAAGAGACTCTACCTCACTAGGTAGAGGGTTAGAGTTATGATTCAAATATAAATCCTTGTACACGTAAATGTACATCTCTTGCCTCGCAAAGCAAGCCCTCTTTATTTCACTCTCCCTGGCAATTAAACATTCAATATCTTTTTGATCCCCACATTTTTTTCCCCATTTGACTTTCCCTTTGTGGCCTTCTTCTCTTCTTCTCTCCTAAGTCTCAGCGCCACTTGGTCTTCACAAACCTGTTTAGGAGTCAAAGGCACAAGGGTAATTTTCAAAGAATTATGCACAAAAGAGTATTTATTAGTAAAACCATCATGAGTAGCACGTTTATCAAACTGCCAAGGCCTACCAAGTAAAACATGGCCGGCCTCCATGGGAACAACATCACATAAGACATCATCTTGATACTTACCAATGGACAAGCTTACCAACACTTGCTGATTGACTAGTAACTCACCATTCTCACTCAACCATTGAAGTTTGTATGGCCTGGGATGGGGAATAGTTTGAAGTTCAAGTTTTCTTACCAAACGAGTGCTGGCCACATTTGTGCAACTTCCCCCATCAATGATTAAGGAACAGACCTTTCCTTGTATGATGCATCTTGTATGGAAAATGTTTTCCCTTTGGTCTAGCTCATTTGGCACAATTTGACTCCTAAGAGTCTCCTTATCATTAGCAAGTCACCATCATGAGCTAAGGTTTCGCACTCTTCTTCCTTCTCACTTTCGTGAGAGCCCTTACACGACTCACTAGAAATATACCCCCTTTCATGGTCATTGTCCTTTTGTTTGGGCACTCATAGGCCATATGGCCTTTTCCCAAACATTTGAAACACTTAATGTCCCTGTGCTTAGAAAGCAAGAAGAAGAAGCGTTAGTGGAAGGAAAAGCTTTAGAGTTTTTAGAGTTCATACCTTCCTTAGGTTGTGTAGAGGAAACCTCCTTGGGTTGCTTATCCTTCCAAGCGAGGGTTTTAAAGGTGGAGGGAGATTTCCTCCATGCCTTCCTCTTGAGTTGTTGTTCCACCTTTATGGCTTGGTGGACCAACTCTTCAAGCTCTTCATAATGATGCAACTCCACAATGTCTCCTATCTCACGGTTTAGGCGTGAAGGAAGCAGGACATGGTAGCCTCCCTATCTTCATTGATGTTTGCCCTTACCAAGGCCACCTCCATCTCCTTATGGTACTCATCCACACTCTTACTCCCTTGGGTAAGTCTTTGGAGTTTATTATGTAACTCCCGGTGGTACCACGAAGGTACAAACCTTTTTCTCATCAAAGCTTTCATCTCCTCCCAAGTATCTACAGGGTAATCCCTATTTCTTTCCCTCTCCTTTTGTACTTGGTCCCACCAGATTAGAGCATAATCAGAAAACTCAAGGGCTGCCACCTTCACCTTCCTCTCTTCATTGTAACGGTGATAGGAAAAGATTTGTTCTATTTTGGTCTCCCATTCTAGGTAGGCTTCAGGGTCATTCTTTCCTTTGAAAGAGGGTACTTGGATCTTAACTCTTCCTAGTTCTCCTTCCCTCTCATTACTCCTATACCTCCTATGTCTCCTATCATCATGCCTCCCATGTCTCCTTCTCCGATCATGGTCCCTCCTGGGTCTCCTTTCCCTACCCGAATCATAATCATATTCATCCTCATGCGAGGCCTCATGTTGAGAACCCCTACTCCTTTCATCCAACCTTGTGTTAAATTCAGCCCGAACTTGGTTTAACCCTTTGTCTAACTCTTGGGCTAGGAATTGCATCAATCGGGCGGTCCTAGGGGATGGGGGTGTGCTTCCTTCACTCATCTTTGGATTTTTTTTATAGGGTTAAAAAAATAAATAAACAAAAGGCCCTTTCCACTCTTCTCACGTGTTTACACTCTTGAATTTATCACTCGTGTTTCACTCTTAGTAGGCTTTTTCTATAATGTCCACTCTTGCCTTTTACCTCTCAAGTCTCTTTGAGTTCTTAAATAAACCCTCTCGTGTTCCAATTACCAAGGGTTCGTTTCACAAATGACAAACTTCACAAGAGTTAATCACCCAGAATTTGAAGAAAGGAAAGAAACTCTAGACAAAACTTAAAAGAATTTAAAGAGACAAACAAGAAAAGCTAACAAGGAAAAGTACAACTCAAAAGGAATGCAAAGAAGACAAAAGGAACTGGAACAATGAGAAGACAATTGCGCAAAAAGTTATGAATTACAGCAACACTCCTAATGAAGTCCACAATGGCAACAATTTAATCTTGTTAAGTGCAAGGGGCTCTTTTCTTTTCCTTTTTTTTTTCGTTTTTTTTTTGTTTCTGGAATAAAAGGATTTTTTTTTTGTAGATCACGCCCCTGTTCTGTTTTTTTTTTTTTTGCACTTAAAAATTGGTTATTGCAATATCAAATTGAATTGTTGTGCCAACTGTGTGATTAAAAGTTTCCTTTTCAATTCAAGTGCTATAAACATCAACAGCAACCAATATGGAAATAAAGGATTAAAGCTGTAAATTGCGCAAAAGAATAAATGACTAGAATAAAAACAAGAAACAAAGAACTGGAATTAAAAGACAGAATTAAAGGCACGAATTTAAAGGCTAAGAAAGTAAATGACTTAAAGAGCAGAATGTAAAGAATTTTGCCAATCCTTGGAAATGGCGCTGATCAAGATGATCCAAATGTGTACAAATATGGCACTCAAGCAACTGTGCTTGGTGTTAGAAAGCAATAAGAACAGTACACAATAAAAACAAGAACTTTTGTCAATTCTAGGATCCGGGCTCTAGATACCACATGATATGATCCAAAACGGATGCATATAGTTTTTAACGGATCGTCCTCGAATTGAATCTTGTTATAAGGGTTAAAACAGTATAAAAATGAGAACTTTAGGAATTAGAATCCTTAATCCTCAAATTGGCACCCACTTCTATTTGAAGAAGGAAGAACAAATACTTTGCTCTTGAATTAAGATGGCGCATACAAACAGTAGTGCAAGAAGAATGAAGTGCTAAAGGTGCAAGCTTTAAGGAAAGTGGCGCATAAACAAAGAACTAAGCAAACAGAATTAAAATAAAAAGATGGAATTGAGACAGAAATGAAAGAAGGCGCCACACTCTCAAGAGAGTGATAAGTCCGGTGAAGATTCGCCACAAGAGAATGGAAGCTCTTGATAAGAATCAGAAATGGTTCATCCAAGAACCTAAGAGGCTTAGCTCTCACAAACTCACAATGGAGTGCAAAATAAATTCTGATTCAAAGGTGCTGAATTAGGAGTGTACAAAGGCTATTTATAGCCATAATGGTAATCAATTCCCTCCTCCTTTCCTAATAGAGTGTGGCGGGCAACCCTACTTGGTGGAGCTAGCAAGTTAGCTCCCAAGTCTGAACCTGGCTCATCGATATGGGCCAAGCCCAGTTAGCAAAGTCAGTAACACATTCTAAGATCCTATGTGCTTAGTTAGCCCAAAACAAGTAGGACCTTATTACAAAAATTATCCCAAATGGAAAATACAACCAAACTGAATTTAAAAAAGTTCAAATACTTAATCTAAATAAATTAAAAGGAACGACTAGGGTGATATCATGCCCCCCATATTGGGTTCTTCATCAACTTGGATTATTTGGACTATCTTGAGAGTTGGGCCTTCGGGAGTTGGTTTGAGAGATAGGAAATAGTTGACTTCTTTGTCCAAAGCCTCTTTAGCCTTTTTAGTTCTTGACCTCGTCATTGGGCCTCCAAGTCCTTGTAGAGCATCATTGGGCCTTGCATCTATTGGATGGTCTCCATTTGAATTTCCCTGGACTTCATCAGGAAGAATTGTTAGACCAAAGAAACAACTTATAAGAATTCAAAGAGTTGAAACCATAAAACCACTGAGGAGAAAGAATTAGAGTCACATAATATAATGACTTCCCAAGTGTATTTGAGCACTCATTCTCAAATTTAAGGGTTGGCCATTCGCTCTTCACTCCCTTGTTTTCCACTTGCAATTCACCTTTATTTGATGCATTGCATTCTTCCCCTGGAAGCAATTTACCAAATACATTGGTCGTCTTGTAGGCTTCCTTTATGATATGGTCTACAACCTGTTCCTCAATAGAATTGACACAATTTGGTAAATGGTTAGAATCAAAACAAGTATTCATGATTATTTCCTTCACCACACCTTCTTTTGCCTCTCCCACTTTTGCATTACTCTCATTTTCATTCACCTCTACTTCTTTCTCTAAGCTCTCATTTTTTTCCACACTCTTTTTTTCTCCCAAATATTTTCTTTGTAGAATTTTCAACTCCCTACTATCTTCAAAATTTTTCTCAAAGCGATCTTGACGTCTTTTTTTCGCTTCCAATTGTTTTCTTCTTATCTCGTTATCCTTCCTCTCATTTTCTTCTCTACACCTTCTTTCTTTTTCTCTCTCTTTTTCCTCTTGCTCTTTCTTTTTTCTATCTAACCTCTCAGCAGTTCTTTTCATCCACATACCAACTTGATATCCCTCGACAACAAATTCATTTCTAGAAGATCTCAACATGTTGCAAACAGAATTTTTTTTTTTTGTACAGAATTCTGGACAGAATTGAGATGGAGATGAGATGAACAGAATAAAACAACTTAAGAAAATAAATTCAACCACAACCTTTGCTTTGATACCACTTGATGACTACCAACCTCCATAGTAGCCTTTGAAGCGATCTTAGGTTGAATTTTTGTGCAACTGAATTTTAGAACAAGTAATTAGAAAAGAAATGGAATAGAGATAAGAGATGGACGCACCACAATTCCCTAAGGAATTGATAAGCGAGATGAAGACGCCACAAGAAGAGTTAACTTCTTGATAAGTCAGTTTTGGCTCAATCCAGGACCCAAGAGAAACAAGTCTCTCATAATGTGTAAAACACAATTTTTAACATCCAAATTCTATATTTCATTCATGAATTTCGTGCATACATATAGGAGGATGGAAATACATTCAGAAACAGCCCAATAATGGATAGTAATGAGCTTAATTGATAGTGTAACTCCTATACTAATGACTCGACCTTAATTGCACACTAACTAGTGCTTTTAAAGTGGCAGTTACATATCTCCAACAACTCCTAAATGGGTTATTTCAAAAGGCATGCAGCTGCTACAATTATTTGCTTAATTTAAATAAAAAGCTAATGCAACTCACTTAAAATAAATAACACAAAATTAACTAAAATATTTTAGTCCAGATTTTCGTCTTCAACTTCCTGTCCATTTGTCACCATGATAGAAGCCGAATCTGATTAAATTGTGTGAAATACGATTTGTAGAACTTTTTGTAGCCTTTCCAACGCATCAAGACCCATATCAATCGAACTTCTGTAGCTCCTGATGCAGCCAAAACAAGACAGACCGGTCATTTCCAACGAATTTCAATAAAGCCCAATTTTGTTCTTCTTTTATCAAGGGTGGTCATCCTAGTTTCACATCACATGGCCATCTCCGTTTCTATGAAATACTCGTCAACACTTTTGGACCCTTGGGTGAGTCTTTGAAGTTTATTGTACAATTCCCAATGGCCACATGATTAGGGTTAGGGCTAGCAACTAGTACCACGTAGCTTAGCTTGCCTTGCGCACAAGTTTAGGGTTAGGGTTAGGAAATAGTTTAACCTAGTGTGACTTTAAGGTTAGGGTTAGGGTTTGGGACTAATATCACTTAGCTTGACTTGGTAGCTCACATGGGACAGGTTAGGGCTAGGGACTTGTATCACTTAGCTTGACTTGGTTGGCCATATGGTTAGGGTTAGGGTTAGCGACTCGTATCACGTGGCTTAGGGTTAGGGTTAGGGACTAGTATCACTTAGCTTGACTTGGTAGCCCACATGGTACGGGTTAGGGTTAGGGGCGTGTA
Organism: Calophaca sinica; assembly: GCA_037113605.1. Classification (NCBI taxonomy): domain Eukaryota; kingdom Viridiplantae; phylum Streptophyta; class Magnoliopsida; order Fabales; family Fabaceae; genus Calophaca; species Calophaca sinica. The sequence goes on from CM073737.1 coordinate 47,212,368, forward strand.
TCACTTAGCTTGACTTGGTTGGCCATATGGTTAGGGTTAGGGTTAGCGACTCGTATCACGTGGCTTAGGGTTAGGGTTAGGGACTAGTATCACTTAGCTTGACTTGGTAGCCCACATGGTATGGGTTAGGGTCAGGGGCGTGTATCACTTAGCTTGACTTGGTTGGCCATTTGGTTAGGGTTAGGGTTAGGAACTAGTTTTACATAGTTTGACTTTAAGGTTAGGGTTAGGGACTATTATAACTTAGCTTGACTTGGTTGGTGTTGACTACCAACCTCCATAGTAGCCTTTGAAACGATCTTAGGTTGAATTTTCATGCACACTTCAGTCTCAAATAATGTGTTTAAGCAAAGGTGAAGAAATAAAAACGAAAATGGACAAGATAAAGGGGTGGAAGGCACCACAATTCTAAAGGAATTGATAAGCCAATTCGAGTGATCGCCACAAGAGAGGATTCTTGATAAGATCAAAGAGATAGACGCCACAAGAAGGGTTGCTTCTTGATAAGTCAGAATATGGTTCAGTCCAGAACCTAAGAGTGTAAACTCTCACTAAGTGTTAAAAACACAAATATTTTTTGTTCTAAACATTCAAGTCTGTTTTTCATTGATAATATTGTACTATATATAGCCTTTAGCACAGCTGAAAAATGTAAACAAAAGGTTAGAGTTAAGTGACATAACTCCTATTGATAGTATTAACTATCGTTACTAACTATCTTATAACAATCCTATTTAAGTGGCAAATTAAATAGCACTCAAGGTATGAAAGAGGACCTAGGCATGCAAGCCATTTATTTGATTCCCTAAAACAAAGAAATAAAAAATTAGCAAATAACATAAAAGTGACGTTGCAGCTCATGCTCAATTTGAACCCAATAATCTTCCCAATTTGTGCACAATGGCTGGAGGCTTTTCTTTTTCCATGTAAAGAATTAATTCTCCCATTAGTGACCTGATCATTGCCCTCATTATTTGGAACCAAACCTGAACAGCTCCACCAATTCCCAACTAATCAAAATAGCCCATAAATGATTTCCTAAAGGCCAAAACGTGAATGTCCTTCAATTCAATTAAGAACATGGGCTGAATGCATAGATTATTATCTTGAATTTCCATGTGCTGGTTGGAGTCAATCAATCCTTCCAAATAATTTTTCTTCAAAACACTTTGAATTTTTAGAAAAATAATAAAATCCTTGTAGTTTTCCTTCCACATGCTTAATGAATTCAGGATCACATCAGTTGGCCACATGGTTAGGGTTTGGGTTAGGGACTAGCATTACTTAGCTTGACTTGGTTGGCCACATGGTTAGGGTTAGGGACTAGTGTTACTTAGCTTGACTTGGTTGGCCACATGGTTAGGGTTAGGGGTAGGTATTATTGTCACATAGCGGGACATGGTTGACCATGTGTTTAGGGTTAGGGTTATGGACTAGCATTACGTAGCTTGATATGGTTGCCCAAATGGTTTGGGTTTGGGACTACTACTACTTAGCTTGACTTGGTTGGCCACATGGTTAGGGTTAGGGTTTGGGACTAGTATCACGTAGCTTGACTTGGTTACCCACATGGTACAGGTTAGGTTTAGAGACTATTATAATTTATCTTGATTTGGTTGGCCACATGGTTTGGGTTAGCGACTTGCATCACGTTGCTTTAACTTGGTAAGCCATATTTCTAGGGATATGGTTAGGAACTAGTTTTACTTAGTTTGACCTTAAGCTTAGTGTTGGGGACTATTATCACATAGCTTGGCTTGGTTGGCCACATGGTTAGGGACTAGTATTACTTAGGTTGACTTGGTTGACCACATGGTTAGGGTTAGGGGTATGGACTAGTATCACTTAGCTCGACTTGGATGACGTAGGGTTAAGGTTAGGGAGTAGTATTACGTAGCTTAATTTGGTTGCCCGCATGGTTTTGGTTAGGGACTACTATTACTTAGCCTGACTTAGTTTGCCACATAGGAGGTTTACATAGCTCGACTTGGTTGGCCACATGATTAGGGTTAGGGCTAGCAACTAGTACCACGTAGCTTAGCTTGCCTTGCGCACAAGTTTAGGCTTAGGGTTAGGAAATAGTTTAACTTAGTGTGACTTTAAGGTTAGGGTTAGGGTTTGGGACTAATATCACTTAGCTTGACTTGGTAGCTCACATGGGACAGGTTAGGGCTAGGGACTTGTATCACTTAGCTTGACTTGGTTGGCCATATGGTTAGGGTTAGGGATAGCGACTTGTATCACGTGGCTTAGGGTTAGGGTTAGGGACTAGTATCACTTAGCTTGACTTGGTAGCCCGCATGGTACGGGTTAGGGTTAGGGGCGGGTATCACTTAGCTTGACTTGGTTGGCCATATGGTTAGGGTTAGGGTTAGCGACTCGTATCACGTGGCTTAGGGTTAGGGTTAGGGACTAGTATCACTTAGCTTGACTTGGTAGCCCACGTGGTACGGGTTCAGGTTAGGGGCGTGTATCACTAAGCTTGACTTGGTTGGCCATTTGGTTAGGGTTAGGGTTAGGAACTAGTTTTACATAGTTTGACTTTAAGGTTAGGGTTAGGGACTATTATAACTTAGCTTGACTTGGTTGGTGTTGACTACCAACCTCCATAGTAGCCTTTGAAACGATCTTAGGTTGAATTTTCATGCACACTTCAGTCTCAAATAATGTGTTTAAGCAAAGGTGAAGAAATAAAAACGAAAATGGACAAGATAAAGGGGTGGAAGGCACCACAATTCTAAAGGAATTGATAAGCCAATTCGAGTGATCGCCACAAGAAAGGATTCTTGATAAGATCAAAGAGATAGACGCCACAAGAAGGGTTGCTTCTTTGAAAAACAAATCAGCAATGTGGCAAGCATCATCCACCTTTTTGCATGGAATGAAATGTGCCATCTTTGAGAACCTGTCCACAACAACAAAAATAGAATCTTTTCCGTTCTTTGTTCTAGGTAACCCTAAGACAAAGTCCATGGAAAGGTCAATCCAGGGATATTCAGGAATAGGCAATGGAGTATATAAACCATGGGGCCTAACTTTGGATTTGGCCTTTTTGCAAACAATGCATCTTTCACAATATTTTTGCACATCAATTTTCATGTGAGGCCAATAGAAATGTTCTTGCAAAAATTCCAAAGTTTTAGGAACACCAAAATGTCCCATTAAACCCCCCTCATGCGTCTCTTTGACTAACAACCTCCATAGTAGCCTTTGAAACGATCTTAGGTTGAATTTTCATGCACACTTTAGTCTCAAATAATGTGTTTAAGCAAAGGTGAAGAAATAAAAACGAAAATGGACAAGATAAAGGGGTGGAAGGCACCACAATTCTAAAGGAATTGATAAGCCAATTCGAGTGATCGCCACAAGAGAGGATTCTTGATAAGATCAAAGAGATAGACGCCACAAGAAGGGTTGCTTCTTGATAAGTCAGAATATGGTTCAGTCCAGAACCTAAGAGTGTAAACTCTCACTAAGTGTTAAAAACACAAATATTTTTTGTTCTAAACATTCAAGTCTGTTTTTCATTGATAATATTGTACTATATATAGCCTTTAGCACAGCTGAAAAATGTAAACAAAAGGTTAGAGTTAAGTGACATAACTCCTATTGATAGTATTAACTATCGTTACTAACTATCTTATAACAATCCTATTTAAGTGGCAAATTAAATAGCACTCAAGGTATGAAAGAGGACCTAGGCATGCAAGCCATTTATTTGATTCCCTAAAACAAAGAAATAAAAAATTAGCAAATAACATAAAAGTGACGTTGCAGCTCATGCTCAATTTGAACCCAATAATCTTCCCAATTTGTGCACAATGGCTGGAGGCTTTTCTTTATCCATGTAAAGAATTAATTCTCCCATTAGTGACCTGATCATTGCCTTCATTATTTGGAACCAAACCTGAACAGCTCCACCAATTCCCAACTAATCAAAATAGCCCATAAATGATTTCCTAAAGGCCAAAACGTGAATGTCCTTCAATTCAATTAAGAACATGGGCTGAATGCATAGATTATTATCTTGAATTTCCAAGTGCTGGTTGGAGTCCATCAATCCTTCCAAATAATTTTTGATGAGGACATGGAGCACCAAGAGGCCATTCAAAGCTTAGGAGGACCAATGACTAGGGCAATGTCAAGGAGGGTCCAAGAAAGCTTAGTCCAATTCATGACTAAGACAATTGCAAACAGAGGCAAAGATGTAATTGCACCAAAAACCATGCTTGTCATACAAGCCATGGAGGAGGCGCAACTTGCATAAAAGAAGGCAGCCAAGTTAATTTCTTTTAATTGAATAAAAGTGCAAGTGACCAATTGATTTATTTGGGACCAAGGCACTAAGTTATTTAATTTTTTTTGGTGTGTTTAATCCACTTCAAGTGGCTGTGTGGCGCAAGGAGCAAGGGGTCCCACACCTCTCAACCACTCTTTGTGTAGTTTTAATGGGTGAATAATCTTGCTACCAAGGAAAGACAAAGACATTCAAAGCAATCAAGGCAAAGAGGAGTTACACAAGACAAGGTGATGAATGCTAAGACAAAGACATTCAAAGCAATAAAGGCAAAGAGGAGTTACACAAGACAAGGTGATGAATGCTCCAACAGCACAATAAAAGCGCATCCATCCACTTAATTACAGTTAATGAGTGGTTGTGAAACCGTCACCTGGTCATGAAGAGCAATCAAAACAGAATATGAAGCGTAGACCTTTACTTCAGCTGCGCCACTTAGGCCATGAGGCAGCAACAATTATTTTTGTTTGTAATTTCCTTTAATCATTTTGCTTGTAACCCTAGAAAGGAAGGACTTTGTCTCTTTACTCTTTGTAACAGCAAGAACCTCCCTCATTATATATAGTGGGCGCAAGTTTCAATAGAGGTTAACAAAGATTTTAGCAAAATATTGAGTTCATACTCTTTGGTTCTGGATTGGACCAGTTTATCGATCTTATCAAGAAACTCTCTTCTTGTGGTGATCCTCACATTCATAGGCTTATCCTTGTCTTGGATTAGACTAAGGTGGCGCCCCTGCCTCCCAATCATCCATCTTCTTCACTTACTCATAAACAGATCCTTGAGACCTTGTTTGCTTCTTGTTTTATTTTGTGTTTTCACAATCTGTCCCCTTAATTCTCTACCACCAAAGCCACGAAATTCCATTCATTCTCTATCCAATTTTCATTCATTTTATATCAAAAATACAAAAACAAAAGTCACAACCAGATTCTATGTTGAAAATCAAGCAAATGGCCAATTTCTACAACAAGGAGGCCATCATTTGGTAATCAGAGCAAGGTTTCGACTTTGTTCAAAAGAATCCCAGGTTTCTCTATTCTTATCTTTGAGTTCTGAATTCTTTAAAAAAAAAAAATTGCGAAAATTCATAAAAAAAAAAAAATCTTGAATTCTGGTTGTGTTTCTTTGTTGCTGCTACACTCTGAAATTTTTATTTTATTTCTTTCTTTTGAGTGAGTTCTTTCTTGTTCTAGTCTCACAAACTTTGTGTTCAATTTTTGTTTCTTACCTTTCCTTTCCAAGCTGTTGTGTGTGTGGATTATTATTTGAATTGGTTTCTTGTATTGATCATTTGCTGGTTTCTCTAAAGAACTGACAAGAGTTATGGATCCTCAAAATCGATTACTACTAGATGCCCTCACGGCAAAAATGAGAGAACTTTTGAAAGAGGAAGTGGATGGCATAAATGAAAGAATTGACCAATTAGAAAACAGACAAAATAGCAGTGATGAGGAGGAACGGAGGAGAAGGAGACGTGATGAACCTAGAGAAGATAGGTTGGGTGGGATAAAAATAAAAGTACCACAATATGGTGGAGAAAATGACCCGAGACGTATTTGGAATGGGAAACTAAAATTGAACAAATTTTTTCCTGTAACAATTATACTGATCTTCAAAAGGTGCAGGTTGCTTCTATTGAATTTACAGATTACGCCTTGGTGTGGTGGGACCAATTGACAAAGGAGAGGAGAAGGCACAATGAGCCAGCCATTGCCACATGGGAGGAAATGAAGAGGCTCATGAGAAGGAGATTCATCCCATCTTACTACAACAGAGAGTTGCACAACAAATTACAGCGACTCACCCAAGGCAACAAAAGTGTTGATGAGTACTACAAGGAGATGGAGGTGGCAAAAATTAGAGCAAATGTGGAGGAAGATGATGAAGCAACCATGGCCAGATTCTTGCATGGCCTAAATCGTGATATAAGTGACATAGTGGAACTGCAACACTATGTTCAATTAGACGATTTGGTACATCAAGCCATAAAGGTAGAACAACAACTTAAGAGGAAGGGTAAGAAGAAGCACTACCACTTCCAATCCTCAAAAATGGAAGAGTAATATAAAGAGTGAAGGTACTTCATCATCCAAAGAAGCGGCTGACACAAAAGGTAAAAACGCTACAACTAGTCCTTCTCAAGTTGTTTCAACTAACCGGGCTGTTAAGTGTTTCAAGTGCCAAGGCTTAGGACACATTGCATCTCAATGTCCTACCAAGAGAATTATGATTGTAGAGGAGGTTGAGGAGGAAGATGAAGGGGCTGAAGAGTATGATGAGGATTGTGTTGAGGAGGAGGCCCAAATACCTAGTGGAGAGCTACTTATGATGAAAAGGTTGTTGGAAGCCGTGGTAAAGGAGGAAGATGCGACTCAAAGGGAGAACATATTTCACTCAAGGTGCCTCATACAAGGCAAGGTATGTTCCCTGATTATTGATGGTGGGAGTTGCACAAATGTTGCTAGCACAAGGTTAGTTTCCAAACTCCAACTAGAAACTAAACCACATCCCAAGCCATATAAGCTTCAATGGCTTGTTAATGATGTTGAGATGATTGTTGATGAACAAGTAGAAATTTCATTTTCAATTGGAAAATATGAAGATGTGGCTGTTTGTGATGTAGTTCCTATGGAGGCCAGCCATGTCTTGATGGGAAGGCCTTGGCAATTTGACAAAAAGGCAAGCCATGAAGGGCATACCAACAAGTACTTTTTTGTTCATCATGGAAAAAGAATTGTATTGGCTCCTTTGAGCCCAAGTGAGGTGAGAGATGATCAAAAAAAATTGAGAGAAAAATGTGAAAAAGAAAAAGAAGAAAAAGAAGAAAAAGAAAAGATCGCCAAAGAAAAGAGAGAAAAAGAGTGACAAAAAAAGATTGATGAAAAAGAAAGAAAATTTGATGGCGACAAAAGGGGAGGTTAAAAAGCTATTTTCTCTAATCAGCCCCTATATTTGCTTTTTAGCAAAGAGGTGGCCTTGCTGGAAAATTTACCTAACACTCAAGAATTGCCAAATTGCATAAATTCTCTTTGCAGAATTTGAGGATCTGTTTCCTAAGGAGGTACCAAGTGGGCTGCCACCCTTGAGAGGGATTGAGCACCACATTGATCTCATCCCAGCGCCACTTTGCCTAATAGGCCAGCCTCACCGGAGCAACCCACAACAAACGCAAGAGATACAAAAGCAAGTGGCTGAATTGGTAAGTAAAGGTTGGGTAAGGGAAAGTTTAAGTCCATGTGTCTTTGTCCCTCAAGTTATTTTAGTCCCTAAGAAAGATGGTAGTTGGAGAATGTGCACTGATTGTAGGGCTGTTAATAATATTATCATTAAGTATAGGCATCCAATACCTCGGTTAGATGACTTGCTTGATGAACTGTTTGGTGCATGCTTGTTTTCCAAAATTGATTTGAAAAGTGGATACCATCAAATTAGAATAAGGGAAGGGATGAATGGAAAACTGCTTTCAAAACTAAATATGGTTTATATGAGTGGTTAGTTATGCCTTTTGGATTAACTAATGCACCTAGCACTTTCATGAGATTAAGGAACCATGTTTTGAGGGAATTTTGGGAAAATTTGTTGTTGTATATTTTGATGATATCTTGATATATAGCAAAAATTTAGAGGACCATTGCATTCATCTAAGGGCTGTTTTAAATGTGCTAAGAAAAGAAAACTTGTATGCAAACTTGGAAAAATGTGTGTTTTGCACGGATCAAGTCGTTTTTCTAGGCTTTGTCATAAGCTCTCAAGGAGTACATGTGGATGAAGCAAAGGTGAAGGCAATCCAAGAATGGCCAGCACCTAAAAGTGTGACAGAGGTAAGAAGTTTCCATGGTTTAGCAAGTTTCTATAGGAGGTTTGTTAAGGATTTTAGTACTATTGCTGCACCTCTTAATGAAATTGTTAAAAAGGAAATTGGTTTTAAATGGGGTGAGAAACAAGAACAAGCTTTTTCAATTCTTAAAGAAAAGCTCACCCAAGCACCAATTCTAGCATTACCTAATTTTTCAAAATCTTTTGAAATTGAGTGTGATGCTTCCAATGTTGGAATTGGGGCTGTTTTGATGCAAGAAGGTCATCCAATTGCTTATTTTAGTGAGAAATTAAAAGGGGCTGCCCTAAATTACTCCACTTATGATAAGGAATTGTATGCCTTAGTAAGGGCATTGTAAACGTGGCAACATTACTTGCTGCCAAAAGAATTTGTCATTCATAGTGATCATGAGTCCTTGAAGTATTTAAAAGGACAAGGTAAGTTGAATAAAAGGCATGCTAAATGGGTTGAATTTTTGGAGCAATTTCCTTATGTGATTAAGCATAAGAAGGGTAAAGCCAATGTTGTGGCTGATGCATTATCAAGAAGGTACGCATTACTCTCTACCCTTGAAACTAAAATTTTTGGTCTTGAGCACATTAAGGAATTGTATGAGCATGATCTTGATTTTTCTAGTAAATATGTTGAATGTGTGCATGCTGCCCATAATGGATTTTTTAGGCACAATGATTATTTATTTAAAGAAAAAAGGTTGTGTGTGCCAAAAGGATCCATTAGAGAACTCTTAGTCAAAGAGGCGCATGAGGGGGGCTTAATGGGACATTTTGGTGTTCCTAAAACTTTGGAATTTTTGCAAGAACATTTCTATTGGCCTCACATGAAAATTGATGGGCAAAAATATTGTGAAAGATGCATTGTTTGCAAAAAGGCCAAATCCAAAGTGATGCCCCATGGTTTATATACTCCATTGCCTGTTCCTGAATATCCCTGGATTGACCTTTCCATGGACTTTGTCTTAGGGTTACCTAGAACAAAGAACGGGAAAGATTCTATTTTGTTGTTGTGGACAGGTTCTCAAAGATGGCACATTTCATTCCATGCAAAAAGGTGGATGATGCTTGCCACATTGCTGATTTGTTTTTCAAAGAAGTGGTGCGCCTACATGGTCTACCAAAAAGTATAGTGTCTGACCGTGACACTAAATTTCTAAGCCACTTCTGGAGAACTTTGTGGGGTAAGGTGGGAACTAAGTTACTATTCTCTACAACTTGTCATCCCCAAACTGATGGGCAAACTGAGGTAGTAAACAGAACCCTCTCTACTCTTTTAAGGGCTGTACTTTCAAGGAATTTGAAAATGTGGGAAACGTGGCTGCCACATGTTGAATTTGCTTATAATAGGGCTGTCCATAGTACCACAAATCATTCCCCATTTGAGATTGTGTATGGTTATAATCCTTTAACTCCTCTTGATCTATTACCTTTACCTAACACATCTCTGTTGAAGCATAAAGATGGCAAAGCGAAAGCTGAATTTGTGAAAAGTTTGCATGAGAAAATTAAACTGCAAATTGAAAAGAAAAATGAAAGCTATGCCAAAAGTGCCAATAAAGGGCGCAAGCGGGTTACTTTTGAACCCGGAGATTGGGTCTGGGTCCATATGAGGAAAGAAAGGTTTCCGTCACAAAGGAAATCTAAGTTAATGCCTAGGGGCGATGGCCCTTTTCAAGTGATTGCCAAAGTCAATGATAATGCTTATAAAGTTGACCTTCCAGGTGAGTATGGTGTTAGTGCCACTTTCAACGTTGCTGACTTGTCTCTTTTTGATGTAGGTGATGAGGACTTCAATTCGAGGTCGAATTCTCCTCAAGAGGGAGGGAATGATGAGGACATGGAGCACCAAGAGGCCATTCAAAGCTTAGGAGGACCAATGACTAGGGCAATGTCAAGGAGGGTCCAAGAAAGCTTAGTCCAATTCATGACTAAGACAATTGCAAACAGAGGCAAAGATGTAATTGCACCAAAAACCATGCTTGTCATACAAGCCATGGAGGAGGCGCAACTTGCATAAAAGAAGGCAGCCAAGTTAATTTCTTTTAATTGAATAAAAGTGCAAGTGACCAATTGATTTATTTGGGACCAAGGCACTAAGTTATTTAATTTTTTTTGGTGTGTTTAATCCACTTCAAGTGGCTGTGTGGCGCAAGGAGCAAGGGGTCCCACACCTCTCAACCACTCTTTGTGTAGTTTTAATGGGTGAATAATCTTGCTACCAAGGAAAGACAAAGACATTCAAAGCAATCAAGGCAAAGAGGAGTTACACAAGACAAGGTGATGAATGCTAAGACAAAGACATTCAAAGCAATAATGGCAAAGAGGAGTTACACAAGACAAGGTGATGAATGCTCCAACAGCACAATAAAAGCGCATCCATCCACTTAATTACAGTTAATGAGTGGTTGTGAAACCTTCACCTGGTCATGAAGAGCAATCAAAACAGAATATGAAGCGTAGACCTTTACTTCAATTTGCCACTTAGGCCATGAGGCAGCAACAATTATTTTTGTTTGTAATTTCCTTTAATCATTTTGCTTGTAACCCTAGAAAGGAAGGACTTTGTCTCTTTACTATTTGTAACAGCAAGAACCTCCCTCATTATATATAGGGGGCGCAAGTTTCAATAGAGGTTAACAAAGATTTTAGCAAAATATTGAGTTCATACTCTTTGGTTCTGGATTGGACCAGTTTATCGATCTTATCAAGAAACTCTCTTCTTGTGGTAATCCTCACATTCATAGGCTTATCCTTGTCTTGGATTAGACTAAGGTGGCGCCCCTGAATCCCAATCATCCATCTTCTTCACTTACTCATAAACAGATCCTTGAGACCTTGTTTGCTTCTTGTTTTATTTTGTCTTTTCACAATCTGTCCCCTTAATTCTCTACCACCAAAGCCACGAAATTCCATTCATTCTCTATCCAATTTTCATTCATTTTATATCAAAAATACAAAAACAAAAGTCACAACCAGATTCTATGTTGAAAATCAAGCAAATGGCCAATTTCTACAACAAGGAGGCCATCAATTTTTCTTCAAAACACTTTGAACTTTTAGAAAACTAATAAAATCCTTGTAGTTTTCCTTCCACATGCTTAATGAATTCAGGATCACATCAGTTGGCCACATGGTTAGGGTTTGGGTTAGGGACTGGCATTACTTAGCTTGACTTGGTTTGCCACATGGTTAGGGTTAGGGACTAGTGTTACTTAGCTTGACTTGGTTGGCCACATGGTTAGGGTTAGGGGTAGGTATTATTGTCACATAGCGGGACATGGTTGACCATGTGTTTAGGGTTAGGGTTATGGACTAGCATTACGTAGCTTGATATGGTTGCCCAAATGGTTTGGGTTTGGGACTACTACTACTTAGCTTGACTTGGTTGGCCACATGGTTAGGGTTAGGGTTTGGGACTAGTATCACGTAGCTTGACTTGGTTACCCACATGGTACAGGTTAGGTTTAAAGACTATTATAATTTATCTTGATTTGGTTGGCCACATGGTTAGGGTTAGCGACTAGCATCACGTTGCTTTAACTTGGTAGGCCATATTTCTAGGGATAGGGTTAGGAACTAGTTTTACTTAGTTTGACTTTAAGGTTAGGGTTGGGGACTATTATCACATAGCTTGGCTTGGTTGGCCACATGGTTAGGGACTAGTATTACTTAGGTTGACTTGGTTGACCACATGGTTAGGGTTAGGGGTATGGACTAGTATCACTTAGCTCGACTTGGTTGACGTAGGGTTAAGGTTAGGAAGTAGTATTACGTAGCTTAATTTGGTTGCCCGCATGGTTTTGGTTAGGGACTACTATTACTTAGCCTGACTTAGTTTGCCACATAGGAGGTTTACATAGCTCGACTTGGTTGGCCACATAATTAGGGTTAGGGCTAGCATCTAGTACCACGTAGCTTAGTTTGCCTTGCGGACAAGTTTAGGGTTAGGGTTAGGAAATAGTTTAACTTAGTGTGACTTTAAGGTTAGGGTTAGGGTTTGGGACTAATATCACTTAGCTTGACTTGGTAGCTCACATGGGACAGGTTAGGGCTAGGGACTTGTATCACTTAGCTTGACTTGGTTGGCCATATGGTTAGGGTTAGGGTTAGCGACTCGTATCACGTGGCTTAGGGTTAGGGTTAGGGACTAGTATCACTTAGCTTGACTTGGTAGCTCACATGGTACGGGTTAGGGTTAGGGGCGTGTATCACTTAGCTTGACTTGGTTGGCCATATGGTTAGGGATAGGGTTAGCGACTCGTATCACGTGGCTTAGGGTTAGGGTTAGGGACTAGTATCACTTAGCTTGACTTGGTAGCCCACATGGTACGGGTTTGGGTTAGGGGCGTGTATCACTTAGCTTGACTTGGTTGGCCATTTGGTTAGGGTGGTTAGGAACTAGTTTTACATAGTTTGACTTTAAGGTTAGGGTTAGGGACTATTATAACTTAGCTTGACTTGGTTGGTGTTGACTACCAACATCCATAGTAGCCTTTGAAACGATCTTAGGTTGAATTTTCTTGCACACTTCAGTCTCAAATAATGTGTTTAAGTAAAGGTGAAGTGATGAGGACATAATAAGCAAGGACACTAGTGAAGCACTACAAGGACTAGGAGGACCAATGACAAGGGCACGTGCCAAGAAAGCTAAGGAGGCCTTAAACCAAATGGTGGCAACTATAATGGGAGCAAGGCCAAAACAAGAAGGAATGGAGCCCAAATTGGTCAACTACTTGAGTCTACATGAAAGAGGGCTGGGCGCATGACATGCTGCCCATTTTTACTTGTCTATTTTAAATAAGTTGTAATAAAATGTGTTGGTGCAGAACTTTTAATTAATTAGGCCCTACACTTAAGTTTATTTTTCATGTGTGTTTATTTTGAATGGAGCAAGGGCTGTTACATGTGGTATGTGCTGCCCAAGCCCAAATGTTGAGTTATTTTTGTTGTTTTTGTTGGTTTGACTGATGTTTGGGCTGAAATATGGGGGAGGACGAAATGGAGCTGCAAGGGGGGTGCAAGAGCACTTTTTTGGAGTTAGAAGAAGCATTTCTTTGATGCCTTTTGAGATGCCTTGCTGAAGCATCAGTTTTGAGAACTTGTAACCACTATCCCATTAAGAGTCCACAAAGTCATAAATAGGGAGGTTACAATTACCATCAAGAGTAATGCTAATTAAGTGGCTTGGCCCCATCATTGTAATTCAGTAGAGAGGGTCCTTACCTCTATATATATTTCACCCAAAATCAATAAAATGGTTAGCTTGGAATTTTCAAAAAGTTGATACCTTGTGTATTGTTGAGAGTATGTCTCTCTTGGGTTCTTCATTGGACCTGCCCTTTTGATCTTATCAAGAAACCAAGTTTTCTTGTGGTGATCATTCCCTAAGGCTTATCATCTCTTCTTCTTTCCCATAGAAGCAAGAGTGTGGCACCATCCCCATTTCTGTCTACTCCATCTTTTTCATTTCTTCTTTGTTCTAGTTTCCTTAATTCTGGTTCTTTTCTATTCAGCCTTTGCATTTCCTTGTTTATTTAAATTCTTGCAATTTACAATTCATTGTCTAATTTATCTTCTCCAATATAATCTTGTGAATTGCAACTGAATTACACAAGGGTTGATAACCATGCAAATTGGATAGTCATCAAGTGGTATTCAGAGCAAGTTTGAGTTAGTTTGTTCCTTTCTCATACCGTCTTCCTTGCTATTGTTATTGCTCTCCTTAAGTCTTGTGTTGTGTTTACCATTAGAATTCTGTTTCTTGTGTGATTGAGGCTGGTTTCATTAAAGAACTCAAAGAGGGCATTGAGTGGAAAAAGGCAAGAGTGTATATCATAGAAAAAGCCTAAATTGAGTGAAACACGATAGTGGTAACAAATTTTTGAGTGAAACACGTGAGTAGAGTGGTGAGGTCCTATTCTCCATATTATTATTTTTGTCTCTTTTATAGAAAATTCATGGCTGAAAATAGTCCGCCTCAGAGCCCAAGAACAGCAGCTATTGAGACACAAATAGCAGCCTTGACTCAACACATGGAGAGGCTGATGCGCCAACAAGCAGATGAATTCCATGAGAGACTTGATCAAATGGAGAGGAATAGAACACCTAGACATTCCTCTCAAGGTGAAAGTGAAGGATCTGAGGGAAGGAGGCGTAGGGAGAGACATGAGAGGAGAAGGAGAGAAAATGAGGGAAGAAATAATAGAGAGGAAAGGTTGGGTGGGATAAAAATAAAAGTACCATCTTTTCAAGGAAAAAATGATCCAGAGGTGTATTTGGAGTGGGAGAAAAAAATAGAGCAAATTTTTTCTTGTCATACCTTTACTGATGCTAAAAAGGTGCAGGTTGCTGCCCTTGAATTCACTGATTATGCCTTGGTGTGGTGGGATCAGACCTTGAAAGAAAGAAGAAGATTTGAAGAGCCACCCATTGAGACTTGGGAGGAGATGAGAAGAATCATGAGAAAAAGATTTGTGCCTTCCTATTACCATCGGGAATTGTACAATAAACTTCAAAGACTCTCCCAAGGGTCTAAAAGTGTTGATGAGTATTTCAAAGAAATGGAGACTGCCATGATAAGAGCTAGTGTGGTGGAAGAAAGAGAAGCAACTATGGCACGATTCCTACATGGCCTAAATCGTGACATAGGTGATGTGGTGGAGCTGCAACATTATGTTGAACTAGAGGAGTTGGTACACCAAGCCATCAAGGTGGAACAGCAACTCAAAAGGAAAGGCCATACAAAGAAGAGTCCTTTCACTTCCAACTCCCTAGGTTGGAAGAACAATCCAAAGAAGGAGGGTACCTCATCCTCCAAGGAGGCTACGGCTGACCCTAAGGGGAAAGCTACTTCTTCTAATGATGTCTCACCTAGCACTAAAAATCGTGATGTTAAGTGCTTCAAGTGTCAAGGTCGAGGACACATTGCATCACAATGTCCAACCAAGAAGGTGATGATCTTGAAAGACAATGGAGAATTTTCTACGGAGGCCTCATCCGAATCTGAAGAGGAAATTGAAGTGGAGAAGCCACCGGAAGGAGATTTGCTCATGGTGAGAAGGATGTTGGGAAGCCAAATCAAAGATAAGGACATGAATCAAAGGGAAAACATCTTTCATAAAAGGTGTTTGATTCAAGGAAAGGTATGTTCTCTGATAATTGATGGAGGGAGTTGTACTAATGTGGCTAGCACTCGTTTGGTGTCAAAACTTAATTTGGAAACTAAACCTCACCCAAAACCTTATAAACTCCAATGGCTAAGTGAAGCGGTAGAAATGACCATAAACAGACAAGTTGAGGTTTGTTTTTCAATTGGGAAGTACCATGATGTTGTTTTGTGTGATGTGGTACCTATGGAAGCTAGTCACATGTTGCTTGGGAGGCCATGGCAGTTTGATAAAAAGGCCACCCATGAGGGACACACAAATAAATTCTCATTCTTGCATAATGAACAAAGGATTACTCTTGTACCATTGTCTCCTAGAGAGGTGAGAGAGGATCAAAACAAAATGAGAGAAAACAAAGCGCAAGAGGAAAAAGAGAGAGAAAAGAAAGAAGAGGGCAGAATTAAAAAGAATAAAAACAGTGAGGGAAAAAGTGATGAAAAAGAGAGAAAAGAGAGTTTTCTTGCTACAAAAGGAGAGGTGAAGAGAGCAATTTTGTCACACCAGCCCCTATACTTGCTTTATTGCAAGGAATTTAATTTACTCTCTAACAATGCTGAAGCAAAAATTCTGCCAAGTGGAATTGAGTTTCTTTTGCAGGAATTTGAAGATGTGTTTCCAAAGGAGGTACCAGATGGTTTACCCCCTATAAGAGGAATAGAGCATCACATTGATCTCATTCCCGGAGCCTCCTTGCCTAATAGGCCAGCATATCGTAGCAATCCTCAACAAACTCAAGAGATACAAAAGCAAGTTGAGGAATTGGTGCGCAAAGGGTGGGTAAAAGAGAGCTTGAGTCCTTGTGCTGTGCCGGTAATTTTGGTACCTAAGAAGGATGGTAGTTGGAGGATGTGCACTGATTGTAGAGCGATCAACAACATCACCATCAAATATAGGCATCCTATTCCCAGGTTAGATGATTTACTTGATGAACTATTTGGTGCATGCTTATTTTCGAAAATTGATTTGAAAAGTGGGTATCATCAAATTAGAATAAGGGAAGGGGATGAATGGAAAACTGCTTTCAAAACAAAATATGGTTTGTATGAATGGATGGTTATGCCATTTGGTTTAACTAATGCACCTAGTACTTTCATGAGATTAATGAACCATGTTTTGAGGGAATTTTTGGGTAAGTTTGTTGTTGTGTATTTTGATGACATCTTGATATATAGCAAAAGCCTAGAAGAACATCATGGACATTTGAGTGCTGTTATGCATGTGCTTAGGAAAGAAAAATTGTATGCAAACATGGAAAAATGCATCTTTTGCACTGATCATGTAGTCTTCTTAGGATTTGTTATAAATGCTAAGGGTGTGCATGTTGATGAAGAGAAAATAAAAGCAATTCAAGAGTGGCCAACCCCCAAAAATGTGACTGATGTTAGGAGTTTCCATGGCATAGCTAGTTTCTATAGGAGGTTTGTGAAAGATTTCAGTACCCTAGCTGCACCTCTTAATGAAATTGTTAAGAAAGATGTGGGGTTTAAGTGGGGGGGGAAACAAGAGCATGCATTCACTGTCCTTAAGGAAAAGCTAACTCATGCACCAATACTTGCATTGCCTAATTTTGCAAAGTCTTTTGAAATTGAGTGTGATGCTTCTAATGTTGGTATTGGGGCTGTTCTTATGCAAGAAGGGCATCCCATTGCTTACTTTAGTGAAAAATTGAATGGGGCTGCTCTTAATTATTCCACTTATGGCAAAGAATTGTATGCCTTGGTAAGGGCTTTGCAAACTTGGCAACACTATCTCTTGCCAAAAGAATTTGTCATTCATAGTGACCATGAATCCTTGAAGCATTTGAAAGGGCAAGGTAAGTTGAACAAGAGGCATGCCAAATGGGTTGAGTTCCTTGAACAATTTCCTTATGTGATAAAGCACAAGAATGGTAAGGCCAATGTGGTTGCGGATGCACTCTCAAGAAGGTACGTCTTACTTTCTTCTCTTGAAACAAAGTTGTTTGGTCTTGAGTTTCTTAAAGAATTGTATGTGAGTGATCCAGACTTCTCTTCTAAATATTCTTCTTGTGAGCATGCTGCCCAAAATGGATACTTTAGGCATAATGATTATTTGTTTAGAGAGAAAAGATTGTGTGTGCCAAAAAGTTCCATTAGAGAATTGCTTGTGAGAGAAGCACATGAGGGGGGACTAATGGGTCACTTTGGGTTTCAAAAGACTTTGGATATGTTGCAGGAACATTTTTATTGGCCCCACATGAAAATTGATGTGCAGAAATTTTGTGATAGATGCATTGTGTGTAAGAAGTCCAAATCTAGGGTAATGGGCCTCATGGTCTTTATACTCCTTTGCCTATTCCTGATTTTCCTTGGATTGATATTTCTATGGACTTTGTTTTGGGGCTTCCTAGAACAAAGAATGGCAAAGATTCTATTTGCGTGGTGGTTGATAGGTTTTCAAAAATGGCACACTTTATACCTTGCAAGAAAGTTGATGATGCTTGTCATGTTGCTGAATTGTTCTTCAAAGAGGTTGTGCGCCTACATGGGCTGCCAAGAACCATAGTTTCAGATCGTGACACAAAATTCTTAAGTCATTTTTGGAGAACTTTGTGGGGTAAAGTGGGCACAAAACTGCTTTTCTCCACTACTTGTCATCCTCAAACGGATGGACAAACTGAGGTAGTAAATAGGACTCTTTCTACTCTTCTTAGAGCTGTCCTTAAAAAGAACCTTAAAATGTGGGAAGAATGTTTGCCTCATGTGGAGTTTGCATATAATAGGGCTGTCCATAGTACTACTCAATATTCACCTTTTGAAGTTGTTTATGGATTTAATCCTTTAACTCCTCTTGATTTATTGCCATTGCCTAACACTTCTCTTTTGAAGCATAAAGATGGGAAGGCCAAGGCCGAATTTGTGAGAAAATTGCATGAGCAGGTGAAAATGCAAATTGAGAAGAAAACTGAGAGCTATGCTAGACATGCAAACAAGGGAAGAAAAAGGATAGTTTTTGAACCCGGTGATTGGGTTTGGGTGCATATGAGGAAGGACAGGTTTCCTTTACAAAGGAAAAGCAAACTTCAGCCAAGAGGAGACGGACCTTTTCAAGTGCTATCCAAGATTAATGATAATGCTTACAAGATAGCACTACCCGGTGAGTATGGTGTTAGTGCTACCTTTAATGTGGCTGATTTGTCTCTTTTTGATGTAGGTGATGAAGATTTCAATTCGAGGTCGAATTCACTTAAAGAAGGAGGGGATGATGAGGACATAATAAGCAAGGACACTAGTGAAGCACTACAAGGACTAGGAGGACCAATGACAAGGGCACGTGCCAAGAAAGCTAAGGAGGCCTTAAACCAAATGGTGGAAACTATAATGGGAGCAAGGCCAAAACAAGAAGGAATGGAGCCCAAATTGGTCAACTACTTGAGTCTACATGAAAGAGGGCTGGGCGCATGACATGCTGCCCATTTTTACTTGTCTATTTTAAATAAGTTGTAATAAAATGTGTTGGTGCAGAACTTTTAATTAATTAGGCTCAACACCTAAGTTTATTTTTCATGTGTGTTTATTTTGAATGGAGCAAGGGCTGTTACATGTGGTATGTGCTGCCCAAGCCCAAATGTTGAGTTATTTTTGTTGTTTTTGTTGGTTTGAGTGATGTTTGGGCTGAAATATGGGGGAGGACGAAATGGAGCTGCAAGGGGGGTGCAAGAGCACTTATTTGGAGTTAGAAGAAGCATTTCTTTGATGCCTTTTGAGATGCCTTGCTGAAGCATCAGTTTTGAGAACTTGTAACCACTATCCCATTAAGAGTCCACAAAGTCATAAATAGGGAGGTTACAATTACCATCAAGAGTAATGCTAATTAAGTGGCTTGGCCCCATCATTGTAAGTAGAGAGGGTCCTTACCTCTATATATATTTCACCCAAAATCAATAAAATGGTTAGCTTGGAATTTTCAAAAAGTTGATACCTTGTGTATTGTTGAGAGTATGTCTCTCTTGGGTTCTTCATTGGACCTGCCCTTTTAATCTTATCAAGATACCAAGTTTTCTTGTGGTGATCATTCCCTAAGGCTTATCATCTCTTCTTCTTTCCCATAGAAGCAAGAGTGTGGCGCCATCCCCATTTCTGTCTACTCCATCTTTTTCATTTCTTCTTTGTTCTAGTTTCCTTAATTCTGGTTCTTTTCTATTCAGCCTTTGCATTTCCTTGTTTATTTAAATTCTTGCAATTTACAATTCATTGTCTAATTTATCTTCTCCAATATAATCTTGTGAATTGCAACTGAATTACACAAGGGTTGATAACCATGCAAATTGGATAGTCATCAGCCACAAGGTTAGGGTTAGGGGTAGGTATTATTGTCACTTAGCTGGACATGGTTGACCACGTGTTTAGGGTTAGTGTTATGGACTAGCATTACGTAGCTTGATATGGTAGCCCAAATGGTTTGGGTTTGAGACTACTATTACTTAGCTTGACTTGGTTGGCCACATGGTTAGGGTTAGGGTTTGGGACAAGTATCACTTAGCATGACTTGGTTGGCCACATGGTGAGGGTTAGTGTTTGGGA
The DNA here is from genome assembly GCA_037113605.1 of Calophaca sinica. NCBI lineage: Eukaryota > Viridiplantae > Streptophyta > Magnoliopsida > Fabales > Fabaceae > Calophaca > Calophaca sinica. The sequence continues at coordinate 47,232,206 of CM073737.1, forward strand.
CTAGTATCACGTAGCTTGACTTGGTTAGTCACATGGTTAGGGTTAGGGTTTGGGACTAGTATCATGTAGCTTGACTTGGTTGCCCACATGGTTAGGGCTAGGGTTAGGAACTAGTTTTACTGAGTTTAATGTTAGGGTTAGAGACCATTATAATTTATCTTAACTTGGTTAGCCATATGGTTAGGGTTAGAGTTAGCAACTAGTATCACGTAGCTTAACTAGGTTGGCTAGATGTTTAGGGTTACGGTTAGCAACTAGTTTTACTTAGTTCGACCTTAAGGTTAGGGTTAGGGACTATTATCAATTAGCTTGACTTGGTTGGCCACATGGTTAGTGTTTAGGTTAGGGACTAGTATTACTTAGGTTGACTTGGTTGGCTGCATGGTTAGGGTTAGGGGCATGGACTAGTATTACTTAGCTCGACATGGTTGACGACATGTTTAGGGTTAAGGTTAGGGAGTAGTATTACGTAGCTTAATTTGGTTGCCTACAAGGTTTGGGTTAGGGACGTGGTAAGGGCTTGGGTTAGGGACTAGTGTTACTTAGCTTGACTTGGTTGGCCACATAGTTAAGGTTAGGGGTAGGGACTATTATCACTTAGCTGGACTTGGTTGACCACATGTTTAGGGTTAGGGTTAGGGACTAGTATTACGTTGCTAGATTTGGTTGCCCACATGGTTTAGGTTAGGGAGTGCGATTAGTTAGCTTGACTTTGTTGGCCACATAGTTAGGTTTAGGGTTTGGGACCAGTATCACTTGGCTTGACTTGGTAGCCCACATGGCAAGGGTTTGGGTTAGGGACTTGAATCACATAGCTTGACTTGGTTGGCCACATGATTAGGGTTAGGGTTAGCGACTAATATCACGTAGCTTACTTGCTTTGCGCGCAAGTTTAGGATTAGGATTAGGAAATAGTTTTACTTAGTGTGACTTTAAGGTTAGGGTTAGGGTTTAGGTTAGGGACTATTAATACTTAGCTTGACTTGGTTGGCCACATGGTTAGGGTTAGGGTTTGGGACTAGTATCACTTAGCTTGACTTGGTAGCCCACATGGTAAAGGTTAGGGCTAGGGACTTGTATCACTTAGCTTGACTTGGTTGGCCATATGGTTAGGGTTAGGGTTAGCGACTAGTATCACGTGGCTTAGGGTTAGGGTTAGGAACTATTATAACTTAGCTTGACTTGGTTGGCCGCATGGTTAGGGTTAGGGACTATTGTTACTTAGCTTGACTTTGTTGGCCACATGGTTAGGGTTAGGGGTAGGTATTATTGTCAGTTAGCTGGACATGGTTGACCACGTGCTAAGGGTTAGGGTTATGGACTAGCATTATGTAGCTTGATATGGTTGCCCAAATGGTTTGGGTTTGGGACTACTATTACTTAGCTTGACTTGGTTAGCCACATGGTTAGGGTTAGGGGTAGGTATTATTGTCACTTAGCTGGACATGGTTGACCACATGTTTAGGGCTAGGGTTATGGGCTAGCATTACGTAGCTTGATATGGTTGCCCAAATGGTTTGGGTTTGGGACTACTATTACTTAGCTTGACTTGGTTAGCCACATGGTTAAGGTTAGGGTTCGGGACAAGTATCACTTAGCTTGACGTGGTTGGCCACATGGTGAGGGTTAGGGTTTGGGACTAGTATCACGTAGCTTGACTTGGTTAGCCACATGGTTAGTGTTAGGGTTTGGGACTAGTATCACGTAGCTTGACTTGGTTGCCCACATGGTTAGGGCTAGGATTAGGAACTAGTTTTACTGAGTTTAATGTTAGGGTTAGAGACCATTATAATTTATCTTGACTTGGTTAGCCACATGGTTAGGGTATAGGTTAGGGACTAGTATTACTTAGCACTCAAGGTATGAAAGAAGACCTAGGGATGCAAGCCATTTATTTGATTCCCTAAAACAAAGAAATAAAAAATTAGCAAATAACATAAAAGTGACGTTGCAGCTCTTGCTCAATTTGATCCCAATAATCTTCCCAATTTGTGCACAATGGCTGGAGGCTTTTCTTTTTCCATGTAAAGAATTAATTCTCCCATTAGTGACCTGATCATTGCCTTCATTATTTGGAACCAAACCTGAACAGCTCCACCAATTCCCAACTAATCAAAATAGTCCATAAATGATTTCCTAAAGGCCAAAACTTGAATGTCCTTCAATTCAATTAAGAACATGGGCTGAATGCATAGATTATTATCTTGAATTTCCATGTGCTGGTTGGAGTCCATCAATCCTTCCAAATAAATTTTCTTCAAAACACTTTGAATTTTTAGAAAAATAATAAAATCCTTGTAGTTTTCCTTCCACATGCTTAATGAATTCAGGATCACATCAGTTGGCCACATGGTTAGGGTTTGGGTTAGAGACTAGCATTACTTAGCTTGACTTGGTTGGCCACATGGTTAGGGTTAGGGACTAGTGTTACTTAGCTTGACTTGGTTGGCCACATGGTTAGGGTTAGGGGTAGGTATTATTGTCACATAGCGGGACATGGTTGACCACGTGTTTAGGGTAAGGGTTATGGACTAGCATTACGTAGCTTGATATGGTTGCCCAAATGGTTTGGGTTTGGGACTACTACTACTTAGCTTTACTTGTTTGGCCACATGGTTAGGGTTAGGGTTTGGGACTAGTATCACGTAGCTTGACTTGGTTACCCACATGGTACAGGTTAGGTTTAGAGACTATTATAATTTATCTTGATTTGGTTGGCCACATGGTTAGGGTTGGCGACTAGCATCACGTTGCTTTAACTTGGTAGGCCATATTTCTAGGGATAGGGTTAGGAACTAGTTTTACTTAGTTTGACCTTAAGGTTAGGGTTGGGGACTATTATCACATAGCTTGGCTTGGTTGGCCACATGGTTAGGGACTAGTATTACTTAGGTTGACTTGGTTGACCACATGGTTAGGGTTAGGGGTATGGACTAGTATCACTTAGCTCGACTTGGTTGACGTAGGGTTAAGGTTAGGGAGTAGTATTACGTAGCTTAATTTGGTTGCCTGCATGGCTTTGGTTAGGGACTACTATTACTTAGCCTGACTTAGTTTGCCACATAGGAGGTTTACATAGCTCGACTTGGTTGGCCACATGATTAGGGTTAGGGCTAGCAACTAGTACCACGTAGCTTAGCGTGCCTTGCGCACAAGTTTAGGGTTAGGGTTAGGAAATAGTTTAAGTTAGTGTGACTTTAAGGTTAGGGTTAGGGTTTGGGACTAATATCACTTAGCTTGACTTGGTAGCTCACATGGGACAGGTTAGGGCTAGGGACTTGTATCACTTAGCTTGACTTGGTTGGCCATATGGTTTGGGTTAGGGTTAGCGACTCGTATCACGTGGCTTAGGGTTAGGGTTAGGGACTATTATCACTTAGCTTGACTTGGTAGCCCACATGGTACGGGTTAGGGATAGGGGCGTGTATCACTCTTGGGTTAGGGATAAACGAAAAACAAACAAAAATTTCAACCTCAACCTGAGCTTTGGTACCACTTGATGACTACCTTTTTGTAAAGTAGCCTTGTTACGATCTTTGGGTTGAAATCAGATTAAGACACAGGTGTTGTTTTTAGCGCAATTGACAAGACAAAAGAATATGGAAAGAGGAAAGGAATGGAAGCACCACAATTCCCTAAGGAATTGATAAGCCAGTCGAAGAACGCCACAAGAAGGTTACTTCTTGATAAGTTCAGTTTGGCTCAATCCAGAACCCAAGAGTGCATAGCTCTCACAAGTGTTTAACACTAGTTTTTTTCTCAAACAAAATTCTCCCCTTTTCATTGATAATGGCGCCATTTAAAAGGAAAATACATGGGAATTCAGCTACCTTTTTGTCTTCCTAAAACAGCCCACTAATTGCTAATTAAGTGTGTAAAACAAAATGTAACCAATTAGCACTTAATTGAACAAAAATTGAACATAAGTAATCAGCCCAAATGATGTTCTAGGCGTGACCCTTCAGCCCAAAGGATGAACCTAGGCATGATTTAGGTGCATAGAGGAGCTGCTGGAAATTCCTTTAGACAAAGCTTTAAAATTTGGCTTCAATGTGTCTTCAAAGTGTAATCGCCAAATATTTAAAGGTGAGACAATGCAATGAACTACTCCTTCAATTCTGATTCTTCAAAGTGTAACTACTAAGCATTAAAGGTGAAACAATGCATTGATGCTCTTCAATTCTTTGTCTTGTGCATTCATGAGTCTTCATTAGTTTCTTTCCCCTCTTGATGGCGCCTTCATTCAGCTTTAGTGTAGCTGAATTATTTGTTTTCCTCAATTAAAAGGCCATAGAAAAACACACTCCAAATAAAGAAAATGCAAGAAACCAAACAAACTAATTGTTGGGCTCTAGCGCAAAATTAAAGAGTTCAGCCCAACAATTTATTCAATTTTAAACACACCAAAACAACTTAAAATAATGCATGACATTGGGTCATGCGCCATCTATTGGCCCATCTATGCAATAGACCAATTTGGGCTTTAAGTCTTCAAGTATTGGGCTCTCCTTAAACATTTGGATCACCAAAGGTTCAAGGCCTCCTTAGCTCTTTTAGCACGTGCCCTTGTCATAGGACCTCCCAGCCCTTGTAGGACTTGATCATCCTTGCTCTTTATGTCCTCATCATCCCTCCTTCTTTAAGTGAATTCGACCTCGAATTGACATCTTCTTCACCTACATCAAAAGGAGACAAGTCAGCCACATTAAAAGTAGCACTAACACCAAACTCACCTGGTAATGCTATTTTATAAGCATTATCATTGATTTTGGAAAGCACTTGAATGGTCCATCCCTCTTGGCTGGAGCTTTGATTTCCTTTGTGAAGGAAACCTTTCCTTCCTCATGTGTACCCAAACCCAATCTCCAGGTTCAAATACCACCCTTTTTCTTCCTTTGTTGGCATATTTGGCATAGCTTTCAGTTCTCTTCTCAATTTGAGCCTTTACCTGTTCATGTAACTTCTTCACATATTCAGCCTTAGCTTTTCCATCTTTGTGTTTTAAAACAGAAGTGTCAGATAATGGCAACAAATCAAGAGGAGTTAAAGGGTTAAACCCATAGACAATCTCAAATGGGGAATGGTGTGTAGTACTATGGACAACTCTATTATATGCAAACTCCACATGAGGCAAACACTCTTCCCAAGACTTGATATTCTTTTTAATCACAGCTCTAAGAAGAGAAGAAAGAGTTCGATTTACTACCTCAGTTTGTCCATCCGTTTGAGGATGACAAGTGGTGGAGAAAAGAAGCTTTGTGCCTAGCTTACCCCATAAGGTCCTCCAGAAGTGACTTAGGAATTTTGTGTCACGATCTGAAACAATGCTCCTAGGCAGCCCATGGAGGCGCACCACCTCCTTAAAGAACAAGTCAGCAACATGGCATTGATGACAACCACTTTGATATGGGTAGTCTTTTTGATAAATTCGATCTTCGGTTGAAATTATATTCAGAACAGAATTGTTTTTAAATAAAATAAAAAGAAATGGATAAAGATGAGGGATGGAAGCACCACAATTCCCTAAGGAATTGATAAGCAAATCGAAGAACGCCACAAGAAGGTTACTTCTTGATAAGTTCAATTTTTGGCTCAATCCAGAACCCAAGAGTGCATGACTCTCAAAATGTGATAAACACAAGTTTTTCTCAAAGCAAAACTCTGCCTTCATTCATAACATTCGTATAACATATATAGGATAGCAAAATCAGCTTCTCTCTTTCTTCCTAGACACATTAGTAATGTCAATTGAATGCCTACATGATCATATTAATGGCTGCACTTCAATTGTCCATTAACTAGTGTATTAAAGTGTCAGTTACACTTCCTAACAACTCCTAAATGGAGCATTTCAATAGCCATCAGCAATGTCCTTTTTAATTAATTTAAATAAAACTAATTCAGCTAACTTAAAATAAACTACAAATAAAAACGAAAATAAGAAGTTCAATTGGGCCAATATGCAAAACCCAAGTAATGCAGCCCAATAGACTTATTACAATCTTTATTCAAAGCAAATAAACATAACTTAAAGAAGAATCCTTTTATTATTGTTGTAATTTCTTGAGGGCTGCCAGGATCACATCATACCCTCCTTCTTCGAGGGAATTCGTCCTCGAATTTATTGACTTAAGAAATCCTCTTCATCCTCCGGGATCAAACATAATTCTTTTGAATCCACTGGTTCTTCTCTTGGAACTATGAAGATATGTGCCTTGAAAAGGGAATCAGTACCACCATGCAAAAAATTAGTGTTAGTAGTAAAGCAAGCATCTTTAGATAAAAAGATATACTTAAGTTTCTCTGCCAATGATGCTCTCTCCACCTTAATTTCTATGATAAGGACACTCTCAATTTGAACATTTTCCTCACTTGCTTCCCCTTTGTTTTCAACATCAAAAAATATATTCGGATCTTCAATTTCCTTTGGAGGTACTTCTTCATGAATTTGAAAAGCTGGCCTAGTGAGTAGTGGTGCACTTGGAATGATGTCTACTTGATGCCTCATTCTCATGTTTGGCAAAAAGTTGCAACGTACTTCCTTTGGAGACACATCCCTAAATTCCTCTTGCAATTTAACTTCATTTGATGCACTACATTGTTTCTTTGGAATTTCATCTTCAACCTCTTGCATAATAGAATCAATAGAACTTGGCAAAAGGTTAGGATAAAAACAAGTTTCCAAGATGACTTCCTCTGCAACTCTTTCTTCTCTCACCCTCTTTTCTTTTCTCAACATTGATTTCACTTTGTTGTTTTTCTTTCTCTTCCACTATCTTCTTTTCTTTCAAATATTCTCTTTGTATGTTTTTCAACTCCTTATTAAACTCTTCACAAATTTTCTCAAAGGCACTATTGATCTTTTAGGTGCTCTTTTTTTTTCTACGTCGTTTCTTATCCTCCCTCTCCTTTTCTCTACGCCTTCTTTCTTTTTCTTTGCTTGCCTCTTTCTCTCTATCTAACCTCTCTTTTTCTCTTCTTGCTGCCTCCTTTTCTCTGTCTAACCTCTCACAATTTCTTTTCATCCACATACCAACCTGATATCCTTTCACAACAAATTCATTTCTAGAAGATCTCAACATGTTGCAAAGAATCAAGTTAGAGTAAATAATAAGGATAAATAAGAAAAGACTTCTCTACTTGCCAAATGTTTCACTCTCTCTCGCAAATGCTCTCTTTGAGTTCTTTAGAGGGTCAAATACAAACAAAACAAGTAAGCAACAAACTTGTGACAAAAACAGAATTTGAGAAGTGAGTTTGTCAAAGAAACAAAGGAACGTACAAAAGAGAATTGTCCAAAAAACAAGAAAGGGTCTGCACTTTTTTTCTTTTTTTTTTTAATTTCGATTTTTTTTAAAAAAAAAAGGAAAAATTGAAATAGAATGAAGAAGAAGAAGTGAATAGAAACTGAAAAGATGAAAGGAAAAACAAATAGAAATTTCAACCTCAACCTGAGCTTTGGTACCACTTGATGACAACCACTTTGATATGGGTAGTCTTTTTGATAAATTCGATCTTCGGTTGAAATTATATTCAGAACAGAATTGTTTTTAAATAAAATAAAAAGAAATGGATAAAGATGAGGGATGGAAGCACCACAATTCCCTAAGGAATTGATAAGCAAATCGAAGAACGCCACAAGAAGGTTACTTCTTGATAAGTTCAATTTTTGGCTCAATCCAGAACCCAAGAGTGCATGACTCTCAAAATGTGATAAACACAAGTTTTTCTCAAAGCAAAACTCTGCCTTCATTCATAAAATTCGTATTACATATATAGGATAGCAAAATCAGCTTCTCTCTTTCTTCCTAGACACATTAGTAATGTCAATTGAATGCCTACATGATCATATTAATGGCTGCACTTCAATTGTCCATTAACTAGTGTATTAAAGTGTCAGTTACACTTCCTAACAACTCCTAAATGGAGCATTTCAATAGCCATCAGCAGCTGTCCTTTTTTTTAATTAATTTAAATAAAACTAATTCAGCTAACTTAAAATAAACTACAAATAAAAACGAAAATAAGAAGTTCAATTGGGCCAATATGCAAAACCCAAGTAATGCAGCCCAATAGACTTATTACAATCTTTATTCAAAGCAAATAAACATAACTTAAAGAAGAATCCTTTTATTATTGTTGTAATTTCTTGAGGGCTGCCAGGATCACATCAGACTTGGTTGGCCACATGATTAGGGTTAGGGCTAGCAACTAGTACCACGTAGCTTAGCGTGCCTTGCGCACAAGTTTAGGGTTAGGGTTAGGAAATAGTTTAAGTTAGTGTGACTTTAAGGTTAGGGTTAGGGTTTGGGACTAATATCACTTAGCTTGACTTGGTAGCTCACATGGGACAGGTTAGGGCTAGGGACTTGTATCACTTAGCTTGACTTGGTTGGCCATATGGTTTGGGTTAGGGTTAGCGACTCGTATCACGTGGCTTAGGGTTAGGGTTAGGGACTATTATCACTTAGCTTGACTTGGTAGCCCACATGGTACGGGTTAGGGATAGGGGCGTGTATCACTTAGCTTGACTTGGTTGGCCATATGGTTAGGGTTAGGGTTAGCGACTCGTATCACGTGGCTTAGGGTTAGGGTTAGGGACTAGTATCACTTAGCTTGACTTGGTAGTCCACATGGTACGGGTTAGGGTTAGGGGCGTGTATCACTTAGCTTGACTTGGTTGGCCATTTGGTTAGGGTTAGGGTTAGGAACTAGTTTTACATAGTTTGACTTTAAGGTTAGGGTTAGGGACTATTATAACTTAGCTTGACTTGGTTGGTGTTGACTACCAACCTCCACAGTAGCCTTTGAATCGATCTTAGGTTGAATTTTCATGCACACTTCAGTCTCAAATAATGTGTTTAAGCAAAGGTGAAGAAATAAAAACGAAAATGGACAAGATAAAGGGGTGGAAGGCACCACAGTTCTAAAGGAATTGATAAGCCAATTCGAGTGATCGCCACAAGAAAGGATTCTTGATAAGATTAAAGAGATAGACGCCACAAGAAGGGTTGCTTCTTGATAAGTCAGAATATGGTTCAGTCCAGAACCTAAGTGTGTAAACTCTCACTAAGTGTTAAAAACACAAATATTTTTTGTTCTAAACATTCAAGTCTGTTTTTCATTGATAATATTGTGCTATATATAGCCTTTAGCACAGCTGAAAAATATAAACAAAAGGTTAGAATTAAGTGACATAACTCCTATTGATAGTATTAACTATCGTTACTAACTATCTTATAACAATCCTATTTAAGTGGCAAATTAAATAGCATCAAGGTATGAAAGAGGACCTAGGCATGCAAGCCATTTATTTGATTCCCTAAAACAAAGAAATAAAAAATTAGCAAATAACATAAAAGTGACGTTGCAGCTCTTGCTCAATTTGAACCCAATAATCTTCCCAATTTGTGCACAATGGCTGGAGGCTTTTCTTTTTCCATGTAAAGAATTAATTCTCCCATTAGTGACCTGGTCATTGCCTTCATTATTTGGAACCAAACGTGAACAGCTCCACCAATTCACAACTAATCAAAATAGCCCATAAATGATTTCCTAAAGGCCAAAACGTGAATGTCCTTCAATTCAATTAAGAACATGGGCTGAATGCATAGATTATTATCTTGAATTTCCATGTGCTGGTTGGAGTCCATCAATCCTTCCAAATAATTTTTCTTCAAAACTGATATGATCCAAAACGGATGCATATAGTTTTTAACGGATCGTCCTCGAATTGAATCTTGTTATAAGGGTTAAAACAGTATAAAAATGAGAACTTTAGGAATTAGAATCCTTAATCCTCAAATTGGCGCCCACTTCTATTTGAAGAAGGAAGAACAAATACTTTGCTCTTGAATTAAGATGGCGCATACAAACAGTAGTGCAAGAAGAATGAAGTGCTAAAGGTGCAAGCTTTAAGGAAAGTGGCGCATAAACAAAGAACTAAGCAAACAGAATTAAAATAAAAAGATGGAATTGAGACAGAAATGAAAGAAGACGCCACACTCTCAAGAGAGTGATAAGTCCGGTGAAGATTCGCCACAAGAGAATGGAAGCTCTTGATAAGAATCAGAAATGGTTCATCCAAGAACCTAAGAGGCTTAGCTCTCACAAACTCACAATGGAGTGCAAAATAAATTCTGATTCAAAGGTGCTGAATTAGGAGTGTACAAAAGGCTATTTATAGCCATAATGGTAATCAATTCCCTCCCTCCTTTCCTAATAGAGTGTGGCGGCCAACCATACTTGGTGGAGCCAGCAAGTTGGCGCTCCCAAGTCTGAACCTGGCTCATGGATATGGGCCAAGCCCAATTAGCAAAGCTGCAACACATTCTAAGATCCTATGTGCTTAGTTAGCCCAAAACAAGTAGGACCTTATTACAAAAATTATCCCAAATGGAAAATACAACCAAACTGAATTTAAAAAGTTCAAATACTTAATCTAAATAAATTAAAAGGAACGACTAGGGTGATATCATGCCCCCCATATTGGGTTCTTCATCAACTTGGATTATTTGGACTATCTTGAGAGTTGGGCCTTCGCCAGTTGGTTTGAGAGATAGGAAATAGTTGACTTCTTTGTCCAAAGCCTCTTTAGCCTTTTTAGTCCTTGACCTCGTCATTGGGCCTCCAAGTCCTTGTAGAGCATCATTGGGCCTTGCATCTATTGGATGGTCTCCATTTGAATTTCCCTGGACTTCATCATGCTCTCCCCCTTCGAAAGAATTCGTCCTCGAATTTGATCCTTCATCACCTACATCAAAAGGACTTAAGTCAGCCACATTAAATGTTGCACTAACTCCATACTCACCTGGTAGGTCAACTTTGTAGGCATTATCATTGATCTTTTTAATGATTTGGAAGGGACCATCTCCTCTAGGTGAGAGCTTTGATTTCCTCTGTGACGGAAACCTTTCCTTCCTCATATGCACCCAGACCCAATCTCCAGGCTCAAAGACAACGCTTTTTCTTCCTTTGTTGGCTTGCCTAGCATATTGCTCCATCTTTTTTTTCAATTTGGGACTTGACTTTCTCATGGAGCTTCCTCACATATTCTGCCTTCGCCTTCCCGTCCCTATGATTCAAAGAAAAAATATCAGGTAGAGGCAGCAAATCAAGGGGTGTGAGGGGATTAAATCCATACACAATTTCAAAAGGAGAAAAGCTAGTGGTAGAATGAACCGCTCTATTATAAGAAAATTCAACAAGAGGTAAGCATTCTTCCCATGTTTTGACGTTCCTCTTGATGATTGACCGCAGCAAGGTCGAAAGGGTCCTATTCACCACTTCAGTTTGCCCATCAGTTTGTGGGTGACAAGTGGTAGAAAATAACAGCTTGGTCCCTAATTTGTTCCAAAGGGTTCTCCAAAAGTGATCGAGGAACTTAGAGTCCCTATCAGAGACTATGCTCTTGGGCATCCCATGTAGTCTTACAATTTCCTTGAAGAACAAGTCTGCCACATGAGTAGCATCATCCACCTTATGACAAGGAATAAAGTGGGCCATCTTGGAAAACCTGTCAACAACGACAAAAATTGAGTCTCTCCTCTTGAGCGGGAAGACCTAGCACAAAGTCCATAGACAAGTCAATCCAAGGAGAATCTGGGATAGGTAAGGGGGTATAAAGTCCATGGGGCATTACCTTTGACTTGGCCTTTTTACAAACAATGCATCTATCACAAATTCTATGCACATCATGCTTCATGCCAGGCCAATAAAAATGCTCATGCAAAATGTCCAAAGTCTTTTGGATCCCAAAATGTCCCATTAGTCCCCCCTCATGTGCTTCCCTAAGTAAGAGTTCACGCAACGAACATTTAGGCATACATAAATATTTTTCCTTGAATAAAAACCCATCATGCCTAAAGAACCCATTATGCGCCCCTTTTTCACAAACAGCATATACTTTGGAGAAATCATCATCATGCACATACAACTCTTTTATGTGTTCAAAACCAAGAATTTTTGTTTCAAGAGTGGAAAGTAAGGTATACCTTCTAGAGAGTGCATCTGCCACTACATTCACCTTACCTTGCTTGTGCTTGATCACATAGGGGAATTGTTCAAGAAATTCTACCCACTTAGCATGCCTTTTGTTAAGCTTACCTTGCCCTTTCAAATATTTTAGTGACTCATGATCACTATGAATTACGAATTCCTTTGGCAAAAGATAGTGCTGCCAAGTGTGCAAAGCCCTTATAAGTGCATACAACTCTTTATCATAAGTGGAATAGTTCAAAATAGTACCATGCAATTTCTCACTAAAGTACGCAATTGGATGCCCCCCCCGGAGTAAAACAGCCCCAATACCCACATTAGATGCATCACATTCAAGTTCAAATGACATAGAAAAATTAGGCAATGCAAGTATGGGCGCATGAGTAAGTTTTTCTTTAAGGGTGTTAAAGCTTCTCTCTTGTGCTTCTCCCCACTTAAAGCTCACATTCTTCTTCACAACCTCATTCAAAGGGGCAGCTATGGTGCTAAAGTCCTTTCCGAACCTTCTATAGAAACTAGCTAGCCCATGGAAGCTTCTCACCTCACTCACTGACTTAGGGGTAGGCCACTCCCTAATGGCTTTAATCTTTTCTTCATCCACTTGTACTCCCTTAGCACTTACAACAAAACCTAAAAACACCACATGGTCGGTACAAAAGACACACTTCTCTAAATTAGCATACAACTTTTCTTTCCTTAGCACACTCATCACAGCCCTAAGGTGTTCTAGGTGCTCATCTAAGGTTATGCTATAGATCAGAATGTCATCAAAGTACACCACTACAAACTTGCCTAAAAACTCTCTTAATACATGGTTCATCAACCTCATGAAGGTGCTAGGCGCATTTGTAAGTCCAAAAGGCATTACCAACCATTCATACAATCCATGCTTAGTTTTAAAGGCTGTTTTCCACTCATCCCCTTCCCTCATCCTAATTTGATGGTACCCACTCTTCAAATCAACTTTAGAAAAATAACAAGCACCATGCAATTCATCAAGCATATCATCTAGTCTAGGGATGGGGTGTCTATATTTCACAGTGATATTATTTACAGCCCTACAGTCAGTACACATGCGCCAAGTGCCGTCCTTTTTAGGGACAAGAATAACGGGAACGGCACAAGGGCTCAAGCTTTCTCTTACCCAACCTTTTTGGAGCAATTCCTCCACTTGCTTCTGAATTTCCTTTGTTTCCTCCGGATTGGTCCTATAGGCGGGCCTATTAGGCAAAGAGGCTCCCGGAATGAAGTCCATTTGATGCTCAATACCCCTTAAAGGAGGTAGTCCGGGAGGAACACTCTTTGGGAAGACATCTTCAAAATCCTGCAAAAGAGACTCTACCTCACTAGGTAGAGGGTTAGAGTTATGATTCAAATATAAATCCTTGTACACGCAAATGTACATCTCTTGCCTCGCAAAGCAAGCCCTCTTTATTTCACTCTCCCTGGCAATTAAACATTCAATATCTTTTTGATCCCCACTTTTTTTTCCCCATTTGACTTTCCCTTTGTGGCCTTCTTCTCTTCTTCTCTCCTAAGTCTCAGCGCCACTTGGTCTTCACAAACCTGTTTAGGAGTCAAAGGCACAAGGGTAATTTTCAAAGAATTATGCACAAAAGAGTATTTATTAGTAAAACCATCATGAGTAGCACGTTTATCAAACTGCCAAGGCCTACCAAGTAAAACATGGCTGGCCTCCATGGGAACAACATCACATAAGACATCATCTTGATACTTACCAATGGACAAGCTTACCAACACTTGCTGATTGACTAGTAACTCACCATTCTCACTCAACCATTGAAGTTTGTATGGCCTGGGATGGGGAATAGTTTGAAGTTCAAGTTTTCTTACCAAACGAGTGCTGGCCACATTTGTGCAACTTCCCCCATCAATGATTAAGGAACAGACCTTTCCTTGTATGATGCATCTTGTATGGAAAATGTTTTCCCTTTGGTCTAGCTCATTTGGCACAATTTGACTCCCTAAGAGTCTCCTTATCATTAGCAAGTCACCATCATGAGCTAAGGTTTCGCACTCTTTTTCCTTCTCACTTTCGGCAGGGGAGCCCTTACATGACTCACTAGAAATATACCCCCCTTTCATGGTCATTGTCCTTTTGTTTGGGCACTCATAGGCCATATGGCCTTTTCCCAAACATTTGAAACACTTAATGTCCCTGTGCTTAGAAACAGAAGAAGAAGAAGCGTTAGTGGAAGGAAAAGTTTTAGAGTTTTTAGAGTTCATACCTTCCTTAGGTTGTGTAGAGGAAACCTCCTTGGGTTGCTTATCCTTCCAAGCAGGGGTTTTAAAGGTGGAGGGAGATTTCCTCCATGCCTTCCTCTTGAGTTGTTGTTCCACCTTTATGGCTTGGTGGACCAACTCTTCAAGCTCTTCATAATGATGCAACTCCACAATGTCTCCTATCTCACGGTTTAGGCCGTGAAGGAAACAGGACATGGTAGCCTCCCTATCTTCATTGATGTTTGCCCTTACCAAGGCCACCTCCATCTCCTTATGGTACTCATCCACACTCTTACTCCCTTGGGTAAGTCTTTGGAGTTTATTATGTAACTCCCGGTGGTACCACGAAGGTACAAACCTTTTTCTCATCAAAGCTTTCATCTCCTCCCAAGTATCTACGGGGTAATCCCTATTTCTTTCCCTCTCCTTTTGTACTTGGTCCCACCAGATTAGAGCATAATCAGAAAACTCAAGGGCTGCCACCTTCACCTTCCTCTCTTCATTGTAACAGTGATAGGAAAAGATTTGTTCTATTTTGGTCTCCCATTCTAGGTAGGCTTCAGGGTCATTCTTTCCTTTGAAAGAGGGTACTTGGATCTTAACTCTTCTTAGTTCTCCTTCCCTCTCATTACTCCTATACCTCCTATGTCTCCTATCATCATGCCTCCCATGTCTCCTTCTCCGATCATGGTCCCTCCTGGGTCTCCTTTCCCTACCCGAATCATAATCATATTCATCCTCATGCGAGGCCTCATGTTGAGAACCCCTACTCCTTTCATCCAACCTTGTGTTAAATTCAGCCCGAACTTGGTTTAACCCTTTGTCTAACTCTTGGGCTAGGAATTGCATCAATCGGGCGGTCCTAGGGGATGGGGGTGTGCTTCCTTCACTCATCTTTGGATTTTTTTTTTATAGGGTTAAAAAAAAAATAACAAACAAAAGGCCCTTTCCACTCTTCTCACGTGTTTACACTCTTGAATTTATCACTCGTGTTTCACTCTTAGTAGGCTTTTTCTATAATGTCCACTCTTGCCTTTTACCTCTCAAGTCTCTTTGAGTTCTTAAATAAACCCTCTCGTGTTTCAATTACCAAGGGTTCGTTTCACAAATGACAAACTTCACAAGAGTTAATCACCCAGAATTTGAAGAAAGGAAAGAAACTCTAGACAAAACTTAAAAGAATTTAAAGAGACAAACAAGAAAAGCTAACAAGGAAAAGTACAACTCAAAAGGAATGCAAAGAAGACAAAAGGAACTGGAACAATGAGAAGACAATTGCGCAAAAAGTTATGAATTACAGCAACACTCCTAATGAAGTCCACAATGGCAACAATTTAATCTTGTTAAGTGCAAGGGGCTCTTTTCTTTTCCTTTTTTTTTGTTTTTTTTTGTTTCTGGAATAAAAGGATTTTTTTTTGTAGATCACGCCCCTGTTCTGTTTTTTTTTTTTTTGCACTTAAAAATTGGTTATTGCAATATCAAATTGAATTGTTGTGCCAACTGTGTGATTAAAAGTTTCCTTTTCAATTCAAGTGCTATAAACATCAACAGCAACCAATATGGAAATAAAGGATTAAAGCTGTAAATTGCGCAAAAGAATAAATGACTAGAATAAAAACAAGAAACAAAGAACTAGAATTAAAAGACAGAATTAAAGGCACGAATTTAAAGGCTAAGAAAGTAAAGGACTTAAAGAGCAGAATGTAAAGAATTTCGCCAATCCTTGGAAATGGCGCTGATCAAGATGATCCAAATGTGTACAAATATGGCACTCAAGCAACTGTGCTTGGTGTTAGAAAGCAATAAGAACAGTACACAATAAAAACAAGAACTTTGTCAATTCTAGGATCCGGGCTCTGATACCACATGATATGATCCAAAACGGATGCATATAGTTTTTAACGAATCGTCCTCGAATTGAATCTTGTTATAAGGGTTAAAACAGTATAAAAATGAGAACTTTAGGAATTAGAATCCTTAATCCTCAAATTGGCGCCCACTTCTATTTGAAGAAGGAAGAACAAATACTTTGCTCTTGAATTAAGATGGCGCATACAAACAGTAGTGCAAGAAGAATGAAGTGCTAAAGGTGCAAGCTTTAAGGAAAGTGGCGCATAAACAAAGAACTAAGCAAACAGAATTAAAATAAAAAGATGGAATTGAGACAGAAATGAAAGAAGACGCCACACTCTCAAGAGAGTGATAAGTCCGGTGAAGATTCGCCACAAGAGAATGGAAGCTCTTGATAAGAATCAGAAATGGTTCATCCAAGAACCTAAGAGGCTTAGCTCTCACAAACTCACAATGGAGTGCAAAATAAATTCTGATTCAAAGGTGCTGAATTAGGAGTGTACAAAGGCTATTTATAGCCATAATGGTAATCAATTCCCTCCCTCCTTTCCTAATAGAGTGTGGCGGCCAACCCTACTTGGTGGAGCCAGCAAGTTGGCGCTCCCAAGTCTGAACCTGGCTCATGCATATGGGCCAAGCCCAATTAGCAAAGCTGCAACACATTCTAAGATCCTATGTGCTTAGTTAGCCCAAAACAAGTAGGACCTTATTACAAAAATTATCCCAAATGGAAAATACAACCAAACTGAATTTAAAAAAGTTCAAATACTTAATCTAAATAAATTAAAAGGAACGACTAGGGTGATATCATGCCCCCCATATTGGGTTCTTCATCAACTTGGATTATTTGGACTATCTTGAGAGTTGGGCCTTCGGGAGTTGGTTTGAGAGATAGGAAATAGTTGACTTCTTTGTCCAAAGCCTCTTTAGCCTTTTTAGTCCTTGACCTCGTCATTGGGCCTCCAAGTCCTTGTAGAGCATCATTGGGCCTTGCATCTATTGGATGGTCTCCATTTGAATTTCCCTGGACTTCATCAAAAACACTTTGAATTTTTAGAAAAATAATAAAATCCTTGTAGTTTTTCTTCCACATGCTTAATAAATTCAGGATTACATCAGTTGGCCACATGATTAGGGTTTGGGTTAGGGACTAGCATTACTTAGCTTGACTTGGTTGCCCACATGGTTAAGGTTAGGGACTAGTGTTACTTAGCTTGACATAGTTGGCCACATGGTTAGGGTTAGGGGTAGGTATTATTGTCACATAGCGGGACATGGTTGACCACGTGTTCAGGGTTAGGGTTATGGACTAGCATTACGTAGCTTGATATGGTTGCCCAAATGGTTTGGGTTTGGGACTACTACTACTTAGCTTGACTTGGTTGGCCACATGGTTAGGGTTAGGGTTTGGGACTAGTATCACGTAGCTTGACTTGGTTACCCACATAGTACAGGTTAGGTTTAGAGACTATTATAATTTATCTTGATTTGGTTGGCCACATGGTTAGGGTTAGCGACTAGCATCACGTTGCTTTAACTTGGTAGGCCATATTTCTAGGGATAGGGTTAGGAACTAGTTTTACTTAGTTTGACCTTAAGGTTAGGGTTGGGGACTATTATCACATAGCTTGGCTTGGTTGGCCACATGGTTAGGGACTAGTATTACTTAGGTTGACTTGGTTGACCACATGGTTAGGGTTAGGGGTATGGACTAGTATCACTTAGCTCGACTTGGTTGACGTAGGGTTAAGGTTAGGGAGTAGTATTACGTAGCTTAATTTGGTTGCCCGCATGGTTTTGGTTAGGGACTACTATTACTTAGCCTGACTTAGTTTGCCACATAGGAGGTTTACATAGCTCGACTTGGTTGGCCACATGATTAGGGTTAGGGCTAGCAACTAGTACCACGTAGCTTAGCTTGCCTTGCGCACAAGTTTAGGGTTAGGGTTAGGAAATAGTTTAACGTAGTATGACTTTAAGGTTAGGGTTAGGGTTTGGGACTAATATCACTTAGCTTGACTTGGTAGCTCACATGGGACAGGTTAGGGCTAGGGACTTGTATCACTTAGCTTGACTTGGTTGGCCATATGGTTAGGGTTAGGGTTAGCGACTCGTATCACGTGGCTTAGGGTTAGGGTTAGGGACTAGTATCACTTAGCTTGACTTGGTAGCCCACATGGTACGGGTTAGGGTTAGGGGCGTGTATCACTTAGCTTGACTTGGTTGGCCATATGGTTAGGGTTAGGGTTAGCAACTCGTATCACGTGGCTTAGGGTTAGGGTTAGGGACTAGTATCACTTAGCTTGACTTGGTAGCCCTCATGGTACGGGTTAGGGTTAGGGGCGTGTATCACTTAGCTTGACTTGGTTGGCCATTTGGTTAGGGTTAGGGTTAGGAACTAGTTTTACATAGTTTGACTTTAAGGTTAGGGTTAGGGACTATTATAACTTAGCTTGACTTGCTTGGTGTTGACTACCAACCTCCATAGTAGCCTTTGAAACGATCTTAGGTTGAATTTTCATGCACAATTCTAAAGGAATTGATAAGCCAATTCGAGTGATCGCCACAAGAAAGGATTCTTGATAAGATCAAAGAGTTAGACGCCACATGAAGGGTTGCTTCTTAATAAGTCAGAATATGGTTCAGTCCAGAACCTAAGAGTGTAAACTCTCACTAAGTGTTAAAAACACAAGTATTTTTTGTTCTAAACATTCAAGTCTGTTTTGCATTGATAATATTGTGCTATATATAGCCTTTAGCACAGCTGAAAAATGTAAACAAAAGGTTAGAATTAAGTGACCTAACTCCTATTGATAGTATTAACTATCATTACTAACTATCTTATGACAATCCTATTTAAGTGGCAAATTAAATAGCACTCAAGGTATGAAAGAGGACCTAGGCATGCAAGCCATTTATTTGATTCCCTAAAACAAAGAAATAAAAAATTAGCAAATAACATAAAAGTGACGTTGCAGCTCATGCTCAATTTGAACCCAATAATCTTCCCAATTTGTGCACAATGGCTGGAGGCTTTTCTTTTTCCATGTAAAGATTCTCCCATTAGTGACCTGATCATTGCCTTCATTATTTGGAACCAAACGTGAACAGCTCCACCAATTCCCAACTAATCAAAATAGCCCATAAATGATTTCCTAAAGGCCAAAACGTGAATGTCCTTCAATTCAATTAAGAACATGGGCTGAATGCATAGATTATTATCTTGAATTTCCATGTGTTGGTTGGAGTCCATCAATCCTTCCAAATAATTTTTCATCAAAACACTTTGAATTTTTAGAAAAATAATAAAATCCTTGTAGTTTTCCTTCCACATGCTTAATGAATTCAGGATCACTAGTTGGCCACATGGTTAGGGTTTGGGTTAGGGACTAGCATTACTTAGTTTGACTTGGTTGACCACATGGTTAGGGTTAGGGACTAGTGATGAGGACATGGAGCACCAAGAGGCCATTCAAAGCTTAGGAGGACCAATGACTAGGGCAATGTCAAGGAGGGTCCAAGAAAGCTTAGTCCAATTCATGACTAAGACAATTGCAAACAGAGGCAAAGATGTAATTGCACCAAAAACCATGCTTGTCATACAAGCCATGGAGGAGGCGCAACTTGCATAAAAGAAGGCAGCCAAGTTAATTTCTTTTAATTGAATAAAAGTGCAAGTGACCAATTGATTTATTTGGGACCAAGGCACTAAGTTATTTAATTTTTTTTGGTGTGTTTAATCCACTTCAAGTGGCTGTGTGGCGCAAGGAGCAAGGGGTCCCACACCTCTCAACCACTCTTTGTGTAGTTTTAATGGGTGAATAATCTTGCTACCAAGGAAAGACAAAGACATTCAAAGCAATCAAGGCAAAGAGGAGTTACACAAGACAAGGTGACGAATGCTCCAACAGCACAATAAAAGCGCATCCATCCACTTAATTACAGTTAATGAGTGGTTGTGAAACCTTCACTTGGTCATGAAGAGCAATCAAAACAGAATATGAAGCGTAGACCTTTACTTCAGCTGCGCCACTTAGGCCATGAGGCAACAACAATTATTTTTGTTTGTAATTTCCTTTAATCATTTTGCTTGTAACCCTAGAAAGGAAGGACTTTGTCTCTTTACTCTTTGTAACAGCAAGAACCTCCCTCATTATATATAGGGGGCGCAAGTTTCAATAGAGGTTAACAAAGATTTTAGCAAAATATTGAGTTCATACTCTTTGGTTCTGGATTGGACCAGTTTATCGATCTTATCAAGAAACTCTCTTCTTGTGGTGATCCTCACATTCATAGGCTTATCCTTGTCTTGGATTAGACTAAGGTGGCGCCCCTGCCTCCCAATCATCCATCTTCTTCACTTACTCATAAACAGATCCTTGAGACCTTGTTTGCTTCTTGTTTATTTTGTGTTTTCACAATCTGTCCCCTTTATTCTCTACCACCAAAGCCACGAAATTCCATTCATTCTCTATCCAATTTTCATTCATTTTATATCAAAAATACAAAAACAAAAGTCACAACCAAATTCTATGTTGAAAATCAAGCAAATGGCCAATTTCTACAACAAGGAGGCCATCATTTGGTATCAGAGCAAGGTTTCGACGTTGTTCAAAAGAATCCCAGGTTTCTCTATTCTTATCTTTGAGTTCTGAATTCTTTAAAAAAAAAAAAATTGCGAAAATTCATTAAAAAAAAAAAATCTTGAATTCTGGTTGTGTTTCTTTGTTGCTGCTACACTCTGAAATTTTTATTTTATTTCTTTCTTTTGAGTGAGTTCTTTCTTGTTCTAGTCTCACAAACTTGGTGTTCAATTTTTGTTTCTTACCTTTCCTTTCCAAGCTGTTGTGTGTGTGGATTATTATTTGAATTGGTTTCTTGTATTGATCATTTGCTGGTTTCTCTAAAGAACTGACAAGAGTTATGGATCCTCAAAATCGACATTACTAGATGCCCTCACGGCAAAAATGAGAGAACTTTTGAAAGAGGAAGTGGAAGGCATAAATGAAAGAATTGACCAATTAGAAAACAGACAAAATAGCAGTGATGAGGAGGAGCGGAGGAGAAGAGAGACGTGATGAACCTAGAGAAGATAGGTTGGGTGGTATAAAAATAAAAGTACCACAATTTGTTGGGAAAAATGACCCGGAGGCGTATTTGGAATGGGAAACTAAAAATGGACAAATTTTTTCTGTAACAATTATCTTGATCTTCAAAAGGTGCAGGTTGCTTCTATTGAATTCTGATTCCGCCTTGGTGTGGTGGGACCAATTGACAAAGGAGAGGAGAAGGCACAATGAGCCAGCCATTGCCACATGGGAGGAAATGAAGAGGCTCATGAGAAGGAGATTCATCCCATCTTACTACAACAGAGAGTTGCACAACAAATTACAGCGACTCACCCAAGGCAACAAAAGTGTTGATGAGTACTACAAGGAGATGGAGGTGGCAAAAATTAGAGCAAATGTGGAGGAAGATGATGAAGCAACCATGGCCAGATTCTTGCATGGCCTAAATCGTGATATAAGTGACATAGTGGAACTGCAACACTATGTTCAATTAGACGATTTGGTACATCAAGCCATAAAGGTAGAACAACAACTTAAGAGGAAGGGTCAGATAAGAAGAAGCACTACCACTTCCAATCCTCAAAATTGGAAGAGCAATATTAAGAGTGAAGGTACTTCATCATCCAAAGAAGCCGCGGCTGACACAAAAGGTAAAAACGCTACAACTAGTCCTTCTCAAGTTGTTTCAACTAACCGGGCTGTTAAGTGTTTCAAGTGCCAAGGCTTAGGACACATTGCATCTCAATGTCCTACCAAGAGAATTATGATTGTAGAGGAGGTTGAGGAGGAAGATGAAGGGGCTGAAGAGTATGATGAGGATTGTGTTGAGGAGGAGGCCCAAATACCTAGTGGAGAGCTACTTATGATGAAAAGGTTGTTGGAAGCCGTGGTAAAGGAGGAAGATGCGACTCAAAGGGAGAACATATTTCACTCAAGGTGCCTCATACAAGGCAAGGTATGTTCCCTGATTATTGATGGTGGGAGTTGCACAAATGTTGCTAGCACAAGGTTAGTTTCCAAACTCCAACTAGAAACTAAACCACATCCCAAACCATATAAGCTTCAATGGCTTGTTAATGATGTTGAGATGATTGTTGATGAACAAGTAGAAATTTCTTTTTCAATTGGAAAATATGAAGATGTGGCTGTTTGTGATGTAGTTCCTATGGAGGCCAGCCATGTCTTGTTGGGAAGGCCTTGGCAATTTGACAAAAAGGCAAGCCATGAAGGGCATACCAACAAGTACTTTTTGTTCATCATGGAAAAAGAATTGTATTGGCTCCTTTGAGCCCAAGTGAGGTGAGAGATGATCAAAAAAAATTGAGAGAAAAATGTGAAAAAGAAAAAGAAGAAAAAGAAGAAAAAGAAAAGATCGCCAAAGAAAAAGAGAGAAAAAAGAGTGACAAAAAAAAGATTGATGAAAAAAAGAAAGAAAATTTGATGGCGACAAAAGGGGAGGTTAAAAAAGCTATTTTCTCTAATCAGCCCCTATATTTGCTTTTTAGCAAAGAGGTGGCCTTGCTGGAAAATTTACCTAACACTCAAGAATTGCCAAATTGCATAAATTCTCTTTTGCAGGAATTTGAGGATCTGTTTCCTAAGGAGGTACCAAGTGGGCTGCCACCCTTGAGAGGGATTGAGCACCACATTGATCTCATCCCAGGCGCCACTTTGCCTAATAGGCCAGCCTACCGGAGCAACCCACAACAAACGCAAGAGATACAAAAGCAAGTGGCTGAATTGGTAAGTAAAGGTTGGGTAAGGGAAAGTTTAAGTCCATGTGCTGTCCTGTTATTTTAGTCCCTAAGAAAGATGGTAGTTGGAGAATGTGCACTGATTGTAGGGCTGTTAATAATATTACTGTTAAGTATCGGCATCCAATACCTCGGTTAGATGACTTGCTTGATGAACTGTTTGGTGCATGCTTGTTTTCCAAAATTGATTTGAAAAGTGGATACCATCAAATTAGAATAAGGGAAGGGGATGAATGGAAAACTGCTTTCAAAACTAAATATGGTTTATATGAGTGGTTAGTTATGCCTTTTGGATTAACTAATGCACCTAGCACTTTCATGAGATTAATGAACCATGTTTTGAGGGAGTTTTTGGGAAAATTTGTTGTTGTATATTTTGATGATATCTTGATATATAGCAAAAATTTAGAGGACCATTGCATTCATCTAAGGGCTGTTTTAAATGTGCTAAGAAAAGAAAACTTGTATGCAAACTTGGAAAAATGTGTGTTTTGCACGGATCAAGCCGTGTTGCTAGGCATTGTCATAAGCTCTCAAGGAGTACATGTGGATGAAGCAAAGGTGAAGGCAATCCAAGAATGGCCAGCACCTAAAAGTGTGACAGAGGTAAGAAGTTTCCATGGTTTAGCAAGTTTCTATAGGAGGTTTGTTAAGGATTTTAGTACTATTGCTGCACCTCTTAATGAAATTGTTAAAAGGAAATTGGTTTTAAATGGGGTGAGAAACAAGAACAAGCTTTTTCAATTCTTAAAGAAAAGCTCACCCAAGCACCAATTCTAGCATTGCCTAATTTTTCAAAATCTTTTGAAATTGAGTGTGATGCTTCCAATGTTGGAATTGGGGCTGTTTTGATGCAAGAAGGTCATCCAATTGCTTATTTAGTGAGAAATTAAAAGGGGCTGCCCTAAATTACTCCACTTATGATAAGGAATTGTATGCCTTAGTAAGGGCATTGCAAACGTGGCAACATTACTTGCTGCCAAAAGAATTTGTCATTCATAGTGATCATGAGTCCTTGAAGTATTTAAAAGGACAAGGTAAGTTGAATAAAAGGCATGCTAAATGGGTTGAATTTTTGGAGCAATTTCCTTATGTGATTAAGCATAAGAAGGGTAAAGCCAATGTTGTGGCTGATGCATTATCAAGAAGGTACGCATTACTCTCTACCCTTGAAACTAAAATTTTTGGTCTTGAGAACATTAAGGAATTGTATGAGCATGATCTTGATTTTTCTGGTAAATATGCTGAATGTGTGCATGCTGCCCATAATGGATTTTTTAGGCACAATGATTATTTATTTAAAGAAAAAAGGTTGTGTGTGCCAAAAGGATCCATTAGAGAACTCTTAGTCAAAGAGGCGCATGAGGGGGGCTTAATGGGACATTTTGGTGTTCCTAAAACTTTGGAATTTTTGCAAGAACATTTCTATTGGCCTCACATGAAAATTGATGTCCAAAAATATTGTGAAAGATGCATTGTTTGCACAAAGGCCAAATCCAAAGTGATGCCCCATGGTTTATATACTCCATTGCCTGTTCCTGAATATCCCTGGATTGACCTTTCCATGAACTTTGTCTTAGGGTTACCTAGAACAAAGAACGGGAAAGATTCTATTTTTGTTGTTGTGGACAGGTTCTCAAAGATGGCACATTTCATTCCATGCAAAAAGGTGGATGATGCTTGCCACATTGCTGATTTGTTTTTCAAAGAAGTGGTGCGCCTACATGGTCTACCAAAAAGTATAGTGTCTGACCGTGACACTAAATTTCTAAGCCACTTCTGGAGAACTTTGTGGGGTAAGGTGGGAACTAAGTTACTATTCTCTACAACTTGTCATCCCCAAACTGATGGGCAAACTGAGGTAGTAAATGTAACCCTCTCTACTCTTTTAAGGGCTGTACTTTCAAGGAATTTGAAAATGTGGGAAACGTGGCTGCCACATGTTGAATTTGCTTATAATAGGGCTGTCCATAGTACCACAAATCATTCCCCATTTGAGATTGTGTATGGTTATAATCCTTTAACTCCTCTTGATCTATTACCTTTACCTAACACATCTCTGTTGAAGCATAAAGATGACAAAGCGAAAGCTGAATTTGTGAAAAGTTTGCATGAGAAAATTAAACTGCAAATTGAAAAGAAAAATGAAAGCTATGCCAAAAGAGCCAATAAAGGCGTAAGCGGTTACTTTTGAACCCTGAGATTGGAGTCTGGGTCCATATGAGGAAAGAAAGGTTTAGTCACAAAGGAAATCTAAGTTAATGCCTAGGCGATGGCCCTTTTCAAGTGATTGCCAAAGTCAATGATAATGCTTATAAAGTTGACCTTCCAGGTGAGTATGGTGTTAGTGCCACTTTCAACGTTCTTGACTTGTCTCTTTTTGATGTAGGTGATGAGGACTTCAATTGAGGTCGAATTCTCCTCAAGAGGAGGGAATGATGAGGACATGGAGCACCAAGAGGCCATTCAAAGCTTAGGAGGACCAATGACTAGGGCAATGTCAAGGAGGGTCCAAGAAAGCTTAGTCCAATTCATGACTAAGACAATTGCAAACAGAGGCAAAGATGTAATTGCACCAAAAACCATGCTTGTCATACAAGCCATGGAGGAGCGCAACTTGCATAAAAGAAGGCAGCCAAGTTAATTTCTTTTAATTGAATAAAAGTGCAAGTGACCAATTGATTTATTTGGGACCAAGGCACTAAGTTATTTAATTTTTTTTGGTGTGTTTAATCCACTTCAAGTGGCTGTGTGGCGCAAGGAGCAAGGGGTCCCACACCTCTCAACCACTCTTTGTGTAGTTTTAATGGGTGAATAATCTTGCTACCAAGGAAAGACAAAGACATTCAAAGCAATCAAGGCAAAGAGGAGTTACGCAAGACAAGGTGATGAATGCTAAGACAAAGACATTCAAAGCAATAAAGGCAAAGAGGAGTTACACAAGACAAGGTGATGAATGCTCCAACAGCACAATAAAAGCGCATCCATCCACTTAATTACAGTTAATGAGTGGTTGTGAAACCGTCACCTGGTCATGAAGAGCAAGCAAAAGCGAATATGAAGCGTAGACCTTTACTTCAATTTGCGCCTCTTAGGCCATGAGGCAGCAACAATTATTTTTGTTTGTAATTTCCTTTAATCATTTTGCTTGTAACCCTAGAAAGGAAGGACTTTGTCTCTTTACTCTTTGTAACAGCAAGAACCTCCCTCATTATATATAGGGGGCGCAAGTTTCAATAGAGGTTAACAAAGATTTTAGCAAAATATTGAGTTCATACTCTTTGGTTCTGGATTGGACCAGTTTATCGATCTTATCAAGAAACTCTCTTCTTGTGGTGATCCTCACATTCATAGGCTTATCCTTGTCTTGGATTAGACTAAGGTGGCGCCCCTGCCTCCCAATCATCCATCTTCTTCACTTACTCATAAACAGATCCTTGAGACCTTGTTTGCTTCTTGTTTTATTTTGTGTTTTCACAATCTGTCCCCTTAATTCTCTACCACCAAAGCCACGAAATTCCATTCATTCTCTATCCAATTTTCATTCATTTTATATCAAAAATACAAAAACAAAAGTCACAACCAGATTCTATGTTGAAAATCAAGCAAATGGCCAATTTCTACAACAAGGAGGCCATCAACTAGTGTTACTTAGCTTGACTTGGTTAGCCACATGGTTAGGGTTAGGGGTAGGTGTTATTGTCACATAGCGGGACATGGTTGACCACGTGTTTAGGGTTAGGGTTATGGACTAGCATTATGTAGCTTGATATGGTTGCCCAAAGTCAAAGATAAGAATAGAGAAACCTGGGATTCTTTTGAACAAAGTCGAAACCTTGCTCTGATTACCAAATGATGGCCTCCTTGTTGTAGAAATTGGCCATTTGCTTGAATTTCAACATAGAATCTGGTTGTGACTTATGTTTTTGTATTTTTGATATAAAATGAATGAAAAAGGGGTAGAGAATGAAAGGAATTTCGTGGCTTTGGTGGTAGTGAATTAAGGGGACAGATTGTGAAAAAAACACAAAATAAACAAGAAGCAAACAAAGGTCTGAAGGAAACTGTTTTAGGGATAAGTGAAGAAGATGGATGAATGGGGGGGGCAGGGGCACCACCTTAGTCTAATCCAAGACAAGGATAAGCCTATGAGTATGAGGATCACCACAAGAAGAGAATTTCTTGATAAGATCAATAACTGGTCCAATCCAGAACCAAAGAGTATGAACTCAATATTTTGCTAAAATCTTTGTTGGCCTTCAATTGAAACTTGCGCCCCCTATATATAATGAGGGAGGTTCTTGCTGTTACAAAGAGTAAAGAGACAAAGTCCTTCCTTTCTAGGGTTACAAGCAAAATGACTAAAGGAAATTACAAACAAAAATAATTGTTGCTGCCACATGGCCTAAGTGGCGCAGCTGAAGTAAAGGTCTAAGCTTCACATTCTGTTTTGATTGCTCTTCATGACCAGGTGAAGGTTTCACAACCACTCATTAAATGTAATTAAGTGGATGGCTGCGCTTTTATTGTGATGTTGGAGCATTCATCACCTTGTCTTGTGTAACTCCTCTTTGCCTTCATTGCTTTGAATGTCTTTGTCTTTCTTTGGTAGCAAGATTATTCACCCATTAAAACTACACAAAGAGCTGTTGAGAGGTGTGGGGCCCCCTACTCTTTGCGCCACACAGCCACTTGAAGTGGATTAAACGCACCAAAAGAAATTAAATAACTTAGTGCCTTGGTCCCAAATAAATCAATTGGTCACTTGCACTTTTATTCAATTAAAATAAAATAACTTGGCTGCCTTTGTTATGCAAGTTGCGCCTCCTCCATGGCTTGTATGACAAGCATGGTTTTTGGTGCAATTACATCTTTGCCTTCACTTGCAACTGTCTTAGTCATGAATTGGACTAAGCTTTCTTGGACCCTCCTTGACATTGCCCTAGTCATTGGTCCTCCTAAGCTTTGAATGGCCTCTTGGTGCTCCATGTCCTCATCATTCCCTCCCTCTTGAGGAGAATTCGACCTCGAATTGAAGTCCTCATCACCTACATCAAAAGGAGACAAGTCAGCAACGTTGAAAGTGGCATTAACACCATACTCACCTGGAAGGTCAACTTTATAAGCATTATCATTGACTTTGGCAATCACTTGAAAAGGGCCATCGCCCCTAGGCATTAACTTAGATTTCCTTTGTGACGGAAACCTTTCTTTCCTCATATGGACCCAGCCCCAATCTCCGGTTCAAAAGTAACCCGCTTGCGCCCTTTATTGGCACTTTTGGCATAGCTTTCATTCTTCTTTTCAATTTGCAGTTTAATTTTCTCATGCAAACTTTTCACAAATTCAGCTTTCGCTTTGCCATCTTTATGCTTCAACAGAGATGTGTTAGGGAAAGGTAATAGATCAAGAGGAGTTAAAGGATTATAACCACACACAATCTCAAATGGGGAATGATTTGTGGTACTATCAACAGCCCTATTATAAGCAAATTCAACATGTGGCAGCCACGTTTCCCACATTTTCAAATTCCTTGAAAGTACAGCCCTTAACAGAGTAGAGAGGGTTCTGTTTACTACCTCAGTTTGCCCATCAGTTTAGGGATAACAAGTTGCAGAGAATAGTAACTTAGTTCCCACCTTACCCCACAAAGTTCTCCAGAAGTGGCTTAGAAATTTAGTGTCACGGTCAGACACTATACTCTTTGGTAGACCATGTAGGGGCACCACTTCTTTGAAAAACAAATCAGCAATGTCGCAAGCATCATCCACCTTTTTGCATGGAATGAAATGTGCCATCTTTGAGAACCTGTCCATAACAACAAAAATAGAATCTTTCCCGTTCTTTGTTCTAGGTAACCCTAAGACAAAGTCCATGGAAAGGTCAATCCAGGGATATTCAGGAACAGGCAATGGAGTATATAAACCACGCGGCATAACTTTGGATTTGGCCTTTTTGCAAACGATGCATCTTTCACAATATTTTTGCACATCAATTTTCATGTGAGGCCAATAGAAATGTTCTTGCAAAAATTCCAAAGTTTTAGGAACACCAAAATGTCCCATTAAACCCCCCTCATGCGCCTCTTTGACTAACAGTTCTCTAATGGATCCTTTTGGCACACACAACCTTTTTTCTTTAAACAAATATTCATTATGCCTAAAAAATCCATTATGGGCAGCATGCACACATTCAGCATATTTAACAGAAAAATCAAGATCATGCTCATATAAATCCTTAATGTGCTCGAGACCAAAAATTTTAGTTTCAAGGGTGGAGAGTAATGCGTACCTTCTCGATAATGCATCAGCCACAACATTGGCTTTACCCTTCTTATGCTTAACCACATAAGGAAATTGCTCCAGAAATTCAACCCATTTAGCATGCCTCTTGTTAAACTTACCTTGTCCTTTTAGATACTTCAAGGACTCATGATCACTGTAAATGACAAATTCCTTTGGCAGCAAGTAATGTTGCCACGATTGCGATGCCCTTACCAAGGCGTACAATTCCTTATCATAAGTTAAGTAATTTAAGGCAGCCCCCTTTAATTTCTCACTAAAATAAGCAATTGGATGACCTTCTTGCATCAAAACAGCCCCAATTCCAACATTGGAAGCATCACACTCAATTTCAAAAGATTTTGAAAAATTAGGCAATGCTAGAATTGGTGCTTGGGTGAGCTTTTCTTTAAGAATAGAAAAAGCTTGCTCTTGTTTCTCACCCCATTTAAAACCAATTTCCTTTTTAACAATTTCATTAAGAGGTGCAGCAATAGTACTAAAATCCTTAACAAACCTCCTATAGAAACTGGCTAAACCATGAAAACTTCTTACCTCAGACACGTTTTTAGGTGCTGGCCACTCTTGGATTGCCTTCACCTTTGCTTCATCCACATGTACTCCTTGAGAGCTTATGACAAAACCTAGAAAGATAACTTGATCTGTGCAAAACACACATTTTTCCAAGTTTGCGTACAAGTTTTCTTTCCTTAGCACTTTTAAAACAACCCTTAGATGAATGCAATGGTCCTCTAAATTTTTGCTATATATCAAGATATCATCAAAATATACAACAAATTTACCCAAAAATTCCCTCAAAACATGGTTCATTAATCTCATGAAAGTGCTAGGTGCATTAGTTAACCCAAAAGGCATAACTAACCACTCATATAAACCATATTTAGTTTTGAAAGCAGTTTTCCATTCATCCCCTTCCCTTATCCTAATTTGATGGTATCCACTTTTCAAATCAATTTTGGAAAACAAGCATGCACCAAACAGTTCATCAAGCAAGTCATCTAACCTAGGTATTGGGTGCCTATACTTAACGGTGATATTATTAACAGCCCTACATTTAGTGCACATTCTCCAACTACCATTTTTCTTAGGGACTAAAATAATAGGGACAGCACATGGACTTAAACTTTCTCTTACCCAACCTTTACTTACCAATTCAGCCACTTGCTTTTGTATCTCTTGCGTTTGTTGTGGGTTGCTCCGGTAGGCTGGCCTATTAGGCAAAGTGGCGCCTGGAATGAGATCAATGTGGTGCTCAATCCCTCTTAAGGGTGGCAGCCCACTAGGTACCTCCTTAGGAAACAAATCCTCAAATTCCTGCAAAAGAGAATTTATGCAATTTGGCAATTCTTGAGTGTTAGGTAAATTTTCCAGCAAGGCCACCTCTTTGCTAAAAAGCAAATATAGGGGCTGATTGGAGAAGATAGCTTTTTTCACCTCCCCTTTTGTCGCCAGCAAATTTTCTTTCTTTTTCATCAATCTTTTTGTCACTCTTTTTCTCTCTTTTTCTTTGGCGATCTTTTCTTTTTCTTCTTCTTTTTCTTTTTCACATTTTTCTCTCAATTTTTTTGATCATCTCTCACTCACTTGGGCTCAAAGGAGCCAATACAATTCGTTTTCCATGATGAACAAAAAAGTACTTGTTGGTATGCCCTTCATGGCTTGCCTTTTTGTCAAATTGCCAAGGCCTTCCGAACAAGACATGGCTGGCCTCCATAGGAACTACATCACAAACAGCCACATCTTCATAATTTCCAATTGAAAAAGAAATTTCTACTTGTTCATCAACAATCATCTCAACATCATTAACAAGCCATTGAAGCTTGTATGGCTTGGGATGTGGTTTAGTTTCTAGTTGGAGTTTGGAAACTAACCTTGTGCTAGCAACATTTGTGCAACTCCCACCATCAATAATTAGGGAACATACCTTGCCTTGTATGAGGCATCTTGAGTGAAATATGTTCTCCCTTTGAGTCGCATCTTCCTCCTTTACCACGGCTTCCAACAACCTTTTTATCATAAGTAGCTCTCCACTGGGTATTTGGGCCTCCTCCTCAACACAATCCTCATCATACTCTTCAGCCCCTTCATCTTCCTCCTCAACCTCCTCTACAATCATAATTCTCTTGGTAGGACATTGAGATGCAATGTGTCCTAAGCCTTGGCACTTGAAACACTTAACAGCTTGGTTAGTTGAAACAACTTGAGAAGGACTAGTTGTAGTGTTTTTACCTTTTGTGTCAGCCGCGGCTTCTTTGGATGATGAAGTACCTTCACTCTTAATATTGCTCTTCCAATTTTGAGGATTGGAAGTGGTAGTGCTTCTTCTTATCTGACCCTTCCTCTTGAGTTGTTGTTCTACCCTTGTGGCTTGATGTACCAAATCGTCCAATTGAACATAGTGTTGTAGTTCCACTATGTCACTTATATCACGATTTAGGCCATGCAAGAACTTGGCCATGGTTGCTTCATCATGTTCCTCCACATTTGCTCTAACTTTCGCCACCTCCATCTCCTTGTAGTACTCATCAACACTTTTGTTGCCTTGGGTGAGGCGCTGTAATTTGTTGTGCAAAGCTCTGTTATAGTAAGGTGGGATGAATCTCCTTCTCATGAGCCTCTTCATCTCCTCCCATGTGGCAATGGCTGGCTCATTGTGCCTTCTCCTCTCCTTTGTCAATTGGTCCCACCACACTAAGGCATAATCTGTAAATTCCATAGAAGCAACCTGCACCTTTTGAAGATCAGTGTAATTGTAACAGGAAAAAATTTGTTCAATTTTAGTTTCCCATTCCAAATACGTCTCCAGGTCATTTTTCCCGACAAATTTTGGTACTTTTATTTTTATACCACCCAATCTATCTTCTCTAGGTTCATCACGTCTCCTTCTCCTCCGTTCCTCCTCATCACTATTATTTTGTCTGTTTTCTAATGCGTCAATTCTCTCATTTATACCTTCCACTTCCTCTTTCAAAAGTTCTCTCATTTTTGCCGTGAGGGCATCAAATAGCAAACGATTTTGAGCATCCATAACTCTGTCAGTTCTTTAGAGAAACCAGCAAATGATCAATACAAGAAACCAATTCAAATAACAATCCACACACCCAATCAGCTTGGAAAGGAAAGGTAAGAAACAAAAATTGAACACAAAGTTTGTGAGACTAGAACAAGAAAGAACTCACTCAAAAGAAAGAAATAAAATAAAAATTTCAGAGTGTAGCAGCAAGGAAGAAATACAACCAGAATTCAAGATTTTTTTTTTTTTGATGAATTTTCGCAATTTTTTTTTTTAAAGAATTCAGAACTCAAAGATAAGAATAGAGAAACCTAGGATTCTTTTGAACAAAGTCCAAACCTTGCTCTGATTACCAAATGATGGCCTTCTTGTTGTAGAAATTGGCCATTTGCTTGAATTTCAACATAGAATCTGGTTGTGACTTATGTTTTTGTATTTTTGATATAAAATGAATGAAAAAGGGGTAGAGAATGAAAGGAATTTCGTGGCTTTGGTGGTAGTGAATTAAGGGGACAGATTGTGAAAAAAACACAAAATAAACAAGAAGCAAACAAAGGTCTCAAGGAAACTGTTTTAGGGATAAGTGAAGAAGATGGATGAATGGGGGGGGCAGGGGCGCCACCTTAGTCTAATCCAAGACAAGGATAAGCCTATGAGTATGAGGATCACCACAAGAAGAGAATTTCTTGATAAGATCAATAACTGGTCCAATCCAGAACCAAAGAGTATGAACTCAATATTTTGCTAAAATCTTTGTTGGCCTTCTATTGAAACTTGCGCCCCCTATACATAATGAGGGAGGTTCTTGCTGTTACAAAGAGTAAAGAGACAAAGTCCTTCCTTTCTAGGGTTACAAGCAAAATGACTAAAGGAAATTACAAACAAAAATAATTGTTGCTGCCTCATGGCCTAAGTGGCGCAGCTGAAGTAAAGGTCTAAGCTTCACATTCTGTTTTGATTGCTCTTCATGACCAGGTGAAGGTTTCACAACCACTCATTAAATGTAATTAAGTGGATGGCTGCGCTTTTATTATGCTGTTGGAGCATTCATCACCTTGTCTTGTGTAACTCCTCTTTGCCTTCATTGCTTTGAATGTCTTTGTCTTTCTTTGGTAGCAAGATTATTCACCCATTAAAACTACACAAAGAGCTGTTGAGAGGTGTAGGGCCCCCTACTCTTTGCGCCACACAGCCACTTGAAGTGGATTAAACACTCCAAAAGAAATTAAATAACTTAGTGCCTTGGTCCCAAATAAATCAATTGGTCACTTGCACTTTTATTCAATTAAAATAAAATAACTTGGCTGCCTTTGTTATGCAAGTTGCGCCTCCTCCATGGCTTGTATGACAAGCATGGTTTTTGGTGCAATTACATCTTTGCCTTCACTTGCAATTGTCTTAGTCATGAATTGGACTAAGCTTTCTTGGACCCTCCTTGACATTGCCCTAGTCATTGGTCCTCCTAAGCTTTGAATGGCCTCTTGGTGCTCCATGTCCTCATCATTCCCTCCCTCTTGAGGAGAATTCGACCTCGAATTGAAATCCTCATCACCTACATCAAAAGGAGACAAGTCAGCAACGTTGAAAGTGGCACTAACACCATACTCACCTGGAAGGTCAACTTTATAAGCATTATTATTGACTTTGGCAATCACTTGAAAAGGGCCATCGCCCCTAGGCATTAACTTAGATTTCCTTTGTGACGGAAACCTTTCTTTTCTCATATGGACCCAGACCCAATCTCCGGGTTCAAAAGTAACCCGCTTGCGCCCTTTATTGGCACTTTTGGCATAGCTTTCATTCTTCTTTTCAATTTGCAGTTTAATTTTCTCATGCAAACTTTTCACAAATTCAGCTTTCGCTTTGCCATCTTTATGCTTCAACAGAGATGTGTTAGGCAAAGGTAATAGATCAAGAGGAGTTAAAGGATTATAACCATACACAATCTCAAATGGGGAATGATTTGTGGTACTATCAACAGCCCTATGATAAGCAAATTCAACATGTGGCAGCCACGTTTCCCACATTTTCAAATTCCTTGAAAGTACAGCCCTTAACAGAGTAGAGAGGGTTCTGTTTACTACCTCAGTTTGCCCATCAGTTTGGGGATGACAAGTTGTAGAGAATAGTAACTTAGTTTCCACCTTACCCCACAAAGTTCTCCAGAAGTGGCTTAGAAATTTAGTGTCACGGTCAGACACTATACTCTTTGGTAGACCATGTAGGGGCACCACTTCTTTGAAAAACAAATCAGCAATGTGGCAAGCATCATCCACCTTTTTGCATGGAATGAAATGTGCCATCTTTGAGAACCTGTCCACAACAACAAAAATAGAATCTTTCCCGTTCTTTGTTCTAGGTAACCCTAAGACAAAGTCCATGGAAAGGTCAATCCAGGGATATTCAGGAACAGGCAATGGAGTATATAAACCATGGGGCATAACTTTGGATTTGGCCTTTTTGCAAACAATGCATCTTTCACAATATTTTTGCACATCAATTTTCATGTGAGGCCAATAGAAATGTTCTTGCAAAAATTCCAAAGTTTTAGGAACACCAAAATGTCCCATTAAACCCCCCTCATGCGCCTCTTTGACTAACAGTTCTCTAATGGATCCTTTTGGCACACACAACCTTTTTTCTTTAAACAAATATTCATTATGCCTAAAAAATCCATTATGGGCAGCATGCTCACATTCATCATATTTAACAAAAAAATCAAGATCATGCTCATATAAATCCTTAATGTGCTCAAGACCAAAAATTTTAGTTTCAAGGGTGGAGAGTAATGCGTACCTTCTCGATAATGCATCAGCCACAACATTGGCTTTACCCTTCTTATGCTTAACCACATAAGGAAATTGCTCCAGAAATTCAACCCATTTAGCATGCCTCTTGTTCAACTTACCTTGTCCTTTTAGATACTTCAAGGACTCATGATCACTGTGAATGACAAATTCCTTTAGCAGCAAGTAATGTTGCCACGTTTGCAATGCCCTTACCAAGGCGTACAATTCCTTATCATAAGTTAACTAATTTAAGGCAGCCCCCTTTAATTTCTCACTAAAATAAGCAATTGGATGACCTTCTTGCATCAAAACAGCCCCAATTCCAACATTGGAAGCATCACACTCAATTTCAAAAGATTTTGAAAAATTAGGCAATGCTAGAATTGGTGCTTGGGTGAGCTTTTCTTTAGAATTGAAAAAGCTTGCTCTTGTTTCTCACCTCATTTAAAACCAATTTCCTTTTTAACAATTTCATTAAGAGGTGCAGCAATAGTACTAAAATCCTTAACAAACCTCCTATAGAAACTGGCTAAACCATGAAAACTTCTTACCTCAGACACGTTTTTAGGTGCTGGCCACTCTTGGATTGCCTTCACCTTTGCTTCATCCACATGTACTCCTTGAGAGCTTATGACAAAACCTAGAAAGATAACTTGATCTGTGCAAAACTGATGACTATCCAATTTGCATGGTTATCAACCCTTGTGTAATTCAGTTGCAATTCACAAGATTATATTGGAGAAGATAAATTAGACAATGAATTGTAAATTGCAAGAATTTAAATAAACAAGGAAATGCAAAGGCTGAATAGAAAAGAACCAGAATTAAGGAAACTAGAACAAAGAAGAAATGAAAAAGATGGAGTAGACAGAAATGGGGATGGCGCCACACTCTTGCTTCTATGGGAAAGAAGAAGAGATGATAAGCCTTAGGGAATGATCACCACAAGAAAACTTGGTTTCTTGATAAGATCAAAAGGGCAGGTCCAATGAAGAACCCAAGAGAGACATACTCTCAACAATACACAAGGTATCAACTTTCTGAAAATTCCAAGCTAACCATTTTATTGATTTTGGGTGAAATATATATAGAGGTAAGGACCCTCTCTACTGAATTACAATGATGGGGCCAAGCCACTTAATTAGCATTACTCTTGATGGTAATTGTAACCTCCCTATTTATGACTTTGTGGACTCTTAATGGGATAGTGGTTACAAGTTCTCAAAACTGATGCTTCAGCAAGGCATCTCAAAAGGCATCAAAGAAATGCTTCTTCTAACTCCAAAAAAGTGCTCTTGCACCCCCCTTGCAGCTCCATTTCGTCCTCCCCCATATTTCAGCCCAAACATCACTCAAACCAACAAAAACAACAAAAATAACTCAACATTTGGGCTTGGGCAGCACATACCACATGTAACAGCCCTTGCTCCATTCAAAATAAACACACATGAAAAATAAACTTAAGTGTTGGGCCTAATTAATTAAAAGTTCTGCACCAACACATTTTATTACAACTTATTTAAAATAGACAAGTAAAAATGGGCAGCATGTCATGCGCCCAACCCTCTTTCACGTAGACTCAAGTAGTTGACCAATTTGGGCTCCATTCCTTCTTGTTTTGGCCTTGCTCCCATTATAGTTGCCACCATTTGGTTTAAGGCCTCCTTAGCTTTCTTGGCACGTGCCCTTGTCATTGGTCCTCCTAGTCCTTGTAGTGCTTCACTAGTGTCCTTGCTTATTATGTCCTCATTATCCCCTCCTTCTTTAAGTGAATTCGACCTCGAATTGAAATCTTCATCACCTACATCAAAAAGAGACAAATCAGCCACATTAAAGGTAGCACTAACACCATACTCACCGGGTAGTGCTATCTTGTAAGCATTATCATTAATCTTGGATAGCACTTGAAAAGGTCCGTCTCCTCTTGGCTGAAGTTTGCTTTTCCTTTGTAAAGGAAACCTGTCCTTCCTCATATGCACCCAAACCCAATCACCGGGTTCAAAAACTATCCTTTTTCTTCCCTTGTTTGCATGTCTAGCATAGCTCTCAGTTTTCTTCTCAATTTGCATTTTCACCTGCTCATGCAATTTTCTCACAAATTCGGCCTTGGCCTTCCCATCTTTATGCTTCAAAAGAGAAGTGTTAGGCAATGGCAATAAATCAAGAGGAGTTAAAGGATTAAATCCATAAACAACTTCAAAAGGTGAATATTGAGTAGTACTATGGACAACCCTATTATATGCAAACTCCACATGAGGCAAACATTCTTCCCACATTTTAAGGTTCTTTTTAAGGACAGCTCTAAGAAGAGTAGAAAGAGTCCTATTTACTACCTCAGTTTGTCCATCCGTTTGAGGATGACAAGTAGTGGAGAAAAGCAGTTTTGTGCCCACTTTACCCCACAAAGTTCTCCAAAAATGACTTAAGAATTTTGTGTCACGATCTGAAACTATGGTTCTTGGCAGCCCATGTAGGCGCACAACCTCTTTGAAGAACAATTCAGCAACATGACAAGCATCATCAACTTTCTTGCAAGGTATAAAGTGTGCCATTTTTGAAAACCTATCAACCACCACGAAAATAGAATCTTTGCCATTCTTTGTTCTAGGCAGCCCCAAAACAAAGTCCATAGAAATATCAATCCAAGGAAAATCAGGAATAGGCAAAGGAGTATAAAGACCATGAGGCATTACCTTAGATTTGGACTTCTTACACACAATGCATCTATCACAAAATTTCTGCACATCAATTTTCATGTGGGGCCAATAAAAATGTTCCTGCAACATATCCAAAGTCTTTTGAACCCCAAAGTGACCCATTAGTCCCCCCTCATGTGCTTCTCTCACAAGCAATTCTCTAATGGAACTTTTTGGCACACACAATCTTTTCTCTCTAAACAAATAATCATTATGCCTAAAGTATCCATTTTGGGCAGCATGCTCACAAGAAGAATATTTAGAAGAGAAATCTGGATCACTCACATACAATTCTTTAAGAAACTCAAGACCAAACAACTTTGTTTCAAGAGAAGAAAGTAAGACGTACCTTCTTGAGAGTGCATCCGCAACCACATTGGCCTTACCTTTCTTGTGCTTTATCACATAAGGAAATTGTTCAAGGAACTCAACCCATTTGGCATGCCTCTTGTTCAACTTACCTTGCCCTTTCAAATGCTTCAAGGATTCATGGTCACTATTAATGACAAATTCTTTTGGCAAGAGATAGTGTTGCCAAGTTTGCAAAGCCCTTACCAAGGCATACAATTCTTTGTCATAAGTGGAATAATTAAGAGCAGCCCCATTCAATTTTTCACTAAAGTAAGCAATGGGATGCCCTTCTTGCATAAGAACAGCCCCAATACCAACATTAGAAGCATCACACTCAATTTCAAAAGACTTTGCAAAATTAGGCAATGCAAGTATTGGTGCATGAGTTAGCTTTTCCTTAAGGACAATGAATGCATGCTCTTGTTTTTCCCCCCACTTAAACCCCACATCTTTCTTAACAATTTCATTAAGAGGTGCAGCTAGGGTACTGAAATCTTTCACAAACCTCCTATAGAAACTAGCTAAGCCATGGAAACTCCTAACATCAGTCACATTTTTGGGGGTTGGCCACTCTTGAATTGCTTTTATTTTCTCTTCATCAACATGCACACCCTTAGCATTTATAACAAATCCTAAGAAGACTACATGATCAGTGCAAAAGATGCATTTTTCCATGTTTGCATACAATTTTTCTTTCCTAAGCACATGCATAACAGCACTCAAATGTCCATGATGTTCTTCTAGGCTTTTGCTATATATCAAGATGTCATCAAAATACACAACAACAAACTTACCCAAAAATTCCCTCAAAACATGGTTCATTAATCTCATGAAAGTACTAGGTGCATTAGTTAAACCAAATGGCATAACCATCCATTCATACAAACCATATTTTGTTTTGAAAGCAGTTTTCCATTCATCCCCTTCCCTTATTCTAATTTGATGATACCCACTTTTCAAATCAATTTTCGAAAATAAGCATGCACCAAATAGTTCATCAAGTAAATCATCTAACCTGGGAATAGGATGCCTATATTTGATGGTGATGTTGTTGATCGCTCTACAATCAGTGCACATCCTCCAACTACCATCCTTCTTAGGTACCAAAATTACCGGCACAGCACAAGGACTCAAGCTCTCTTTTACCCACCCTTTGCGCACCAATTCCTCAACTTGCTTTTGTATCTCTTGAGTTTGTTGAGGATTGCTACGATATGCTGGCCTATTAGGCAAGGAGGCTCCGGGAATGAGATCAATGTGATGCTCTATTCCTCTTATAGGGGGTAAACCATCTGGTACCTCCTTTGGAAACACATCTTCAAATTCCTGCAAAAGAAACTCAATTCCACTTGGCAGAATTTTTGCCTCAGCATTGTTAGAGAGTAAATTAAATTCCTTGCAATAAAGCAAGTATAGGGGCTGGTGTGACAAAATTGCTCTCTTCACCTCTCCTTTTGTAGCAAGAAAACTCTCTTTTCTCTCTTTTTCATCACTTTTGCCCTCGCTGTTTTTATTCTTTTTAATTCTGCCCTCTTCTTTCTTTTCTCTCTCTTTTTCCTCTTGCGCTTTGTTTTCTCTCATTTTGTTTTGATCCTCTTTCACCTCTCTAGGAGACAATGGTACAAGAGTAATCCTTTGTTCATTATGCAAGAATGAGAATTTATTTGTGTGTCCCTCATGGGTGGCCTTTTTATCAAACTGCCATGGCCTCCCAAGCAACATGTGACTAGCTTCCATAGGTACCACATCACACAAAACAACATCATGGTACTTCCCAATTGAAAAACAAACCTCAACTTGTCTGTTTACGGTCATTTCTACCGCTTCACTTAGCCATTGGAGTTTATAAGGTTTTGGGTGAGGTTTAGTTTCCAAATTAAGTTTTGACACCAAACGAGTGCTAGCCACATTAGTACAACTCCCTCCATCAATTATCAGAGAACATACCTTTCCTTGAATCAAACACCTTGTATGAAAGATGTTTTCCCTTTGATTCATGTCCTCATCTTTGATTTGGCTTCCCAACATCCTTCTCACCATGAGCAAATCTCCTTCCGGTGGCTTCTCCACTTCAATTTCCTCTTCAAATTCGGATGAGGCCTCCGTAGAAAATTCTCCATTGTCTTTCAAGATCATCACCTTCTTGGTTGGACATTGTGATGCAATGTGTCCTCGACCTTGACACTTGAAGCACTTAACATCACGATTTTTAGTGCTAGGTGAGACATCATTAGAAGAAGTAGCTTTCCCCTTAGGGTCAGCCGTAGCCTCCTTGGAGGATGAGGTACCCTCCTTCTTTGGATTGTTCTTCCAACCTAGGGAGTTGGAAGTGAAAGGACTCTTCTTTGTATGGCCTTTCCTTTTGAGTTGCTGTTCCACCTTGATGGCTTGGTGTACCAACTCCTCTAGTTCAACATAATGTTGCAGCTCCACCACATCACCTATGTCACGATTTAGGCCATGTAGGAATCGTGCCATAGTTGCTTCTCTTTCTTCCACCACACTAGCTCTTATCATGGCAGTCTCCATTTCTTTGAAATACTCATCAACACTTTTAGACCCTTGGGTGAGTCTTTGAAGTTTATTGTACAATTCCCTATGGTAATAGGAAGGCACAAATCTTTTTCTCATGATTCTTCTCATCTCCTCCCAAGTCTCAATGGGTGGCTCTTCAAATCTTCTTCTTTCTTTCAAGGTCTGATCCCACCACACCAAGGCATAATCAGTGAATTCAAGGGTAGCAACCTGCACCTTTTTAGCATCAGTAAAGGTATGACAAGAAAAATTTGATCTATTTTTGTCTCCCACTCCAAATACACCTCTGGATCATTTTTTCCTTGAAAAGATGGTACTTTTATTTTTATCCCACCCAACCTTTCCTCTCTATTATTTCTTCCCTCATTTTCTCTCCTTCTCCTCTCATGTCTCTCCCTACGCCTCCTTCCCTCAGATCCTTCACTTTCACCTTGAGAGGAATGTCTAGGTGTTCTATTCCTCTCCATTTGATCAAGTCTCTCATGGAATTCATCTGCTTGTTGGCGCATCAGCCTCTCCATGTGTTGAGTCAAGGCTGCTATTTGTGTCTGAATAGCTGCTGTTCTTGGGCTCCGAGGGGACTATTTTCAGCCATGAATTTTCTGCAAAAGAGACAAAAATAATAATATGGAGAATAGGACCTCACCACTCTACTCACGTGTTTCACTCAAAAATTTGTTACCACTCGTGTTTCACTCAATTTAGGCTTTTTCTATGATATACACTCTTGCCTTTTTCCACTCAATGCCCTCTTTGAGTTCTTTAATGAAACCAGCCTCAATCACACAAGAAACAGAATTCTAATGGTAAACACAACACAAGACTTAAGGAGAGCAATAACAATAGCAAGGAAGACGGTATGAGAAAGGAGCAAACTAACTCAAACTTTTTTTTTTAAGCAAGCAAGAAGAATATAATTCAGAAATCCTTCACATCCCAGAATTTCGTTTTTTTTTGTTTTGCAGATTGCTATATATTTTTTTTTTCTGTTTTGCAGATATCTATCTTTTTTTTTTAATCAAACATAATATATAAGGAAGGAATTGCAATATTAATCTAAGAACAAATATGAAAGCAAGAATTGGTCCAATCAGAACCTTGCTCTGAATACCACTTGATGACTATCCAATTTGCATGGTTATCAACCCTTGTGTAATTCAGTTGCAATTCACAAGATTATGTTGGAGAAGATAAATTAGACAATGAATTGTAAATTGCAAGAATTTAAATAAATAAGGAAATGCAAAGGCTGAATAGAAAAGAACCAGAATTAAGGAAACTAGAACAAAGAAGAAATGAAAAAGATGGAGTAGACAGAAATGGGGATGGCGCCACACTCTTGCTTCTATGGGAAAGAAGAAGAGATGATAAGCCTTAGGGAATGATCACCACAAGAAAACTTGGTTTCTTGATAAGATCAAAAGGGCAGGTCCAATGAAGAACCCAAGAGAGACATACTCTCAACAATACACAAGGTATCAACTTTCTGAAAATTCCAAGCTAACTATTTTATTGATTTTGGGTGAAATATATATAGAGGTAAGGACCCTCTCTACTGAATTACAATGATGGGGCCAAGCCACTTAATTAGCATTACTCTTGATGGTAATTGTAACCTCCCTATTTATGACTTTGTGGACTCTTAATGGGATAGTGGTTACAAGTTCTCAAAACTGATGCTTCAGCAAGGCATCTCAAAAGGCATCAAAGAAATGCTTCTTCTAACTCCAAATAAGTGCTCTTGCACCCCCCCTTGCAGCTCCATTTCGTCCTCCCCCATATTTCAGCCCAAACATCACTCAAACCAACAAAAACAACAAAAATAACTCAACATTTGGGCTTGGGCAGCACATACCACATGTAACAGCCCTTGCTCCATTCAAAATAAACACACATGAAAAATAAATTTAAGTGTTGGGCCTAATTAATTAAAAGTTCTGCACCAACACATTTTATTACAACTTATTTAAAATAGACAAGTAAAAATGGGCAGCATGTCATGCGCCCAGCCCTCTTTCACATAGACTCAAGTAGTTGACCAATTTGGGTTCCATTCCTTCTTGTTTTGGCCTTGCTCCCATTATAGTTGCCACCATTTGGTTTAAGGCCTCCTTAGCTTTCTTGGCACGTGCCCTTGTCATTGGTCCTCCTAGTCCTTGTAGTGCTTCACTAGTGTCCTTGCTTATTATGTCCTCATCAAAAACACACATTTTTCCAAGTTTGCGTACAAGTTTTCTTTCCTTAGCACTTTTAAAACTGCCCTTAGATGAATGCAATGGTCCTCTAAATTTTTGCTATATATCAAGATATCATCAAAATATACAACAACAAATTTACCCAAAAATTCCCTCAAAACATGGTTCATTAATCTCATGAAAGTGCTAGGTACATTAGTTAA
The DNA here is from genome assembly GCA_037113605.1 of Calophaca sinica. Lineage (NCBI taxonomy): Eukaryota > Viridiplantae > Streptophyta > Magnoliopsida > Fabales > Fabaceae > Calophaca > Calophaca sinica. The sequence goes on from CM073737.1 coordinate 47,275,205, forward strand.
CCCAAAAGGCATAACTAACCACTCATATAAACCATATTTAGTTTTGAAAGCAGTTTTCCTATTGATAGTATTAACTATCATTACTAACTATCTTATAACAATCCTATTTAAGTGGCAAATTAAATAGCACTCAAGGTATGAAAGAGGACCTAGGCATGCAAGCCATTTATTTGATTCCCTAAAACAAAGAAATAAAAAATTAGCAAATAACATAAAAGTGACGTTGCAGCTCATGCTCAATTTGAACCCAATAATCTTCCCAATTTGTGCACAATGGCTGGAGGCTTTTCTTTTTCCATGTAAAGAATTAATTCTCCCATTAGTGACCTGATCATTGCCTTCATTATTTGGAACCAAACGTGAACAGCTCCACCAATTCCCAACTAATCAAAATTGCCCATAAATGATTTCCTAAAGGCCAAAACGTGAATGTCCTTCAATTCAATTAAGAACATGGGCTGAATGCATAGATTATTATCTTGAATTTCCATGTGCTGGTTGGAGTCCATCAATCCTTCCAAATAATTTTTCTTCAAAACACTTTGAATTTTTAGAAAAATAATAAAATCCTTGTAGTTTTCCTTCCACATGCTTATTGAATTCAGGATCACATCAGTTGGCCACATGGTTAGGGTTTGGGTTAGGGACTAGCATTTCTTAGCTTGACTTGGTTGGCCACATGGTTAGGGTTAGGGACTAGTGTTACTTAGCTTGACTTGGTTGGCCACATGGTTAGGGTTAGGGGTAGGTATTATTGTCACATAGCGGGACATGGTTGACCACGTGTTTAAAGTTAGGGTTATGGACTAGCATTACGTAGCTTGATATTGTTGCCCAAATGGTTTGGGTTTGGGACTACTACTACTTAGCTTGACTTGGTTGACCACATGGTTAGGGTTAGGGTTTGGGACTAGTATCACGTAGCTTGACTTGGTTAGCCACATTGTTAAGGTTAGGGTTTGGGACTAGTATCACGTAGCTTGACTTGGTTACCCACATGGTACAGATTAGGTTTAGAGACTATTATAATTTATCTTGATTTGGTTGACCACATGGTTAGGGTTAGCGACTAGCATCACGTTGCTTTAACTTGGTAGGCAATATTTCTAGGGTTAGGGTTAGGAACTAGTTTTACTTAGTTTGACCTTAAGGTTAGGGTTAGGGACTATTATCACATAGCTTGGCATGGTTAGCCACATGGTTAGGGACTAGTTTTACTTAGGTTGGCTTGGTTGACCACATGGTTAGGGTTAGGGATATGGACTAGTATCACTTAGCTCGACTTGGTTGACGTAGGGTTAAGGTTAGGGAGTAGTATTACGTAGCTTAATTTGGTCGCCCGCATGGTTTTGGTTAGGGACTACTATTACTTAGCCTGACTTAGTTTGCCACATAGGAGGTTTACATAGCTCGACTTGGTTGGCCAGATGATTAGGGTTAGGGCTAGCAACTAGTATCACGTAGCTTAGCTTGCCTTGCGCACAAGTTTAGGGTTAGGGTTAGGAAATAGTTTAACATAGTGTGACTTTAAGGTTAGGGTTAGGGACTATTATCACTTAGCTTGACTCGGTTGGCCACATGGTTAGGGTTTAGGTCAGGGACTACTAATACTTAGCTTGACTTGGTTGGCCACATGGTTAGGGTTAGGGTTTGGGACTAGTATCACTTAGCTTGACTTGGTAGCCCACATGGTACTGGTTAGGGCTAGGGACTTGTATTACTTAACTTGACTTGGTTGGCCATATGGTTAGGGTTAGGGTTAGCGACTAGTATCACGTGGCTTAGGGTTAGGGTTATGGACTAGAATCGCTTAGCTTGACTTGGTAGCCCACATGGTACGGGTTAGGGTTAGAGGCTTGTATCACTTAGCTTGACTTGGTTGGCCATTTGGTTAGGGTTAGGGTTAGAAACTAGTTTTACTTAGTTCGACTTTTAGGTCTGGGTTAGGGACTATTATAACTTAGCTTGACTTGGTTGGCCACATGGTTGGGGTTTGGGTTAGGGACTAGTATTACTTAGCTTGACTTGGTTGCTCACGTGGTTAGGGTTAGGGACTAGTGTTACTTAGCTTGACTTGGTTGGCCACATGGTTAGGGTTAGGGGTAGGTATTATTGTCACTTAGCTGGACATGGTTGACCACGTGTTTAGGGTTAGGGTTATGGACTAGCGTTACATCGCTTGATATGGTTGCCCAAATGGTTTGGGTTTAGGACTACTATCACTTAGCTTGACTTGGTTCGCACATGGTTAGGGTTAGGGTTTGGGACTAGTATCACATAGCTTGACTTGGTTAGCCACATGGTTAAGGTTAGGGTTTGGGACTAGTATCACTTAGCTTGACTTGGTTGCCCACATGGTTAGGGCTAGGGTTAGGAACTAGTTTTACTAAGTTTAATGTTAGGGTTAGAGACCATTATAATTTATCTTGACTTGGTTAGCCACATGGTTAGGGTTAGAGTTAGCAACTAGTGTCACGTAGCTTAACTAGGTTGGCTAGATGTTTAAGGTTACGGTTAGCAACAAGTTTTACTTAGTTTGACCTTAAGGTTAGGGTTAGGGACTATTATCAGTTAGCTTGACTTGGTTGGCCACATGGTTAGTGTTTAGGTTAGGGACTAGTGTTACTTAGGTTGACTTGGTTGGCCACATGGTTAGGGTTAGGGGTATGGACTAGTATCACTTAGCTCGACATGGTTGACGACATGTTTAGGGTTAAGGTTAGGGAGTAGTATTACGTAGCTTAATTTGGTTGCCCGCAGGGTTTGGGTTAGGGACTACTACTACTTAGCCTGACTTAGTTTGCCACATAGTGATGACAACTAAGGAAGGACCGCCTTGAAGTTCATCTTGAAGGAAGGATATTGACGCCACACTCAAGAACGAGATGAGAATGTGAGTGATAAGTCATGAATTTTTGATCGCCACAAGTTGCCTTGATAAGATCAGATTCGATTCTTTTACGCAAGAACGCAAAGGAAGCTCTCACAATTGGAGAAAACTCAATTTTCATTAATCTTCAAAATCTGTCCTTTCATTCATTCAAAATGTGCATACATATAGAATAGGGCAGCAACTTTCTTTCTTCCTAGACACAAGATTAAAGCCAATTGAATGCCTAATTGATCACAATTCAATTGGACATTAACTAGTGGAATAAAGCATCAGTTACACTTCTCCAACAAAGGACTTAATGCAATTAAACCACCTCTTAACTCACACACTAATGCCTAGCCTTCATAGCTGCTTCCTATTTAATTTAAAAACACACTAAATAAAACTAAAGTAACTCATACAATTAAACCAAAATTACAACAAAATTCGTCCACAAATTCGTCTTGCACTTTCAGCCCATTTTGCACCATGATAGAAGCCAAATTTGGCCAAGTAGCTTGAAATAGAATTTGTAGGAAATTTTGTTAGCTTTCCAACGCATCAAAGAACACATTAATCAGACTTCTAGAGCTCACGATATCACTAAAACAATCCAGATGGGTCATTTCCAAATAATTTCAATAAAGCTCAATTTGTTTGTAAGAGTGATCATCCTAGGATCACATCACATAGCGTTTGGTTTAGGACTAGTATCACTTTGCATGACTTGGTTGGCCACGTGGTTAAGGTTTTGGTTAGGGACTAGTATTACTTAGCTTGACTTGGTTGGCCACATGGTTAGGGTAAGGGACTAGTGTTACTTAGCTTGATATTGGTTGGCCACAAGGTTAGGGTTAGGGGTAGGTATTATTGTCACTTAGCTGGACATGGTTGACCACGTGTTTAGGGTTAGTGTTATGGACTAGCATTACGTAGCTTGATATGGTTGCCCAAATGGTTTGGCTTTAGGACTACTATCACTTAGCTTGACTTGGTTCGCACATGGTTAGGGTTAGGGTTTGGGACTAGTATCACGTAGCTTGACTTGGTTAGCCACATGGTTAGGGTTAGGGTTTGGGACTAGTATCACGTAGCTTGACTTGGTTGCCCACATTGTTAGGGCTAGGGTTAAGAACTAGTTTTACTGAGTTTAATGTTAGGGTTAGAGACCATTATAATTTATCTTGACTTGGTTAGCCACATGGTTAGGGTTAGAGTTAGCGACTAGTGTCACGTAGCTTAACTAGGTTGGCTAGATGTTTAAGGTTACGGTTAGCAACAGGTTTTACTTAGTTTGACCTTAAGGTTAAGGTTTGGGACTATTATCAGTTAGCTTGACTTGGTTGGCCACATGGTTAGTGTTTAGTTTAGGGACTAGTGTTACTTTGGTTGACTTGGTTGGCCACATGGTTAGGGTTAGGGGTATGGACTAGTATCACTTAGCTCGACATGGTTGACGACATGTTTAGGGTTAAGGTTAGGGAGTAGTATTACGTAGCTTAATTTGGTTGCCCGCAGGGTTTGGGTTAGGGACTACTACTACTTTGCCTGACTTAGTTTGCCACATAGGGTTTGGTTTAGGCCTAGTATCACTTTGCATGACTTGGTTGGCCACGTGGTTAGGGTTTGGGTTAGGGACTAGTATTACTTAGCTTGACTTGGTTGGCCACATGGTTAGGGTAAGGGACTAGTGTTACTTAGCTTGACATGGTTGGCCACAAGGTTAGGGTTAGGGGTAGGTATTATTGTCACTTAGCTGGACATGGTTGACCACGTGTTTAGGGTTAGTGTTATGGACTAGCATTACGTAGCTTGATATGGTTGCCCAAATGGTTTGGGTTTAGGACTACTATCACTTAGCTTGACTTGGTTTCACATGGTTAGGGTTAGGGTTTGGGACTAGTATCACGTAGCTTGACTTGGTTGCCCACATTGTGAGGGCTAGGGTTAGGAACTAGTTTTACTGAGTTTAATGTTAGGGTTAGAGGCCATTATAATTTATCTTGACTTGGTTAGCCACATGGTTAGGGTTAGAGTTAGCGACTAGTGTCACGTAGCTTAACTAGGTTGGCTAGATGTTTAAGGTTCTGATTAGCAACAAGTTTTACTTAGTTTGACCTTAAGGTTAAGGTTTAGGACTATTATCGATTAGCTTGACTTGGTTGGCCACATGGTTAGTGTTTAGTTTAGGGACTAGTGTTACTTAGGTTGACTTGGTTGGCCACATGGTTAGGGTTAGGGGTATGGACTAGTATCACTTAGCTCGACATGGTTGACGACATGTTTAGGGTTAAGGTTAGGGAGTAGTATTACGTAGCTTAATTTGGTTGCCCGCAGGGTTTGGGTTAGGGACTACTACTACTTAGCCTGACTTAGTTTGCCACATAGCGTTTGGTTTAGGACTAGTATCACTTTGCATGACTTGGTTGGCCACGTGGTTAGGGTTTGGGTTAGGGACTAGTATTACTTAGCTTGACTTGGTTGGCCACATGGTTAGGGTAAGGGACTAGTGTTACTTAGCTTGACTTGGTTGGCCACAAGGTTAGGGTTAGGGGTAGGTATTATTGTCACTTTGCTGGACATGGTCGACCACGTGTTTAGGGTTAGTGTTATGGACTAGCATTACGTAGCTTGATATGGTAGCCCAAATGGTTTGATTTTGAGACTACTATTACTTAGCTTGACTTGGTTGGCCACATGGTTATGGTTAGGGTTCGGGACAAGTATCACTTTGCTTGACTTGGTTAGTCACATGGTTAGGGTTAGGGTTTGGGACTAGTATCATGTAGCTTGACTTGGTTGCCCACATGGTTAGGGCTAGGGTTAAGAACTAGTTTTACTAAGTTTATTGTTAGGGTTAGAGACCATTAAAATTTATCTTAACTTGGTTAGCCATATGGTTAGGGTTAGAGTTAGCAACTAGTATCACGTAGCTTAACTAGGTTGGCTAGATGTTTAGGGTTACGGTTAGCAACTAGTTTTACTTAGTTTGACCTTAAGGTTAGGGTTAGGGACTATTATCAGTTAGCTTGACTTGGTTGGCCACATGGTTAGTGTTTAGGTTAGGGACTAGTATTACTTAGGTTGACTTGGTTGGCCACATGGTTAGGGTTAGGGGTATGGACTAGTATCACTTAGCTCGACATGGTTGACGACATGTTTAGGGTTAAGGTTAGGGAGTAGTATTACGTAGCTTAATTTGGTTGCCCGCAGGGGTTGGGTTAGGGACTACTACTACTTTGCGACTTAGTTTCCCACATAGGGTTTGGTTTAGGACTAGTATCACTTTGCATGACTTGGTTGGCCACGTGGTTAGGGTTTGGGTTAGGGACTAGTATTACTTAGCTTGACTTGGTTGGCCACATGGTTAGGGTAAGGGACTAGTGTTACTTAGCTTGACATGGTTGGCCACAAGGTTAGGGTTAGGGGTAGGTATTATTGTCACTTAGTGGACATGGTTGACCACGTGTTTAGGGTTAGTGTTATGGACTAGCATTACGTAGCTTGATATGGTTGCCCAAATGGTTTGGGTTTAGGACTACTATCACTTAGCTTGACTTGGTTCGCACATGGTTAGGGTTAGGGTTTGGGACTAGTATCACGTAGCTTGACTTGGTTGCCCACATTGTGAGGGCTAGGGTTAGGAACTAGTTTTACTGAGTTTAATGTTAGGGTTAGAGGCCATTATAATTTATCTTGACTTGGTTAGCCACATGGTTAGGGTTAGAGTTAGCGACTAGTGTCACGTAGCTTAACTAGGTTGGCTAGATGTTTAAGGTTACGGTTAGCAACAAGTTTTACTTAGTTTGACCTTAAGGTTAAGGTTTAGGACTATTATCAGTTAGCTTGACTTGGTTGGCCACATGGTTAGTGTTTAGTTTAGGGACTAGTGTTACTTAGGTTGACTTGGATGACCATATGGTAGGGGTTAGGGGTATGGACTAGTATCACTAAGCTCGACTTGGTTGACGACATGTTTAGGGTTACGGTTAGGGAGTAGTATTATGTAGCTTAATTTGGTTGCCGCAGGTTTGGGTTAGGGACTACTACTACTTAGCCGACTTAGTTTGCGACATAGCGTTTGGTTTAGGACTAGTATCACTTTGCATGACTTGGTTGGCCACGTGGTTAGGGTTTGGGTTAGGGACTAGTATTACTTAGCTTGACTTGGTTGGCCACATGGTTAGGGTAAGGGACTAGTGTTACTTAGCTTGACTTGGTTGGCCACAAGGTTAGGGTTAGGGGTAGGTATTATTGTCACTTTCTTTGGACATGGTCGACCACGTGTTTAGGGTTAGTGTTATGGACTAGCATTACGTGGCTTGATATGGTAGCCCAAATGGTTTGATTTTGAGACTACTATTACTTAGCTTGACTTGGTTGGCCACATGGTTATGGTTAGGGTTCGGGACAAGTATCACTTTGCTTGACTTGGTTAGTCACATGGTTAGGGTTAGGGTTTGGGACTAGTATCATGTAGCTTGACTTGGTTGCCCACATGGTTAGGGCTAGGGTTAAGAACTAGTTTTACTAAGTTTATTGTTAGGGTTAGAGACCATTAAAATTTATCTTAACTTGGTTAGCCATATGGTTAGGGTTAGAGTTAGCAACTAGTATCACGTAGCTTAACTAGGTTGGCTAGATGTTTAGGGTTCTGATTAGCAACTAGTTTTACTTAGTTTGACCTTAAGGTTAGGGTTAGGAACTATTATCGGTTAACTTGACTTGGTTGGCTACATGGTTAGGGTATAGGTTAGGGACTAGTATTACTTAGGTTGACTTGGTTGGCCACATGGTTGGGGTTAGGGGTATGGACTAGTATCACTTAGCTCGACATGGTTGGCGACATGTTTAGGGTTAAGGTTAGGGAGTAGTATTACGTAGCTTAATTTGGTTGCCCGAGGTTTGTGTTAGGGACTACTACTACTTTTCCTGACTTAGTTTCCCACATAGGGTTTGGTTTAGGACTAGTATCACTTTGCATGACTTGGTTGGCCACGTGGTTAGGGTTTGGGTTAGGGACTAGTATTACTTAGCTTGACTTGGTTGGCCACATGGTTAGGGTAAGGGACTAGTGTTACTTAGCTTGACATGGTTGGCCACAAGGTTAGGGTTAGGGTAGGTATTATTGTCACTTAGCTGGACATGGTTGACCACGTGTTTAGGGTTAGTGTTATGGACTAGCATTACGTGGCTTGATATGGTTGCCCAAATGGTTTGGGTTTAGGACTACTATCACTTAGCTTGACTTGGTTACGCACATGGTTAGGGTTAGGGTTTGGGACTAGTATCACGTAGCTTGACTTGGTTGCCCACATTGTGAGGGCTAGGGTTAGGAACTAGTTTTACTAAGTTTAATGTTAGGGTTAGAGGCCATTATAATTTATCTTGACTTGGTTAGCCACATGGTTAGGGTTAGAGTTAGCGACTAGTGTCACGTAGCTTAACTAGGTTGGCTAGATGTTTAAGGTTACTGATTAGCAACAAGTTTTACTTAGTTTGACCTTAAGGTTAAGGTTTAGGACTATTATCGATTAGCTTGACTTGGTTGGCCACATGGTTAGTGTTTAGTTTAGGGACTAGTGTTACTTAGGTTGACTTGGTTGGCCACATGGTTAGGGTTAGGGTATGGACTAGTATCACTTAGCTCGACATGGTTGACGACATGTTTAGGGTTAAGGTTAGGGAGTAGTATTACGTAGCTTAATTTGGTTGCCCGCAGGGTTTGGGTTAGGGACTACTACTACTTAGCCTGACTTAGTTTGCCATATAGCGTTGGGTTTAGGACTAGTATCACTTTGCATGACTTGGTTGGCCACGTGGTTAGGGTTTGGGTTAGGGACTAGTATTACTTAGCTTGACTTGGTTGGCCACATGGTTAGGGTAAGGGACTAGTGTTACTTAGCTTGACTTGGTTGGCCACAAGGTTAGGGTTAGGGGTAGGTATTATTGTCACTTTGCTGGACATGGTTGACCACGTGTTTAGGGTTAGTGTTATGGACTAGCATTACGTAGCTAGATATGGTAGCCCAAATGGTTTGATTTTGAGACTACTATTACTTAGCTTGACTTGGTTGGCCACATGGTTAGGGTTAGGGTTAGGACAAGTATCACTTTGCTTGACTTGGTTAGTCACATGGTTAGGGTTAGGGTTTGGGACTAGTATCATGTAGCTTGACTTGGTTGCCCACATGGTTAGGGCTAGGGTTAAGAACTAGTTTTACTAAGTTTATTGTTAGGGTTAGAGACCATTATAATTTATCTTAACTTGGTTAGCCATATGGTTAGGGTTAGAGTTAGCAACTAGTATCACGTAGCTTAACTAGGTTGGCTAGATGTTTAAGGTTACGGTTAGCAACAAGTTTTACTTAGTTTGACCTTAAGGTTAGGGTTAGGGACTATTATCAGTTAGCTTGACTTGGTTGGCCACATGGTTAGTGTTTAGGTTAGGGACTAGTGTTACTTAGGTTGACTTGGTTGGCCACATGGTTAGGGTTAGGGGTATGGACTAGTATCACTTAGCTCGACATGGTTGACGACATGTTTAGGGTTAAGGTTAGGGAGTAGTATTACGTAGCTTAATTTGGTTGCCCGCAGGGTTTGGGTTAGGGACTACTACTACTTAGCCTGACTTAGTTTGCCACATAGCGTTTGGTTTAGGACTAGTATCACTTTGCATGACTTGGTTGGCCACGTGGTTAGGGTTTGGGTTAGGGACTAGTATTACTTAGCTTGACTTGGTTGGCCACATGGTTAGGGTAAGGGACTAGTGTTACTTAGCTTGACTTGGTTGGCCACAAGGTTAGGGTTAGGGGTAGGTATTATTGTCACTTTGCTGGACATGGTTGACCACGTGTTTAGGGTTAGTGTTATGGACTAGCATTACGTGGCTTGATATGGTAGCCCAAATGGGTTGATTTTGAGACTACTATTACTTAGCTTGACTTGGTTGGCCACATGGTTAGGGTTAGGGTGGGGGACAAGTATCACTTTGCTTGACTTGGTTAGTCACATGGTTAGGGTTAGGGTTTGGGACTAGTATCATGTAGCTTGACTTGGTTGCCCACATGGTTAGGGCTAGGGTTAGGAACTAGTTTTACTAAGTTTAATGTTAGGGTTAGAGACCATTAAAATTTATCTTAACTTGGTTAGCCATATGGTTAGGGTTAGAGTTAGCAACTAGTATCACGTAGCTTAACTAGGTTGGCTAGATGTTTAGGGTTACGGTTAGCAACTAGTTTTACTTAGTTTGACCTTAAGGTTAGGGTTAGGGACTATTATCAGTTAGCTTGACTTGGTTGGCCACATGGTTAGTGTTTAGGTTAGGGACTAGTATTACTTAGGTTGACTTGGTTGGCCACATGGTTAGGGTTAGGGGTATGGACTAGTATCACTTAGCTCGACATGGTTGACGACATGTTTAGGGTTAAGGTTAGGGAGTAGTATTACGTAGCTTAATTTGGTTGCCCGCAGGGTTTGGGTTAGGGACTACTACTACTTAGCCTGACTTAGTTTGCCACATAGCGTTTGGTTTAGGACTAGTATCACTTTGCATGACTTGGTTGGCCACGTGGTTAGGGTTTGGGTTAGGGACTAGTATTACTTAGCTTGACTTGGTTGGCCACATGGTTAGGGTAAGGGACTAGTGTTACTTAGCTTGACTTGGTTGGCGCCTGGGTTAGGGTTAGGGGTAGGTATTATTGTCACTTTGCTGGACATGGTTGACCACGTGTTTAGGGTTAGTGTTATGGACTAGCATTACGTAGCTTGATATGGTAGCCCAAATGGTTTGATTTTGAGACTACTATTACTTAGCTTGACTTGGTTGGCCACATGGTTAGGGGTAGGGGTTGGGACAAGGATCACTTTGCTTGAGTTGGTTAGTGACGTGGTTAGGGTTAGGGTTTGGGACTAGTATCATGTAGCTTGAGTTGGTTGCCCACATGGTTAGGGCTAGGGTTAGGAACTAGTTTTACTAAGTTTAATGTTAGGGTTAGAGACCATTATAATTTATCTTAACTTGGTTAGCCATATGGTTAGGGTTAGAGTTAGCAACTAGTATCACGTAGCTTAACTAGGTTGGCTAGATGTTTAGGGTTACGGTTAGCAACTAGTTTTACTTAGTTTGACCTTAAGGTTAGGGTTAGGGACTTTTATCTGTTAGCTTGATTTGGTTGGCCACGTGGTTAGTGTTTAGGTTAGGGACTAGTATTACTTAGGTTGACTTGGTTGGCCACATGGTTAGGGTTAGGGGTATGGACTAGTATCACTTAGCTCGACACGGTTGACGACATGTTTAGGGTTAAGGTTAGGGAGTAGTATTACGTAGCTTAATTTGGTTGCCGGCGGGGTTTGGGTTAGGGACTACTACTACTTTGCCTGACTTAGTTTGCCACATAGCGTTTGGTTTAGGACTAGTATCACTTTGCATGACTTGGTTGGCCACGTGGTTAGGGTTTGGGTTAGAGACTAGCATTACATAGCTTGACTTGGTTGGCCACATGGTTAGGGTAAGGGACTAGTGTTACTTAGCTTGACATGGTTGGCCACAAGGTTAGGGTTAGGGGTAGGTATTATTGTCACTTACTGGACATGGTTGACCACGTGTTTAGGGTTAGTGTTATGGACTAGCATTACGTGGCTTGATATGGTAGCCCAAATGGTTTGGGTTTGAGACTACTATTACTTAGCTTGACTTGGTTGGCCACATGGTTAGGGTTAGGGTTTGGGACTAGTATCATGTAGCTTGAGTTGGTTGCCCACATGGTTAGGGCTAGGGTTAGGAACTAGTTTTACTAAGTTTAATGTTAGGGTTAGAGACCATTATAATTTATCTTGACTTGGTTAGCCATATGGTTAGGGTTAGAGTTAGCAACTAGTATCACGTAGCTTAACTAGGTTGGCTAGATGTTTAGGGTTACGGTTAGCAACTAGTTTTACTTAGTTTGACCTTAAGGTTAGGGTTAGGAACTATTATCGGTTAACTTGACTTGGTTGGCTACATGGTTAGGGTATAGGTTAGGGACTAGTATTACTTAGGTTGACTTGGTTGGCCACATGGTTAGGGTTAGGGGTATGGACTAGTATCACTTAGCTCGACATGGTTGACGACATGTTTAGGGTTAAGGTTAGGGAGTAGTATTACGTAGCTTAATTTGGTTGCCCGCAGGTTTTGGGTTAGGGACTACTACTACTTTGCCTGACTTAGTTTCCCACATAGGGTTTGGTTTAGGACTAGTATCACTTTGCATGACTTGGTTGGCCACGTGGTTAGGGTTTGGGTTAGGGACTAGTATTACTTAGCTTGACTTGGTTGGCCACATGGTTAGGGTTAGGGACTAGTGTTACTTTGCTTGACTTGGTTGGCCACAAGGTTAGGGTTAGGGGTAGGTATTATTGTCACTTAGCTGGACATGGTTGACCACGTGTTTAGGGTTAGTGTTATGGACTAGCATTACGTAGCTTGATATGGTAGCCCAAATGGTTTGGTTTGAGACTACTATTACTTAGCTTGACTTGGTTGGCCACATGGTTAGGGTTTGAGTTAGGGACTAGTATTACTTAGCTTGACTTGGTTGGCCACATGGTTAGGGTTAGGGACTAGTGTTACTTTGCTTGACTTGGTTGGCCACAAGGTTAGGGTTAGGGGTAGGTATTATTGTCACTTAGCTGGACATGGTTGACCACGTGTTTAGGGTTAGTGTTATGGACTAGCATTACGTAGCTTGATATGGTAGCCCAAATGGTTTGGTTTGAGACTACTATTACTTAGCTTGACTTGGTTGGCCACATGGTTAGGGTTAGGGTTCGGGACAAGTATCACTTAGCTTGACTTGGTTGGCCACAAGGTGAGGGTTAGTGTTTGGGACTAGTATCACGTAGCTTGACTTGGTTAGTCACATGGTTAGGGTTAGGGTTTGGGACTAGGATCAAGTAGCTTGACTTGGTTGCCCACATGGTTAGGGCTAGGGTTAGGAACTAGTTTTACTGAGTTTAATGTTAGGGTTAGAGACCATTATAATTTATCTTAACTTGGTTAACCATATGGTTAGGGTTAGAGTTAGCGACTAGTATCACGTAGCTTAACTAGGTTGGCTAGATGTTTAGGGTTACGGTTAACAACTAGTTTTACTTTGTTTGACCATAAGGTTCTGGTTAGGGACTATTATCAGTTAGCTTGACTTGGTTGGCCACATGGTTAGGGTTTAGGTTAGGGACTAGTATTACTTAGGTTGACTTGGTTGGCCACATGGTTAGGGTTAGGGGTATGGACTAGTATCACTTAGCTCGACATGGTTGATGACATGTTTAGGGTTAAAGATAGGGAGTAGTATTACGTAGCCTAATTTGGTTTCCCGCATGGTTTGGGATAGGGACTACTATTACTTAGCTTGACTTGGTTGGGCACATAGGTTTTGGGTAAAGGATTAGTATCACCTTGCGCGACTTAGTTCGCCATGTGGTTAGGGTTTGGGTTAGGGACTAGTGTTACTTAGCTTGAGTTGGTTGGCCACATGGTTAGGGTTAGGAGTAGGGACTACCATCACTTAGCTGGACTTGGTTGACCACACGTTTAGGGTTAGAGAGTAGTATTACGTAGCTTGACTTTGATAGCCACATGGTTAGGTTTAGGGTATGGGACTAGTATTACTAAGCTTGACTTGGTAGCCCACATGGTACGGGTTAGAGTTAGGGACATGCATCACATAGCTTGACTTGGTTGGTCACATGGTTAGGGTTAGGGTTAGCAACTAGTATCACGTAGCTTAGCATGCTTTGCGCACATGTTTAGGGTTAGGAAATAGTTTTACTTAGTTTGACTTTATGGATAGGGTTAGGGACTATTATAACGTAGCTTGACTTGGTTGGCCACATGGTTAGGGTTTAGGTTAGGGACTACTATTTCTTAGCTTGACTTGGCAGGCCACATGGTTAGGGTTAGGGTTTGGGACTAGTATCACTTAGCTTAACTTGGTAGCCCACATGGTACAGGTTAGGGTTAGAGACTATTATAATTTATCTTGACATGGTTGGCCACATGGTTAGGGTTAGTGTTAGCGACTAGTATCACGTTGCTTAACTTAGTAGGCCATATTTCTAGGGTTAGGTTTAGGAACTAGTTTTACTTAGTTTGACCTTAAGGTTAGGGTTAGGGACTATTATCACTTAGCTTGACTTGGTTGGCCACATGGTTAGGGACTAATGTTACTTAGGTTGACTTGGATGACCACATAGTTAGGGTTAGGGGTACGGACTAGTATCACTTAGCCCGACTTGGTTGACGACATGTTTAGGGTTAATTTTAGGGAGTAGTATTACGTAGTCTAATTTGGTTGCCCGCAGGGTTTGGGTTTGGGACTACAACTACTTAGCCTGACTTAGTTTGCCACATAGCGTTTGGTTTAGGACTAGTATCACTTTGCATGACTTGCTTTAGGGGTAGGTATTATTGTCACTTAGCTGGACAGGGTTGACCACGTGTTTAGGGTTAGTGTTATGGACTAGCATTACGTAGCTTGATGTGGTAGCCCAAATGGTTTGGGTTTGAGACTACTATTACTTAGCTTGACTTGGTTGGCCACATGGTTAGGGTTAGGGTTCAGGACTAGTATCACGTAGCTTGACTTGGTTAGCCACATGGTTAGGGTTAGGGTTTGGGACTAGTATCACGTAGCTTGACTTGGTTGCCCACAAGGTTTGGGCTAGGGTTAGGAACTAGTTTTACTGAGTTTAATGTTAGGGTTAGAGACCATTATAATTTATCTTGACTTGGTTAGCCATATGGTTAGGGTTAGAGTTAGCAACTAGTATCACGTAGCTTAACTAGGTTGGCTAGATGTTTAGGGTTACGGTTAGCAACTTGTTTTACTTACTTTGACCTTAAGGTTAGGGTTAGGGACTATTATCAGTTAGCTTGACTTGGTTGGCCACATGGTTAGTGTTTAGGTTAGGGACTAGTATTACTTAGGTTGACTTGGTTGGCCACATGGTTAGGGTTAGGGGTATGGACTAGTATCACTTAGCTCGACATGGTTGACGACATGTTTAGGGTTAAGGTTAGGGAGTAGTATTACGTAGCTTAATTTGGTTGCCCGCAGGGTTTGGGTTAGGGACTACTTCTACTTTGCCTGACTTTGTTTCCCACATAGGGTTTGGTTTAGGACTAGTATCACTTTGCATGACTTGGTTGGCCACATGGTTAGGGTTTGAGTTAGGGACTAGTATTACTTAGCTTGACTTGGTTGGCCACATGGTTAGGGTTAGGGACTAGTGTTACTTTGCTTGACTTGGTTGGCCACAAGGTTAGGGTTAGGGGTAGGTATTATTGTCACTTAGCTGGACATGGTTGACCACGTGTTTAGGGTTAGTGTTATGGACTAGCATTACGTAGCTTGATATGGTAGCCCAAATGGTTTGGTTTGAGACTACTATTACTTAGCTTGACTTGGTTGGCCACATGGTTAGGGTTAGGGTTCGGGACAAGTATCACTTAGCTTGACTTGGTTGGCCACAAGGTGAGGGTTAGTGTTTGGGACTAGTATCACGTAGCTTGACTTGGTTAGTCACATGGTTAGGGTTAGGGTTTGGGACTAGGATCAAGTAGCTTGACTTGGTTGCCCACATGGTTAGGGCTAGGGTTAGGAACTAGTTTTACTGAGTTTAATGTTAGGGTTAGAGACCATTATAATTTATCTTAACTTGGTTAACCATATGGTTAGGGTTAGAGTTAGCGACTAGTATCACGTAGCTTAACTAGGTTGGCTAGATGTTTAGGGTTACGGTTAACAACTAGTTTTACTTTGTTTGACCATAAGGTTCTGGTTAGGGACTATTATCAGTTAGCTTGACTTGGTTGGCCACATGGTTAGGGTTTAGGTTAGGGACTAGTATTACTTAGGTTGACTTGGTTGGCCACATGGTTAGGGTTAGGGGTATGGACTAGTATCACTTAGCTCGACATGGTTGAGGACATGTTTAGGGTTAAAGATAGGGAGTAGTATTACGTAGCCTAATTTGGTTTCCCGGATGGTTTGGGATAGGGACTACTATTACTTTGCTTGACTTGGTTGGGCACATAGGTTTTGGGTAAAGGATTAGTAACACCTTGCGCGACTTAGTTCGCCATGTGGTTAGGGTTTGGGTTAGGGACTAGTGTTACTTAGCTTGAGTTGGTTGGCCACATGGTTAGGGTTAGGGGTAGGGACTACCATCACTTAGCTGGACTTGGTTGACCACACGTTTAGGGTTAGAGAGTAGTATTACGTAGCTTGACTTTGATAGCCACTGGTTAGGTTTAGGGTATGGGACTAGTATTACTAAGCTTGACTTGGTAGCCCACATGGTACGGGTTAGAGTTAGGGACATGCATCACATAGCTTGACTTGGTTGGTCACATGGTTAGGGTTAGGGTTAGCAACTAGTATCACGTAGCTTAGCATGCTTTGCGCACATATTTAGGGTTAGGAAATAGTTTTACTTAGTTTGACTTTATGGATAGGGTTAGGGACTATTATAACGTAGCTTGACTTGGTTGGCCACATGGTTAGGGTTTAGGTTAGGGACTACTATTTCTTAGCTTGACTTGGCAGGCCATGGTTAGGGTTAGGGTTTGGGACTAGTATCACTTAGCTTAACTTGGTAGCCCACATGGTACAGGTTAGGGTTAGAGACTATTATAATTTATCTTGACATGGTTGGCCACATGGTTAGGGTTAGTGTTAGCGACTAGTATCACGTTGCTTAACTTAGTAGGCCATATTTCTAGGGTTAGGTTTAGGAACTAGTTTTACTTAGTTTGACCTTAAGGTTAGGGTTAGGGACTATTATCACTTAGCTTGACTTGGTTGGCCACATGGTTAGTGAGTAATGTTACTTAGGTTGACTTGGATGACCACATAGTTAGGGTTAGGGGTACGGACTAGTATCACTTAGCCCGACTTGGTTGACGACATGTTTAGGGTTAATTTTAGGGAGTAGTATTACGTAGTCTAATTTGGTTGCCCGCAGGGTTTGGGTTTGGGACTACAACTACTTAGCCTGACTTAGTTTGCCACATAGCGTTTGGTTTAGGACTAGTATCACTTTGCATGACTTGGTTTAGGGGTAGGTATTATTGTCACTTAGCTGGACAGGGTTGACCACGTGTTTAGGGTTAGTGTTATGGACTAGCATTACGTAGCTTGATATGGTAGCCCAAATGGTTTGGGTTTGAGACTACTATTACTTAGCTTGACTTGGTTGGCCACATGGTTAGGGTTAGGGTTCAGGACTAGTATCACGTAGCTTGACTTGGTTAGCCACATGGTTAGGGTTAGGGTTTGGCACTAGTATCACGTAGCTTGACTTGGTTGCCCACAAGGTTTGGGCTAGGGTTAGGAACTAGTTTTACTGAGTTTAATGTTAGGGTTAGAGACCATTATAATTTATCTTGACTTGGTTAGCCACATGGTTAGGATTAGAGTTAGCGACTAGTGTCACGTAGCTTAACTAGGTTGGCTAGATGTTTACGGTTACGGTTAGCTACTAGTTTTACTTTGTTTGACCTTAAGGTTAGGGTTAGGGACTATTATCAGTTAGCTTGACTTGGTTGGCCACATGGTTAGTGTTTAGGTTAGGGACTTGTATTACTTAGGTTGACTTGGTTGGCCACATGGTTAGGGTTAGGGGTATGGACTAGTATCACTTAGCTCGACATGGTTGACGACATGTTTAGGGTTAAGGTTAGGGAGTAGTATTACGTAGCTTAATTTGGTTGCCCGCAGGGTTTGGGTTAGGGACTACTACTACTTAGCCTGACTTAGTTTGCCACATAGCGTTTGGTTTAGGACTAGTATCACTTTGCATGACTTGGTTGGCCACGTGGTTAGGGTTTGGGTTAGAGACTAGCATTACTTAGCTTGACTTGGTTGGCCACATGGTTAGGGTTGGGGACCAGTGTTACATAGCTTGACTTGGTTGGCCACAAGGTTAGGGTTAGGGGTAGGTATTATTGTCACTTAGCTGGACATGGTTGACCACGTGTTTAGGGTTAGTGTTATGGACTAGCATTACGTTGCTTGATATGGTAGGCCAAATGGTTTGGGTTTGAGACTACTATTAGTTAGCTTGACTTGGTTGGCCACATGGTTAGGGTTAGGGTTCGGGACAAGTATCACTTAGCTTGACATGGTTAGTCACATGGTTAGGGTTAGGGTTTGGGACTAGTATCATGTAGCTTGAGTTGGTTGCCCACATGGTTAGGGCTAGGGTTAGGAACTAGTTTTACTAAGTTTAATGTTAGGGTTAGAGACCATTATAATTTATCTTAACTTGGTTAGCCATATGGTTAGGGTTAGAGTTAGCAACTAGTATCACGTAGCTTAACTAGGTTGGCTAGATGTTTAAGGTTACGGTTAGCAACAAGTTTTACTTAGTTTGACCTTAAGGTTAGGGTTAGGGACTATTATCAGTTAGCTTGACTTGGTTGGCCACATGGTTAGTGTTTACGTTAGGGACTAGTGTTACTTAGGTTGACTTGGTTGGCCACATGGTTAGGGTTAGGGGTATGGACTAGTATCACTTAGCTCGACATGGTTGACGACATGTTTAGGGTTAAGGTTAGGGAGTAGTATTACGTAGCTTAATTTGGTTGCCCGCAGGGTTTGGGTTAGGGACTACTACTACTTAGCCTGACTTAGTTTGCCATATAGCGTTGGGTTTAGGACTAGTATCACTTTGCATGACTTGGTTGGCCACGTGGTTAGGGTTTGGGTTAGGGACTAGTATTACTTAGCTTGACTTGGTTGGCCACATGGTTAGGGTAAGGGACTAGTGTTACTTAGCTTGACATGGTTGGCCACAAGGTTAGGGTTAGGGGTAGGTATTATTGTCACTTAGCTGGACATGGTTTACCACGTGTTTAGGGTTAGTGTTTTGGACTAGCATTACGTAACTTGATATGGTTGCCCAAATGGTTTGGGTTTAGGACTAGTATCACTTTGCATGACTTGGTTGGCCACGTGGTTAGGGTTAGGGTTTGGGACTAGTATCACGTAGCTTGACTTGGTTGCCCACATTGTGAGGGCTAGGGTTAGGAACTAGTTTTACTGAGTTTAATGTTAGGGTTAGAGACCATTATAATTTATCTTGACTTGGTTAGCCACATGGTTAGGGTTAGAGTTAGCGACTAGTGTCACGTAGCTTAACTAGGTTGGCTAGATGTTTAGGGTTACGGTTAGCAACTTGTTTTACTTACTTTGACCTTAAGGTTAGGGTTAGGGACTATTATCAGTTAGCTTGACTTGGTTGGCCACATGGTTAGTGTTTAGTTTAGGGACTAGTGTTACTTAGGTTGACTTTGTTGGCCACATGGTTAGGGTTAGGGGTATGGACTAGTATCACTTAGCTCGACATGGTTGACGACATGTTTAGGGTTAAGGTTAGGGAGTAGTATTACGTAGCTTAATTTGGTTGCCCGCAGGGTTTGGGTTAGGGACTACTACTACTTAGCCTGACTTAGTTTGCCACATAGCGTTTGGTTTAGGACTAGTATCACTTTGCATGACTTGGTTGGCCACGTGGTTAGGGTTTGGGTTAGGGACTAGTATTACTTAGCTTGACTTGGTTGGCCACATGGTTAGGGTAAGTGACTAGTGTTACTTAGCTTGACTTGGTTGGCCACAAGGTTAGGGTTAGGGGTAGGTATTATTGTCACTTTGCAGGACATGGTTGACCATGTGTTTAGGGTTAGTGTTATGGACTAGCATTACGTAGCTTGATATGGTAGCCCAAATGGTTTGGGTTTGAGACTACTATTACTTAGCTTGACTTGGTTGGCCACATGGTTAGGGTTAGGGTTCGGGACAAGTATCACTTTGCTTGACTTGGTTAGTCACACGGTTAGGGTTAAGGTTTGGGACTAGTATCATGTAGCTTGACTTGGTTGCCCACATGGTTAGGGCTAGGGTTAGGAACTAGTTTTACTAAGTTTAATGTTAGGGTTAGAGACCATTATAATTTATCTTAACTTGGTTAGCCATATGGTTAGGGTTAGAGTTAGCAACTAGTATCACGTAGCTTAACTAGGTTGGCTAGATGTTTAGGGTTACGGTTAGCAACTTGTTTTACTTACTTTGACCTTAAGGTTAGGGTTAGGGACTATTATCAGTTAGCTTGACTTTGTTGGCCACATGGTTAGTGTTTAGGTTAGGGACTAGTATTACTTAGGTTGACTTGGTTGGCCACATGGTTAGGGTTAGGGGTATGGACTAGTATCACTTAGCTCGACATGGTTGACGACATGTTTAGGGTTAAGGTTAGGGAGTAGTATTACGTAGCTTAATTTGGTTGCCCGCAGGGTTTGGGTTAGGGACTACTACTACTTTGCCTGACTTAGTTTCCCACATAGGGTTTGGTTTAGGACTAGTATCACTTTGCATGACTTGGTTGGCCACGTGGTTAGGGTTTGAGTTAGGGACTAGTATTACTTAGCTTGACTTGGTTGGCCACATGGTTAGTGTTAGGGACTAGTGTTACTTTGCTTGACTTGGTTGGCCACAAGGTTAGGGTTAGGGGTAGGTATTATTGTCACTTAGCTGGACATGGTTGACCACGTGTTTAGGGTTAGTGTTATGGACTAGCATTACGTAGCTTGATATGGTAGCCCAAATGGTTTGGTTTGAGACTACTATTACTTAGCTTGACTTGGTTGGCCACATGGTTAGGGTTAGGGTTCGGGACAAGTATCACTTAGCTTGACTTGGTTGGCCACAAGGTGAGGGTTAGTGTTTGGGACTAGTATCACGTAGCTTGACTTGGTTAGTCACATGGTTAGGGTTAGGGTTTGGGACTAGGATCAAGTAGCTTGACTTGGTTGCCCACATGGTTAGGGCTAGGGTTAGGAACTAGTTTTACTGAGTTTAATGTTAGGGTTAGAGACCATTATAATTTATCTTAACTTGGTTAGCCATATGGTTAGGGTTAGAGTTAGCGACTAGTATCAGGTAGCTTAACTAGGTTGGCTAGATGGTTAGGGTTCTGATTAACAACTAGTTTTACTTTGTTTGACCATAAGGTTACGGTTAGGGACTATTATCAGTTAGCTTGACTTGGTTGGCCACATGGTTAGGGTTTAGGTTAGGGACTAGTATTACTTAGGTTGACTTGGTTGGCCACATGGTTAGGGTTAGGGGTATGGACTAGTATCACTTAGCTCGACATGGTTGACGACATGTTTAGGGTTAAAGATAGGAAGTAGTATTACGTAGCCTAATTTGGTTTCCCGCATGGTTTGGGATAGGGACTACTATTACTTAGCTTGACTTGGTTGGGCACATAGGTTTTGGGTAAAGGATTAGTATCACCTTCCGCGACTTAGTTCGCCATGTGGTTAGGGTTTGGGTTAGGGACTAGTGTTACTTAGCTTGAGTTGGTTGGCCACATGGTTAGGGTTAGGGGTAGGGACTACCATCACTTAGCTGGACTTGGTTGACCACACGTTTAGGGTTAGAGAGTAGTATTACGTAGCTTGACTTTGATAGCCACATGGTTAGGTTTAGGGTATGGGACTAGTATTACTAAGCTTGACTTGGTAGCCCACATGGTACGGGTTAGAGTTAGGGACATGCATCACATAGCTTGACTTGGTTGGTCACATGGTTAGGGTTAGGGTTAGCAACTAGTATCACGTAGCTTAGCATGCTTTGCGCACATGTTTAGGGTTAGGAAATAGTTTTACTTAGTTTGACTTTATGGATAGGGTTAGGGACTATTATAACGTAGCTTGACTTGGTTGGCCACATGGTTAGGGTTTAGGTTAGGGACTACTATTTCTTAGCTTGACTTGGCAGGCCACATGGTTAGGGTTAGGGTTTGGGAGTAGTATTACGTAGCTTAATTTGGTTGCCCGCAGGGTTTGGGTTAGGGACTACTACTACTTTGCCTGACTTAGTTTCCCACATAGGGTTTGGTTTAGGACTAGTATCACTTTGCATGACTTGGTTAGCCACGTGGTTAGGGTTTGGGTTAGGGACTAGTATTACTTAGCTTGACTTAGTTGGCCACATGGTTAGGGTAAGGGACTAGTGTTACTTAGCTTGACATGGTTGGCCACAAGGTTAGGGTTAGGGGTAGGTATTATTGTCACTTAGCTGGACATGGTTGACCACGTGTTTAGGGTTAGTGTTATGGACTAGCATTACGTAGCTTGATATGGTTGCCCAAATGGTTTGGGTTTAGGACTACTATCACTTAGCTTGACTTGGTTCGCACATGGTTAGGGTTCGGGTTTGGTACTAGTATCACGTAGCTTGACTTGGTTGCCCACATTGTGAGGGCTAGGGTTAGGAACTAGTTTTACTGAGTTTAATGTTAGGGTTAGAGACCATTATAATTTATCTTGACTTGGTTAGCCACATGGTTAGGGTTAGAGTTAGCGACTAGTGTCACGTAGCTTAACTAGGTTGGCTAGATGTTTACGGTTACGGTTAGCAACAAGTTTTACTTAGTTTGACCTTAAGGTTAAGCTTTAGGACTATTATCAGTTGGCTTGACTTGGTTGGCCACATGGTTAGTGTTTAGTTTAGGGACTAGTGTTACTTAGGTTGACTTGGTTGGCCACATGGTTAGGGTTAGGGGTATGGACTAGTATCACTTAGCTCGACATGGTTGACGACATGTTTAGGGTTAAGGTTAGGGAGTAGTATTACGTAGCTTAATTTGGTTGCCCGCAGGGTTTGGGTTAGGGACTACTACTACTTAGCCTGACTTAGTTTGCCACATAGCGTTTGGTTTAGGACTAGTATCACTTTGCATGACTTGGTTGGCCACGTGGTTAGGGTTTGGGTTAGGGACTAGTATTACTTAGCTTGACTTGGTTGGCCACATGGTTAGGGTAAGGGACTAGTGTTACTTAGCTTGACTTGGTTGGCCACAAGGTTAGGGTTAGGGGTAGGTATTATTGTCACTTTCTTTGGACATGGTTGACCACGTGTTTAGGGTTAGTGTTATGGACTAGCATTACGTAGCTTGATATGGTAGCCCAAATGGTTTGATTTTGAGACTACTATTACTTAGCTTGACTTGGTTGGCCACATGGTTAGGGTTAGGGTTCGGGACAAGTATCACTTTGCTTGACTTGGTTAGTCACATGGTTAGGGTTAGGGTTTGGGACTAGTATCATGCAGCTTGACTTGGTTGCCCACATGGTTAGGGCTAGGGTTAGGAACTAGTTTTACTAAGTTTAATGTTAGGGTTAGAGACCATTAAAAATTATCTTAACTTGGTTAGCCATATGGTTAGGGTTAGAGTTAGCAAATAGTATCACGTAGCTTAACTAGGTTGGCTAGATGTTTAGGGTTACGGTTAGCAACTAGTTTTACTTAGTTTGACCTTAAGGTTAGGGTTAGGGACTATTATCAGTTAGCTTGACTTGGTTGGCCACATGGTTAGTGTTTAGGTTAGGGACTAGTATTACTTAGGTTGACTTGGTTGGCCACATGGTTAGGGTTAGGGGCATGGACTAGTATCACTTAGCTCGACATGGTTGACGACATGTTTAGGGTTAAGGTTAGGGAGTAGTATTACGTAGCTTAATTTGGTTGCCGCGAGGGTTTGGGTTAGGGACTACTACTACTTTGCCTGACTTAGTTTGCCACATAGCGTTTGGTTTAGGACTAGTATCACTTTGCATGACTTGGTTGGCCACGTGGTTGGGGTTTGGGTTAGGGACTAGTATTACTTAGCTTGACTTGGTTGGCCACATGGTTGGGTTAAGGGACTAGTGTTACTTAGCTTGACATGGTTGGCCACAAGGTTAGGGTTAGGGGTAGGTATTATTGTCACTTAGCTGGACATGGTTGACCACGTGTTTAGGGTTAGTGTTATGGACTAGCATTACGTGGCTTGATATGGTAGCCCAAATGGTTTGGGTTTGAGACTACTATCACTTAGCTTGACTTGGTTAGTCACATGGTTAGGGTTAGGGTTTGGGACTAGTATCACGTAGCTTGACTTGGTTGCCCACATGGTTAGGGCTAGGGTTAGGAACTAGTTTTACTAAGTTTAATGTTAGGGTTAGAGACCATTATAATTTATCTTGACTTGGTTAGCCACATGGTTAGGGTTAGAGTTAGCAACTAGTATCACGTAGCTTAACTAGGTTGGCTAGATGTTTAGGGTTCTGATTAGCAACTAGTTTTACTTAGTTTGACCTTAAGGTTAGGGTTAGGGACTATTATCGATTAGCTTGACTTGGTTGGCCACATGGTTAGTGTTTAGTTTAGGGACTAGTGTTACTTAGGTTGACTTGGTTGGCCACATGGTTAGGGTTAGGGGTATGGACTAGTATCACTTAGCTCGACATGGTTGGCGACATGTTTAGGGTTAAGGTTAGGGAGTAGTATTACGTAGCTTAATTTGGTTGCCGCAGGGTTTGGGTTAGGGACTACTACTACTTAGCGACTTAGTTTGCCACATAGCGTTTGGTTTAGGACTAGTATCACTTTGCATGACTTGGTTGTACGTGGTTAGGGTTTGGGTTAGGGACTAGTATTACTTAGCTTGACTTGGTTGGCCACATGGTTAGGGTAAGGGACTAGTGTTACTTAGCTTGACTTGGTTGGCCACAAGGTTAGGGTTAGGGGTAGGTATTATTGTCACTTTGCAGGACATGGTTGACCATGTGTTTAGGGTTAGTGTTATGGACTAGCATTACGTAGCTTGATATGGTAGCCCAAATGGTTTGGGTTTGAGACTACTATTACTTAGCTTGACTTGGTTGGCCACATGGTTAGGGTTAGGGTTCGGGACAAGTATCACTTTGCTTGACTTGGTTAGTCACACGGTTAGGGTTAAGGTTTGGGACTAGTATCATGTAGCTTGACTTGGTTGCCCACATGGTTAGGGCTAGGGTTAGGAACTAGTTTTACTAAGTTTAATGTTAGGGTTAGAGACCATTATAATTTATCTTAACTTGGTTAGCCATATGGTTAGGGTTAGAGTTAGCAACTAGTATCACGTAGCTTAACTAGGTTGGCTAGATGTTTAGGGTTACGGTTAGCAACTTGTTTTACTTACTTTGACCTTAAGGTTAGGGTTAGGGACTATTATCAGTTAGCTTGACTTTGTTGGCCACATGGTTAGTGTTTAGGTTAGGGACTAGTATTACTTAGGTTGACTTGGTTGGCCACATGGTTAGGGTTAGGGTATGGACTAGTATCACTTAGCTCGACATGGTTGACGACATGTTTAGGGTTAAGGTTAGGGAGTAGTATGACGTAGCTTAATTTGGTTGCCCGCAGGTTTGGGTTAGGGACTACTACTTTTCCTGACTTAGTTTCCCACATAGGGTTTGGTTTAGGACTAGTATCACTTTGCATGACTTGGTTGGCCACGTGGTTAGGGTTTGGGTTAGGGACTAGTATTACTTAGCTTGACTTGGTTGGCCACATGGTTAGGGTAAGGGACTAGTGTTACTTAGCTTGACTTGGTTGGCCACAAGGTTAGGGTTAGGGGTAGGTATTATTGTCACTTAGCTGGACATGGTTGACCACGTGTTTAGGGTTAGTGTTATGGACTAGCATTACGTAGCTTGATATGGTAGCCCAAATGGTTTGGTTTGAGACTACTATTACTTAGCTTGACTTGGTTGGCCACATGGTTAGGGTTAGGGTTTGGGACAAGTATCACTTAGCATGACTTGGTTGGCCACATGGTGAGGGTTAGTGTTTGGGACTAGTATCACGTAGCTTGACTTGGTTAGTCACATGGTTAGGGTTAGGGTTTGGGACTAGTATCATGTAGCTTGACTTGGTTGCCCACATGGTTAGGGCTAGGGTTAGGAACTAGTTTTACTAAGTTTAATGTTAGGGTTAGAGACCATTATAATTTATCTTAACTTGGTTAGCCATATGGTTAGGGTTAGAGTTAGCAACTAGTATCACGTAGCTTAACTAGGTTGGCTAGATGTTTAGGGTTCTGATTAACAACTAGTTTTACTTTGTTTGACCATAAGGTTCTGGTTAGGGACTATTATCAGTTAGCTTGACTTGGTTGGCCACATGGTTAGGGTTTAGGTTAGGGACTAGTATTACTTAGGTTGACTTGGTTGGCCACATGGTTAGGGTTAGGGGTATGGACTAGTATCACTTAGCTCGACATGGTTGACGACATGTTTAGGGTTAAAGATAGGAAGTAGTATTACGTAGCCTAATTTGGTTTCCCGCATGGTTTGGGATAGGGACTACTATTACTTAGCTTGACTTGGTTGGCAACATGGGTTTTGGGAAAAGGATTAGTTTCCCTTTGCGCGACTTAGTTGGCGTTGTGGTTAGGGTTGGGGTTAGGGACTAGTGTTACTTAGCTTGAGTTGGTTGGCCACATGGTTAGGGTTAGGGGTAGGGACTACCATCACTTAGCTTGACTTGGTTGACCACACGTTTAGGGTTAGAGAGTAGGTATTACGTTGTTCACTTTGATAGCCACATGGTTAGGTTTAGGGTTAGTGGGACTAGTATTACTAAGCTTGACTTGGTAGCCCACATGGTACGGGTTAGAGTTAGGGACATGCATCACATAGCTTGACTTGGTTGGTCACATGGTTAGGGTTAGGGTTAGCAACTAGTATCACGTAGCTTAGCATGCTTTGCGCACATGTTTAGGGTTAGGAAATAGTTTTACTTAGTTTGACTTTATGGATAGGGTTAGGGACTATTATAACGTAGCTTGACTTGGTTGGCCACATGGTTAGGGTTTAGGTTAGGGACTACTATTTCTTAGCTTGACTTGGCAGGCCACATGGTTAGGGTTAGGGTTTGGGAGTAGTATTACGTAGCTTAATTTGGTTGCCCGCAGGGTTTGGGTTAGGGACTACTACTACTTTGCCTGACTTAGTTTCCCACATAGGGTTTGGTTTAGGACTAGTATCACTTTGCATGACTTGGTTAGCCACGTGGTTAGGGTTTGGGTTAGGGACTAGTATTACTTAGCTTGACTTGGTTGGCCACATGGTTAGGGTAAGGGACTAGTGTTACTTAGCTTGACATGGTTGGCCACAAGGTTAGGGTTAGGGTTAGGGGTAGGTATTATTGTCACTTAGCTGGACATGGTTGACCACGTGTTTAGGGTTAGTGTTATGGACTAGCATTACGTAGCTTGATATGGTTGCCCAAATGGTTTGGGTTTGGGACTAGTATCACGTAGCTTGACTTGGTTAGTCACATGGTTAGGGTTAGGGTTTGGGACTAGGATCAAGTAGCTTGACTTGGTTGCCCACATGGTTAGGGCTAGGGTTAGGAACTAGTTTTACTGAGTTTAATGTTAGGGTTAGAGACCATTATAATTTATCTTAACTTGGTTAGCCATATGGTTAGGGT
This sequence comes from Calophaca sinica, assembly GCA_037113605.1. Taxonomy (NCBI): domain Eukaryota; kingdom Viridiplantae; phylum Streptophyta; class Magnoliopsida; order Fabales; family Fabaceae; genus Calophaca; species Calophaca sinica. The sequence continues at coordinate 47,302,427 of CM073737.1, forward strand.
TAGAGTTAGCGACTAGTATCACGTAGCTTAACTAGGTTGGCTAGATGTTTAGGGTTACGGTTAACAACTAGTTTTACTTTGTTTGACCATAAGGTTCTGGTTAGGGACTATTATCAGTTAGCTTGACTTGGTTGGCCACATGGTTAGGGTTTAGGTTAGGGACTAGTATTACTTAGGTTGACTTGGTTGGCCACATGGTTAGGGTTAGGGGTATGGACTAGTATCACTTAGCTCGACATGGTTGACGACATGTTTAGGGTTAAAGATAGGAAGTAGTATTACGTAGCCTAATTTGGTTTCCCGCATGGTTTGGGATAGGGACTACTATTACTTAGCTTGACTTGGTTGGGCACATAGGTTTTGGGTAAAGGATTAGTATCACCTTGCGCGACTTAGTTCGCCATGTGGTTAGGGTTTGGGTTAGGGACTAGTGTTACTTAGCTTGAGTTGGTTGGCCACATGGTTAGGGTTAGGGGTAGGGACTACCATCACTTAGCTGGACTTGGTTGACCACGTTTAGGGTTAGAGTAGTATTACGTGGCTTGACTTTGATAGCCACATGGTTAGGTTTAGGGTATGGGACTAGTGTTACTTAGCTTGAGTTGGTTGGCCACATGGTTAGGGTTAGGGGTAGGGATATGCATCACATAGCTTGACTTGGTTGGTCACATGGTTAGGGTTAGGGTTAGCAACTAGTATCACGTAGCTTAGCATGCTTTTCGCACATGTTTAGGGTTAGGAAATAGTTTTACAAAGTTTGACTTTAAGGATATGGTTAGGGACTATTATAACTTAGCTTGACTTGGTTGGCCACATGGTTAGGGTTTAGGTTAAGGACTACAATTACTTAGCTTGACTTGGTTGGCCATATGGTTAGGGTTAGGGTTAGGAACTAGTTTTACTTAGTTTGACATGGTTACATGTTTAGGGTTAAGGTTAGGGAGTAGTATTACGTAGCTTAATTTGGTTGCCCGCAGGGTTTGGGTTAGGGACTACTACTACTTAGCCTGACTTAGTTTGCCATATAGCGTTGGGTTTAGGACTAGTATCACTTTGCATGACTTGGTTGGCCACGTGGTTAGGGTTTGGGTTAGGGACTAGTATTACTTAGCTTGACTTGGTTGGCCACATGGTTAGGGTAAGGGACTAGTGTTACTTAGCTTGACTTGGTTGGCCACAAGGTTAGGGTTAGGGGTAGGTATTATTGTCACTTAGCTGGACATGGTTGACCACGTGTTTAGGGTTAGTGTTATGGACTAGCATTACGTTGCTTGATATGGTAGGCCAAATGGTTTGGGTTTGAGACTACTATTAGTTAGCTTGACTTGGTTGGCCACATGGTTAGGGTTAGGGTTCGACAAGTATCACTTAGCTTGACTTGGTTAGTCACATGGTTAGGGTTAGGGTTTGGGACTAGTATCATGTAGCTTGACTTGGTTGCCCACATGGTGAGTGGCTAGGGTTAGGAACTAGTTTTACTAAGTTTAATGTTAGGGTTAGAGACCATTATAATTTATCTTAACTTGGTTAGCCATATGGTTAGGGTTAGAGTTAGCAACTAGTATCACGTAGCTTAACTAGGTTGGCTAGATGTTTAAGGTTACGGTTAGCAACAAGTTTTACTTAGTTTGACCTTAAGGTTAGGGTTAGGGACTATTATCAGTTAGCTTGACTTGGTTGGCCACATGGTTAGTGTTTAGGTTAGGGACTAGTGTTACTTAGGTTGACTTGGTTGGCCACATGGTTAGGGTTAGGGGTATGGACTAGTATCACTTAGCTCGACATGGTTGACGACATGTTTAGGGTTAAGGTTAGGGAGTAGTATTACGTAGCTTAATTTGGTTGCCCGCAGGGTTTGGGTTAGGGACTACTACTACTTAGCCTGACTTAGTTTGCCACATAGCGTTTGGTTTAGGACTAGTATCACTTTGCATGACTTGGTTGGCCACGTGGTTAGGGTTTGGGTTAGGGACTAGTATTACTTAGCTTGACTTGGTTGGCCACATGGTTAGGGTAAGGGACTAGTGTTACTTAGCTTGACTTGGTTGGCCACAAGGTTAGGGTTAGGGGTAGGTATTATTGTCACTTTGCTGGACATGGTTGACCACGTGTTTAGGGTTAGTGTTATGGACTAGCATTACGTTGCTTGATATGGTAGGCCAAATGGTTTGGGTTTGAGACTACTATTAGTTAGCTTGACTTGGTTGGCCACATGGTTAGGGTTAGGGTTCGGGACAAGTATCACTTAGCTTGACATGGTTAGTCACATGGTTAGGGTTAGGGTTTGGGACTAGTATCATGTAGCTTGAGTTGGTTGCCCACATGGTTAGGGCTAGGGTTAGGAACTAGTTTTACTAAGTTTAATGTTAGGGTTAGAGACCATTATAATTTATCTTAACTTGGTTAGCCATATGGTTAGGGTTAGAGTGAGGAACTAGTATCACGTAGCTTAACTAGGTTGGCTAGATGTTTAGGGTTCTGATTAGCAACTAGTTTTACTTAGTTTGACCTTAAGGTTAGGGTTAGGGACTATTATCGATTAGCTTGACTTGGTTGGCCACATGGTTAGTGTTTAGGTTAGGGACTAGTATTACTTAGGTTGACTTGGTTGGCCACATGGTTGGGGTTAGGGGTATGGACTAGTATCACTTAGCTCGACATGGTTGGCGACATGTTTAGGGTTAAGGTTAGGGAGTAGTATTACGTAGCTTAATTTGGTTGCCCGAGGGTTTGGGTTAGGGACTACTACTACTTTGCCCGACTTAGTTTGCCACATAGCGTTTGGTTTAGGACTAGTATCACTTTGCATGACTTGGTTGGCCACGTGGTTAGGGTTTGGGTTAGGGACTAGTATTACTTAGCTTGACTTGGTTGGCCACATGGTTAGGGTAAGGGACTAGTGTTACTTAGCTTGACTTGGTTGGCCACAAGGTTAGGGTTAGGGGTAGGTATTATTGTCACTTTAGCTGGACATGGTTGACCACGTGTTTAGGGTTAGTGTTATGGACTAGCATTACGTAGCTTGATATGGTAGCCCAAATGGTTTGATTTTGAGACTACTATTACTTAGCTTGACTTGGTTGGCCACATGGTTAGGGTTAGGGTTCGGGACAAGTATCACTTTGCTTGACTTGGTTAGTCACATGGTTAGGGTTAGGGTTTGGGACTAGTATCATGTAGCTTGACTTGGTTGCCCACATGGTTAGGGCTAGGGTTAGGAACTAGTTTTACTAAGTTTAATGTTAGGGTTAGAGACCATTAAAATTTATCTTAACTTGGTTAGCCATATGGTTAGGGTTAGAGTTAGCAACTAGTATCACGTAGCTTAACTAGGTTGGCTAGATGTTTAGGGTTACGGTTAGCAACTAGTTTTACTTAGTTTGACCTTAAGGTTAGGGTTAGGGACTATTATCGATTAGCTTGACTTGGTTGGCCACATGGTTAGTGTTTAGGTTAGGGACTAGTATTACTTAGGTTGACTTGGTTGGGCACTTGGTTGGGGTTAGGGGTATGGACTAGTATCACTTAGTTCGACATGGTTGACGACATGTTTAGGGTTAAGGTTAGGGAGTAGTATTACGTAGCTTAATTTGGTTGCCGCAGGGTTTGGGTTAGGGACTACTACTACTTAGCCTGACTTAGTTTGCCACATAGCGTTTGGTTTAGGACTAGTATCACTTTGCATGACTTGGTTGGCCACGTGGTTAGGGTTTGGGTTAGGGACTAGTATTACTTAGCTTGACTTGGTTGGCCACATGGTTAGGGTAAGGGACTAGTGTTACTTAGCTTGACATGGTTGGCCACAAGGTTAGGGTTAGGGGTAGGTATTATTGTCACTTAGCTGGACATGGTTGACCACGTGTTTAGGGTTAGTGTTATGGACTAGCATTACGTTGCTTGATATGGTTGCCCAAATGGTTTGGGTTTAGGACTACTATCACTTAGCTTGACTTGGTTCGCACATGGTTAGGGTTAGGGTTTGGGACTAGTATCACGTAGCTTGACTTGGTTGCCCACATTGTGAGGGCTAGGGTTAGGAACTAGTTTTACTGAGTTTAATGTTAGGGTTAGAGACCATTATAATTTATCTTGACTTGGTTAGCCACATGGTTAGGGTTAGAGTTAGCGACTAGTGTCACGTAGCTTAACTAGGTTGGCTAGATGTTTAGGGTTACGGTTAGCAACTTGTTTTACTTACTTTGACCTTAAGGTTAGGGTTAGGGACTATTATCAGTTAGCTTGACTTGGTTGGCCACATGGTTAGTGTTTAGTTTAGGGACTAGTGTTACTTAGGTTGACTTGGTTGGCCACATGGTTAGGGTTAGGGGTATGGACTAGTATCACTTAGCTCGACATGGTTGACGACATGTTTAGGGTTAAGGTTAGGGAGTAGTATTACGTAGCTTAATTTGGTTGCCCGCAGGGTTTGGGTTAGGGACTACTACTACTTAGCCTGACTTAGTTTGCCACATAGCGTTTGGTTTAGGACTAGTATCACTTTGCATGACTTGGTTGGCCACGTGGTTAGGGTTTGGGTTAGGGACTAGTATTACTTAGCTTGACTTGGTTGGCCACATGGTTAGGGTAAGTGACTAGTGTTACTTAGCTTGACTTGGTTGGCCACAAGGTTAGGGTTAGGGGTAGGTATTATTGTCACTTTCTTTGGACATGGTTGACCCCGTGTTTAGGGTTAGTGTTATGGACTAGCATTCCGTAGCTTGATATGGTAGCCCAAATGGTTTGATTTTGAGACTACTATTACTTAGCTTGACTTGGTTGGCCACATGGTTAGGGTTAGGGTTCGGGACAAGTATCACTTTGCTTGACTTGGTTAGTCACACGGTTAGGGTTAAGGTTTGGGACTAGTATCATGTAGCTTGAGTTGGTTGCCCACATGGTTAGGGCTAGGGTTAGGAACTAGTTTTACTAAGTTTAATGTTAGGGTTAGAGACCATTATAATTTATCTTAACTTGGTTAGCCATATGGTTAGGGTTAGAGTTAGCAACTAGTATCACGTAGCTTAACTAGGTTGGCTAGATGTTTAGGGTTACGGTTAGCAACTAGTTTTACTTAGTTTGACCTTAAGGTTAGGGTTAGGGACTATTATCAGTTAGCTTGACTTGGTTGGCCACATGGTTAGTGTTTAGGTTAGGGACTAGTATTACTTAGGTTGACTTGGTTGGCCACATGGTTAGGGTTAGGGGTATGGACTAGTATCACTTAGCTCGACATGGTTGACGACATGTTTAGGGTTAAGGTTAGGGAGTAGTATTACGTAGCTTAATTTGGTTGCCCGCAGGGTTTGGGTTAGGGACTACTACTACTTTGCCTGACTTAGTTTCCCACATAGGGTTTGGTTTAGGACTAGTATCACTTTGCATGACTTGGTTGGCCACGTGGTTAGGGTTTGGGTTAGGGACTAGTATTACTTAGCTTGACTTGGTTGGCCACATGGTTAGGGTAAGGGACTAGTGTTACTTAGCTTGACATGGTTGGCCACAAGGTTAGGGTTAGGGGTAGGTATTATTGTCACTTAGCTGGACATGGTTGACCACGTGTTTAGGGTTAGTGTTATGGACTAGCATTACGTAGCTTGATATGGTAGCCCAAATGGTTTGGTTTGAGACTACTATTACTTAGCTTGACTTGGTTGGCCACATGGTTAGGGTTAGGGTTCGGGACAAGTATCACTTAGCTTGACTTGGTTGGCCACAAGGTGAGGGTTAGTGTTTGGGACTAGTATCACGTAGCTTGACTTGGTTAGTCACATGGTTAGGGTTAGGGTTTGGGACTAGGATCAAGTAGCTTGACTTGGTTGCCCACATGGTTAGGGCTAGGGTTAGGAACTAGTTTTACTGAGTTTAATGTTAGGGTTAGAGACCATTATAATTTATCTTAACTTGGTTAGCCATATGGTTAGGGTTAGAGTTAGCGACTAGTATCACGTAGCTTAACTAGGTTGGCTAGATGTTTAGGGTTCTGTTAACAACTAGTTTTACTTTGTTTGACCATAAGGTTCTGGTTAGGGACTATTATCAGTTAGCTTGACTTGGTTGGCCACATGGTTAGGGTTTAGGTTAGGGACTAGTATTACTTAGGTTGACTTGGTTGGCCACATGGTTAGGGTTAGGGGTATGGACTAGTATCACTTAGCTCGACATGGTTGACGACATGTTTAGGGTTAAAGATAGGGAGTAGTATTACGTAGCCTAATTTGGTTTCCCGCATGGTTTGGGATAGGGACTACTATTACTTAGCTTGACTTGGTTGGGCACATAGGTTTTGGGTAAAGGATTAGTATCACCTTGCGCGACTTAGTTCGCCATGTGGTTAGGGTTTGGGTTAGGGACTAGTGTTACTTAGCTTGAGTTGGTTGGCCACATGGTTAGGGTTAGGGGTAGGGACTACCATCACTTAGCTGGACTTGGTTGACCACACGTTTAGGGTTAGAGAGTAGTATTACGTAGCTTGACTTTGATAGCCACATGGTTAGGTTTAGGGTATGGGACTAGTATTACTAAGCTTGACTTGGTAGCCCACATGGTACGGGTTAGAGTTAGGGACATGCATCACATAGCTTGACTTGGTTGGTCACATGGTTAGGGTTAGGGTTAGCAACTAGTATCACGTAGCTTAGCATGCTTTGCGCACATGTTTAGGGTTAGGAAATAGTTTTACTTAGTTTGACTTTATGGATAGGGTTAGGGACTATTATAACGTAGCTTGACTTGGTTGGCCACATGGTTAGGGTTTAGGTTAGGGACTACTATTTCTTAGCTTGACTTGGCAGGCCACATGGTTAGGGTTAGGGTTTGGGACTAGTATCACTTAGCTTAACTTGGTAGCCCACATGGTACAGGTTAGGGTTAGAGACTATTATAATTTATCTTGACATGGTTGGCCACATGGTTAGGGTTAGTGTTAGCGACTAGTATCACGTTGCTTAACTTAGTAGGCCATATTTCTAGGGTTAGGTTTAGGAACTAGTTTTACTTAGTTTGACCTTAAGGTTAGGGTTAGGGACTATTATCACTTAGCTTGACTTGGTTGGCCACATGGTTAGGGACTAATGTTACTTAGGTTGACTTGGATGACCACATAGTTAGGGTTAGGGGTACGGACTAGTATCACTTAGCCCGACTTGGTTGACGACATGTTTAGGGTTAATTTTAGGGAGTAGTATTACGTAGTCTAATTTGGTTGCCCGCAGGGTTTGGGTTTGGGACTACAACTACTTAGCCTGACTTAGTTTGCCACATAGCGTTTGGTTTAGGACTAGTATCACTTTGCATGACTTGGTTTAGGGGTAGGTATTATTGTCACTTAGCTGGACAGGGTTGACCACGTGTTTAGGGTTAGTGTTATGGACTAGCATTACGTAGCTTGATATGGTAGCCCAAATGGTTTGGGTTTGAGACTACTATTACTTAGCTTGACTTGGTTGGCCACATGGTTAGGGTTAGGGTTCAGGACTAGTATCACGTAGCTTGACTTGGTTAGCCACATGGTTAGGGTTAGGGTTTGGCACTAGTATCACGTAGCTTGACTTGGTTGCCCACAAGGTTTGGGCTAGGGTTAGGAACTAGTTTTACTGAGTTTAATGTTAGGGTTAGAGACCATTATAATTTATCTTGACTTGGTTAGCCACATGGTTAGGATTAGAGTTAGCGACTAGTGTCACGTAGCTTAACTAGGTTGGCTAGATGTTTACGGGTACGCTTAGCTACTAGTTTTACTTTGTTTGACCTTAAGGTTAGGGTTTAGGACTATTATCGATTAGCTTGACTTGGTTGGCCACATGGTTAGGGTTAGGGACTTGTATTACTTAGGTTGACTTGGTTGGCCACATGGTTAGGGTTAGGGGTATGGACTAGTATCACTTAGCTCGACATGGTCGATTTACATGTTTAGGGTTAAGGTTAGGGAGTAGTATTACGTAGCTTAATTTGGTTGCCCGCAGGGTTTGGGTTAGGGACTACTACTACTTAGCCTGACTTAGTTTGCCACATAGCGTTTGGTTTAGGACTAGTATCACTTTGCATGACTTGGTTGGCCACGTGGTTAGGGTTTGGGTTAGAGACTAGCATTACTTAGCTTGACTTGGTTGGCCACATGGTTAGGGTTGGGGACCAGTGTTACATAGCTTGACTTGGTTGGCCACAAGGTTAGGGTTAGGGGTAGGTATTATTGTCACTTAGCTGGACATGGTTGACCACGTGTTTAGGGTTAGTGTTATGGACTAGCATTACGTTGCTTGATATGGTAGGCCAAATGGTTTGGGTTTGAGACTACTATTAGTTAGCTTGACTTGGTTGGCCACATGGTTAGGGTTAGGGTTCGGGACAAGTATCACTTAGCTTGACTTGGTTAGTCACATGGTTAGGGTTAGGGTTTGGGACTAGTATCATGTAGCTTGAGTTGGTTGCCCACATGGTTAGGGCTAGGGTTAGGAACTAGTTTTACTAAGTTTAATGTTAGGGTTAGAGACCATTAAAATTTATCTTAACTTGGTTAGCCATATGGTTAGGGTTAGAGTTAGCAACTAGTATCACGTAGCTTAACTAGGTTGGCTAGATGTTTAGGGTTACGGTTAGCAACTAGTTTTACTTAGTTTGACCTTAAGGTTAGGGTTAGGGACTATTATCAGTTAGCTTGACTTGGTTGGCCACATGGTTAGTGTTTAGGTTAGGGACTAGTATTACTTAGGTTGACTTGGTTGGCCACATGGTTAGGGTTAGGGGTATGGACTAGTATCACTTAGCTCGACACGGTTGACGACATGTTTAGGGTTAAGGTTAGGGAGTAGTATTACGTAGCTTAATTTGGTTGCCTGCAGGGTTTGTGTTAGGGACTACTACTACTTTGCCTGACTTAGTTTGCCACATAGGGTTTGGTTTAGGACTAGTATCACTTTGCATGACTTGGTTGGCCACGTGGTTAGGGTTTGGGTTAGGGACTAGTATTACTTAGCTTGACTTGGTTGGCCACATGGTTATGGTAAGGGACTAGTGTTACTTAGCTTGACATGGTTGGCCACAAGGTTAGGGTAAGGGGTAGGTATTATTGTCACTTTCTTTGGACATGGTTGACCACGTGTTTAGGGTTAGTGTTATGGACTAGCATTACGTGGCTTGATATGGTAGCCCAAATGGTTTGATTTTGGGACTACTATTACTTAGCCTGACTTAGTTTGCCACATAGGGTTTGGGTTTAGGACTAGTATCACTTAGCTTGACTTGGTTGGCCACATGGTTAGGGTTAGGGTTTGGGACTAGTATCATGTAGCTTGAGTTGGTTGCCCACATGGTTAGGGCTAGGGTTAGGAACTAGTTTTACTAAGTTTAATGTTAGGGTTAGAGACCATTATAATTTATCTTAACTTGGTTAGCCATATGGTTAGGGTTAGAGTTAGCAACTAGTATCACGTAGCTTAACTAGGTTGGCTAGATGTTTAGGGTTACGGTTAGCAACTAGTTTTACTTAGTTTGACCTTAAGGTTAGGGTTAGGGACTATTATCAGTTAGCTTGACTTGGTTGGCCACATGGTTAGTGTTTAGGTTAGGGACTAGTATTACTTAGGTTGACTTGGTTGGCCACATGGTTAGGGTTAGGGGTATGGACTAGTATCACTTAGCTCGACATGGTTGACGACATGTTTAGGGTTAAGGTTAGGGAGTAGTATTACGTGGCTTAATTTGGTTGCCCGCAGGTTTGGGTTAGGGACTACTACTACTTAGCCTGACTTAGTTTGCCACATAGCGTTTGGTTTAGGACTAGTATCACTTTGCATGACTTGGTTGGCCACGTGGTTAGGGTTTGGGTTAGGGACTAGTATTACTTAGCTTGACTTGGTTGGCCACATGGTTAGGGTAAGGGACTAGTGTTACTTAGCTTGACATGGTTGGCCACAAGGTTAGGGTTAGGGGTAGGTATTATTGTCACTTAGCTGGACATGGTTGACCACGTGTTTAGGGTTAGTGTTATGGACTAGCATTACGTAGCTTGATATGGTAGCCCAAATGGTTTGGTTTGAGACTACTATTACTTAGCTTGACTTGGTTGGCCACATGGTTAGGGTTAGGGTTCGGGACAAGTATCACTTAGCTTGACTTGGTTGGACTTAGTGTTTGGGACTAGTATCACGTAGCTTGACTTGGTTAGTCACATGGTTAGGGTTAGGGTTTGGGACTAGTATCATGTAGCTTGACTTGGTTGCCCACATGGTTAGGGCTAGGGTTAGGAACTAGTTTTACTAAGTTTAATGTTAGGGTTAGAGACCATTAAAATTTATCTTAACTTGGTTAGCCATATGGTTAGGGTTAGAGTTAGCAACTAGTATCACGTAGCTTAACTAGGTTGGCTAGATGTTTAGGGTTACGGTTAGCAACTAGTTTTACTTAGTTTGACCTTAAGGTTAGGGTTAGGGACTATTATCAGTTAGCTTGACTTGGTTGGCCACATGGTTAGTGTTTAGGTTAGGGACTAGTATTACTTAGGTTGACTTGGTTGGCCACATGGTTAGGGTTAGGGGTATGGACTAGTATCACTTAGCTCGACATGGTTGACGACATGTTTAGGGTTAAGGTTAGGGAGTAGTATTACGTAGCTTAATTTGGTTGCCCGCAGGGTTTGGGTTAGGGACTACTTGATGTGATCCTGGCAGCCCTCAAGAAATTACAACAATAATAAAAGGATTCTTCTTTAAGTTATGTTTATTTGCTTTGAATAAAGATTGTAATAAGTCTATTGGGCTGCATTACTTGCTTGGGTTTTGCATATTGGCCCAATTGAACTTCTTATTTTCGTTTTTATTTGTAGTTTATTTTAAGTTAGCTGAATTAGTTTTATTTAAATTAATTAAAAAAAAGGACAGCAGCTAATGGCTATTGAAATGCTCCATTTAGGAGTTGTTAGGAAGTGTAACTGACACTTTAATACACTAGTTAATGGACAATTGAAGTGCAGCCATTAATATGATCATGTAGGCATTCAATTGACATTACTAATGTGTCTAGGAAGAAAGAGAGAAGCTGATTTTGCTATCCTATATATGTAATACGAATTTTATGAATGAGGGGGGAGTTTTGCTTTGAGATAAACTTGTGTTTATCACATTTTGAGAGTCATGCACTCTTGGGTTCTGGATTGAGCCAAAAAAAATTGAACTTATCAAGAAGTAACCTTCTTGTGGCGTTCTTCGATTTGCTTATCAATTCCTTAGGGAATTGTGGTGCTTCCATCCCTCATCTTTATCCATTTCTTTTTATTTTATTTAAAAACAATTCTGTTCTGAATATAATTTCAACCGAAGATCGAATTTATCAAAAAGACTACCCATATCAAAGTGGTTGTCATCAAGTGGTACCAAAGCTCAGGTTGAGGTTGAAATTTCTATTTGTTTTTCCTTTCATCTTTTCAGTTTCTATTCACTTCTTCTTCTTCATTCTATTTCAATTTTTCCTTTTTTTTAAAAAAAATCGAAATTAAAAAAAAAAAGAAAAAAAGTGCAGACCCTTTCTTGTTTTTTGGACAATTCTCTTTTGTACGTTCCTTTGTTTCTTTGATAAACTCACTTCTCAAATTCTGTTTTTGTCACAAGTTTGTTGCTTACTTGTTTTGTTTGTATTTGACCCTCTAAAGAACTCAAAGAGAGCATTTATAGAGAGAGTGAAACATTTGGCAAGTAGAGAAGTCTTTTTCTTATTTATCCTTATTATTTACTCTAACTTGATTCTTTGCAACATGTTGAGATCTTCTAGAAATGAATTTGTTGTGGAAGGATATCAGGTTGGTATGTGGATGAAAAGAAATTGTGAGAGGTTAGACAGAGAAAAGGAGGCAGCAAGAAGAGAAAAAGAGAGGTTAGATAGAGAGAAAGAGGCAAGCAAAGAAAAAGAAAGAAGGTAGAGAAAAGGAGAGGGAGGATAAGAAACGACGAGAAAAAAAGAGCACGAAAAGATCAATAGTGCCTTTGAGAAAATTTGTGAAAAGTTTAATAAGGAGTTGAAAAACATACAAAGAGAATATTTGAAAGAAAAGAAGATAGTGGAAGAGAAAGAAAAACAACAAAGAGAAATCAAAGGTGAGAAAAGAAAAGAGGGTGAGAGAGAAGAAAGAGTTGCAGGAAGTCATCTTGGAAACTTGTTTTTATCCTAACCTTTTGCCAAGTTCTATTGATTCTATTATGCAAGAGGTTGAAGATGAAATTCCAAAGAAACAATGTAGTGCATCAAATGAAGTTAAATTGCAAGAGGAATTTAGGGATGTGTCTCCAAAGGAAGTACGTTGCAACTTTTTGCCAAACATGAGAATGAGGCATCAAGTAGACATCATTCCAAGTGCACCACTACTCACTAGGCCAGCTTTTCAAATTCATGAAGAAGTACCCCCAAAGGAAATTGAAGATACGAAAATATTTTTTGATGTTGAAAACAAAGGGGAAGCAAGTGAGGAAAATGTTCAAATTGAGAGTGTCCTTATCATAGAAATTAAGGTGGAGAGAGCATCATTGGCAGAGAAACTTAAGTATATCTTTTTATATAAAGATGCTTGCTTTACTACTAACACTAATTTTTTGCATGGTGGTACTGATTCCTTTACAAGGCACATATCTTCATAGTTCCAAGAGAAGAACCCCGTGGATTCAAAAGAATTATGTTTGATCCCGGAGGATGAAGAGGATTTCTTAAGTCAATAAATTCGGGACTAATTCCCTCAAGAAGGAGGGTATGATGTGATCCTGGCAGCCCTCAAGAAATTACAACAATAATAAAAGGATTCTTCTTTAAGTTATGTTTATTTGCTTTGAATAAAGATTGTAATAAGTCTATTGGGCTGCATTACTTGCTTGGGTTTTGCATATTGGCCCAATTGAACTTCTTATTTTCGCTTTTATTTGTAGTTTATTTTAAGTTAGCTGAATTAGTTTTATTTAAATTAATTAAAAAAGGACAGCAGCTAATGGCTATTGAAATGCTCCATTTAGGAGTTGTTAGGAAGTGTAATCGACACTTTAATACACTAGTTAATGGACAATTGAACTGCACCCATTAATATGATCATGTAGGCATTCAAGTGACATGACTAATGTGTCTAGGAAGAAAGAGAGAAGCTGATTTTGCTATCCTATATATGTAATACGAATTTTATGAATGAGGGGGGAGTTTTGCTTTGAGATAAACTTGTGTTTATCACATTTTGAGAGTCATGCACTCTTGGGTTCTGGATTGAGCCAAAAAAATTGAACTTATCAAGAAGTAACCTTCTTGTGGCGTTCTTCGATTTGCTTATCAATTCCTTAGGGAATTGTGGTGCTTCCATCCCTCATCTTTATCCATTTCTTTTTATTTTATTTAAAAACAATTCTGTTCTGAATATAATTTCAACCGAAGATCGAATTTATCAAAAAGACTACCCATATCAAAGTGGTTGTCATCACTACTACTACTTTTCCTGACTTAGTTTCCCACATAGGGTTTGGTTTAGGACTAGTATCACTTTGCATGACTTGGTTGGCCACGTGGTTAGGGTTTGGGTTTGGGACTAGTATTACTTAGCTTGACTTGGTTGGCCACATGGTTAGGGTAAGGGACTAGTGTTACTTAGCTTGACATGGTTGGCCACAAGGTTAGGGTTAGGGGTAGGTATTATTGTCACTTAGCTGGACATGGTTGACCACGTGTTTAGGGTTAGTGTTATGGACTAGCATTACGTAGCTTGATATGGTTGCCCAAATGGTTTGGGTTTAGGACTACTATCACTTAGCTTGACTTGGTTCGCACATGGTTAGGGTTAGGGTTTGGGACTAGTATCACGTAGCTTGACTTGGTTGCCCACATTGTGAGGGCTAGGCTTAGGAACTAGTTTCTACTGAGTTTAATGTTAGGGTTAGAGACCATTATAATTTATCTTGACTTGGTTAGCCACATGGTTAGGGTTAGAGTTAGCGACTAGTGTCACGTAGCTTAACTAGGTTGGCTAGATGTTTAAGGTTACGGTTAGCAACAAGTTTTACTTAGTTTGACCTTAAGGTTAAGGTTTAGGACTATTATCAGTTAGCTTGACTTGGTTGGCCACATGGTTAGTGTTTAGTTTAGGGACTAGTGTTACTTAGGTTGACTTGGTTGGCCACATGGTTAGGGTTAGGGGTATGGACTAGTATCACCTAGCTCGACATGGTTGACGACATGTTTAGGGTTAAGGTTAGGGAGTAGTATTACGTAGCTTAATTTGGTTGCCCGCAGGGTTTGGGTTAGGGACTACTACTACTTAGCCTGACTTAGTTTGCCACATAGCGTTTGGTTTAGGACTAGTATCACTTTGCATGACTTGGTTGGCCACGTGGTTAGGGTTTGGGTTAGGGACTAGTATTACTTAGCTTGACTTGGTTGGCCACATGGTTAGGGTAAGGGACTAGTGTTACTTAGCTTGACTTGGTTGGCCACAAGGTTAGGGTTAGGGGTAGGTATTATTGTCACTTTGCTTTGGACATGGTTGACCACGTGTTTAGGGTTAGTGTTATGGACTAGCATTACGTAGCTTGATATGGTAGCCCAAATGGTTTGATTTTGAGACTACTATTACTTAGCTTGACTTGGTTGGCCACATGGTTAGGGTTAGGGTTCGGGACAAGTATCACTTTGCTTGACTTGGTTAGTCACATGGTTAGGGTTAGGGTTTGGGACTAGTATCATGTAGCTTGACTTGGTTGCCCACATGGTTAGGGCTAGGGTTAGGAACTAGTTTTACTAAGTTTAATGTTAGGGTTAGAGACCATTAAAATTTATCTTAACTTGGTTAGCCATATGGTTAGGGTTAGAGTTAGCAACTAGTATCACGTAGCTTAACTAGGTTGGCTAGATGTTTAGGGTTACGGTTAGCAACTAGTTTTACTTAGTTTGACCTTAAGGTTAGGGTTAGGGACTATTATCAGTTAGCTTGACTTGGTTGGCCACATGGTTAGTGTTTAGGTTAGGGACTAGTATTACTTAGGTTGACTTGGTTGGCCACATGGTTAGGGTTAGGGGTATGGACTAGTATCACTTAGCTCGACATGGTTGACGACATGTTTAGGGTTAAGGTTAGGGAGTAGTATTACGTAGCTTAATTTGGTTGCCCGCAGGGTTTGGGTTAGGGACTACTACTACTTTTCCTGACTTAGTTTCCCACATAGGGTTTGGTTTAGGACTAGTATCACTTTGCATGACTTGGTTGGCCACGTGGTTAGGGTTTGGGTTTGGGACTAGTATTACTTAGCTTGACTTGGTTGGCCACATGGTTAGGGTAAGGGACTAGTGTTACTTAGCTTGACATGGTTGGCCACAAGGTTAGGGTTAGGGGTAGGTATTATTGTCACTTAGCTGGACATGGTTGACCACGTGTTTAGGGTTAGTGTTATGGACTAGCATTACGTAGCTTGATATGGTTGCCCAAATGGTTTGGGTTTAGGACTACTATCACTTAGCTTGACTTGGTTCGCACATGGTTAGGGTTAGGGTTTGGGACTAGTATCACGTAGCTTGACTTGGTTGCCCACATTGTGAGGGCTAGGGTTAGGAACTAGTTTTACTGAGTTTAATGTTAGGGTTAGAGACCATTATAATTTATCTTGACTTGGTTAGCCACATGGTTAGGGTTAGAGTTAGCGACTAGTGTCACGTAGCTTAACTAGGTTGGCTAGATGTTTAAGGTTCACGGTTAGCAACAAGTTTTACTTAGTTTGACCTTAAGGTTAAGGTTTAGGACTATTATCGATTAGCTTGACTTGGTTGGCCACATGGTTAGTGTTTAGTTTAGGGACTAGTGTTACTTAGGTTGACTTGGTTGGCCACATGGTTAGGGTTAGGGGTATGGACTAGTATCACCTAGCTCGACATGGTTGACGACATGTTTAGGGTTAAGGTTAGGGAGTAGTATTACGTAGCTTAATTTGGTTGCCCGCAGGGTTTGGGTTAGGGACTACTACTACTTAGCCTGACTTAGTTTGCCACATAGCGTTTGGTTTAGGACTAGTATCACTTTGCATGACTTGGTTGGCCACGTGGTTAGGGTTTGGGTTAGGGACTAGTATTACTTAGCTTGACTTGGTTGGCCACATGGTTAGGGTAAGGGACTAGTGTTACTTAGCTTGACTTGGTTGGCCACAAGGTTAGGGTTAGGGGTAGGTATTATTGTCACTTTGCTGGACATGGTTGACCACGTGTTTAGGGTTAGTGTTATGGACTAGCATTACGTAGCTTGATATGGTAGCCCAAATGGTTTGATTTTGAGACTACTATTACTTAGCTTGACTTGGTTGGCCACATGGTTAGGGTTAGGGTTCGGGACAAGTATCACTTTGCTTGACTTGGTTAGTCACATGGTTAGGGTTAGGGTTTGGGACTAGTATCATGTAGCTTGACTTGGTTGCCCACATGGTTAGGGCTAGGGTTAGGAACTAGTTTTACTAAGTTTAATGTTAGGGTTAGAGACCATTAAAATTTATCTTAACTTGGTTAGCCATATGGTTAGGGTTAGAGTTAGCAACTAGTATCACGTAGCTTAACTAGGTTGGCTAGATGTTTAGGGTTCTGATTAGCAACTAGTTTTACTTAGTTTGACCTTAAGGTTAGGGTTAGGGACTATTATCGATTAGCTTGACTTGGTTGGCCACATGGTTAGTGTTTAGGTTAGGGACTAGTATTACTTAGGTTGACTTGGTTGGCCACATGGTTGGGGTTAGGGGTATGGACTAGTATCACTTAGCTCGACATGGTTGACGACATGTTTAGGGTTAAGGTTAGGGAGTAGTATTACGTAGCTTAATTTGGTTGCCCGAGGGTTTGGGTTAGGGACTACTACTACTTTGCGACTTAGTTTCCCATAGGGATTGGTTTAGGACTAGTATCACTTTGCATGACTTGGTTGGCCACGTGGTTAGGGTTTGGGTTAGGGACTAGTATTACTTAGCTTGACTTGGTTGGCCACATGGTTAGGGTAAGGGACTAGTGTTACTTAGCTTGACATGGTTGGCCACAAGGTTAGGGTTAGGGGTAGGTATTATTGTCACTTAGCTGGACATGGTTGACCACGTGTTTAGGGTTAGTGTTATGGACTAGCATTACGTAGCTTGATATGGTTGCCCAAATGGTTTGGGTTTAGGACTACTATCACTTAGCTTGACTTGGTTCGCACATGGTTAGGGTTAGGGTTTGGGACTAGTATCACGTAGCTTGACTTGGTTGCCCACATTGTGAGGGCTAGGGTTAGGAACTAGTTTTACTGAGTTTAATGTTAGGGTTAGAGACCATTATAATTTATCTTGACTTGGTTAGCCACATGGTTAGGGTTAGAGTTAGCGACTAGTGTCACGTAGCTTAACTAGGTTGGCTAGATGTTTAAGGTTACGGTTAGCAACAAGTTTTACTTAGTTTGACCTTAAGGTTAAGGTTTAGGACTATTATCAGTTAGCTTGACTTGGTTGGCCACATGGTTAGTGTTTAGTTTAGGGACTAGTGTTACTTAGGTTGACTTGGTTGGCCACATGGTTAGGGTTAGGGGTATGGACTAGTATCACCTAGCTCGACATTGTTGGCGACATGTTTAGGGTTAAGGTTAGGGAGTAGTATTACGTAGCTTAATTTGGTTGCCGCAGGTTTGGGTTAGGGACTACTACCACTTAGCCTGACTTAGTTTGCCACATAGCGTTTGGTTTAGGACTAGTATCACTTTGCATGACTTGGTTGGCCACGTGGTTAGGGTTTGGGTTAGGGACTAGTATTACTTAGCTTGACTTGGTTGGCCACATGGTTAGGGTAAGGGACTAGTGTTACTTAGCTTGACTTGGTTGGCCACAAGGTTAGGGTTAGGGGTAGGTATTATTGTCACTTTCTTTGGACATGGTTGACCACGTGTTTAGGGTTAGTGTTATGGACTAGCATTACGTGGCTTGATATGGTAGCCCAAATGGTTTGATTTTGAGACTACTATTACTTAGCTTGACTTGGTTGGCCACATGGTTAGGGTTAGGGTTAGGGACAAGTATCACTTTGCTTGACTTGGTTAGTCACATGGTTAGGGTTAGGGTTTGGGACTAGTATCATGTAGCTTGACTTGGTTGCCCACATGGTTAGGGCTAGGGTTAGGAACTAGTTTTACTAAGTTTAATGTTAGGGTTAGAGACCATTAAAATTTATCTTAACTTGGTTAGCCATATGGTTAGGGTTAGAGTTAGCAACTAGTATCACGTAGCTTAACTAGGTTGGCTAGATGTTTAGGGTTACGGTTAGCAACTAGTTTTACTTAGTTTGACCTTAAGGTTAGGGTTAGGGACTATTATCGGTTAACTTGACTTGGTTGGCCACATGGTTAGTGTTTAGGTTAGGGACTAGTATTACTTAGGTTGACTTGGTTGGCCACATGGTTAGGGTTAGGGGTATGGACTAGTATCACTTAGCTCGACATGGTTGACGACATGTTTAGGGTTAAGGTTAGGGAGTAGTATTACGTGGCTTAATTTGGTTGCCGCAGGGTTTGGGTTAGGGACTACTACTACTTAGCCCTGACTTAGTTTCCCACATAGCGTTTGGTTTAGGACTAGTATCACTTTGCATGACTTGGTTGGCCACGTGGTTAGGGTTTGGGTTAGGGACTAGTATTACTTAGCTTGACTTGGTTGGCCACATGGTTAGGGTAAGGGACTAGTGTTACTTAGCTTGACATGGTTGGCCACAAGGTTAGGGTTAGGGTAGGTATTATTGTCACTTAGCTGGACATGGTTGACCACGTGTTTAGGGTTAGTGTTATGGACTAGCATTACGTAGCTTGATATGGTTGCCCAAATGGTTTGGGTTTAGGACTACTATCACTTAGCTTGACTTGGTTCGCACATGGTTAGGGTTAGGGTTTGGGACTAGTATCACGTAGCTTGACTTGGTTGCCCACATTGTGAGGGCTAGGGTTAGGAACTAGTTTTACTGAGTTTAATGTTAGGGTTAGAGACCATTATAATTTATCTTGACTTGGTTAGCCACATGGTTAGGGTTAGAGTTAGCGACTAGTGTCACGTGGCTTAACTAGGTTGGCTAGATGTTTAAGGTTCTGATTAGCAACAAGTTTTACTTAGTTTGACCTTAAGGTTAAGGTTTAGGACTATTATCGATTAGCTTGACTTGGTTGGCCACATGGTTAGTGTTTAGTTTAGGGACTAGTGTTACTTAGGTTGACTTGGTTGGCCCCATGGTTGGGGTTAGGGGTATGGACTAGTATCACTTAGCTCGACATGGTTGACGACATGTTTAGGGTTAAGGTTAGGGAGCAGTATTACGTAGCTTAATTTGGTTGCCGCAGGGTTTGGGTTAGGGACTACTACTACTTAGCCTGACTTAGTTTGCCACATAGCGTTTGGTTTAGGACTAGTATCACTTTGCATGACTTGGTTGGCCACGTGGTTAGGGTTTGGGTTAGGGACTAGTATTACTTAGCTTGACTTGGTTGGCCACATGGTTAGGGTAAGGGACTAGTGTTACTTAGCTTGACTTGGTTGGCCACAAGGTTAGGGTTAGGGTAGGTATTATTGTCACTTTGCTGGACATGGTTGACCACGTGTTTAGGGTTAGTGTTATGGACTAGCATTACGTGGCTTGATATGGTAGCCCAAATGGTTTGATTTTGAGACTACTATTACTTAGCTTGACTTGGTTGGCCACATGGTTAGGGTTAGGGTTAGGGACAAGTATCACTTTGCTTGACTTGGTTAGTCACATGGTTAGGGTTAGGGTTTGGGACTAGTATCATGTAGCTTGACTTGGTTGCCCACATGGTTAGGGCTAGGGTTAGGAACTAGTTTTACTAAGTTTAATGTTAGGGTTAGAGACCATTAAAATTTATCTTAACTTGGTTAGCCATATGGTTAGGGTTAGAGTTAGGAACTAGTGTCACGGAGCGTAACTAGGTAGGCGAGATGATTAGGGTTCTGATTAGCAACTAGTTTTACTTAGTTTGACCTTAAGGTTAGGGTTAGGGACTATTATCAGTTAGCTTGACTTGGTTGGCCACATGGTTAGTGTTTAGGTTAGGGACTAGTATTACTTAGGTTGACTTGGTTGGCCACATGGTTAGGGTTAGGGGTATGGACTAGTATCACTTAGCTCGACATGGTTGACGACATGTTTAGGGTTAAGGTTAGGGAGTAGTATTACGTAGCTTAATTTGGTTGCCCGCAGGGTTTGGGTTAGGGACTACTACTACTTAGCCTGACTTAGTTTCCCACATAGGGTTTGGTTTAGGACTAGTATCACTTTGCATGACTTGGTTGGCCACGTGGTTAGGGTTTGGGTTAGGGACTAGTATTACTTAGCTTGACTTGGTTGGCCACATGGTTAGGGTAAGGGACTAGTGTTACTTAGCTTGACATGGTTGGCCACAAGGTTAGGGTTAGGGGTAGGTATTATTGTCACTTAGCTGGACATGGTTGACCACGTGTTTAGGGTTAGTGTTATGGACTAGCATTACGTAGCTTGATATGGTTGCCCAAATGGTTTGGGTTTAGGACTACTATCACTTAGCTTGACTTGGATTTACGCACATGGTTAGGGTTAGGGTTTGGGACTAGTATCACGTAGCTTGACTTGGTTGCCCACATTGTGAGGGCTAGGGTTAGGAACTAGTTTTACTGAGTTTAATGTTAGGGTTAGAGACCATTATAATTTATCTTGACTTGGTTAGCCACATGGTTAGGGTTAGAGTTAGCGACTAGTGTCACGTAGCTTAACTAGGTTGGCTAGATGTTTAAGGTTACGGTTAGCAACAAGTTTTACTTAGTTTGACCTTAAGGTTAAGGTTTAGGACTATTATCAGTTAGCTTGACTTGGTTGGCCACATGGTTAGTGTTTAGTTTAGGGACTAGTGTTACTTAGGTTGACTTGGTTGGCCACATGGTTAGGGTTAGGGTATGGACTAGTATCACTTAGCTCGACATGGTTGGCGACATGTTTAGGGTTAAGCTTAGGGAGTAGCACTACGTAGCTTACTTTGGTTGCCCGCAGGGTTTGGGTTAGGGACTACTACTACTTAGTCCGACTTAGCTTGCCCCATAGCGTTTGGTTTAGGACTAGTATCACTTTGCATGACTTGGTTGGCCACGTGGTTAGGGTTTGGGTTAGGGACTAGTATTACTTAGCTTGACTTGGTTGGCCACATGGTTAGGGTAAGGGACTAGTGTTACTTAGCTTGACTTGGTTGGCCACAAGGTTAGGGTTAGGGGTAGGTATTATTGTCACTTTGCGCGACATGGTTGACCACGTGTGTAGGGTGAGGTTTATGGACTAGCATTACGTGGCTTGATATGGTAGCCCAAATGGTTTGATTTTGAGACTACTATTACTTAGCTTGACTTGGTTGGCCACATGGTTAGGGTTAGGGTTCGGGACAAGTATCACTTTGCTTGACTTGGTTAGTCACATGGTTAGGGTTAGGGTTTGGGACTAGTATCATGTAGCTTGACTTGGTTGCCCACATGGTTAGGGCTAGGGTTAGGAACTAGTTTTACTAAGTTTAATGTTAGGGTTAGAGACCATTAAAATTTATCTTAACTTGGTTAGCCATATGGTTAGGGTTAGAGTTAGCAACTAGTATCACGTAGCTTAACTAGGTTGGCTAGATGTTTAGGGTTCTGGTTAGCAACTAGTTTTACTTAGTTTGACCTTAAGGTTAGGGTTAGGAACTATTATCGGTTAACTTGACTTGGTTGGCTACATGGTTAGGGTATAGGTTAGGGACTAGTATTACTTAGGTTGACTTGGTTGGCCACATGGTTAGGGTTTGGGGTATGGACTAGTATCACTTAGCTCGACATGTTTGGCGACATGTTTAGGGTTAAGGTTAGGGAGTAGTATTACGTAGCTTAATTTGGTTGCCGCAGGTTTGGGTTAGGGACTACTACTACTTTGCGACTTAGTTTCCCACATAGGGTTTGGTTTAGGACTAGTATCACTTTGCATGACTTGGTTGGCCACGTGGTTAGGGTTTGGGTTAGGGACTAGTATTACTTAGCTTGACTTGGTTGGCCACATGGTTAGGGTAAGGGACTAGTGTTACTTAGCTTGACATGGTTGGCCACAAGGTTAGGGTTAGGGGTAGGTATTATTGTCACTTAGCTGGACATGGTTGACCACGTGTTTAGGGTTAGTGTTATGGACTAGCATTACGTAGCTTGATATGGTTGCCCAAATGGTTTGGGTTTAGGACTACTATCACTTAGCTTGACTTGGTTCGCACATGTTAGGGTTAGGGTTTGGGACTAGTATCACGTAGCTTGACTTGGTTGCCCACATTGTGAGGGCTAGGGTTAGGAACTAGTTTTACTGAGTTTAATGTTAGGGTTAGAGACCATTATAATTTATCTTGACTTGGTTAGCCACATGGTTAGGGTTAGAGTTAGCGACTAGTGTCACGTAGCTTAACTAGGTTGGCTAGATGTTTAAGGTTACGGTTAGCAACAAGTTTTACTTAGTTTGACCTTAAGGTTAAGGTTTAGGACTATTATCAGTTAGCTTGACTTGGTTGGCCACATGGTTAGTGTTTAGTTTAGGGACTAGTGTTACTTAGGTTGACTTGGTTGGCCACATGGTTAGGGTTAGGGGTATGGACTAGTATCACTTAGCTCGACATGGTTGGCGACATGTTTAGGGTTAAGGTTAGGGAGTAGTATTACGTAGCTTAATTTGGTTGCCCGCAGGGTTTGGGTTAGGGACTACTACTACTTAGCCTGACTTAGTTTGCCACATAGCGTTTGGTTTAGGACTAGTATCACTTTGCATGACTTGGTTGGCCACGTGGTTAGGGTTTGGGTTAGGGACTAGTATTACTTAGCTTGACTTGGTTGGCCACATGGTTAGGGTAAGGGACTAGTGTTACTTAGCTTGACTTGGTTGGCCACAAGGTTAGGGTTAGGGGTAGGTATTATTGTCACTTTCTTTGGACATGGTTGACCACGTGTTTAGGGTTAGTGTTATGGACTAGCATTACGTGGCTTGATATGGTAGCCCAAATGGTTTGATTTTGAGACTACTATTACTTAGCTTGACTTGGTTGGCCACATGGTTAGGGTTAGGGTTCGGGACAAGTATCACTTTGCTTGACTTGGTTAGTCACATGGTTAGGGTTAGGGTTTGGGACTAGTATCATGTAGCTTGACTTGGTTGCCCACATGGTTAGGGCTAGGGTTAGGAACTAGTTTTACTAAGTTTAATGTTAGGGTTAGAGACCATTAAAATTTATCTTAACTTGGTTAGCCATATGGTTAGGGTTAGAGTTAGCAACTAGTATCACGTAGCTTAACTAGGTTGGCTAGATGTTTAGGGTTCCGGTTAGCAACTAGTTTTACTTAGTTTGACCTTAAGGTTAGGGTTAGGGACTATTATCAGTTAGCTTGACTTGGTTGGCCACATGGTTAGTGTTTAGGTTAGGGACTAGTATTACTTAGGTTGACTTGGTTGGCCACATGGTTAGGGTTAGGGGTATGGACTAGTATCACTTAGCTCGACATGGTTGGCGACATGTTTAGGGTTAAGGGTAGGGAGGAGGATTACGTGGCGTAATTTGGTTGCCGCAGGTTTGGGTTAGGGACTACTACTACTTTGCCTGACTTAGTTTCCCACATAGGGTTTGGTTTAGGACTAGTATCACTTTGCATGACTTGGTTGGCCACGTGGTTAGGGTTTGGGTTAGGGACTAGTATTACTTAGCTTGACTTGGTTGGCCACATGGTTAGGGTAAGGGACTAGTGTTACTTAGCTTGACATGGTTGGCCACAAGGTTAGGGTTAGGGGTAGGTATTATTGTCACTTAGCTGGACATGGTTGACCACGTGTTTAGGGTTAGTGTTATGGACTAGCATTACGTAGCTTGATATGGTTGCCCAAATGGTTTGGGTTTAGGACTACTATCACTTAGCTTGACTTGGTTCGCACATGGTTAGGGTTAGGGTTTGGGACTAGTATCACGTAGCTTGACTTGGTTGCCCACATTGTGAGGGCTAGGGTTAGGAACTAGTTTTACTGAGTTTAATGTTAGGGTTAGAGACCATTATAATTTATCTTGACTTGGTTAGCCACATGGTTAGGGTTAGAGTTAGCGACTAGTGTCACGTAGCTTAACTAGGTTGGCTAGATGTTTAAGGTTACGGTTAGCAACAAGTTTTACTTAGTTTGACCTTAAGGTTAAGGTTTAGGACTATTATCGATTAGCTTGAGTTGGTTGGCCACATGGTTAGTGTTTAGTTTAGGGACTAGTGTTACTTAGGTTGACTTGGTTGGCCACATGGTTAGGGTTAGGGGTATGGACTAGTATCACTTAGCTCGACATGGTTGACGACATGTTTAGGGTTAAGGTTAGGGAGTAGTATTACGTAGCTTAATTTGGTTGCCGCAGGGTTTGGGTTAGGGACTACTACTACTTAGCGACTTAGTTTCCCACATAGCGTTTGGTTAAGGACTAGTATCACTTTGTATGACTTGGTTGGCCACGTGGTTAGGGTTTGGGTTAGGGACTAGTATTACTTAGCTTGACTTGGTTGGCCACATGGTTAGGGTAAGGGACTAGTGTTACTTAGCTTGACATGGTTGGCCTGAGGTTAGGGTTAGGGTAGGTATTATTGTCACTTTGCGGACATGGTTGACCACGTGTTTAGGGTTAGTGTTATGGACTAGCATTACGTGGCTTGATATGGTAGCCCAAATGGTTTGATTTTGAGACTACTATTACTTAGCTTGACTTGGTTGGCCACATGGTTAGGGTTAGGGTTAGGGACAAGTATCACTTTGCTTGACTTGGTTAGTCACATGGTTAGGGTTAGGGTTTGGGACTAGTATCATGTAGCTTGACTTGGTTGCCCACATGGTTAGGGCTAGGGTTAGGAACTAGTTTTACTAAGTTTAATGTTAGGGTTAGAGACCATTAAAATTTATCTTAACTTGGTTAGCCATATGGTTAGGGTTAGAGTTAGCAACTAGTATCCACGTAGCTTAACTAGGTTGGCTAGATGTTTAGGGTTCTGATTAGCAACTAGTTTTACTTAGTTTGACCTTAAGGTTAGGGTTAGGAACTATTATCGGTTAACTTGACTTGGTTGGCTACATGGTTAGGGTATAGGTTAGGGACTAGTATTACTTAGGTTGACTTGGTTGGCCACATGGTTAGGGTTTGGGGTATGGACTAGTATCACTTAGCTCGACCTGGTTGACGACATGTTTAGGGTTAAGGTTAGGGAGTAGTATTACGTAGCCTAATTTGGTTGCCCGCATGGTTTGGGTTAGGGACTACTACTACTTTGCCTGACTTAGTTTCCCACATAGGGTTTGGTTTAGGACTAGTATCACTTTGCATGACTTGGTTGGCCACGTGGTTAGGGTTTGGGTTAGGGACTAGTATTACTTAGCTTGACTTGGTTGGCCACATGGTTAGGGTAAGGGACTAGTGTTACTTAGCTTGACATGGTTGGCCACAAGGTTAGGGTTAGGGGTAGGTATTATTGTCACTTAGCTGGACATGGTTGACCACGTGTTTAGGGTTAGTGTTATGGACTAGCATTACGTAGCTTGATATGGTTGCCCAAATGGTTTGGGTTTAGGACTACTATCACTTAGCTTGACTTGGTTTGCACATGGTTAGGGTTAGGGTTTGGGACTAGTATCACGTAGCTTGACTTGGTTGCCCACATTGTGAGGGCTAGGGTTAGGAACTAGTTTTACTGAGTTTAATGTTAGGGTTAGAGACCATTATAATTTATCTTGACTTGGTTAGCCACATGGTTAGGGTTAGAGTTAGCGACTAGTGTCACGTAGCTTAACTAGGTTGGCTAGATGTTTAAGGTTACGGTTAGCAACAAGTTTTACTTAGTTTGACCTTAAGGTTAAGGTTTAGGACTATTATCGATTAGCTTGACTTGGTTGGCCACATGGTTAGTGTTTAGTTTAGGGACTAGTGTTACTTAGGTTGACTTGGTTGGCCACATGGTTAGGGTTAGGGTATGGACTAGTATCACTTAGCTCGACATGGTTGGCGACATGTTTAGGGTTAAGGTTAGGGAGTAGTATTACGTAGCTTAATTTGGTTGCCGCAGGTTTGGGTTAGGGACTACTACTACTTAGCCTGACTTAGTTTGCCACATAGCGTTTGGTTTAGGACTAGTATCACTTTGCATGACTTGGTTGGCCACGTGGTTAGGGTTTGGGTTAGGGACTAGTATTACTTAGCTTGACTTGGTTGGCCACATGGTTAGGGTAAGGGACTAGTGTTACTTAGCTTGACTTGGTTGGCCACAAGGTTAGGGTTAGGGGTAGGTATTATTGTCACTTTGTGGACATGGTTGACCACGTGTTTAGGGTTAGTGTTATGGACTAGCATTACGTGGCTTGATATGGTAGCCCAAATGGTTTGATTTTGAGACTACTATTACTTAGCTTGACTTGGTTGGCCACATGGTTAGGGTTAGGGTTAGGGACAAGTATCACTTTGCTTGACTTGGTTAGTCACATGGTTAGGGTTAGGGTTTGGGACTAGTATCATGTAGCTTGACTTGGTTGCCCACATGGTTAGGGCTAGGGTTAGGAACTAGTTTTACTAAGTTTAATGTTAGGGTTAGAGACCATTAAAATTTATCTTAACTTGGTTAGCCATATGGTTAGGGTTAGAGTTAGCAACTAGTATCACGTAGCTTAACTAGGTTGGCTAGAGGTTTAGGGTTCTGATTAGCAACTAGTTTTACTTAGTTTGACCTTAAGGTTAGGGTTAGGGACTATTATCAGTTAGCTTGACTTGGTTGGCCACATGGTTAGTGTTTAGGTTAGGGACTAGTATTACTTAGGTTGACTTGGTTGGCCACATGGTTAGGGTTAGGGGTATGGACTAGTATCACTTAGCTCGACATGGTTGACGACATGTTTAGGGTTAAGGTTAGGGAGTAGTATTACGTAGCTTAATTTGGTTGCCCGCAGGGTTTGGGTTAGGGACTACTACTACTTAGCTGACTTAGTTTCCCACATAGGGTTTGGTTTAGGACTAGTATCACTTTGCATGACTTGGTTGGCCACGTGGTTAGGGTTTGGGTTAGGGACTAGTATTACTTAGCTTGACTTGGTTGGCCACATGGTTAGGGGTAAGGGACTAGTGTTACTTAGCTTGACATGGTTGGCCACAAGGTTAGGGTTAGGGGTAGGTATTATTGTCACTTAGCTGGACATGGTTGACCACGTGTTTAGGGTTAGTGTTATGGACTAGCATTACGTAGCTTGATATGGTTGCCCAAATGGTTTGGGTTTAGGACTACTATCACTTAGCTTGACTTGGTTCGCACATGGTTAGGGTTAGGGTTTGGGACTAGTATCACGTAGCTTGACTTGGTTGCCCACATTGTGAGGGCTAGGGTTAGGAACTAGTTTTACTGAGTTTAATGTTAGGGTTAGAGACCATTATAATTTATCTTGACTTGGTTAGCCACATGGTTAGGGTTAGAGTTAGCGACTAGTGTCACGTAGCTTAACTAGGTTGGCTAGATGTTTAAGGTTCGGGTTAGCAACAAGTTTTACTTAGCTTGACCTTAAGGTTAAGCTTTAGGACTATTATCGATTAGCTTGACTTGGTTGGCCACATGGTTAGTGTTTAGTTTAGGGACTAGTGTTACTTAGGTTGACTTGGTTGGCCACATGGTTAGGGTTAGGGGTATGGACTAGTATCACTTAGCTCGACATGGTTGGCGACATGTTTAGGGGTAAGGTTAGGGAGTAGGATTACGGAGCTGAATTTGGTTGCCCGCGGGGTTTGGGTTAGGGACTACTACTACTTAGCCTGACTTAGTTTGCCACATAGCGTTTGGTTTAGGACTAGTATCACTTTGCATGACTTGGTTGGCCACGTGGTTAGGGTTTGGGTTAGGGACTAGTATTACTTAGCTTGACTTGGTTGGCCACATGGTTAGGGTAAGGGACTAGTGTTACTTAGCTTGACTTGGTTGGCCACAAGGTTAGGGTTAGGGGTAGGTATTATTGTCACTTTCTTTGGACATGGTTGACCACGTGTTTAGGGTTAGTGTTATGGACTAGCATTACGTGGCTTGATATGGTAGCCCAAATGGTTTGATTTTGAGACTACTATTACTTAGCTTGACTTGGTTGGCCACATGGTTAGGGTTAGGGTTAGGGACAAGTATCACTTTGCTTGACTTGGTTAGTCACATGGTTAGGGTTAGGGTTTGGGACTAGTATCATGTAGCTTGACTTGGTTGCCCACATGGTTAGGGCTAGGGTTAGGAACTAGTTTTACTAAGTTTAATGTTAGGGTTAGAGACCATTAAAATTTATCTTAACTTGGTTAGCCATATGGTTAGGGTTAGAGTTAGCAACTAGTATCACGTAGCTTAACTAGGTTGGCTAGATGTTTAGGGTTACGGTTAGCAACTAGTTTTACTTAGTTTGACCTTAAGGTTAGGGTTAGGGACTATTATCAGTTAGCTTGACTTGGTTGGCCACATGGTTAGTGTTTAGGTTAGGGACTAGTATTACTTAGGTTGACTTGGTTGGCCACATGGTTAGGGTTAGGGGTATGGACTAGTATCACTTAGCTCGACATGGTTGACGACATGGTTAGGGTTAAGGTTAGGGAGTAGGATTACGGAGCAGAATTTGGTTGCCGCAGGGTTTGGGTTAGGGACTACTACTACTTTGCGACTTAGTTTCCCACATAGGGTTTGGTTTAGGACTAGTATCACTTTGCATGACTTGGTTGGCCACGTGGTTAGGGTTTGGGTTAGGGACTAGTATTACTTAGCTTGACTTGGTTGGCCACATGGTTAGGGTAAGGGACTAGTGTTACTTAGCTTGACATGGTTGGCCACAAGGTTAGGGTTAGGGGTAGGTATTATTGTCACTTAGCTGGACATGGTTGACCACGTGTTTAGGGTTAGTGTTATGGACGAGGATTACGTGGCTTGATATGGTTGCCCAAATGGTTTGGGTTTAGGACTACTATCACTTAGCTTGACTTGGTTCGCACATGGTTAGGGTTAGGGTTTGGGACTAGTATCACGTAGCTTGACTTGGTTGCCCACATTGTGAGGGCTAGGGTTAGGAACTAGTTTTACTGAGTTTAATGTTAGGGTTAGAGACCATTATAATTTATCCTGACTTGGTTAGCCACATGGTTAGGGTTAGAGTTAGCGACTAGTGTCACGTAGCTTAACTAGGTTGGCTAGATGTTTAAGGTTCCGGTTAGCAACAAGTTTTACTTAGTTTGACCTTAAGGTTAAGGTTTAGGACTATTATCAGTTAGCTTGACTTGGTTGGCCACATGGTTAGTGTTTAGTTTAGGGACTAGTGTTACTTAGGTTGACTTGGTTGGCCACATGGTTAGGGTTAGGGTATGGACTAGTATCACTTAGCTCGACATGGTTGACGACATGTTTAGGGTTAAGGTTAGGGAGTAGTATTACGTAGCTTAATTTGGTTGCCATGAGGTTTGGGTTAGGGACTACTACTACTTAGCGACTTAGTTTGCCACATAGCGTTTGGTTTAGGACTAGTATCACTTTGCATGACTTGGTTGGCCACGTGGTTAGGGTTTGGGTTAGGGACTAGTATTACTTAGCTTGACTTGGTTGGCCACATGGTTAGGGTAAGGGACTAGTGTTACTTAGCTTGACTTGGTTGGCCACAAGGTTAGGGTTAGGGGTAGGTATTATTGTCACTTTGCTGGACATGGTTGACCACGTGTTTAGGGTTAGTGTTATGGACTAGCATTACGTAGCTAGATATGGTAGCCCAAATGGTTTGATTTTGAGACTACTATTACTTAGCTTGACTTGGTTGGCCACATGGTTAGGGTTAGGGTTCGGGACAAGTATCACTTTGCTTGACTTGGTTAGTCACATGGTTAGGGGTTAGGGTTTGGGACTAGTATCATGTAGCTTGACTTGGTTGCCCACATGGTTAGGGCTAGGGTTAGGAACTAGTTTTACTAAGTTTAATGTTAGGGTTAGAGACCATTAAAATTTATCTTAACTTGGTTAGCCATATGGTTAGGGTTAGAGTTAGCAACTAGTATCACGTAGCTTAACTAGGTTGGCTAGATGTTTAGGGTTCTGATTAGCAACTAGTTTTACTTAGTTTGACCTTAAGGTTAGGGTTAGGGACTATTATCGATTAGCTTGACATGGTTGGCCACATGGTTAGTGTTTAGGTTAGGGACTAGTATTACTTAGGTTGACTTGGTTGGCCACATGGTTAGGGTTAGGGGTATGGACTAGTATCACTTAGCTCGACATGGTTGACGACATGTTTAGGGTTAAGGTTAGGGAGTAGTATTACGTATCTTAATTTGGTTGCCGCAGGTTTGGGTTAGGGACTACTACTACTTTGCGACTTAGTTTCCAACATAGGGTTTGGTTTAGGACTAGTATCACTTTGCATGACTTGGTTGGCCACGTGGTTAGGGTTTGGGTTAGGGACTAGTATTACTTAGCTTGACTTGGTTGGCCACATGGTTAGGGTAAGGGACTAGTGTTACTTAGCTTGACATGGTTGGCCACAAGGTTAGGGTTAGGGGTAGGTATTATTGTCACTTAGCTGGACATGGTTGACCACGTGTTTAGGGTTAGTGTTATGGACTAGCATTACGTGGCTTGATATGGTTGCCCAAATGGTTTGGGTTTAGGACTACTATCACTTAGCTTGACTTGGTTCGCACATGGTTAGGGTTAGGGTTTGGGACTAGTATCACGTGGCTTGACTTGGTTGCCCACATTGTGAGGGCTAGGGTTAGGAACTAGTTTTCTTGAGTTTAATGTTAGGGTTAGAGACCATTATAATTTATCTTGACTTGGTTAGCCACATGGTTAGGGTTAGAGTTAGCGACTAGTGTCACGTAGCTTAACTAGGTTGGCTAGATGTTTAAGGTTCTGGTTAGCAACAAGTTTTACTTAGTTTGACCTTAAGGTTAAGGTTTAGGACTATTATCGATTAGCTTGACTTGGTTGGCCACATGGTTAGTGTTTAGTTTAGGGACTAGTGTTACTTAGGTTGACTTGGTTGGCCACATGGTTAGGGTTAGGGGTATGGACTAGTATCACTTGGCTCGACATGGTTGACGACATGTTTAGGGTTAAGGTTAGGGAGTAGTATTCGTAGCTTAATTTGGTTGCCGCGAGGTTTGGGTTAGGGACTACTACTACTTAGCCGACTTAGTTTGCCACATAGCGTTTGGTTTAGGACTAGTATCACTTTGCATGACTTGGTTGGCCACGTGGTTAGGGTTTGGGTTAGGGACTAGTATTACTTAGCTTGACTTGGTTGGCCACATGGTTAGGGTAAGGGACTAGTGTTACTTAGCTTGACTTGGTTGGCCACAAGGTTAGGGTTAGGGTAGGTATTATTGTCACTTTCTTTGGACATGGTTGACCACGTGTTTAGGGTTAGTGTTATGGACTAGCATTACGTGGCTTGATATGGTAGCCCAAATGTTTTGATTTTGAGACTACTATTACTTAGCTTGACTTGGTTGGCCACATGGTTAGAGTTAGGGTTCGGGACAAGTATCACTTTGCTTGACTTGGTTAGTCACATGGTTAGGGTTAGGGTTTGGGACTAGTATCATGTAGCTTGACTTGGTTGCCCACATGGTTAGGGCTAGGGTTAGGAACTAGTTTTACTAAGTTTAATGTTAGGGTTAGAGACCATTAAAATTTATCTTAACTTGGTTAGCCATATGGTTAGGGTTAGAGTTAGCAACTAGTATCACGTAGCTTAACTAGGTTGGCTAGATGTTTAGGGTTCCGGTTAGCAACTAGTTTTACTTAGTTTGACCTTAAGGTTAGGGTTAGGGACTATTATCAGTTAGCTTGACTTGGTTGGCCACATGGTTAGTGTTTAGGTTAGGGACTAGTATTACTTAGGTCGACTGGGTTGGCCACATGGTTGGGGTTAGGGGTATGGACTAGTATCACTTAGCTCGACATGGTTGGCGACATGTTTAGGGTTAAGGTTAGGGAGTAGTATTCGTAGCTTAATTTGGTTGCCGCAGGGTTTGGGTTAGGGACTACTACTACTTTGCCTGACTTAGTTTCCACATAGGGTTTGGTTTAGGACTAGTATCACTTTGCATGACTTGGTTGGCCACGTGGTTAGGGTTTGGGTTAGGGACTAGTATTACTTAGCTTGACTTGGTTGGCCACATGGTTAGGGTAAGGGACTAGTGTTACTTAGCTTGACATGGTTGGCCACAAGGTTAGGGTTAGGGGTAGGTATTATTGTCACTTAGCTGGACATGGTTGACCACGTGTTTAGGGTTAGTGTTATGGACGAGCATTACGTAGCTTGATATGGTTGGCCAAATGGTTTGGGTTTAGGACTACTATCACTTAGCTTGACTTGGTTCGCACATGGTTAGGGTTAGGGTTTGGGACTAGTATCACGTAGCTTGACTTGGTTGCCCACATTGTGAGGGCTAGGGTTAGGAACTAGTTTTCTTGAGTTTAATGTTAGGGTTAGAGACCATTATAATTTATCTTGACTTGGTTAGCCACATGGTTAGGGTTAGAGTTAGCGACTAGTGTCACGTGGCTTAACTAGGTTGGCTAGATGTTTAAGGTTCTGGTTAGCAACAAGTTTTACTTAGTTTGACCTTAAGGTTAAGGTTTAGGACTATTATCGATTAGCTTGACTTGGTTGGCCACATGGTTAGTGTTTAGTTTAGGGACTAGTGTTACTTAGGTTGACTTGGTTGGCCACATGGTTGGGGTTAGGGGTATGGACTAGTATCACCTAGCTCGACATGGTTGACGACATGTTTAGGGTTAAGGTTAGGGAGTAGTATTACGTAGCTTAATTTGGTTGCCGCAGGTTTGGGTTAGGGACTAGTACTACTTAGCCAGACTTAGTTTGCCCCATAGCGTTTGGTTTAGGACTAGTATCACTTTGCATGACTTGGTTGGCCACGTGGTTAGGGTTTGGGTTAGGGACTAGTATTACTTAGCTTGACTTGGTTGGCCACATGGTTAGGGTAAGGGACTAGTGTTACTTAGCTTGACTTGGTTGGCCACAAGGTTAGGGTTAGGGGTAGGTATTATTGTCACTTTGTTGGACATGGTTGACCACGTGTTCAGGGTTAGTGTTATGGACTAGCATTACGTGGCTTGATATGGTAGCCCAAATGGTTTGATTTTGAGACTACTATTACTTAGCTTGACTTGGTTGGCCACATGGTTAGGGTTAGGGTTCTGACAAGTATCACTTTGCTTGACTTGGTTAGTCACATGGTTAGGGTTAGGGTTTGGGACTAGTATCATGTAGCTTGACTTGGTTGCCCACATGGTTAGGGCTAGGGTTAGGAACTAGTTTTACTAAGTTTAATGTTAGGGTTAGAGACCATTAAAATTTATCTTAACTTGGTTAGCCATATGGTTAGGGTTAGAGTTAGCAACTAGTATCACGTAGCTTAACTAGGTTGGCTAGATGTTTAGGGTTCTGATTAGCAACTAGTTTTACTTAGTTTGACCTTAAGGTTAGGGTTAGGGACTATTATCAGTTAGCTTGACTTGGTTGGCCACATGGTTAGTGTTTAGGTTAGGGACTAGTATTACTTAGGTTGACTTGGTTGGCCACATGGTTAGGGTTAGGGGTATGGACTAGTATCACTTAGCTCGACATGGTTGACGACATGTTTAGGGTTAAGGTTAGGGAGTAGTATTACGTAGCTTAATTTGGTTGCCCGCCGGGTTTGGGTTAGGGACTACTACTACTTTGCCTGACTTAGTTTCCCACATAGGGTTTGGTTTAGGACTAGTATCACTTTGCATGACTTGGTTGGCCACGTGGTTAGGGTTTGGGTTAGGGACTAGTATTACTTAGCTTGACTTGGTTGGCCACATGGTTAGGGTAAGGGACTAGTGTTACTTAGCTTGACTTGGTTGGCCACAAGGTTAGGGTTAGGGGTAGGTATTATTGTCACTTTGCTGGACATGGTTGACCACGTGTTTAGGGTTAGTGTTATGGACTAGCATTACGTAGCTTGATATGGTAGCCCAAATGGTTTGATTTTGAGACTACTATTACTTAGCTTGACTTGGTTGGCCACATGGTTAGGGTTAGGGTTTGGGACAAGTATCACTTTGCTTGACTTGGTTAGTCACATGGTTAGGGTTAGGGTTTGGGACTAGTATCATGTAGCTTGACTTGGT
Source organism: Calophaca sinica (assembly GCA_037113605.1). Lineage (NCBI taxonomy): Eukaryota > Viridiplantae > Streptophyta > Magnoliopsida > Fabales > Fabaceae > Calophaca > Calophaca sinica. The sequence goes on from CM073737.1 coordinate 47,336,629, forward strand.
TGCCCACATGGTTAGGGCTAGGGTTAGGAACTAGTTTTACTAAGTTTAATGTTAGGGTTAGAGACCATTAAAATTTATCTTAACTTGGTTAGCCATATGGTTAGGGTTAGAGTTAGCAACTAGTATCACGTAGCTTAACTAGGTTGGCTAGATGTTTAGGGTTACGGTTAGCAACTAGTTTTACTTAGTTTGACCTTAAGGTTAGGGTTAGGGACTATTATGAGTTAACTTGACGTGGGTGGCCACATGGTTAGGGTTTAGGTTAGGGACTAGTATTACTTAGGTTGACTTGGTTGGCCACATGGTTAGGGTTAGGGGTATGGACTAGTATCACTTAGCTCGACATGGTTGACGACATGTTTAGGGTTAAGGTTAGGGAGTAGTATTACGTAGCTTAATTTGGTTGCCCGCAGGGTTTGGGTTAGGGACTACTACTACTTTGCCTGACTTAGTTTCCCACATAGGGTTTGGTTTAGGACTAGTATCACTTTGCATGACTTGGTTGGCCACGTGGTTAGGGTTTGGGTTAGGGACTAGTATTACTTAGCTTGACTTGGTTGGCCACATGGTTAGGGTAAGGGACTAGTGTTACTTAGCTTGACATGGTTGGCCACAAGGTTAGGGTTAGGGGTAGGTATTATTGTCACTTAGCTGGACATGGTTGACCACGTGTTTAGGGTTAGTGTTATGGACTAGCATTACGTAGCTTGATATGGTTGCCCAAATGGTTTGGGTTTAGGACTACTATCACTTAGCTTGACTTGGTTCGCACATGGTTAGGGTTAGGGTTTGGGACTAGTATCACGTAGCTTGACTTGGTTGCCCACATTGTGAGGGCTAGGGTTAGGAACTAGTTTTACTGAGTTTAATGTTAGGGTTAGAGACCATTATAATTTATCTTGACTTGGTTAGCCACATGGTTAGGGTTAGAGTTAGCGACTAGTGTCACGTAGCTTAACTAGGTTGGCTAGATGTTTAAGGTTACGGTTAGCAACAAGTTTTACTTAGTTTGACCTTAAGGTTAAGGTTTAGGACTATTATCACTTAGCTTGACTTGGTTGGCCACATGGTTAGTGTTTAGTTTAGGGACTAGTGTTACTTAGGTTGACTTGGTTGGCCACATGGTTAGGGTTAGGGGTATGGACTAGTATCACTTAGCTCGACATGGTTGACGACATGTTTAGGGTTAAGGTTAGGGAGTAGTATTACGTAGCTTAATTTGGTTGCCGCAGGGTTTGGGTTAGGGACTACTACTACTTAGCCGACTTAGTTTGCCACATAGCGTTTGGTTTAGGACTAGTATCACTTTGCATGACTTGGTTGGCCACGTGGTTAGGGTTTGGGTTAGGGACTAGTATTACTTAGCTTGACTTGGTTGGCCACATGGTTAGGGTAAGGGACTAGTGTTACTTAGCTTGACTTGGTTGGCCACAAGGTTAGGGTTAGGGGTAGGTATTATTGTCACTTTGCTGGACATGGTTGACCACGTGTTTAGGGTTAATGTTATGGACTAGCATTACGTAGCTTGATATGGTAGCCCAAATGGTTTGATTTTGAGACTACTATTACTTAGCTTGACTTGGTTGGCCACATGGTTAGGGTTAGGGTTCGGGACAAGTATCACTTTGCTTGACTTGGTTAGTCACATGGTTAGGGTTAGGGTTTGGGACTAGTATCATGTAGCTTGACTTGGTTGCCCACATGGTTAGGGCTAGGGTTAGGAACTAGTTTTACTAAGTTTAATGTTAGGGTTAGAGACCATTAAAATTTATCTTAACTTGGTTAGCCATATGGTTAGGGTTAGAGTTAGCAACTAGTATCACGTAGCTTAACTAGGTTGGCTAGATGTTTAGGGTTACGGTTAGCAACTAGTTTTACTTAGTTTGACCTTAAGGTTAGGGTTAGGGACTATTATCAGTTAGCTTGACTTGGTTGGCCACATGGTTAGTGTTTAGGTTAGGGACTAGTATTACTTAGGTTGACTTGGTTGGCCACATGGTTAGGGTTAGGGGTATGGACTAGTATCACTTAGCTCGACATGGTTGACGACATGTTTAGGGTTAAGGTTAGGGAGTAGTATTACGTAGCTTAATTTGGTTGCCCGCAGGGTTTGGGTTAGGGACTACTACTACTTTGCCTGACTTAGTTTCCCACATAGGGTTTGGTTTAGGACTAGTATCACTTTGCATGACTTGGTTGGCCACGTGGTTAGGGTTTGGGTTAGGGACTAGTATTACTTAGCTTGACTTGGTTGGCCACATGGTTAGGGTAAGGGACTAGTGTTACTTAGCTTGACATGGTTGGCCACAAGGTTAGGGTTAGGGGTAGGTATTATTGTCACTTAGCTGGACATGGTTGACCACGTGTTTAGGGTTAGTGTTATGGACTAGCATTACGTAGCTTGATATGGTTGCCCAAATGGTTTGGGTTTAGGACTACTATCACTTAGCTTGACTTGGTTCGCACATGGTTAGGGTTAGGGTTTGGGACTAGTATCACGTAGCTTGACTTGGTTGCCCACATTGTGAGGGCTAGGGTTAGAACTAGTTTTACTGAGTTTAATGTTATGGTTAGAGACCATTATAATTTATCCTGACTTGGTTAGCCACATGGTTAGGGTTAGAGTTAGCGACTAGTGCCACGTAGCTTAACTAGGTTGGCTAGATGTTTAAGGTTACGGTTAGCAACAAGTTTTACTTAGTTTGACCTTAAGGTTAAGGTTTAGGACTATTATCAGTTAGCTTGACTTGGTTGGCCACATGGTTAGTGTTTAGTTTAGGGACTAGTGTTACTTAGGTTGACTTGGTTGGCCACATGGTTAGGGTTAGGGGTATGGACTAGTATCACTTAGCTCGACATGGTTGACGACATGTTTAGGGTTAAGGTTAGGGAGTAGTATTACGTAGCTTAATTTGGTTGCCCGCAGGGTTTGGGTTAGGGACTACTACTACTTAGCCTGACTTAGTTTGCCACATAGCGTTTGGTTTAGGACTAGTATCACTTTGCATGACTTGGTTGGCCACGTGGTTAGGGTTTGGGTTAGGGACTAGTATTACTTTGCTTGACTTGGTTGGCCACATGGTTAGGGTAAGGGACTAGTGTTACTTAGCTTGACTTGGTTGGCCACAAGGTTAGGGTTAGGGGTAGGTATTATTGTCACTTTGTTGGACATGGTTGACCACGTGTTCAGGGTTAGTGTTATGGACTAGCATTCCGTAGCTTGATATGGTAGCCCAAATGGTTTGATTTTGAGACTACTATTACTTAGCTTGACTTGGTTGGCCACATGGTTAGGGTTAGGGTTCGGGACAAGTATCACTTTGCTTGACTTGGTTAGTCACATGGTTAGGGTTAGGGTTTGGGACTAGTATCATGTAGGTTGACTTGGTTGCCCACATGGTTAGGGCTAGGGTTAGGAACTAGTTTTACTAAGTTTAATGTTAGGGTTAGAGACCATTAAAATTTATCTTAACTTGGTTAGCCATATGGTTAGGGTTAGAGTTAGCAACTAGTATCACGTAGCTTAACTAGGTTGGCTAGATGTTTAGGGTTACGGTTAGCAACTAGTTTTACTTAGTTTGACCTTAAGGTTAGGGTTAGGGACTATTATCGGTTCACTTGACTTGGTTGGATACATGGTTAGGGTATAGGTTAGGGACTAGTATTACTTAGGTTGACTTGGTTGGCCACATGGTTAGGGTTAGGGGTATGGACTAGTATCACTTAGCTCGACATGGTTGACGACATGTTTAGGGTTAAGGTTAGGGAGTAGTATTACGTAGCTTAATTTGGTTGCCCGCAGGGTTTGGGTTAGGGACTACTACTAGTTAGCCTGACTTAGTTTGCCACATAGCGTTTGGTTTAGGACTAGTATCACTTTGCATGACTTGGTTGGCCACGTGGTTAGGGTTTGGGTTAGGGACTAGTATTACTTAGTTTGACTTGGTTGGCCACATGGTTAGGGTAAGGGACTAGTGTTACTTAGCTTGACTTGGTTGGCCACAAGGTTAGGGTTAGGGGTAGGTATTATTGTCACTTTGCTGGACATGGTTGACCACGTGTTTAGGGTTAGTGTTATGGACTAGCATTACGTAGCTTGATATGGTAGCCCAAATGGTTTGATTTTGAGACTACTATTACTTAGCTTGACTTGGTTGGCCACATGGTTAGGGTTAGGGTTTGGGACAAGTATCACTTTGCTTGACTTGGTTAGTCACATGGTTAGGGTTAGGGTTAGGGTTTGGGACTAGTATCATGTAGCTTGACTTGGTTGCCCACATGGTTAGGGCTAGGGTTAGGAACTAGTTTTACTAAGTTTAATGTTAGGGTTAGAGACCATTAAAATTTATCTTAACTTGGTTAGCCATATGGTTAGGGTTAGTGATGACTACCTTTTTTGTAAAGTAGCCTTGTTACGATCTTTGGGTTGAAATCAGATTAAGACACAGGTGTTGTTTTTAGCGCAATTGACAAGACAAAAGAATATGGAAAGAGGAAAGGAATGGAAGCACCACAATTCCCTAAGGAATTGATAAGCCAGTCGAAGAACGCCACAAGAAGGTTACTTCTTGATAAGTTCAGTTTGGCTCAATCCAGAACCCAAGAGTGCATAGCTCTCACAAGTGTTTAACACTAGTTTTTTTCTCAAACAAAATTCTCCCCTTTTCATTGATAATGGCGCCATTTAAAAGGAAAATACATGGGAATTCAGCTGCCTTTTTGTCTTCCTAAAACAGCCCACTAATTGCTAATTAAGTGTGTAAAACAAAATGTAACCAATTAGCACTTAATTGAACAAAAATTGAACATAAGTAATCAGCCCAAATGATGTTCTAGGCGTGACCCTTCAGCCCAAAGGATGAACCTAGGCATGATTTAGGTGCATAGAGGAGCTGCTGGAAATTCCTTTAGACAAAGCTTTAAAATTTGGCTTCAATGTGTCTTCAAAGTGTAACTGCCAAATATTTAAAGGTGAGACAATGCAATGAACTACTCCTTCAATTCTGATTCTTCAAAGTGTAACTACTAAGCATTAAAGGTGAAACAATGCATTGATGCTCTTCAATTCTTTGTCTTGTGCATTCATGAGTCTTCATTAGTTTCTTTCCCCCTCTTGATGGCGCCTTCATTCAGCTTTAGTGTAGCTGAATTATTTGTTTTCCTCAATTAAAAGGCCATAGAAAAACACACTCCAAATAAAGAAAATGCAAGAAACCAAACAAACTAATTGTTGGGCTCTAGCGCAAAATTAAAGAGTTCAGCCCAACAATTTATTCAATTTTAAACACACCAAAACAACTTAAAATAATGCATGACATTGGGTCATGCGCCATCTATTGGCCCATCTATGCAATAGACCAATTTGGGCTTTAAGTCTTCAAGTATTGGGCTCTCCTTAAACATTTGGATCACCACAAGGTTCAAGGCCTCCTTAGCTCTTTTAGCACGTGCCCTTGTCATAGGACCTCCCAGCCCTTGTAGGACTTGATCATCCTTGCTCTTTATGTCCTCATCATCCCCTCCTTCTTTAAGTGAATTCGACCTCGAATTGACATCTTCTTCACCTACATCAAAAGGAGACAAGTCAGCCACATTAAAAGTAGCACTAACACCAAACTCACCTGGTAATGCTATTTTATAAGCATTATCATTGATTTTGGAAAGCACTTGGAATGGTCCATCCCCTCTTGGCTGGAGCTTTGATTTCCTTTGTGAAGGAAACCTTTCCTTCCTCATGTGTACCCAAACCCAATCTCCAGGTTCAAATACCACCCTTTTTCTTCCTTTGTTGGCATATTTGGCATAGCTTTCAGTTCTCTTCTCAATTTGAGCCTTTACCTGTTCATGTAACTTCTTCACATATTCAGCCTTAGCTTTTCCATCTTTGTGTTTTAAAACAGAAGTGTCAGATAATGGCAACAAATCAAGAGGAGTTAAAGGGTTAAACCCATAGACAATCTCAAATGGGGAATGTTGTGTAGTACTATGGACAACTCTATTATATGCAAACTCCACATGAGGCAAACACTCTTCCCAAGACTTGATATTCTTTTTAATCACAGCTCTAAGAAGAGAAGAAAGAGTTCGATTTACTACCTCAGTTTGTCCATCCGTTTGAGGATGACAAGTGGTGGAGAAAAGAAGCTTTGTGCCTAGCTTACCCCATAAGGTCCTCCAGAAGTGACTTAGGAATTTTGTGTCACGATCTGAAACAATGCTCCTAGGCAGCCCATGGAGGCGCACCACCTCCTTAAAGAACAAGTCAGCAACATGGCAAGCATCATCAACCTTTTTGCATGGTATGAAGTGTGCCATTTTGGAAAACCTGTCAACAACCACAAAAATGGAATCCTTGCCACTCCTTGTCCGTGGCAACCCTAACACAAAATCCATAGACAAATCTATCCAAGGAGAATCAGGAATAGGCAATGGAGTATAAAGACCATGGGGCATTACCTTAGACTTAGACTTTTTACAAACAATGCATCGGTCACAAAATTTATGCACATTAACTTTCATATGTGGCCAATAAAAATGTTCATTCAGCATGTCTAAAGTCTTTTGAACCCCAAAATGACCCATTAATCCCCCCTCATGAGCCTCTTTTACAAGTAGTTCTCTTATGGATCCTTTTGGCACACATAATTTTTTTTCTTTAAACAAATAGTCATTGTGCCTAAAGTATCCATTTTGGGCAGCATGCACACATTTAGCATATTTAGAGGAGAAATCAGGGTCATGTTCATACAAATCCTTAATGTGTTCAAGACCAAAAAATTTAGTTTCAAGGGTAGAAAGTAGCACATACCTCCTTGAAAGCGCATCAGCCACTACATTGCTCTTACCCTTCTTATGCTTGATCACATAAGGAAATTGCTCCAAAAATTCAACCCATTTGGCATGCCTCTTATTCAGCTTGCCTTGTCCTTTAAGATGCTTCAAGGACTCATGATCACTATGAATGACAAATTCTTTTGGCAAAAGATAGTGCTGCCAAGTTTGTAAAGCCCTTACCAAGGCATACAACTCTTTGTCATAAGTGGAATAATTAAGAGCAGTCCCATTCAATTTTTCGCTAAAGAAAGCAATGGGATGCCCTTCTTGCATAAGAACAGCCCCAATGCCAACATTAGAAGCATCACACTCAATTTCAAAAGATTTTGCAAAATTAGGCAATGAAAGTATTGGTGCATGAGTGAGCTTTTCCTTAAGGGCAGAGAATGCATGCTCTTGTTTTTCCCCACTTAAACCCCACATCTTTTTACAATTTCATTAAGAGGTGCAGCTAGAGTACTGAAATCTTTCACAAACCTCCTATAGAAACTAGCTAAGCCATGAAAACTCCTAACATCAGTCACATTTTTGGGAGTTGGCCACTCTTGAATTGCTTTTATTTTCTCTTCATCAACATGCACACCCTTAGCATTTATAACAAATCCTAAGAAGACTACATGATCAGTGCAAAATATGCATTTTTCCATGTTTGCATACAATTTATCTTTTCTAAGCACATGCATAACAGCCCTCAAATGATTGTAATGGTCATCTAAGCTTTTGCTATATATCAAGATATCATCAAAATATACAACAACAAACTTACCCAAAAATTCCCTCAAAACATGGTTCATTAATCTCATGAAAGTACTAGGTGCATTAGTTAAGCCAAAAGGCATAACCAACCATTCATACAAACCAAATTTTGTTTTGAAAGCAGTTTTCCATTCATCCCCTTCCCTTATTCTAATTTGATGATACCCACTTTTCAAATCAATTTTTGAAAATAAGCATGCACCAAATAGTTCATCAAGCAAATCATCTAACCTGGGAATAGGATGCCTATATTTGATGGTGATGTTGTTGATGGCTCTACAATCAGTGCACATCCTCCAACTACCATCCTTTTTGGGTACCAAAATTACCGGTACAGCACAAGGACTCAAACTCTCTTTTACCCACCCTTTGCGCATCAATTCCTCCACTTGCTTTTGTATCTCTTGGGTTTGTTGAGGATTGCTACGATATGTTGGCCTATTAGGCAAAGAGGCTCCGGGAATGAGATCAATGTGATGCTCTATTCCTCTTATAGGGGGTAAACCATCCGGTACCTCCTTTGGAAACACATCTTCAAATTCCTGCAAAAGAAACTCAATTCCACTTGGCAAAATTTTTGCTTCAGCATTGTTAGAGAGTAAATTAAATTCCTTGCAAATGAGCAAGTATAGAGGCTGGTGTGAAAAAATTGCTCTCTTCACCTCTCCTTTTGTAGCAAGAAAACTCTCTTTTCTCTCTTTTTCAACACTTTTTTTCTCACTATTTTTACTCTTTTTAATTCTGCCCTCTTCTTTCTTTTCACTCTCTTTTTCTCTCAACTCCTCTTGCTCTTTCTTTTCTCTCATTTTTATTTGATCCTCTCTAACCTCTCTAGGAGACAATGGTACAAGAGTGATCTTTTGATCATTATGCATGAAAGAAATCTTGTTAGTGTGCCCTTCATGGTTGGTCTTCTTATCAAACTGCCATGGCCTTCCCAATAGCATGTGACTAGCTTCCATAGGTACCACATCACACAAAACAAAATCATGATACTTCCCAATCGAAAAATAAACCTCAACTTGTTTGTTTACGGTCATTTCTACCGCTTCACTTAGCCATTGGAGTTTATAAGGTTTTGGGTGAGGTTTAGTTTCCAAATTAAGTTTTGACACCAAACGTGTGCTAGCCACATTAGTACAACTTCCTCCATCAATAATTAAAGAGCATACCTTCCCTTGAACAAGACACCTCGTATGGAAAATATTCTCCCTCTGACTTGTATCATCTTCTTTAACTTGGCTTCCTAGCAACCTCCTTACCATGAGCAAGTCTCCTTCTGGTGGGAACTCCTCTTCCTTTTCATCCTCACTATTTGGGGCAGATTTGGATGAATACTCCGAAGAATCTTCTCTAGGGTTCTTCAACACCATCACCTTCTTGCTTGGACAATGAGAGGCAATGTGACCCCTGCCTAAACACTTAAAACATTTGACTTCACGATTTTTAGTGTTAGAAAGAGTATCATTAGGAATAGAAGTAGCTTTCCCCTTAGGGTCTGCTGTGTGCTCTTTGGAAAATGATGAACCCTCCTTCTTAAATTTGTCCCTCCAATTTGATGAGTTCACGTTAGAGGAACTCTTCTTCAAGTGACCCTTCCTCTTGAGTTGTTGTTCCACCCTGATGGCTTGGTGAACCAAGTCTTCCATCTCTGCATAGTGTTGCAACTCCACCACATCACTAATGTCACGGTTTAGGCCATGTAAGAACCGTGCCATGAGTGCTTCTCGATCTTCCTCCACATTGGCTCTAATCAAAGCCAATTCCATCTCCTTGTGGTATTCATCAACACTTTTAGACCCTTGGGTGAGTCTTTGCAGCTTGTTGTGCAATTCTCTATGGTAATAAGAAGGCACAAATCTCCTCCTCATCAATCTCTTCATCTCTTCCCAAGTTGCAACTGGTGGCTCTTCATTTCTTCTTCTGTCTTTGACGTTTTGATCCCACCACACCAAAGCATAGTCAGAAAACTCCAAGGCTGCCACTTGCACTTTCTTTGCTTCTGTAAAATTGTGACATGAAAAGATTTGGTCAACCTTCATCTCCCACTCCAAATATGCCTCTGGATCATTTCTTCCTTGAAAAGATGGCACCTTTATTTTTATGCCACCCAAACTATCCTCTCTATCTCCGTCATATCCTCTTCTTCTCCTCTCATATCTCTCCCTATGCCTCCTTTCTTCAGATCCTTCACTATCAGCCCGAGAAGAATGTCTAGATGATCTATTCCTCTCCAACTGATCAAGTCTCTCATGGAACTCATCTGATTGTTGGCGGAACATCCTCCCCATTTCTTGAGCCAAAGCTGTTATTTGCATTTGTAGACGTGCAGTTCTTGGAGACAGAGGAGGACTGTTTTCAGCCATGAATTTTCTGCAAAAGAAACAAATATAAAATATAGAAAATAGGACCTCACCACTCTACTCACGTGTTTCACTCAAAAGAATTTTTTTTTCCACTCGTGTTTCACTCAATTAGGCTTTTTTTTCTAATGTGCACTCTTGCCTTTTTCCACTCAAATGCCCTCTTTGAGTTCTTTAAAGAAGCCAAACACAAACAAAACAAGTAAGCAAACAATCTTGTAACAAAACAAAGAAAAACAGAATTTTAAGAAAGTGAGTCTATCAATGAAATAAAGAAAAGGCACTAAATGAGATTGTCCAAATCAAGAAAGGGGCTGCAACTTTTTTTTTTTTTTTTAATATTTCGAATTTTTTTTTTAAAAGGCAAAGCTGTCTTTCTTTTTCTTTTTTCTTTTTTTTTTAATCAAAACTTGACAGCTCTTGTTCCTTTTTTTTTTAATTTTCTTGTGCAGCCTTCAAAGATGATTCTTTTATAATTTTCTGGACAAAAAGAAAAAAACGAAGTTAGACAAACTCACAATTGAAAGGAAATGAAAAATAGAAATGAAGAAGAAGAAGAAGTAAACAGAAACTGAATAGAATAAACGAAAAACAAACAAAAATTTCAACCTCAACCTGAGCTTTGATACCACTTGATGACTACCTTTTTTGTAAAGTAGCCTTGTTACGATCTTTGGGTTGAAATCAGATTAAGACACAGGTGTTGTTTTTAGCGCAATTGACAAGACAAAAGAATATGGAAAGAGGAAAGGAATGGAAGCACCACAATTCCCTAAGGAATTGATAAGCCAGTCGAAGAACGCCACAAGAAGGTTACTTCTTGATAAGTTCAGTTTGGCTCAATCCAGAACCCAAGAGTGCATAGCTCTCACAAGTGTTTAACACTAGTTTTTTTCTCAAACAAAATTCTCCCCTTTTCATTGATAATGGCGCCATTTAAAAGGAAAATACATGGGAATTCAGCTGCCTTTTTGTCTTCCTAAAACAGCCCACTAATTGCTAATTAAGTGTGTAAAACAAAATGTAACCAATTAGCACTTAATTGAACAAAAATTGAACATAAGTAATCAGCCCAAATGATGTTCTAGGCGTGACCCTTCAGCCCAAAGGATGAACCTAGGCATGATTTAGGTGCATAGAGGAGCTGCTGGAAATTCCTTTAGACAAAGCTTTAAAATTTGGCTTCAATGTGTCTTCAAAGTGTAACTGCCAAATATTTAAAGGTGAGACAATGCAATGAACTACTCCTTCAATTCTGATTCTTCAAAGTGTAACTACTAAGCATTAAAGGTGAAACAATGCATTGATGCTCTTCAATTCTTTGTCTTGTGCATTCATGAGTCTTCATTAGTTTCTTTCCCCCTCTTGATGGCGCCTTCATTCAGCTTTAGTGTAGCTGAATTATTTGTTTTCCTCAATTAAAAGGCCATAGAAAAACACACTCCAAATAAAGAAAATGCAAGAAACCAAACAAACTAATTGTTGGGCTCTAGCGCAAAATTAAAGAGTTCAGCCCAACAATTTATTCAATTTTAAACACACCAAAACAACTTAAAATAATGCATGACATTGGGTCATGCGCCATCTATTGGCCCATCTATGCAATAGACCAATTTGGGCTTTAAGTCTTCAAGTATTGGGCTCTCCTTAAACATTTGGATCACCAAAAGGTTCAAGGCCTCCTTAGCTCTTTTAGCACGTGCCCTTGTCATAGGACCTCCCAGCCCTTGTAGGACTTGATCATCCTTGCTCTTTATGTCCTCATCAGTTAGAGTTAGCAACTAGTATCACGTAGCTTAACTAGGTTGGCTAGATGTTTAGGGTTACGGTTAGCAACTAGTTTTACTTAGTTTGACCTTAAGGTTAGGGTTAGGGACTATTATCAGTTAGCTTGACTTGGTTGGCCACATGGTTAGTGTTTAGGTTAGGGACTAGTATTACTTAGGTTGACTTGGTTGGCCACATGGTTAGGGTTAGGGGTATGGACTAGTATCACTTAGCTCGACATGGTTGACGACATGTTTAGGGTTAAGGTTAGGGAGTAGTATTACGTAGCTTAATTTGGTTGCCCGCAGGGTTTGGGTTAGGGACTACTACTACTTAGCCTGATTTAGTTTCCCACATAGGGTTTGGTTTAGTACTAGTATCACTTTGCATGACTTGGTTGGCCACGTGGTTAGGGTTTGGGTTAGGGACTAGTATTACTTAGCTTGACTTGGTTGGCCACATGGTTAGGGTAAGGGACTAGTGTTACTTTGCTTGACATGGTTGGCCACAAGGTTAGGGTTAGGGGTAGGTATTATTGTCACTTAGCTGGACATGGTTGACCACGTGTTTAGGGTTAGTGTTGTGGACTAGCATTACGTAGCTTGATATGGTTGCCCAAATAGTTTGGGTTTAGGACTACTATCACTTAGCTTGACTTGGTTCGCACATGGTTAGGGTTAGGGTTTGGGACTAGTATCACGTAGCTTGACTTGGTTGCCCACATTGTGAGGGCTAGGGTTAGGAACTAGTTTTACTGAGTTTAATGTTAGGGTTAGAGACCATTATAATTTATCTTGACTTGGTTAGCCACATGGTTAGGGTTAGAGTTAGCGACTAGTGTCACGTAGCTTAACTAGGTTGGCTAGATGTTTAAGGTTACGGTTAGCAACAAGTTTTACCTAGTTTGACCTTAAGGTTAAGGTTTAGGACTATTATCAGTTAGCTTGACTTGGTTGGCCACATGGTTAGTGTTTAGTTTAGGGACTAGTGTTACTTAGGTTGACTTGGTTGGCCACATGGTTAGGGTTAGGGGTATGGACTAGTATCACTTAGCTCGACATGGTTGACGACATGTTTAGGGTTAAGGTTAGGGAGTAGTATTACGTAGCTTAATTTGGTTGCCCGCAGGGTTTGGGTTAGGGACTACTTGATGACAACCACTTTGATATGGGTAGTCTTTTTGATAAATTCGATCTTCGGTTGAAATTATATTCAGAACAGAATTGTTTTTAAATAAAATAAAAAGAAATGGATAAAGATGAGGGATGGAAGCACCACAATTCCCTAAGGAATTGATAAGCAAATTGAAGAACGCCACAAGAAGGTTACTTCTTGATAAGTTCAATTTTTGGCTCAATCCAGAACCCAAGAGTGCATGACTCTCAAAATGTGATAAACACAAGTTTTTCTCAAAGCAAAACTCCCCCCTCATTCATAAAATTCGTATTACATATATAGGATAGCAAAATCAGCTTCTCTCTTTCTTCCTAGACACATTAGTAATGTCAATTGAATGCCTACATGATCATATTAATGGCTGCACTTCAATTGTCCATTAACTAGTGTATTAAAGTGTCAGTTACACTTCCTAACAACTCCTAAATGGAGCATTTCAATAGCCATCAGCTGCTGTCCTTTTTTAATTAATTTAAATAAAACTAATTCAGCTAACTTAAAATAAACTACAAATAAAAACGAAAATAAGAAGTTCAATTGGGCCAATATGCAAAACCCAAGCAAGTAATGCAGCCCAATAGACTTATTACAATCTTTATTCAAAGCAAATAAACATAACTTAAAGAAGAATCCTTTTATTATTGTTGTAATTTCTTGAGGGCTGCCAGGATCACATCATACCCTCCTTCTTCGAGGGAATTCGTCCTCGAATTTATTGACTTAAGAAATCCTCTTCATCCTCCGGGATCAAACATAATTCTTTTGAATCCACGGGGTTCTTCTCTTGGAACTATGAAGATATGTGCCTTGAAAAGGGAATCAGTACCACCATGCAAAAAATTAGTGTTAGTAGTAAAGCAAGCATCTTTAGATAAAAAGATATACTTAAGTTTCTCTGCCAATGATGCTCTCTCCACCTTAATTTCTATGATAAGGACACTCTCAATTTGAACATTTTCCTCACTTGCTTCCCCTTTGTTTTCAACATCAAAAAATATTTTCCAATCTTCAATTTCCTTTGGAGGTACTTCTTCATGAATTTGAAAAGCTGGCCTAGTGAGTAGTGGTGCACTTGGAATGATGTCTACTTGATGCCTCATTCTCATGTTTGGCAAAAAGTTGCAACGTACTTCCTTTGGAGACACATCCCTAAATTCCTCTTGCAATTTAACTTCATTTGATGCACTACATTGTTTCTTTGGAATTTCATCTTCAACCTCTTGCATAATAGAATCAATAGAACTTGGCAAAAGGTTAGGATAAAAACAAGTTTCCAAGATGACTTCCTCTGCAACTCTTTCTTCTCTCTCACCCTCTTTTCTTTTCTCAACATTGATTTCACTTTGTTGTTTTTCTTTCTCTTCCACTATCTTCTTTTCTTTCAAATATTCTCTTTGTATGTTTTTCAACTCCTTATTAAACTCTTCACAAATTTTCTCAAAGGCACTATTGAACTTTTCGTGCTCTTTTTTTCTACGTCGTTTCTTATCCTCCCTCTCCTTTTCTCTACGCCTTCTTTCTTTTTCTTTGCTTGCCTCTTTCTCTCTATCTAACCTCTCTTTTTCTCTTCTTGCTACCTCCTTTTCTCTGTCTAACCTCTCACAATTTCTTTTCATCCACATACCAACCTGATATCCTTCCACAACAAATTCATTTCTAGAAGATCTCAACATGTTGCAAAGAATCAAGTTAGAGTAAATAATAAGGATAAATAAGAAAAGACTTCTCTACTTGCCAAATGTTTCACTCTCTCTCGCAAATGCTCTCTTTGAGTTCTTTAGAGGGTCAAATACAAACAAAACAAGTAAGCAACAAACTTGTGACAAAAACAGAATTTGAGAAGTGAGTTTATCAAAGAAACAAAGGCATTACAAAGAGAATTGTCCAAAAACAAGAAAAGGGTCTGCACTTCTTTTTTTTTTTAATTTCGATTTTTTTTAAAAAAAAAAAGGAAAAATTGAAATAGAATGAAGAAGAAGAAGTGAATAGAAACTGAAAAGATGAAAGGAAAAACAAATAGAAATTTCAACCTCAACCTGAGCTTTGGTACCACTTGATGACAACCACTTTGATATGGGTAGTCTTTTTGATAAATTCGATCTTCGGTTGAAATTATATTCAGAACAGAATTGTTTTTAAATAAAATAAAAAGAAATGGATAAAGATGAGGGATGGAAGCACCACAATTCCCTAAGGAATTGATAAGCAAATCGAAGAACGCCACAAGAAGGTTACTTCTTGATAAGTTCAATTTTTGGCTCAATCCAGAACCCAAGAGTGCATGACTCTCAAAATGTGATAAACACAAGTTTTTCTCAAAGCAAAACTCCCCCCTCATTCATAAAATTCGTATTACATATATAGGATAGCAAAATCAGCTTCTCTCTTTCTTCCTAGACACATTAGTAATGTCAATTGAATGCCTACATGATCATATTAATGGCTGCACTTCAATTGTCCATTAACTAGTGTATTAAAGTGTCAGTTACACTTCCTAACAACTCCTAAATGGAGCATTTCAATAGCCATCAGCTGCTGTCCTTTTTTTTAATTAATTTAAATAAAACTAATTCAGCTAACTTAAAATAAACTACAAATAAAAACGAAAATAAGAAGTTCAATTGGGCCAATATGCAAAACCCAAGCAAGTAATGCAGCCCAATAGACTTATTACAATCTTTATTCAAAGCAAATAAACATAACTTAAAGAAGAATCCTTTTATTATTGTTGTAATTTCTTGAGGGCTGCCAGGATCACATCACTACTCCTACTTAGCCTGACTTAGTTTGCCACATAGCGTTTGGTTTAGGACTAGTATCACTTTGCATGACTTGGTTGGCCACGTGGTTAGGGTTTGGGTTAGGGACTAGTATTACTTTGCTTGACTTGGTTGGCCACATGGTTAGGGTAAGGGACTAGTGTTACTTAGCTTGACTTGGTTGGCCACAAGGTTAGGGTTAGGGGTAGGTATTATTGTCACTTTGTTGGACATGGTTGACCACGTGTTCAGGGTTAGTGTTATGGACTAGCATTCCGTAGCTTGATATGGTAGCCCAAATGGTTTGATTTTGAGACTACTATTACTTAGCTTGACTTGGTTGGCCACATGGTTAGGGTTAGGGTTCGGGACAAGTATCACTTTGCTTGACTTGGTTAGTCACATGGTTAGGGTTAGGGTTTGGGACTAGTATCATGTAGGTTGACTTGGTTGCCCACATGGTTAGGGCTAGGGTTAGGAACTAGTTTTACTAAGTTTAATGTTAGGGTTAGAGACCATTAAAATTTATCTTAACTTGGTTAGCCATATGGTTAGGGTTAGAGTTAGCAACTAGTATCACGTAGCTTAACTAGGTTGGCTAGATGTTTAGGGTTACGGTTAGCAACTAGTTTTACTTAGTTTGACCTTAAGGTTAGGGTTAGGGACTATTATCAGTTAGCTTGACTTGGTTGGCCACATGGTTAGTGTTTAGGTTAGGGACTTGTATTACTTAGGTTGACTTGGTTGGCCACATGGTTAGGGTTAGGGACTTGTATTACTTAGGTTGACTTGGTTGGCCACATGGTTAGGGTTAAGGTCAGGGAGTAGTATTCTGTGGCTTAATTTGGTTGCCCGCAGGGTTTGGGTTAGGGACTACTACTACTTAGCCTGACTTAGTTTGCCACATAGCGTTTGGTTTAGGACTAGTATCACTTTGCATGACTTGGTTGGCCACGTGGTTAGGGTTTGGGTTAGGGACTAGTATTACTTAGTTTGACTTGGTTGGCCACATGGTTAGGGTAAGGGACTAGTGTTACTTAGCTTGACTTGGTTGGCCATAAGGTTAGGGTTAGGGGTAGGTATTATTGTCACTTTCTTTGGACATGGTTGACCACGTGTTTAGGGTTAGTGTTATGGACTAGCATTACGTAGCATGATATGGTAGCCCAAATGGTTTGATTTTGAGACTACTATTACTTAGCTTGACTTGGTTGGCCACATGGTTAGGGTTAGGGTTTGGGACAAGTATCACTTTGCTTGACTTGGTTAGTCACATGGTTAGGGTTAGGGTTAGGGTTTGGGACTAGTATCATGTAGCTTGACTTGGTTGCCCACATGGTTAGGGCTAGGGTTAGGAACTAGTTTTACTAAGTTTAATGTTAGGGTTAGAGACCATTAAAATTTATCTTAACTTGGTTAGCCATATGGTTAGGGTTAGAGTTAGCAACTAGTATCACGTAGCTTAACTAGGTTGGCTAGATGTTTAGGGTTACGGTTAGCAACTAGTTTTACTTAGTTTGACCTTAAGGTTAGGGTTAGGGACTATTATCAGTTAGCTTGACTTGGTTGGCCACATGGTTAGTGTTTAGGTTAGGGACTAGTATTACTTAGGTTGACTTGGTTGGCCACATGGTTAGGGTTAGGGTATGGACTAGTATCACTTAGCTCGACATGGTTGACGACATGTTTAGGGTTAAGGTTAGGGAGTAGTATTACGTAGCTTAATTTGGTTGCCCTTGAGTTTGGGTTAGGGACTACTACTACTTTGCCTGACTTAGTTTCCCACATAGGGTTTGGTTTAGGACTAGTATCACTTTGCATGACTTGGTTGGCCACGTGGTTAGGGTTTGGGTTAGGGACTAGTATTACTTAGCTTGACTTGGTTGGCCACATGGTTAGGGTAAGGGACTAGTGTTACTTAGCTTGACATGGTTGGCGACAAGGTTAGGGTTAGGGGTAGGTATTATTGCAACTTAGCTGGACATGGTTGACCAAGTGTTTAGGGTTAGTGTTATGGACTAGCATTACGTAGCTTGATATGGTTGCCCAAATGGTTTGGGTTTAGGACTACTATCACTTAGCTTGACTTGGTTCGCACATGGTTAGGGTTAGGGTTTGGGACTAGTATCACGTAGCTTGACTTGGTTGCCCACATTGTGAGGGCTAGGGTTAGGAACTAGAAAGAAAAGAGGGTGAGAAATTGAACTTATCAAGAAGTAACCTTCTTGTGGCGTTCTTCGATTTGCTTATCAATTCCTTAGGGAATTGTGGTGCTTCCATCCCTCATCTTTATCCATTTCTTTTTATTTTATTTAAAAACAATTCTGTTCTGAATATAATTTCAACCGAAAATCGAATTTATCAAAAAGACTACCCATATCAAAGTGGTTGTCATCAAGTGGTACCAAAGCTCAGGTTGAGGTTGAAATTTCTATTTGTTTTTCCTTTCATCTTTTCAGTTTCTATTCACTTCTTCTTCTTCATTCTATTTCAATTTTCCTTTTTTTTAAAAAAATCGAAATTAAAAAAAAAAGAAAAAAGTGCAGACCCTTTCTTGTTTTTGGACAATTCTCTTTTGTACGTTCCTTTGTTTCTTTGACAAACTCACTTCTCAAATTCTGTTTTTGTCACAAGTTTGTTGCTTACTTGTTTTGTTTGTATTTGACCCTCTAAAGAACTCAAAGAGAGCATTTGCGAGAGAGAGTGAAACATTTGGCAAGTAGAGAAGTCTTTTCTTATTTATCCTTATTATTTACTCTAACTTGATTCTTTGCAACATGTTGAGATCTTCTAGAAATGAATTTGTTGTGGAAGGATATCAGGTTGGTATGTGGATGAAAAGAAATTGTGAGAGGTTAGACAGAGAAAAGGAGGCAGCAAGAAGAGAAAAAGAGAGGTTAGATAGAGAGAAAGAGGCAAGCAAAGAAAAAGAAAGAAGGCGTAGAGAAAAGGAGAGGGAGGATAAGAAACGACGTAGAAAAAAAGAGCACGAAAAGATCAATAGTGCCTTTGAGAAAATTTGTGAAGAGTTTAATAAGGAGTTGAAAAACATACAAAGAGAATATTTGAAAGAAAAGAAGATAGTGGAAGAGAAAGAAAAACAACAAAGTGAAATCAATGTTGCGAAAAGAAAAGAGGGTGAGAGAGAAGAAAGAGTTGCAGAGGAAGTCATCTTGGAAACTTGTTTTTATCCTAACCTTTTGCCAAGTTCTATTGATTCTATTATGCAAGAGGTTGAAGATGAAATTCCAAAGAAACAATGTAGTGCATCAAATGAAGTTAAATTGCAAGAGGAATTTAGGGATGTGTCTCCAAAGGAAGTGCGTTGCAACTTTTTGCCAAACATGAGAATGAGGCATCAAGTAGACATCATTCCAAGTGCACCACTACTCACTAGGCCAGCTTTTCAAATTCATGAAGAAGTACCTCCAAAGGAAATTGAAGATACGAAAATATTTTTTGATGTTGAAAACAAAGGGGAAGCAAGTGAGGAAAATGTTCAAATTGAGAGTGTCCTTATCATAGAAATTAAGGTGGAGAGAGCATCATTGGCAGAGAAACTTAAGTATATCTTTTTATCTAAAGATGCTTGCTTTACTACTAACACTAATTTTTTGCATGGTGGTACTGATTCCCTTTTCAAGGCACATATCTTCATAGTTCCAAGAGAAGAACCCCGTGGATTCAAAAGAATTATGTTTGATCCCGGAGGATGAAGAGGATTTCTTAAGTCAATAAATTCGAGGACGAATTCCCTCGAAGAAGGAGGGTATGATGTGATCCTGGCAGCCCTCAAGAAATTACAACAATAATAAAAGGATTCTTCTTTAAGTTATGTTTATTTGCTTTGAATAAAGATTGTAATAAGTCTATTGGGCTGCATTACTTGGGTTTTGCATATTGGCCCAATTGAACTTCTTATTTTCGTTTTTATTTGTAGTTTATTTTAAGTTAGCTGAATTAGTTTTATTTAAATTAATTAAAAAAAAGGACAGCAGCTGATGGCTATTGAAATGCTCCATTTAGGAGTTGTTAGGAAGTGTAACTGACACTTTAATACACTAGTTAATGGACAATTGAAGTGCAGCCATTAATATGATCATGTAGGCATTCAATTGACATTACTAATGTGTCTAGGAAGAAAGAGAGAAGCTGATTTTGCTATCCTATATATGTAATACGAATTTTATGAATGAAGGCAGAGTTTTGCTTTGAGAAAAACTTGTGTTTATCACATTTTGAGAGTCATGCACTCTTGGGTTCTGGATTGAGCCAAAAATTGAACTTATCAAGAAGTAACCTTCTTGTGGCGTTCTTCGATTTGCTTATCAATTCCTTAGGGAATTGTGGTGCTTCCATCCCTCATCTTTATCCATTTCTTTTTATTTTATTTAAAAACAATTCTGTTCTGAATATAATTTCAACCGAAGATCGAATTTATCAAAAAGACTACCCATATCAAAGTGGTTGTCATCAAGTGGTATCAAAGCTATGGTTGAGGTTGAAATTCTACTTGTATTCATTTATTTATTTCAATTTCTGTTCACTTCTTCTTCTTCTTTCAATTCTGTCCAGTTTGGCATTTCTTTGAATTCGTGAGTTTGTCTAACTTATTTCTTCTTTTCTTGTCCAGAAAATACAACAAAAGGTTTCATTTTTGAAGGCTGCACAAGAAAGGAATTAAAAAAAAAAAGGAATCAATTCTTGTCTAGTTTTGCAAAAAAAAAGATAGCCAATTTTTTCCCCTTATAAAAAAATTCAAAAAGGAGAAAGTGCAGACCCTTTCTTATTTTCTTGGACAAGTCCATTATGTGCTTCTCTTATCTTCATAGACAAACTCATATTTCTTCAATTCTGTTCTTATTTGCTTTTACCTTGCGAGATTGATTGTTTTCTTGTGTTGTTTATTTTTGACTCTCTAAAGAACTCAAAGAGAGCATATTAGTGGTAAAAGGCAAGAGAGTAACACTAGAGAAAAAGCCAACAATTGAAGCGAAGCACGAGTGTACGCATGATTGAGTGGTACACGTGAGAAGAGCGGTGAGGGCCTTTTGATTACTTGTTAGTTTTGTAAAATTGTTTTGGATTAAGCATGGCAGATAAATTAGAACTCCAATTGCAAAACTTTGCAAGACACATGGAGAAACTCTTCCAAGAGCATTAGTAATATGTATCATGGGTATCTTGACAAGCTTGAGATGAGAAGTATGAAGAGACATAAGGATTCTGAAAAAGAAAGAAAGCATAAGGAGAGTGAACGAGAAAGAAAGTGTAGAGAATTTATGGAGGGTCCTGTGTATGAGAAGTATTTGATTAGAGAATTTTTGGAGGATCCGGAGTATGTTAAGTATCATGAAGAAAAGAGGATGAGAAAAGAGGCCAGAAAACAAAAGAGGGCCTTGAAGAAAAATGAGACATCGAGAAAGAGAGTGAAAAGAAAATTGAGGGCAGAAATAAAAAGAATAAGAATTATGAGGAAAAGAGTCAAGAACTAGAGAGAAAAGAGAATGCTCAAGAGAGAAAAGAATGGAAAAACAAAGAGAAAAAAATTGAGATCATTCTCCCAACACAGTGTACAAACTCTCTCATAATTTCTAACTCTAACCCTTTGTTTATCTTTGATGATTCTCTTGTGCAAGAACTTGAAGAAGTGTCTCCAAAGGAAGAATGGCAGCAAACTATTCAAGTGGAGGAAAAGAGAAAATTGAGTGCCCAATTGAAAGTCTCTTGAAACAAGAGAGGAAGGTTAATGAATCAAAGGTGGTGCCTGAGGGTGATTGGCGAAGGTTCCTCAAAGGATGCTTGCAAGGAAACTATCGGTTTGAACCCTTGCATTTTTGTCTTCTACTACGTTCATTGATATATCTCTTGTTAAATTGTTTGAGAAGTCTCTTCCTCCTATGTTTGCTAGGTTTGCAAATTTACATGTTGAAATGCCTAACTTTTTCTATTCCCTTAAGCCTAGCTTGAGTGTTGAAACCATGAGGCATGAAGTGTTTAATCCATCCTATTCTTCTAAACTTGATTTGAGAATTATGAGCCAAGACTTGAAAGAATTCTTTGATAAATGTGTTGTTGTGCTTTCTAATGCTAACTTGGTTCATGACAACAATCTTGAAGAATGTGTTGGATTTCTTAAGAAACGTTTGTTTGCCAAGTTGGACACTTACTCTTTTGTTAAAAATAAGGTTAGCATTTTAAGGTTTCTTATGGGCACTAATTGTTTGCATGTGGAATTAATTGATGGTTACACTACCACATCTCTCCTCACTCTACCAAATTTTCCCAAACCTTTTATGCTTCCATATGATGCTCCTAAAGTGTTTGAAAGGGTTGTTTTGTCTCAAAAAGAATCATCCTTAGTTTTTGATAAGAAGAATATCCGTAAGGCCCAACTTGCTTTGGAGCCTTTGCAAAGACAAAGTATTTTCTCTCTTGTCACCATGTCCAATCCAAGAAAGGTAAATTTGGTCCTTAATCTCAATTTCAAGAGGTACAACTTTCTCATTACTTCTAAAATTCCTTTTCTTGAAAATGAACATGTTGGGTTGCTAAATGCAAAGAGTGGAATTGTGTTTCGCCTCAGGTACATTTGGTGATTTCTCACAATTTCCATTTGACCCGGGTGGGAAGGTTAACTTCTTCTTTCATGTCCTTGACTTGTAATTTTTTCTTCATATAGGCTGTGTTGGAACTAAAATTTGAGGTCAAATTTCTTCCAAGAAGGAGGGGATGATGAAGACCTGAAGTGCAAGGATGAAGAATCATTACATGGCATAAGTGAATCTATAATAAGGGCGTGCAAGGATGAAGAATCATTACATGGCATAAGTGAATCTATAATAAGGGCGTGACAAGAAAACAAAGGAGGGGCTGTACACTATTTGGCCCAAACTTATCTAGCTTATTTTTGTTTTAAATAAAGTCGTAATAAGCTCATGGGCTGCATGTTGCATTTTGCACTAAAGGCCCAAAGACATTTGTTTGAATTTTTGGATTTTAGTTGTTTGGTTTGAGTGTTTGTTTGCTATAATCTTTTTTGGATAAGAGTAGTAAACAAATCAGCAGTATTTTTGTGTGTGAATAAATAGCACAACATTAAGGGTTCTTGGTGGTTACAAAAGCTAAGGAAGAAAGGCATTGAATTGGAAGACATGTGGGACCAAACTCTTCATTGTTGGCTAAGGAATCTTCCTAACAGCTATATTGAGAGCTTAATTGGCTAATATAGTGTGGAGAAGGTGTTGGACAGCTCCCTAAAGACAAATGAATGCACCAGACAAAGAAACAAATGCATTGAGTGCATTGTCTAGCTTTTATTGCTTGTCAGTTACAAATTGAAGAAGACAATGAAGCTAGCATTTAAAAAGTTGTCTAATGAATAATATAGCTGCTGCAATAATGCTCCAATTATTGTACACTTGAAGGCTAGTTGGTTACACATTGAATTAGGCATTAAACTAGCAATTAGTAAGCTTTTTAGGAATAGAGAAAGCTGATACCTTTACCTTGTAATCTCTATATAATGGCAAGTTTCTAATGAGAAGGATCAGAATTTTGGATGAAAAAGCTTGTGTTTATCACAATTGAGAGACTTATGTTCTCTTGGGTTCTGGATTGAGCCATTTTTGAACTTATCAAGAAGCAAACCTTCTTGTGGCGTTCTTCACTCTGCTTATCAATTCCTTAGGGAATTGTGGCGCATCCATCCCTCATCTTTATCCATTTCTTTTTATTTTATTTGATAACAATTCTGTTTTAGAACAGCTTGTGCTATAATTTAGTTCGTCCATTTTCGCTTATTTAACTTCTGAATTTGCGAAAATGTTAAACTACAAAGTTGTTCATGACATCTTGAACTTCAATTTTGAGTCAAGAATCAATTAATTTGAATGCGAATTGAGTGAGAAATCGATGTTTGTATCTGACTGAATTTCTGGGCCTGAAACAACACATTAAATCTATTTGATTCTGCTTGTTTATTCTTGTCATGGCAATAAAAATGCATTGATAACTGAGTTTGGATTTCAACCAAAGATCGAATTTAACAAAATGACTACCCACATCAAAGTGGTTGTCATCAGTTTAATGTTAGGATTAGAGACCATTATAATTTATCCTGACTTGGTTAGCCACATGGTTAAGGTTAGAGTTAGCGACTAGTGTCACGTAGCTTAACTAGGTTGGCTAGATGTTTAAGGTTACGGTTAGCAACAAGTTTTACTTAGTTTGACCTTAGGGTTAAGGTTTAGGACTATTATCAGTTAGCTTGACTTGGTTGGCCACGTGGTTAGTGTTTAGTTTAGGGACTAGTGTTACTTAGGTTGACTTGGTTGGCCACATGGTTAGGGTTAGGGGTATGGACTAGTATCACTTAGCTCGACATGGTTGACGACATGTTTAGGGTTAAGGTTAGGGAGTAGTATTACGTAGCTTAATTTGGTTGCCGCGAGGGTTTGGGTTAGGGACTACTACTACTTAGCCTGACTTAGTTTGCCACATAGCGTTTGGTTTAGGACTAGTATCACTTTGCATGACTTGGTTGGCCACGTGGTTAGGGTTTGGGTTAGGGACTAGTATTACTTAGCTTGACTTGGTTGGCCACATGGTTAGGGTAAGGGACTAGTGTTACTTAGCTTGACTTGGTTGGCCACAAGGTTAGGGTTAGGGGTAGGTATTATTGTCACTTTGCTTTGGACATGGTTGACCACGTGTTTAGGGTTAGTGTTATGGACTAGCATTACGTGGCTTGATATGGTAGCCCAAATGGTTTGATTTTGAGACTACTATTACTTAGCTTGACTTGGTTGGCCACATGGTTAGGGTTAGGGTTAGGGACAAGTATCACTTTGCTTGACTTGGTTAGTCACATGGTTAGGGTTAGGGTTTGGGACTAGTATCATGTAGCTTGACTTGGTTGCCCACATGGTTAGGGCTAGGGTTAGGAACTAGTTTTACTAAGTTTAATGTTAGGGTTAGAGACCATTAAAATTTATCTTAACTTGGTTAGCCATATGGTTAGGGTTAGAGTTAGCAACTAGTATCACGTAGCTTAACTAGGTTGGCTAGATGTTTAGGGTTACGGTTAGCAACTAGTTTTACTTAGTTTGACCTTAAGGTTAGGGTTAGGGACTATTATCAGTTAGCTTGACTTGGTTGGCCACATGGTTAGTGTTTAGTTTAGGGACTAGTGTTACTTAGGTTGACTTGGTTGGCCACATGGTTAGGGTTAGGGGTATGGACTAGTATCACTTAGCTCGACATGGTTGACGACATGTTTAGGGTTAAGGTTAGGGAGTAGTATTCGTAGCTTAATTTGGTTGCCCAGAGTTTGGGTTAGGGACTACTACTACTTAGCCTGACTTAGTTTGCCACATAGCGTTTGGTTTAGGACTAGTATCACTTTGCATGACTTGGTTGGCCACGTGGTTAGGGTTTGGGTTAGGGACTAGTATTACTTAGCTTGACTTGGTTGGCCACATGGTTAGGGTAAGGGACTAGTGTTACTTAGCTTGACTTGGTTGGCCACAAGGTTAGGGTTAGGGGTAGGTATTATTGTCACTTTGCTGGACATGGTTGACCACGTGTTTAGGGTTAGTGTTATGGACTAGCATTACGTAGCTTGATATGGTAGCCCAAATGGTTTGATTTTGAGACTACTATTACTTAGCTTGACTTGGTTGGCCACATGGTTAGGGTTAGGGTTCGGGACAAGTATCACTTTGCTTGACTTGGTTAGTCACATGGTTAGGGTTAGGGTTTGGGACTAGTATCATGTAGCTTGACTTGGTTGCCCACATGGTTAGGGCTAGGGTTAGGAACTAGTTTTACTAAGTTTAATGTTAGGGTTAGAGACCATTAAAATTTATCTTCACTTGGTTAGCCATATGGTTAGGGTTAGAGTTAGCAACTAGTATCACGTAGCTTAACTAGGTTGGCTAGATGTTTAGGGTTACGGTTAGCAGCTAGTTTTACTTAGTTTGACCTTAAGGTTAGGGTTAGGGACTATTATCAGTTAGCTTGACTTGGTTGGCCACATGGTTAGTGTTTAGTTTAGGGACTAGTGTTACTTAGGTTGACTTGGTTGGCCACATGGTTAGGGTTAGGGGTATGGACTAGTATCACTTAGCTCGACATGGTTGACGACATGTTTAGGGTTAAGGTTAGGGAGTAGTATTACGTAGCTTAATTTGGTTGCCGCAGGTTTGGGTTAGGGACTACTACTACTTAGCCTGACTTAGTTTGCCACATAGCGTTTGGTTTAGGACTAGTATCACTTTGCATGACTTGGTTGGCCACGTGGTTAGGGTTTGGGTTAGGGACTAGTATTACTTAGCTTGACTTGGTTGGCCACATGGTTAGGGTAAGGGACTAGTGTTACTTAGCTTGACTTGGTTGGCCACAAGGTTAGGGTTAGGGGTAGGTATTATTGTCACTTTGCTGGACATGGTTGACCACGTGTTTAGGGTTAGTGTTATGGACTAGCAGTCCGTTGGTTGATATGGTAGCCCAAATGGTTTGATTTTGAGACTACTGTTACTTAGCTTGACTTGGTTGGCCACATGGTTAGGGTTAGGGTTAGGACTAGTATCACTTTGCTTGACTTGGTTAGTCACATGGTTAGGGTTAGGGTTTGGGACTAGTATCATGTAGCTTGACTTGGTTGCCCACATGGTTAGGGCTAGGGTTAGGAACTAGTTTTACTAAGTTTAATGTTAGGGTTAGAGACCATTAAAATTTATCTTAACTTGGTTAGCCATATGGTTAGGGTTAGAGTTAGCAACTAGTATCACGTAGCTTAACTAGGTTGGCTAGATGTTTAGGGTTACTGCTAGCAACTAGTTTTACTTAGTTTGACCTTAAGGTTAGGGTTAGGAACTATTATCGGTTAACTTGACTTGGTTGGCTACATGGTTAGGGTATAGGTTAGGGACTAGTATTACTTAGGTTGACTTGGTTGGCCACATGGTTGGGGTTAGGGTATGGACTAGTATCACTTAGCTCGACATGGTTGGCGACATGTTTAGGGTTAAGGTTAGGGAGTAGTATTACGTAGCTTAATTTGGTTGCCAGGGTTTGGGTTAGGGACTACTACTACTTAGCGACTTAGTTTCCCACATAGGGTTTGGTTTAGGACTAGTATCACTTTGCATGACTTGGTTGGCCACGTGGTTAGGGTTTGGGTTAGGGACTAGTATTACTTAGCTTGACTTGGTTGGCCACATGGTTAGGGTAAGGGACTAGTGTTACTTTGCTTGACATGGTTGGCCTGAGGTTAGGGTTAGGGGTAGGTATTATTGTCACTTAGCTGGACATGGTTGACCACGTGTTTAGGGTTAGTGTTATGGACTAGCATTACGTAGCTTGATATGGTTGCCCAATGGTTTGGGTTTAGGACTACTATCACTTAGCTTGACTTGGTTCGCACATGGTTAGGGTTAGGGTTTGGGACTAGTATCACGTAGCTTGACTTGGTTGCCCACATTGTGAGGGCTAGGGTTAGGAACTAGTTTTCTTGAGTTTAATGTTAGGGTTAGAGACCATTATAATTTATCTTGACTTGGTTAGCCACATGGTTAGGGTTAGAGTTAGCGACTAGTGTCACGTAGCTTAACTAGGTTGGCTAGATGTTTAAGGTTACGGTTAGCAACAAGTTTTACTTAGTTTGACCTTAAGGTTAAGGTTTAGGACTATTATCGTTTAGGTTGATTTGGTTGGCCACTTGGTTAGTGTTTAGTTTAGGGACTAGTGTTACTTAGGTTGACTTGGTTGGCCACATGGTTAGGGTTAGGGGTATGGACTAGTATCACTTAGCTCGACATGGTTGACGACATGTTTAGGGTTAAGGTTAGGGAGTAGTATTACGTAGCTTAATTTGGTTTGCCGCAGGTTTGGGTTAGGGACTACTACTACTTAGCGACTTTGTTTGCCACATAGCGTTTGGTTTAGGACTAGTATCACTTTGCATGACTTGGTTGGCCACGTGGTTAGGGTTTGGGTTAGGGACTAGTATTACTTTGCTTGACTTGGTTGGCCACATGGTTAGGGTAAGGGACTAGTGTTACTTAGCTTGACTTGGTTGGCCACAAGGTTAGGGTTAGGGGTAGGTATTATTGTCACTTTGTTGGACATGGTTGACCACGTGTTCGGGGTTAGTGTTATGGACTAGCATTACGGAGCTTGATATGGTAGCCCAAATGGGTTGATTGTGGGACGTCTATTACTTTGCATGACTTGGTGGGCCACATGGTTAGGGTTAGGGTTAGGGACAAGTATCACTTTGCTTGACTTGGTTAGTCACATGGTTAGGGTTAGGGTTTGGGACTAGTATCATGTAGCTTGACTTGGTTGCCCACATGGTTAGGGCTAGGGTTAGGAACTAGTTTTACTAAGTTTAATGTTAGGGTTAGAGACCATTAAAATTTATCTTAACTTGGTTAGCCATATGGTTAGGGTTAGAGTTAGCAACTAGTATCACGTAGCTTAACTAGGTTGGCTAGATGTTTAGGTTACTGATTGCAACTAGTTTTACTTAGTTTGACCTTAAGGTTAGGGTTAGGGACTATTATCAGTTAGCTTGACTTGGTTGGCCACATGGTTAGTGTTTAGGTTAGGGACTAGTATTACTTAGGTTGACTTGGTTGGCCACATGGTTAGGGTTAGGGGTATGGACTAGTATCACTTAGCTCGACATGGTTGACGACATGTTTAGGGTTAAGGTTAGGGAGTAGTATTACGTAGCTTAATTTGGTTGCCCGCAGGGTTTGGGTTAGGGACTACTACTACTTAGCCTGACTTAGTTTGCCACATAGCGTTTGGTTTAGGACTAGTATCACTTTGCATGACTTGGTTGGCCACGTGGTTAGGGTTTGGGTTAGGGACTAGTATTACTTAGTTTGACTTGGTTGGCCACATGGTTAGGGTAAGGGACTAGTGTTACTTAGCTTGACTTGGTTGGCCACAAGGTTAGGGTTAGGGGTAGGTATTATTGTCACTTTCTTTGGACATGGTTGACCACGTGTTTAGGGTTAGTGTTATGGACTAGCATTACGTAGCTTGATATGGTAGCCCAAATGGTTTGATTTTGAGACTACTATTACTTAGCTTGACTTGGTTGGCCACATGGTTAGGGTTAGGGTTTGGGACAAGTATCACTTTGCTTGACTTGGTTAGTCACATGGTTAGGGTTAGGGTTAGGGTTTGGGACTAGTATCATGTAGCTTGACTTGGTTGCCCACATGGTTAGGGCTAGGGTTAGGAACTAGTTTTACTAAGTTTAATGTTAGGGTTAGAGACCATTAAAATTTATCTTAACTTGGTTAGCCATATGGTTAGGGTTAGAGTTAGCAACTAGTATCACGTAGCTTAACTAGGTTGGCTAGATGTTTAGGGTTACGGTTAGCAACTAGTTTTACTTAGTTTGACCTTAAGGTTAGGGTTAGGGACTATTATCAGTTAGCTTGACTTGGTTGGCCACATGGTTAGTGTTTAGTTTTGGGACTAGTGTTACTTAGGTTGACTTGGTTGGCCACATGGTTAGGGTTAGGGGTATGGACTAGTATCACTTAGCTCGACATGGTTGACGACATGTTTAGGGTTAAGGTTAGGGAGTAGTATTACGTAGCTTAATTTGGTTGCCGCAGGTTTGGGTTAGGGACTACTACTACTTAGCCTGACTTAGTTTGCCACATAGGGTTTGGTTTAGGACTAGTATCACTTTGCATGACTTGGTTGGCCACGTGGTTGGGGTTTGGGTTAGGGACTAGTATTACTTAGCTTGACTTGGTTGGCCACATGGTTAGGGGTAAGGGACTAGTGTTACTTAGCTTGGCATGGTTGGCCACAAGGTTAGGGTTAGGGGTAGGTATTATTGTCACTTAGGGGGACATGGTTGTCCAGGTGGTTTGTGTGAGTGTTATGGACTAGCATTACGTGGCTTGATATGGTTGCCCAAATGGTTTGGGTTTAGGACTACTATCACTTAGCTTGACTTGGTTAGCACATGGTTAGGGTTAGGGTTTGGGACTAGTATCACGTAGCTTGACTTGGTTGCCCACATTGTGAGGGCTAGGGTTAGGAACTAGTTTTCTTGAGTTTAATGTTAGGGTTAGAGACCATTATAATTTATCTTGACTTGGTTAGCCACATGGTTAGGGTTAGAGTTAGCGACTAGTGTCACGTAGCTTAACTAGGTTGGCTAGATGTTTAAGGTTACGGTTAGCGACAAGTTTTACTTAGTTTGACCTTAAGGTTAAGGTTTAGGACTATTATCAATTAGCTTGACTTGCTTGGCCACATGGTGAGTGTTTAGATTATGGACTAGTGTTACTTAGGTTGACTTGGTTGGCCACATGGTTAGGGTTAGGGTATGGACTAGTATCACTTAGCTCGACATGGTTGACGACATGTTTAGGGTTAAGGTTAGGGAGTAGTATTACGTAGCTTAATTTGGTTGCCGCAGGGTTTGGGTTAGGGACTACTACTACTTAGCCTGACTTAGTTTGCCACATAGCGTTTGGTTTAGGACTAGTATCACTTTGCATGACTTGGTTGGCCACGTGGTTAGGGTTTGGGTTAGGGACTAGTATTACTTAGCTTGACTTGGTTGGCCACATGGTTGGGGTAAGGGACTAGTGTTACTTAGCTTGACTTGGTTGGCCACAAGGTTAGGGTTAGGGGTAGGTATTATTGTCACTTTGTGGACATGGTTGACCACGTGTTTAGGGTTAGTGTTATGGACTAGCATTACGTGGCTTGATATGGTAGCCCAAATGGTTTGATTTTGAGACTACTATTACTTAGCTTGACTTGGTTGGCCACATGGTTAGGGTTAGGGTTAGGGACAAGTATCACTTTGCTTGACTTGGTTAGTCACATGGTTAGGGTTAGGGTTTGGGACTAGTATCATGTAGCTTGACTTGGTTGCCCACATGGTTAGGGCTAGGGTTAGGAACTAGTTTTACTAAGTTTAATGTTAGGGTTAGAGACCATTAAAATTTATCTTAACTTGGTTAGCCATATGGTTAGGGTTAGAGTTAGCAACTAGTATCACGTAGCTTAACTAGGTTGGCTAGATGTTTAGGGTTACGGTTAGCAACTAGTTTTACTTAGTTTGACCTTAAGGTTAGGGTTAGGGACTATTATCAGTTAGCTTGACTTGGTTGGCCACATGGTTAGTGTTTAGGTTAGGGACTAGTATTACTTAGGTTGACTTGGTTGGCCACATGGTTAGGGTTAGGGGTATGGACTAGTATCACTTAGCTCGACATGGTTGACGACATGTTTAGGGTTAAGGTTAGGGAGTAGTATTACGTAGCTTAATTTGGTTGCCCGCAGGGTTTGGGTTAGGGACTACTACTACTTAGCCTGACTTAGTTTCCCACATAGGGTTTGGTTTAGGACTAGTATCACTTTGCATGACTTGGTTGGCCACGTGGTTAGGGTTTGGGTTAGGGACTAGTATTACTTAGCTTGACTTGGTTGGCCACATGGTTAGGGTAAGGGACTAGTGTTACTTAGCTTGACATGGTTGGCCACAAGGTTAGGGTTAGGGTAGGTATTATTGTCACTTAGCTGGACATGGTTGACCACGTGTTTAGGGTTAGTGTTATGGACTAGCATTACGTAGCTTGATATGGTTGCCCAAATGGTTTGGGTTTAGGACTACTATCACTTAGCTTGACTTGGTTCGCACATGGTTAGGGTTAGGGTTTGGGACTAGTATCACGTAGCTTGACTTGGTTGCCCACATTGTGAGGGCTAGGGTTAGGAACTAGTTTTACTGAGTTTAATGTTAGGGTTAGAGACCATTATAATTTATCTTGACTTGGTTAGCCACATGGTTAGGGTTAGAGTTAGCGACTAGTGTCACGTAGCTTAACTAGGTTGGCTAGATGTTTAAGGTTACGGTTAGCAACAAGTTTTACTTAGTTTGACCTTAAGGTTAAGGTTTAGGACTATTACTGGCTAGCTTGCCTTGGTTGGCCACATGGTTAGTGTTTAGTTTAGGGACTAGTGTTACTTAGGTTGACTTGGTTGGCCACATGGTTAGGGTTAGGGGTATGGACTAGTATCACTTAGCCCGACATGGTTGGCGACATGTTTAGGGTTAAGGTTAGGGAGTAGTATTACGTAGCTTAATTTGGTTGCCCGCAGGTTTGGGTTAGGGACTACTACTACTTAGCCTGACTTGGTTTGACACATGGCGTTTGGTTTAGGACTAGTATCACTTTGCATGTCTTGGTTGGCCACGTGGTTGGGGTTTGGGTTGGGGACTAGTATTTCTTTGCTTGACTTGGTTGGCCACATGGTTAGGGTAAGGGACTAGTGTTACTTAGCTTGACTTGGTTGGCCACAAGGTTAGGGTTAGGGTAGGTATTATTGTCACTTAGCTGGACATGGTTGACCACGTGTTTAGGGTTAGTGTTATGGACTAGCATTACGTAGCTTGATATGGTTGCCCAAATGGTTTGGGTTTAGGACTACTATTACTTAGCTTGACTCTGGCCACATGGTTAGGGTTAGGGTTCGCGTATCACTGCTTGACTTAGTCATGGTTAGGGTTAGGGTTTGGGACTAGTATCACGTAGCTTGACTTGGTTGCCCACATTGTGAGGGCTAGGGTTAGGAACTAGTTTTACTGAGTTTAATGTTAGGGTTAGAGACCATTATAATTTATCTTGACTTGGTTAGCCACATGGTTAGGGTTAGAGTTAGCGACTAGTGTCACGTAGCTTAACTAGGTTGGCTAGATGTTTAAGGTTACGGTTAGCAACAAGTTTTACTTAGTTTGACCTTAAGGTTAAGGTTTAGGACTATTATCAGTTAGCTTGACTTGGTTGGCCACATGGTTAGTGTTTAGTTTAGGGACTAGTGTTACTTAGGTTGACTTGGTTGGCCACATGGTTGGGGTTAGGGGTATGGACTAGTATCACTTAGCTCGACATGGTTGACGACATGTTTAGGGTTAAGGTTAGGGAGTAGTATTACGTAGCTTAATTTGGTTGCCCGCAGGGTTTGGGTTAGGGACTACTACTACTTAGCCTGACTTAGTTTGCCACATAGCGTTTGGTTTAGGACTAGTATCACTTTGCATGACTTGGTTGGCCACGTGGTTAGGGTTTGGGTTAGGGACTAGTATTACTTAGCTTGACTTGGTTGGCCACATGGTTAGGGTAAGGGACTAGTGTTACTTAGCTTGACTTGGTTGGCCACAAGGTTAGGGTTAGGGGTAGGTATTATTGTCACTTTGCTGGACATGGTTGACCACGTGTTTAGGGTTAGTGTTATGGACTAGCATTACGTAGCTTGATATGGTAGCCCAAATGGTTTGATTTTGAGACTACTATTACTTAGCTTGACTTGGTTGGCCACATGGTTAGGGTTAGGGTCTGGGACAAGTATCACTTTGCTTGACTTGGTTAGTCACATGGTTAGGGTTAGGGTTTGGGACTAGTATCATGTAGCTTGACTTGGTTGCCCACATGGTTAGGGCTAGGGTTAGGAACTAGTTTTACTAAGTTTAATGTTAGGGTTAGAGACCATTAAAATTTATCTTAACTTGGTTAGCCATATGGTTAGGGTTAGAGTTAGCAACTAGTATCACGTAGCTTAACTAGGTTGGGTAGATGTTTAGGTTTACGGTTAGCAACTAGTTTTACTTAGTTTGACCTTAAGGTTAGGGTTAGGGACTATTATCAGTTAGCTTGACTTGGTTGGCCACATGGTTAGTGTTTAGGTTAGGGACTAGTATTACTTAGGTTGACTTGGTTGGCCACATGGTTAGGGTTAGGGGTATGGACTAGTATCACTTAGCTCGACATGGTTGACGACATGTTTAGGGTTAAGGTTAGGGAGTAGTATTACGTAGCTTAATTTGGTTGCCTGCAGGTTTGGGTTAGGGACTACTACTACTTAGCCTGACTTAGTTTCCCACATAGGGTTTGGTTTAGGACTAGTATCACTTTGCATGACTTGGTTGGCCACGTGGTTAGGGTTTGGGTTAGGGACTAGTATTACTTAGCTTGACTTGGTTGGCCACATGGTTAGGGTAAGGGACTAGTGTTACTTAGCTTGACATGGTTGGCCACAAGGTTAGGGTTAGGGGTAGGTATTATTGTCACTTAGCTGGACATGGTTGACCACGTGTTTAGGGTTAGTGTTATGGACTAGCATTACGTAGCTTGATATGGTTGCCCAAATGGTTTGGGTTTAGGACTACTATCACTTAGCTTGACTTGGTTCGCACATGGTTAGGGTTAGGGTTTGGGACTAGTATCACGTAGCTTGACTTGGTTGCCCACATTGTGAGGGCTAGGGTTAGGAACTAGTTTTACTGAGTTTAATGTTAGGGTTAGAGACCATTATAATTTATCTTGACTTGGTTAGCCACATGGTTAGGGTTAGAGTTAGCGACTAGTGTCACGTAGCTTAACTAGGTTGGCTAGATGTTTAAGGTTACGGTTAGCAACAAGTTTTACTTAGTTTGACCTTAAGGTTAAGGTTTAGGACTATTATCAGTTAGCTTGACTTGGTTGGCCACATGGTTAGTGTTTAGTTTAGGGACTAGTGTTACTTAGGTTGACTTGGTTGGCCACATGGTTAGGGTTAGGGGTATGGACTAGTATCACTTAGCTCGACATGGTTGACGACATGTTTAGGGTTAAGGTTAGGGAGTAGTATTACGTAGCTTAATTTGGTTGCCCGCAGGGGTTGGGTTAGGGACTACTACTACTTAGCCTGACTTAGTTTGCCACATAGCGTTTGGTTTAGGACTAGTATCACTTTGCATGACTTGGTTGGCCACGTGGTTAGGGTTTGGGTTAGGGACTAGTATTACTTAGCTTGACTTGGTTGGCCACATGGTTAGGGTAAGGGACTAGTGTTACTTAGCTTGACTTGGTTGGCCACAAGGTTAGGGTTAGGGGTAGGTATTATTGTCACTTTGCTGGACATGGTTGACCACGTGTTTAGGGTTAGTGTTATGGACTAGCATTACGTAGCTTGATATGGTAGCCCAAATGGTTTGATTTTGAGACTACTATTACTTAGCTTGACTTGGTTGGCCACATGGTTAGGGTTAGGGTTCGGGACAAGTATCACTTTGCTTGACTTGGTTAGTCACATGGTTAGGGTTAGGGTTTGGGACTAGTATCATGTAGCTTGACTTGGTTGCCCACATGGTTAGGGCTAGGGTTAGGAACTAGTTTTACTAAGTTTAATGTTAGGGTTAGAGACCATTAAAATTTATCTTAACTTGGTTAGCCATATGGTTAGGGTTAGAGTTAGCAACTAGTATCACGTAGCTTAACTAGGTTGGCTAGATGTTTAGGTTACTGCTAGCAACTAGTTTTACTTAGTTTGACCTTAAGGTTAGGGTTAGGGACTATTATCAGTTAGCTTGACTTGGTTGGCCACATGGTTAGTGTTTAGGTTAGGGACTAGTATTACTTAGGTTGACTTGGTTGGCCACATGGTTAGGGTTAGGGGTATGGACTAGTATCACTTAGCTCGACATGGTTGACGACATGTTTAGGGTTAAGGTTAGGGAGTAGTATTACGTAGCTTAATTTGGTTGCCCGCAGGGTTTGGGTTAGGGACTACTACTACTTAGCCTGATTTAGTTTCCCACATAGGGTTTGGTTTAGGACTAGTATCACTTTGCATGACTTGGTTGGCCACGTGGTTAGGGTTTGGGTTAGGGACTAGTATTACTTAGCTTGACTTGGTTGGCCACATGGTTAGGGTAAGGGACTAGTGTTACTTAGCTTGACATGGTTGGCCACAAGGTTAGGGTTAGGGGTAGGTATTATTGTCACTTAGCTGGACATGGTTGACCACGTGTTTAGGGTTAGTGTTATGGACTAGCATTACGTAGCTTGATATGGTTGCCCAAATGGTTTGGGTTTAGGACTACTATCACTTAGCTTGACTTGGTTTGCACATGGTTAGGGTTAGGGTTTGGGACTAGTATCACGTAGCTTGACTTGGTTGCCCACATTGTGAGGGCTAGGGTTAGGAACTAGTTTTACTGAGTTTAATGTTAGGGTTAGAGACCATTATAATTTATCTTGACTTGGTTAGCCACATGGTTAGGGTTAGAGTTAGCGACTAGTGTCACGTAGCTTAACTAGGTTGGCTAGATGTTTAAGGTTACAGTTAGCAACAAGTTTTACTTAGTTTGACCTTAAGGTTAAGGTTTAGGACTATTATCAGTTAGCTTGACTTGGTTGGCCACATGGTTAGTGTTTAGTTTAGGGACTAGTGTTACTTAGGTTGACTTGGTTGGCCACATGGTTAGGGTTAGGGGTATGGACTAGTATCACTTAGCTCGACATGGTTGACGACATGTTTAGGGTTAAGGTTAGGGAGTAGTATTACGTAGCTTAATTTGGTTGCCCGCAGGGTTTGGGTTAGGGACTACTACTACTTAGCCTGACTTAGTTTGCCATATAGCGTTTGGTTTCGGACTGTTATCACTTTGCATGACTTGGTTGGCCACGTGGTTGGGGTTTGGGTTAGGGACTAGTATTACTTAGCTTGACTTGGTTGGCCACATGGTTAGGGTAAGGGACTAGTGTTACTTAGCTTGACTTGGTTGGCCACAAGGTTAGGGTTAGGGGTAGGTATTATTGTCACTTTGCTGGACATGGTTGACCACGTGTTTAGGGTTAGTGTTATGGACTAGCATTACGTAGCTTGATATGGTAGCCCAAATGGTTTGATTTTGAGACTACTATTACTTAGCTTGACTTGGTTGGCCACATGGTTAGGGTTAGGGTTCGGGACAAGTATCACTTTGCTTGACTTGGTTAGTCACATGGTTAGGGTTAGGGTTTGGGACTAGTATCATGTAGCTTGACTTGGTTGCCCACATGGTTAGGGCTAGGGTTAGGAACTAGTTTTACTAAGTTTAATGTTAGGGTTAGAGACCATTAAAATTTATCTTAACTTGGTTAGCCATATGGTTAGGGTTAGAGTTAGCAACTAGTATCACGTAGCTTAACTAGGTTGGCTAGATGTTTAGGGTTACGGGTAGCAACTAGTTTTACTTAGTTTGACCTTAAGGTTAGGGTTAGGGACTATTATCAGTTAGCTTGACTTGGTTGGCCACATGGTTAGTGTTTAGGTTAGGGACTAGTATTACTTAGGTTGACTTGGTTGGCCACATGGTTAGGGTTAGGGGTATGGACTAGTATCACTTAGCTCGACATGGTTGACGACATGTTTAGGGTTAAGGTTAGGGAGTAGTATTACGTAGCTTAATTTGGTTGCCCGCAGGGTTTGGGTTAGGGACTACTACTACTTAGCCTGATTTAGTTTCCCACATAGGGTTTGGTTTAGGACTAGTATCACTTTGCATGACTTGGTTGGCCACGTGGTTAGGGTTTGGGTTAGGGACTAGTATTACTTAGCTTGACTTGGTTGGCCACATGGTTAGGGTAAGGGACTAGTGTTACTTAGCTTGACATGGTTGGCCACAAGGTTAGGGTTAGGGTAGGTATTATTGTCACTTAGCTGGACATGGTTGACCACGTGTTTAGGGTTAGTGTTATGGACTAGCATTACGTGGCTTGATATGGTTGCCCAAATGGTTTGGGTTTAGGACTACTATCACTTAGCTTGACTTGGTTCGCACATGGTTAGGGTTAGGGTTTGGGACTAGTATCACGTAGCTTGACTTGGTTGCCCACATTGTGAGGGCTAGGGTTAGGAACTAGTTTTACTGAGTTTAATGTTAGGGTTAGAGACCATTATAATTTATCTTGACTTGGTTAGCCACATGGTTAGGGTTAGAGTTAGCGACTAGTGTCACGTAGCTTAACTAGGTTGGCTAGATGTTTAAGGTTACGGTTAGCAACAAGTTTTACTTAGTTTGACCTTAAGGTTAAGGTTTAGGACTATTATCAGGTAGCTTGACTTAGGTGGCCACATGGTTAGTGTATAGTGTAGGGACTAGTGTTACTTAGGTTGACTTGGTTGGCCACATGGTTAGGGTTAGGGTATGGACTAGTATCACTTAGCTCGACATGGTTGACGACATGTTTAGGGTTAAGGTTAGGGAGTAGTATTACGTAGCTTAATTTGGTTGCCGCCCGCAGGTTTGGGTTAGGGACTACTACTACTTAGCCTGACTTAGTTTGCCACATAGCGTTTGGTTTAGGACTAGTATCACTTTGCATGACTTGGTTGGCCACGTGGTTAGGGTTTGGGTTAGGGACTAGTATTACTTAGCTTGACTTGGTTGGCCACATGGTTAGGGTAAGGGACTAGTGTTACTTAGCTTGACTTGGTTGGCCACAAGGTTAGGGTTAGGGGTAGGTATTATTGTCACTTTGCTGGACATGGTTGACCACGTGTTTAGGGTTAGTGTTATGGACTAGCATTACGTAGCTTGATATGGTAGCCCAAATGGTTTGATTTTGAGACTACTATTACTTAGCTTGACTTGGTTGGCCACATGGTTAGGGTTAGGGTTCGGACAAGTATCACTTTGCTTGACTTGGTTAGTCACATGGTTAGGGTTAGGGTTTGGGACTAGTATCATGTAGCTTGACTTGGTTGCCCACATGGTTAGGGCTAGGGTTAGGAACTAGTTTTACTAAGTTTAATGTTAGGGTTAGAGACCATTAAAATTTATCTTAACTTGGTTAGCCATATGGTTAGGGTTAGAGTTAGCAACTAGTATCACGTAGCTTAACTAGGTTGGCTAGATGTTTAGGGTTACGGTTAGCAACTAGTTTTACTTAGTTTGACCTTAAGGTTAGGGTTAGGGACTATTATCAGTTAGCTTGACTTGGTTGGCCACATGGTTAGTGTTTAGGTTAGGGACTAGTATTACTTAGGTTGACTTGGTTGGCCACATGGTTAGGGTTAGGGGTATGGACTAGTATCACTTAGCTCGACATGGTTGATTTACATGTTTGGGGTTAAGGTTAGGGAGTAGTATTACGTAGCTTAATTTGGTTGCCCGCAGGGTTTGGGTTAGGGACTACTACTACTTTGCCTGACTTAGTTTCCCACATAGGGTTTGGTTTAGGACTAGTATCACTTTGCATGACTTGGTTGGCCACGTGGTTAGGGTTTGGGTTAGGGACTAGTATTACTTAGCTTGACTTGGTTGGCCACATGGTTAGGGTAAGGGACTAGTGTTACTTAGCTTGACATGGTTGGCCACAAGGTTAGGGTTAGGGTAGGTATTATTGTCACTTAGCTGGACATGGTTGACCACGTGTTTAGGGTTAGTGTTATGGACTAGCATTACGTAGCTTGATATGGTTGCCCAAATGGTTTGGGTTTAGGACTACTATCACTTAGCTTGACTTGGTTCGCACATGGTTAGGGTTAGGGTTTGGGACTAGTATCACGTAGCTTGACTTGGTTGCCCACATTGTGAGGGCTAGGGTTAGGAACTAGTTTTACTGAGTTTAATGTTAGGGTTAGAGACCATTATAATTTATCTTGACTTGGTTAGCCACATGGTTAGGGTTAGAGTTAGCGACTAGTGTCACGTAGCTTAACTAGGTTGGCTAGATGTTTAAGGTTACTGTTAGCAACAAGTTTTACTTAGTTTGACCTTAAGGTTAAGGTTTAGGACTATTATCAGTTAGCTTGACTTGGTTGGCCACATGGTTAGTGTTTAGTTTAGGGACTAGTGTTACTTAGGTTGACTTGGTTGGCCACATGGTTAGGGTTAGGGGTATGGACTAGTATCACTTAGCTCGACATGGTTGACGACATGTTTAGGGTTAAGGTTAGGGAGTAGTATTACGTAGCTTAATTTGGTTGCCCGCAGGGTTTGGGTTAGGGACTACTACTACTTAGCCTGACTTAGTTTGCCACATAGCGTTTGGTTTAGGACTAGTATCACTTTGCATGACTTGGTTGGCCACGTGGTTAGGGTTTGGGTTAGGGACTAGTATTACTTAGCTTGACTTGGTTGGCCACATGGTTAGGGTAAGGGACTAGTGTTACTTAGCTTGACTTGGTTGGCCACAAGGTTAGGGTTAGGGGTAGGTATTATTGTCACTTTGGTGGACATGGTTGACCACGTGTTTAGGGTTAGTGTTATGGACTAGCATTACGTAGCTTGATATGGTAGCCCAAATGGTTTGATTTTGAGACTACTATTACTTAGCTTGACTTGGTTGGCCACATGGTTAGGGTTAGGGTTCGGGACAAGTATCACTTTGCTTGACTTGGTTAGTCACATGGTTAGGGTTAGGGTTTGGGACTAGTATCATGTAGCTTGACTTGGTTGCCCACATGGTTAGGGCTAGGGTTAGGAACTAGTTTTACTAAGTTTAATGTTAGGGTTAGAGACCATTAAAATTTATCTTAACTTGGTTAGCCATATGGTTAGGGTTAGAGTTAGCAACTAGTATCAATGTAGCTTAACTAGGTTGGCTAGATGTTTAGGGTTACTGTTAGCAACTAGTTTTACTTAGTTTGACCTTAAGGTTAGGGTTAGGGACTATTATCGCTAGCTTGACTTGGTTGGCCACATGGTTAGTGTTTAGGTTAGGGACTAGTATTACTTAGGTTGACTTGGTTGGCCACATGGTTAGGGTTAGGGGTATGGACTAGTATCACTTAGCTCGACATGGTTGACGACATGTTTAGGGTTAAGGTTAGGGAGTAGTATTACGTAGCTTAATTTGGTTGCCCGCAGGGTTTGGGTTAGGGACTACTACTACTTCGCCTGCCTTAGTTTGCCACATAGCGTTTGGTTTAGGACTAGTATCACTTTGCATGACTTGGTTGGCCACGTGGTTAGGGTTTGGGTTAGGGACTAGTATTACTTAGCTTGACTTGGTTGGCCACATGGTTAGGGTAAGGGACTAGTGTTACTTAGCTTGACTTGGTTGGCCACAAGGTTAGGGTTAGGGGTAGGTATTATTGTCACTTTGCTGGACATGGTTGACCACGTGTTTAGGGTTAGTGTTATGGACTAGCATTACGTAGCTTGATATGGTAGCCCAAATGGTTTGATTTTGAGACTACTATTACTTAGCTTGACTTGGTTGGCCACATGGTTAGGGTTAGGGTTCGGGACAAGTATCACTTTGCTTGACTTGGTTAGTCACATGGTTAGGGTTAGGGTTTGGGACTAGTATCATGTAGCTTGACTTGGTTGCCCACATGGTTAGGGCTAGGGTTAGGAACTAGTTTTACTAAGTTTAATGTTAGGGTTAGAGACCATTATAATTTATCTTAACTTGGTTAGCCATATGGTTAGGGTTAGAGTTAGCAACTAGTATCACGTAGCTTAACTAGGTTGGCTAGATGTTTAGGGTTACGGTTAGCAACTAGTTTTACTTAGTTTGACCTTAAGGTTAGGGTTAGGGACTATTATCAGTTAGCTTGACTTGGTTGGCCACATGGTTAGTGTTTAGGTTAGGGACTAGTATTACTTAGGTTGACTTGGTTGGCCACATGGTTAGGGTTAGGGTTATGGACTAGTATCACTTAGCTCGACACGGTTGACGACATGTTTAGGGTTAAGGTTAGGGAGTAGTATTACGTAGCTTAATTTGGTTGCCCGCAGGTTTGGGTTAGGGACTACTACTACTTTGCCTGACTTAGTTTCCCACATAGGGTTTGGTTTAGGACTAGTATCACTTTGCATGACTTGGTTGGCCACGTGGTTAGGGTTTGGGTTAGGGACTAGTATTACTTAGCTTGACTTGGTTGGCCACATGGTTAGGGTAAGGGACTAGTGTTACTTAGCTTGACATGGTTGGCCACAAGGTTAGGGTTAGGGTAGGTATTATTGTCACTTA
Organism: Calophaca sinica; assembly: GCA_037113605.1. Classification (NCBI taxonomy): domain Eukaryota; kingdom Viridiplantae; phylum Streptophyta; class Magnoliopsida; order Fabales; family Fabaceae; genus Calophaca; species Calophaca sinica. The sequence goes on from CM073737.1 coordinate 47,378,065, forward strand.
GCCGACATGGTTGTCCACGTGTTTAGGGTTAGTGTTATGGACTAGCATTACGTAGCTTGATATGGTTGCCCAAATGGTTTGGGTTTAGGACTACTATCACTTAGCTTGACTTGGTTCGCACATGGTTAGGGTTAGGGTTTGGGACTAGTATCACGTAGCTTGACTTGGTTGCCCACATTGTGAGGGCTAGGGTTAGGAACTAGTTTTACCGAGTTTAGTGTTAGGGTTAGAGACCATTATAATTTATCTTGACTTGGTTAGCCACATGGTTAGGGTTAGAGTTAGCGACTAGTGTCACGTAGCTTAACTAGGTTGGCTAGATGTTTAAGGTTACGGTTAGCAACAAGTTTTACTTAGTTTGACCTTAAGGTTAAGGTTTAGGACTATTATCGCTAGCTTGACTTGGTTGGCCACATGGTTAGTGTTTAGTTTAGGGACTAGTGTTACTTAGGTTGACTTGGTTGGCCACATGGTTAGGGTTAGGGTATGGACTAGTATCACTTAGCTCGACATGGTTGACGACATGTTTAGGGTTAAGGTTAGGGAGTAGTATTACGTAGCTTAATTTGGTTGCCCGCAGGTTTGGGTTAGGGACTACTACTACTTAGCCTGACTTAGTTTGCCACATAGCGTTTGGTTTAGGACTAGTATCACTTTGCATGACTTGGTTGGCCACGTGGTTGGGGTTTGGGTTAGGGACTAGTATTACTTAGCTTGACTTGGTTGGCCACATGGTTGGGGTAAGGGACTAGTGTTACTTAGCTTGACTTGGTTGGCCACAAGGTTAGGGTTAGGGGTAGGTATTATTGTCACTTTGTGGACATGGTTGACCACGTGTTTAGGGTTAGTGTTATGGACTAGCATTACGTAGCTTGATATGGTAGCCCAAATGGTTTGATTTTGAGACTACTATTACTTAGCTTGACTTGGTTGGCCACATGGTTAGGGTTAGGGTTCCGGACAAGTATCACTTTGCTTGACTTGGTTAGTCACATGGTTAGGGTTAGGGTTTGGGACTAGTATCATGTAGCTTGACTTGGTTGCCCACATGGTTAGGGCTAGGGTTAGGAACTAGTTTTACTAAGTTTAATGTTAGGGTTAGAGACCATTAAAATTTATCTTAACTTGGTTAGCCATATGGTTAGGGTTAGAGTTAGCAACTAGTATCACGTAGCTTAACTAGGTTGGCTAGATGTTTAGGGTTACGGTTAGCAACTAGTTTTACTTAGTTTGACCTTAAGGTTAGGGTTAGGGACTATTATCAGTTAGCTTGACTTGGTTGGCCACATGGTTAGTGTTTAGGTTAGGGACTAGTATTACTTAGGTTGACTTGGTTGGCCACATGGTTAGGGTTAGGGGTATGGACTAGTATCACTTAGCTCGACATGGTTGACGACATGTTTAGGGTTAAGGTTAGGGAGTAGTATTACGTAGCTTAATTTGGTTGCCCGCAGGGTTTGGGTTAGGGACTACTACTACTTTGCCTGACTTAGTTTCCCACATAGGGTTTGGTTTAGGACTAGTATCACTTTGCATGACTTGGTTGGCCACGTGGTTAGGGTTTGGGTTAGGGACTAGTATTACTTAGCTTGACTTGGTTGGCCACATGGTTAGGGTAAGGGACTAGTGTTACTTAGCTTGACATGGTTGGCCACAAGGTTAGGGTTAGGGTAGGTATTATTGTCACTTAGCTGGACATGGTTGACCACGTGTTTAGGGTTAGTGTTATGGACTAGCATTACGTAGCTTGATATGGTTGCCCAAATGGTTTGGGTTTAGGACTACTATCACTTAGCTTGACTTGGTTCGCACATGGTTAGGGTTAGGGTTTGGGACTAGTATCACGTAGCTTGACTTGGTTGCCCACATTGTGAGGGCTAGGGTTAGGAACTAGTTTTACTGAGTTTAATGTTAGGGTTAGAGACCATTATAATTTATCTTGACTTGGTTAGCCACATGGTTAGGGTTAGAGTTAGCGACTAGTGTCACGTAGCTTAACTAGGTTGGCTAGATGTTTAAGGTTACGGTTAGCAACAAGTTTTACTTAGTTTGACCTTAAGGTTAAGGTTTAGGACTATTATCGCTAGCTTGACTTGGTTGGCCACATGGTTAGTGTTTAGTTTAGGGACTAGTGTTACTTAGGTTGACTTGGTTGGCCACATGGTTGGGGTTAGGGTATGGACTAGTATCACTTAGCTCGACATGGTTGACGACATGTTTAGGGTTAAGGTTAGGGAGTAGTATTACGTAGCTTAATTTGGTTGCCCGCAAGGGTTGGGGTAGGGACTACTACTACTTAGCCTGACTTAGTTTGCCACATAGCGTTTGGTTTAGGACTAGTATCACTTTGCATGACTTGGTTGGCCACGTGGTTAGGGTTTGGGTTAGGGACTAGTATTACTTAGCTTGACTTGGTTGGCCACATGGTTAGGGTAAGGGACTAGTGTTACTTAGCTTGACTTGGTTGGCCACAAGGTTAGGGTTAGGGGTAGGTATTATTGTCACTTTGCTGGACATGGTTGACCACGTGTTTAGGGTTAGTGTTATGGACTAGCATTACGTAGCTTGATATGGTAGCCCAAATGGTTTGATTTTGAGACTACTATTACTTAGCTTGACTTGGTTGGCCACATGGTTAGGGTTAGGGTTGGGGACAAGTATCACTTTGCTTGACTTGGTTAGTCACATGGTTAGGGTTAGGGTTTGGGACTAGTATCATGTAGCTTGACTTGGTTGCCCACATGGTTAGGGCTAGGGTTAGGAACTAGTTTTACTAAGTTTAATGTTAGGGTTAGAGACCATTAAAATTTATCTTAACTTGGTTAGCCATATGGTTAGGGTTAGAGTTAGCAACTAGTATCACGTAGCTTAACTAGGTTGGCTAGATGTTTAGGGTTACGGTTAGCAACTAGTTTTACTTAGTTTGACCTTAAGGTTAGGGTTAGGGACTATTATCGCTAGCTTGACTTGGTTGGCCACATGGTTAGTGTTTAGGTTAGGGACTAGTATTACTTAGGTTGACTTGGTTGGCCACATGGTTAGGGTTAGGGGTATGGACTAGTATCACTTAGCTCGACATGGTTGACGACATGTTTAGGGTTAAGGTTAGGGAGTAGTATTACGTAGCTTAATTTGGTTGCCCGTAGGGTTTGGGTTAGGGACTACTACTACTTTGCCTGACTTAGTTTCCCACATAGGGTTTGGTTTAGGACTAGTATCACTTTGCATGACTTGGTTGGCCACGTGGTTAGGGTTTGGGTTAGGGACTAGTATTACTTAGCTTGACTTGGTTGGCCACATGGTTAGGGTAAGGGACTAGTGTTACTTAGCTTGACATGGTTGGCCACAAGGTTAGGGTTAGGGGTAGGTATTATTGTCACTTAGCTGGACATGGTTGACCACGTGTTTAGGGTTAGTGTTATGGACTAGCATTACGTAGCTTGATATGGTTGCCCAAATGGTTTGGGTTTAGGACTACTATCACTTAGCTTGACTTGGTTCGCACATGGTTAGGGTTAGGGTTTGGGACTAGTATCACGTAGCTTGACTTGGTTGCCCACATTGTGAGGGCTAGGGTTAGGAACTAGTTTTACTGAGTTTAATGTTAGGGTTAGAGACCATTATAATTTATCCTGACTTGGTTAGCCACATGGTTAGGGTTAGAGTTAGCGACTAGTGTCACGTAGCTTAACTAGGTTGGCTAGATGTTTAAGGTTACGGTTAGCAACAAGTTTTACTTAGTTTGACCTTAAGGTTAAGGTTTAGGACTATTATCGCTAGCTTGACTTGGTTGGCCACATGGTTAGTGTTTAGTTTAGGGACTAGTGTTACTTAGGTTGACTTGGTTGGCCACATGGTTAGGGTTAGGGGTATGGACTAGTATCACTTAGCTCGACATGGTTGACGACATGTTTAGGGTTAAGGTTAGGGAGTAGTATTACGTAGCTTAATTTGGTTGCCCGCAGGGTTTGGGTTAGGGACTACTACTACTTAGCCTGACTTAGTTTGCCATATAGCGTTGGGTTTAGGACTAGTATCACTTTGCATGACTTGGTTGGCCACGTGGTTAGGGTTTGGGTTAGGGACTAGTATTACTTAGCTTGACTTGGTTGGCCACATGGTTAGGGTAAGGGACTAGTGTTACTTAGCTTGACTTGGTTGGCCACAAGGTTAGGGTTAGGGGTAGGTATTATTGTCACTTAGCTGGACATGGTTGACCACGTGTTTAGGGTTAGTGTTATGGACTAGCATTACGTAGCTTGATATGGTAGCCCAAATGGTTTGATTTTGAGACTACTATTACTTAGCTTGACTTGGTTGGCCACATGGTTAGGGTTAGGGTTCGGGACAAGTATCACTTTGCTTGACTTGGTTAGTCACATGGTTAGGGTTAGGGTTTGGGACTAGTATCATGTAGCTTGACTTGGTTGCCCACATGGTTGTGGGCTAGGGTTAGGAACTAGTTTTACTAAGTTTAATGTTAGGGTTAGAGACCATTATAATTTATCTTAACTTGGTTAGCCATATGGTTAGGGTTAGAGTTAGCAACTAGTATCACGTAGCTTAACTAGGTTGGCTAGATGTTTAGGGTTACGGTTAGCAACTAGTTTTACTTAGTTTGACCTTAAGGTTAGGGTTAGGGACTATTATCAGTTAGCTTGAATTGGTTGGCCACGTGGTTAGTGTTTAGGTTAGGGACTAGTATTACTTAGGTTGACTTGGTTGGCCACATGGTTAGGGTTAGGGTTATGGACTAGTATCACTTAGCTCGACATGGTTGACGACATGTTTAGGGTTAAGGTTAGGGAGTAGTATTACGTAGCTTAATTTGGTTGCCCGCAGGGTTTGGGTTAGGGACTACTACTACTTAGCCTGACTTAGTTTGCCACATAGCGTTTGGTTTAGGACTAGTATCACTTTGCATGACTTGGTTGGCCACGTGGTTGGGGTTTGGGTTAGGGACTAGTATTCCTTAGCTTGACTTGGTTGGCCACATGGTTAGGGTAAGGGACTAGTGTTACTTAGCTTGACTTGGTTGGCCACAAGGTTAGGGTTAGGGGTAGGTATTATTGTCGCTTTGTGGACATGGTTGACCACGTGTTTAGGGTTAGTGTTATGGACTAGCATTACGTAGCTTGATATGGTAGCCCAAATGGTTTGATTTTGAGACTACTATTACTTAGCTTGACTTGGTTGGCCACATGGTTAGGGTTAGGGTTCTGACAAGTATCACTTTGCTTGACTTGGTTAGTCACATGGTTAGGGTTAGGGTTTGGGACTAGTATCATGTAGCTTGACTTGGTTGCCCACATGGTTAGGGCTAGGGTTAGGAACTAGTTTTACTAAGTTTAATGTTAGGGTTAGAGACCATTAAAATTTATCTTAACTTGGTTAGCCATATGGTTAGGGTTAGAGTTAGCAACTAGTATCACGTAGCTTAACTAGGTTGGCTAGATGTTTAGGGTTACGGTTAGCAACTAGTTTTACTTAGTTTGACCTTAAGGTTAGGGTTAGGGACTATTATCAGTTAGCTTGACTTGGTTGGCCACATGGTTAGTGTTTAGGTTAGGGACTAGTATTACTTAGGTTGACTTGGTTGGCCACATGGTTAGGGTTAGGGGTATGGACTAGTATCACTTAGCTCGACATGGTTGACGACATGTTTAGGGTTAAGGTTAGGGAGTAGTATTACGTAGCTTAATTTGGTTGCCCGCAGGGTTTGGGTTAGGGACTACTACTACTTAGCCTGACTTAGTTTCCCACATAGGGTTTGGTTTAGGACTAGTATCACTTTGCATGACTTGGTTGGCCACGTGGTTAGGGTTTGGGTTAGGGACTAGTATTACTTAGCTTGACTTGGTTGGCCACATGGTTAGGGTAAGGGACTAGTGTTACTTAGCTTGACATGGTTGGCCACAAGGTTAGGGTTAGGGGTAGGTATTATTGTCACTTAGCTGGACATGGTTGACCACGTGTTTAGGGTTAGTGTTATGGACTAGCATTACGTAGCTTGATATGGTTGCCCAAATGGTTTGGGTTTAGGACTACTATCACTTAGCTTGACTTGGTTGGCCACATGGTTAGGGTTAGGGTTCGGGACAAGTATCACTTTGCTTGACTTGGTTAGTCACATGGTTAGGGTTAGGGTTTGGGACTAGTATCACGTAGCTTGACTTGGTTGCCCACATTGTGAGGGCTAGGGTTAGGAACTAGTTTTACTGAGTTTAATGTTAGGGTTAGAGACCATTATAATTTATCTTGACTTGGTTAGCCACATGGTTAGGGTTAGAGTTAGCGACTAGTGTCACGTAGCTTAACTAGGTTGGCTAGATGTTTAAGGTTACTGATTAGCAACAAGTTTTACTTAGTTTGACCTTAAGGTTAAGGTTTAGGACTATTATCGCTAGCTTGACTTGGTTGGCCACATGGTTAGTGTTTAGTTTAGGGACTAGTGTTACTTAGGTTGACTTGGTTGGCCACATGGTTAGGGTTAGGGGTATGGACTAGTATCACTTAGCTCGACATGGTTGACGACATGTTTAGGGTTAAGGTTAGGGAGTAGTATTACGTAGCTTAATTTGGTTGCCCGCAGGTTTGGGTTAGGGACTACTACTACTTAGCCTGACTTAGTTTGCCACATAGCGTTTGGTTTAGGACTAGTATCACTTTGCATGACTTGGTTGGCCACGTGGTTAGGGTTTGGGTTAGGGACTAGTATTACTTAGCTTGACTTGGTTGGCCACATGGTTAGGGTAAGGGACTAGTGTTACTTAGCTTGACTTGGTTGGCCACAAGGTTAGGGTTAGGGTAGGTATTATTGTCACTTTCTTTGGACATGGTTGACCACGTGTTTAGGGTTAGTGTTATGGACTAGCATTACGTAGCTTGATATGGTAGCCCAAATGGTTTGATTTTGAGACTACTATTACTTAGCTTGACTTGGTTGGCCACATGGTTGTGGTTAGGGTTCGGACAAGTATCACTTTGCTTGACTTGGTTAGTCACATGGTTAGGGTTAGGGTTTGGGACTAGTATCATGTAGCTTGACTTGGTTGCCCACATGGTTAGGGCTAGGGTTAGGAACTAGTTTTACTAAGTTTAATGTTAGGGTTAGAGACCATTAAAATTTATCTTAACTTGGTTAGCCATATGGTTAGGGTTAGAGTTAGCAACTAGTATCACGTAGCTTAACTAGGTTGGCTAGATGTTTAAGCTTATCGTTAACAATTAGTTTTAGTTAGTTTGACGTTAAGGTTAGGGTTAGGGACTATTATCAGTTAGCTTGACTTGGTTGGCCACATGGTTAGTGTTTAGGTTAGGGACTTGTATTACTTAGGTTGACTTGGTTGGCCACATGGTTAGGGTTAGGGTATGGACTAGTATCACTTAGCTCGACATGGTTGACGACATGTTTAGGGTTAAGGTTAGGGAGTAGTATTACGTAGCTTAATTTGGTTGCCCGCAGGGTTTGGGTTAGGGACTACTACTACTTAGCCTGACTTAGTTTCCCACATAGGGTTTGGTTTAGGACTAGTATCACTTTGCATGACTTGGTTGGCCACGTGGTTAGGGTTTGGGTTAGGGACTAGTATTACTTAGCTTGACTTGGTTGGCCACATGGTTAGGGTAAGGGACTAGTGTTACTTAGCTTGACATGGTTGGCCACAAGGTTAGGGTTAGGGGTAGGTATTATTGTCACTTAGCTGGACATGGTTGACCACGTGTTTAGGGTTAGTGTTATGGACTAGCATTACGTAGCTTGATATGGTTGCCCAAATGGTTTGGGTTTAGGACTACTATCACTTAGCTTGACTTGGTTCGCACATGGTTAGGGTTAGGGTTTGGGACTAGTATCACGTAGCTTGACTTGGTTGCCCACATTGTGAGGGCTAGGGTTAGGAACTAGTTTTACTGAGTTTAATGTTAGGGTTAGAGACCATTATAATTTATCTTGACTTGGTTAGCCACATGGTTAGGGTTAGAGTTAGCGACTAGTGTCACGTAGCTTAACTAGGTTGGCTAGATGTTTAAGGTTACGGTTAGCAACAAGTTTTACTTAGTTTGACCTTAAGGTTAAGGTTTAGGACTATTATCAGTTAGCTTGACTTGGTTGGCCACATGGTTAGTGTTTAGTTTAGGGACTAGTGTTACTTAGGTTGACTTGGTTGGCCACATGGTTAGGGTTAGGGGTATGGACTAGTATCACTTAGCTCGACATGGTTGACGACATGTTTAGGGTTAAGGTTAGGGAGTAGTATTACGTAGCTTAATTTGGTTGCCCGCAGGGTTTGGGTTAGGGACTACTACTACTTAGCCTGACTTAGTTTGCCACATAGCGTTTGGTTTAGGACTAGTATCACTTTGCATGACTTGGTTGGCCACGTGGTTAGGGTTTGGGTTAGGGACTAGTATTACTTAGCTTGACTTGGTTGGCCACATGGTTAGGGTAAGGGACTAGTGTTACTTAGCTTGACTTGGTTGGCCACAAGGTTAGGGTTAGGGTAGGTATTATTGTCACTTTGCCGGACATGGTTGACCACGTGTTTAGGGTTAGTGTTATGGACTAGCATTACGTGGCTTGATATGGTAGCCCAAATGGTTTGATTTTGAGACTACTATTACTTAGCTTGACTTGGTTGGCCACATGGTTAGGGTTAGGGTTCGGGACAAGTATCACTTTGCTTGACTTGGTTAGTCACATGGTTAGGGTTAGGGTTTGGGACTAGTATCATGTAGCTTGACTTGGTTGCCCACATGGTTAGGGCTAGGGTTAGGAACTAGTTTTACTAAGTTTAATGTTAGGGTTAGAGACCATTAAAATTTATCTTAACTTGGTTAGCCATATGGTTAGGGTTAGAGTTAGCAACTAGTATCACGTAGCTTAACTAGGTTGGCTAGATGTTTAGGGTTACTGGTTAGCAACTAGTTTTACTTAGTTTGACCTTAAGGTTAGGGTTAGGGACTATTATCGCTAGCTTGACTTGGTTGGCCACATGGTTAGTGTTTAGGTTAGGGACTAGTATTACTTAGGTTGACTTGGTTGGCCACATGGTTGGGGTTAGGGGTATGGACTAGTATCACTTAGCTCGACATGGTTGACGACATGTTTAGGGTTAAGGTTAGGGAGTAGTATTACGTAGCTTAATTTGGTTGCCGCAGGTTTGGGTTAGGGACTACTACTACTTTGCCTGACTTAGTTTCCCACATAGGGTTTGGTTTAGGACTAGTATCACTTTGCATGACTTGGTTGGCCACGTGGTTAGGGTTTGGGTTAGGGACTAGTATTACTTAGCTTGACTTGGTTGGCCACATGGTTAGGGTAAGGGACTAGTGTTACTTAGCTTGACATGGTTGGCCACAAGGTTAGGGTTAGGGGTAGGTATTATTGTCACTTAGCTGGACATGGTTGACCACGTGTTTAGGGTTAGTGTTATGGACTAGCATTACGTAGCTTGATATGGTTGCCCAAATGGTTTGGGTTTAGGACTACTATCACTTAGCTTGACTTGGTTCGCACATGGTTAGGGTTAGGGTTAGGGTTTGGGCCTAGTATCACGTAGCTTGACTTGGTTGCCCACATTGTGAGGGCTAGGGTTAGGAACTAGTTTTACTGAGTTTAATGTTAGGGTTAGAGACCATTATAATTTATCTTGACTTGGTTAGCCACATGGTTAGGGTTAGAGTTAGCGACTAGTGTCACGTAGCTTAACTAGGTTGGCTAGATGTTTAAGGTTACGGTTAGCAACAAGTTTTACTTAGTTTGACCTTAAGGTTAAGGTTTAGGACTATTATCAGGTAGCTTGACTTGGTTGGCCACATGGTTAGTGTTTAGTTTAGGGACTAGTGTTACTTAGGTTGACTTGGTTGGCCACATGGTTAGGGTTAGGGGTATGGACTAGTATCACTTAGCTCGACATGGTTGACGACATGTTTAGGGTTAAGGTTAGGGAGTAGTATTACGTAGCTTAATTTGGTTGCCCGCAGGGTTTGGGTTAGGGACTACTACTACTTAGCCTGACTTAGTTTGCCACATAGCGTTTGGTTTAGGACTAGTATCACTTTGCATGACTTGGTTGGCCACGTGGTTAGGGTTTGGGTTAGGGACTAGTATTACTTAGCTTGACTTGGTTGGCCACATGGTTAGGGTAAGGGACTAGTGTTACTTAGCTTGACTTGGTTGGCCACAAGGTTAGGGTTAGGGGTAGGTATTATTGTCACTTTGCTGGACATGGTTGACCACGTGTTTAGGGTTAGTGTTATGGACTAGCATTACGTAGCTTGATATGGTAGCCCAAATGGTTTGATTTTGAGACTACTATTACTTAGCTTGACTTGGTTGGCCACATGGTTAGGGTTAGGGTTCGGGACAAGTATCACTTTGCTTGACTTGGTTAGTCACATGGTTAGGTTAGGGTTTGGGACTAGTATCATGTAGCTTGACTTGGTTGCCCACATGGTTAGGGCTAGGGTTAGGAACTAGTTTTACTAAGTTTAATGTTAGGGTTAGAGACCATTAAAATTTATCTTAACTTGGTTAGCCATATGGTTAGGGTTAGAGTTAGCAACTAGTATCACGTAGCTTAACTAGGTTGGCTAGATGGTTAAGGTTACGGTTAGCAACAAGTTTTACTTAGTGTGACCTTAAGGTTAAGGTTTAGGACTATTATCGCTAGCTTGACTTGGTTGGCCACATGGTTAGTGTTTAGGTTAGGGACTAGTATTACTTAGGTTGACTTGGTTGGCCACATGGTTAGGGTTAGGGTATGGACTAGTATCACTTAGCTCGACATGGTTGACGACATGTTTAGGGTTAAGGTTAGGGAGTAGTATTACGTAGCTTAATTTGGTTGCCCGCAGGGTTTGGGTTAGGGACTACTACTACTTAGCCTGACTTAGTTTGCCACATAGCGTTTGGTTTAGGACTAGTATCACTTTGCATGACTTGGTTGGCCACGTGGTTAGGGTTTGGGTTAGGGACTAGTATTACTTAGCTTGACTTGGTTGGCCACTTGGTTATGGTAAGGGACTAGTGTTACTTAGCTTGACTTGGTTGGCCACAAGGTTAGGGTTAGGGGTAGGTATTATTGTCACTTTGCTGGACATGGTTGACCACGTGTTTAGGGTTAGTGTTATGGACTAGCATTACGTAGCTTGATATGGTAGCCCAAATGGTTTGATTTTGAGACTACTATTACTTAGCTTGACTTGGTTGGCCACATGGTTAGGGTTAGGGTTCGGGACAAGTATCACTTTGCTTGACTTGGTTAGTCACATGGTTAGGGTTAGGGTTTGGGACTAGTATCATGTAGCTTGACTTGGTTGCCCACATGGTTAGGGCTAGGGTTAGGAACTAGTTTTACTAAGTTTAATGTTAGGGTTAGAGACCATTAAAATTTATCTTAACTTGGTTAGCCATATGGTTAGGGTTAGAGTTAGCAACTAGTATCACGTAGCTTAACTAGGTTGGCTAGATGTTTAGGTTACTGATTAGCAACTAGTTTTACTTAGTTTGACCTTAAGGTTAGGGTTTAGGAACTATTATCGGTTCGCTTGACTTGGTTGGCCACATGGTTAGTGTTTAGGTTAGGGACTAGTATTACTTAGGTTGACTTGGTTGGCCACATGGTTAGGGTTAGGGGTATGGACTAGTATCACTTAGCTCGACATGGTTGACGACATGTTTAGGGTTAAGGTTAGGGAGTAGTATTACGTAGCTTAATTTGGTTGCCCGCAGGGTTTGGGTTAGGGACTACTACTACTTAGCCTGACTTAGTTTCCCACATAGGGTTTGGTTTAGGACTAGTATCACTTTGCATGACTTGGTTGGCCACGTGGTTAGGGTTTGGGTTAGGGACTAGTATTACTTAGCTTGACTTGGTTGGCCACATGGTTAGGGTAAGGGACTAGTGTTACTTAGCTTGACATGGTTGGCCACAAGGTTAGGGTTAGGGGTAGGTATTATTGTCACTTAGCCGACATGGTTGACCACGTGTTTAGGGTTAGTGTTATGGACTAGCATTACGTAGCTTGATATGGTTGCCCAAATGGTTTGGGTTTAGGACTACTATCACTTAGCTTGACTTGGTTCGCACATGGTTAGGGTTAGGGTTTGGGACTAGTATCACGTAGCTTGACTTGGTTGCCCACATTGTGAGGGCTAGGGTTAGGAACTAGTTTTACTGAGTTTAATGTTAGGGTTAGAGACCATTATAATTTATCTTGACTTGGTTAGCCACATGGTTAGGGTTAGAGTTAGCGACTAGTGTCACGTAGCTTAACTAGGTTGGCTAGATGTTTAAGGTTACGGTTAGCAACAAGTTTTACTTAGTTTGACCTTAAGGTTAAGGTTTAGGACTATTATCAGTTAGCTTGACTTGGTTGGCCACATGGTTAGTGTTTAGTTTAGGGACTAGTGTTACTTAGGTTGACTTGGTTGGCCACATGGTAGGGGTTGGGGGTATGGACTAGTATCACTTAGCTCGACATGGTTGACGACATGTTTAGGGTTAAGGTTAGGGAGTAGTATTACGTAGCTTAATTTGGTTGCCGCCAGGGTTTGGGTTAGGGACTACTACTACTTAGCCTGACTTAGTTTGCCACATAGCGTTTGGTTTAGGACTAGTATCACTTTGCATGACTTGGTTGGCCACGTGGTTAGGGTTTGGGTTAGGGACTAGTATTACTTAGCTTGACTTGGTTGGCCACATGGTTAGGGTAAGGGACTAGTGTTACTTAGCTTGACTTGGTTGGCCACAAGGTTAGGGTTAGGGGTAGGTATTATTGTCACTTTGTTGGACATGGTTGACCACGTGTTTAGGGTTAGTGTTATGGACTAGCATTACGTAGCTTGATATGGTAGCCCAAATGGTTTGATTTTGAGACTACTATTACTTAGCTTGACTTGGTTGGCCACATGGTTAGGGTTAGGGTTCGGGACAAGTATCACTTTGCTTGACTTGGTTAGTCACATGGTTAGGGTTAGGGTTTGGGACTAGTATCATGTAGCTTGACTTGGTTGCCCACATGGTTAGGGCTAGGGTTAGGAACTAGTTTTACTAAGTTTAATGTTAGGGTTAGAGACCATTAAAATTTATCTTAACTTGGTTAGCCATATGGTTAGGGTTAGAGTTAGCAACTAGTATCACGTAGCTTAACTAGGTTGGCTAGATGTTTAGGGTTACGGTTAGCAACTAGTTTTACTTAGTTTGACCTTAAGGTTAGGGTTAAGGACTATTATCAGTTAGCTTGACTTGGTTGGCCACATGGTTAGTGTTTAGGTTAGGGACTAGTATTACTTAGGTTGACTTGGTTGGCCACATGGTTAGGGTTAGGGGTATGGACTAGTATCACTTAGCTCGACATGGTTGACGACATGTTTAGGGTTAAGGTTAGGGAGTAGTATTACGTAGCTTAATTTGGTTGCCGCAGGTTTGGGTTAGGGACTACTACTACTTAGCCTGACTTAGTTTGCCACATAGCGTTTGGTTTAGGACTAGTATCACTTTGCATGACTTGGTTGGCCACGTGGTTGTGGTTTGGGTTAGGGACTAGTATTACTTAGCTTGACTTGGTTGGCCACATGGTTAGGGTAAGGGACTAGTGTTACTTAGCTTGACTTGGTTGGCCACAAGGTTAGGGTTAGGGGTAGGTATTATTGTCACTTTGCTTTGGACATGGTTGACCACGTGTTTAGGGTTAGTGTTATGGACTAGCATTACGTGGCTTGATATGGTAGCCCAAATGGTTTGATTTTGAGACTACTATTACTTAGCTTGACTTGGTTGGCCACATGGTTAGGGTTAGGGTTAGGGACAAGTATCACTTAGCTTGACTTGGTTAGTCACATGGTTAGGGTTAGGGTTTGGGACTAGTATCATGTAGCTTGAGTTGGTTGCCCACATGGTTAGGGCTAGGGTTAGGAACTAGTTTTACTAAGTTTAATGTTAGGGTTAGAGACCATTATAATTTATCTTAACTTGGTTAGCCATATGGTTAGGGTTAGAGTTAGCAACTAGTATCACGTAGCTTAACTAGGTTGGCTAGATGTTTAGGGTTACGGTTAGCAACTAGTTTTACTTAGTTTGACCTTAAGGTTAGGGTTAGGGACTATTATCAGTTAGCTTGAATTGGTTGGCCACGTGGTTAGTGTTTAGGTTAGGGACTAGTATTACTTAGGTTGACTTGGTTGGCCACATGGTTAGGGTTAGGGGTATGGACTAGTATCACTTAGCTCGACACGGTTGACGACATGTTTAGGGTTAAGGTTAGGGAGTAGTATTACGTAGCTTAATTTGGTTGCCTGCAGGGTTTGTGTTAGGGACTACTACTACTTTGCCTGACTTAGTTTGCCACATAGGGTTTGGTTTAGGACTAGTATCACTTTGCATGACTTGGTTGGCCACGTGGTTAGGGTTTGGGTTAGGGACTAGTATTACTTAGCTTGACTTGGTTGGCCACATGGTTAGGGTAAGGGACTAGTGTTACTTAGCTTGACATGGTTGGCCACAAGGTTAGGGTTAGGGGTAGGTATTATTGTCACTTAGCTGGACATGGTTGACCACGTGTTTAGGGTTAGTGTTATGGACTAGCATTACGTAGCTTGATATGGTTGCCCAAATGGTTTGGGTTTAGGACTACTATCACTTAGCTTGACTTGGTTCGCACATGGTTAGGGTTAGGGTTTGGGACTAGTATCACGTAGCTTGACTTGGTTGCCCACATTGTGAGGGCTAGGGTTAGGAACTGGTTTTCTTGAGTTTAATGTTAGGGTTAGAGACCATTATAATTTATCTTGACTTGGTTAGCCACATGGTTAGGGTTAGAGTTAGCGACTAGTGTCACGTAGCTTAACTAGGTTGGCTAGATGTTTAAGGTTACGGTTAGCAACAAGTTTTACTTAGTTTGACCTTAAGGTTAAAGTTTAGGACTATTATCGCTAGCTTGACTTGGTTGGCCACATGGTTAGTGTTTAGTTTAGGGACTAGTGTTACTTAGGTTGACTTGGTTGGCCACATGGTTAGGGTTAGGGTATGGACTAGTATCACTTAGCTCGACATGGTTGACGACATGTTTAGGGTTAAGGTTAGGGAGTAGTATTACGTAGCTTAATTTGGTTGCCCGCAGGGTTTGGGTTAGGGACTACTACTACTTAGCCTGACTTAGTTTGCCACATAGCGTTTGGTTTAGGACTAGTATCACTTTGCATGACTTGGTTGGCCACGTGGTTAGGGTTTGGGTTAGGGACTAGTATTACTTAGCTTGACTTGGTTGGCCACATGGTTAGGGTAAGGGACTAGTGTTACTTAGCTTGACTTGGTTGGCCACAAGGTTAGGGTTAGGGGTAGGTATTATTGTCACTTTCTTTGGACATGGTTGACCACGTGTTTAGGGTTAGTGTTATGGACTAGCATTACGTAGCTTGATATGGTAGCCCAAATGGTTTGATTTTGAAACTACTATTACTTAGCTTGACTTGGTTGGCCACATGGTTGTGGTTAGGGTTGGGACAAGTATCACTTTGCTTGACTTGGTTAGTCACATGGTTAGGGTTAGGGTTTGGGACTAGTATCATGTAGCTTGACTTGGTTGCCCACATGGTTAGGGCTAGGGTTAGGAACTAGTTTTACTAAGTTTAATGTTAGGGTTAGAGACCATTAAAATTTATCTTAACTTGGTTAGCCATATGGTTAGGGTTAGAGTTAGCAACTAGTATCACGTAGCTTAACTAGGTTGGCTAGATGTTTAGGGTTACGGTTAGCAACTAGTTTTACTTAGTTTGACCTTAAGGTTAGGGTTAGGGACTATTATCAGGTAGCTTGACTTGGTTGGCCACATGGTTAGTGTTTAGGTTAGGGACTAGTATTACTTAGGTTGACTTGGTTGGCCACATGGTTAGGGTTAGGGGTATGGACTAGTATCACTTAGCTCGACATGGTTGACGACATGTTTAGGGTTAAGGTTAGGGAGTAGTATTACGTAGCTTAATTTGGTTGCCCGCAGGGTTTGGGTTAGGGACTACTACTACTTAGCCTGACTTAGTTTGCCACATAGCGTTTGGTTTAGGACTAGTATCACTTTGCATGACTTGGTTGGCCACGTGGTTAGGGTTTGGGTTAGGGACTAGTATTACTTAGCTTGACTTGGTTGGCCACATGGTTAGGTTAAGGGACTAGTGTTACTTAGCTTGACATGGTTGGCCACAAGGTTAGGGTTAGGGGTAGGTATTATTGTCACTTAGCTGGACATGGTTGACCACGTGTTTAGGGTTAGTGTTATGGACTAGCATTACGTAGCTTGATATGGTTGCCCAAATGGTTTGGGTTTAGGACTACTATCACTTAGCTTGACTTGGTTCGCACATGGTTAGGGTTAGGGTTTGGGACTAGTATCACGTAGCTTGACTTGGTTGCCCACATTGTGAGGGCTAGGGTTAGGAACTAGTTTTACTGAGTTTAATGTTAGGGTTAGAGACCATTATAATTTATCTTGACTTGGTTAGCCACATGGTTAGGGTTAGAGTTAGCGACTAGTGTCACGTAGCTTAACTAGGTTGGCTAGATGTTTAAGGTTACGGTTAGCAACAAGTTTTACTTAGTTTGACCTTAAGGTTAAGGTTTAGGACTATTATCAGTTAGCTTGACTTGGTTGGCCACATGGTTAGTGTTTAGTTTAGGGACTAGTGTTACTTAGGTTGACTTGGTTGGCCACATGGTTAGGGTTAGGGGTATGGACTAGTATCACTTAGCTCGACATGGTTGACTACATGTTTAGGGTTAAGGTTAGGGAGTAGTATTACGTAGCTTAATTTGGTTGCCCGCAGGGTTTGGGTTAGGGACTACTACTACTTAGCCTGACTTAGTTTGCCACATAGCGTTTGGTTTAGGACTAGTATCACTTTGCATGACTTGGTTGGCCACGTGGTTAGGGTTTGGGTTAGGGACTAGTATTACTTAGCTTGACTTGGTTGGCCACATGGTTAGGGTAAGGGACTAGTGTTACTTAGCTTGACTTGGTTGGCCACAAGGTTAGGGTTAGGGGTAGGTATTATTGTCACTTTGCTGGACATGGTTGACCACGTGTTTAGGGTTAGTGTTATGGACTAGCATTACGTAGCTTGATATGGTAGCCCAAATGGTTTGATTTTGAGACTACTATTACTTAGCTTGACTTGGTTGGCCACATGGTTAGGGTTAGGGGTAGGTATTATTGTCACTTAGCTGGACATGGTTGACCACGTGTTTAGGGTTAGTGTTATGGACTAGCATTACGTTGCTTGATATGGTTGCCCAAATGGTTTGGGTTTAGGACTACTATCACTTAGCTTGACTTGGTTCGCACATGGTTAGGGTTAGGGTTTGGGACTAGTATCACGTAGCTTGACTTGGTTGCCCACATTGTGAGGGCTAGGGTTAGGAACTAGTTTTACTGAGTTTAATGTTAGGGTTAGAGACCATTATAATTTATCCTGACTTGGTTAGCCACATGGTTAGGGTTAGAGTTAGCGACTAGTGTCACGTAGCTTAACTAGGTTGGCTAGATGTTTAAGGTTACGGTTAGCAACAAGTTTTACTTAGTTTGACCTTAAGGTTAAGGTTTAGGACTATTATCAGTTAGCTTGACTTGGTTGGCCACATGGTTAGTGTTTAGTTTAGGGACTAGTGTTACTTAGGTTGACTTGGTTGGCCACATGGTTAGGGTTAGGGGTATGGACTAGTATCACTTAGCTCGACATGGTTGGCGACATGTTTAGGGTTAAGGTTAGGGAGTAGTATTACGTAGCTTAATTTGGTTGCCCGCAGGGTTTGGGTTAGGGACTACTACTACTTAGCCTGACTTAGTTTGCCACATAGCGTTTGGTTTAGGACTAGTATCACTTTGCATGACTTGGTTGGCCACGTGGTTAGGGTTTGGGTTAGGGACTAGTATTACTTAGCTTGACTTGGTTGGCCACATGGTTAGGGTAAGGGACTAGTGTTACTTAGCTTGACTTGGTTGGCCACAAGGTTAGGATTAGGGGTAGGTATTATTGTCACTTAGCTGGACATGGTTGACCACGTGTTTAGGGTTAGTGTTATGGACTAGCATTACGTTGCTTGATATGGTTGCCCAAATGGTTTGGGTTTAGGACTACTATCACTTAGCTTGACTTGGTTCGCACATGGTTAGGGTTAGGGTTTGGGACTAGTATCACGTAGCTTGACTTGGTTGCCCACATTGTGAGGGCTAGGGTTAGGAACTAGTTTTACTGAGTTTAATGTTAGGGTTAGAGACCATTATAATTTATCCTGACTTGGTTAGCCACATGGTTAGGGTTAGAGTTAGCGACTAGTGTCACGTAGCTTAACTAGGTTGGCTAGATGTTTAAGGTTACGGTTAGCAACAAGTTTTACTTAGTTTGACCTTAAGGTTAAGGTTTAGGACTATTATCAGTTAGCTTGACTTGGTTGGCCACATGGTTAGTGTTTAGTTTAGGGACTAGTGTTACTTAGGTTGACTTGGTTGGCCACATGGTTAGGGTTAGGGGTATGGACTAGTATCACTTAGCTCGACATGGTTGACGACATGTTTAGGGTTAAGGTTAGGGAGTAGTATTACGTAGCTTAATTTGGTTGCCCGCAGGGTTTGGGTTAGGGACTACTACTACTTAGCCTGACTTAGTTTGCCACATAGCGTTTGGTTTAGGACTAGTATCACTTTGCATGACTTGGTTGGCCACGTGGTTAGGGTTTGGGTTAGGGACTAGTATTACTTAGCTTGACTTGGTTGGCCACATGGTTAGGGTTGGGGACTAGTGTTACTTAGCTTGACTTGGTTGGCCACAAGGTTAGGGTTAGGGGTAGGTATTATTGTCACTTTGCTGGACATGGTTGACCACGTGTTTAGGGTTAGTGTTATGGACTAGCATTACGTAGCTTGATATGGTAGCCCAAATGGTTTGATTTTGAGACTACTATTACTTAGCTTGACTTGGTTGGCCACATGGTTAGGGTTAGGGTTCGGGACAAGTATCACTTTGCTTGACTTGGTTAGTCACATGGTTAGGGTTAGGGTTTGGGACTAGTATCATGTAGCTTGACTTGGTTGCCCACATGGTTAGGGCTAGGGTTAGGAACTAGTTTTACTAAGTTTAATGTTAGGGTTAGAGACCATTAAAATTTATCTTAACTTGGTTAGCCATATGGTTAGGGTTAGAGTTAGCAACTAGTATCACGTAGCTTAACTAGGTTGGCTAGATGTTTAGGTTACGGCTAGCAACTAGTTTTACTTAGTTTGACCTTAAGGTTAGGGTTAGGGACTATTATCAGTTAGCTTGACTTGGTTGGCCACATGGTTAGTGTTTAGGTTAGGGACTAGTATTACTTAGGTTGACTTGGTTGGCCACATGGTTAGGGTTAGGGGTATGGACTAGTATCACTTAGCTCGACATGGTTGACGACATGTTTAGGGTTAAGGTTAGGGAGTAGTATTACGTAGCTTAATTTGGTTGCCCGCAGGGTTTGGGTTAGGGACTACTACTACTTTGCCTGACTTAGTTTCCCACATAGGGTTTGGTTTAGGACTAGTATCACTTTGCATGACTTGGTTGGCCACGTGGTTAGGGTTTGGGTTAGGGACTAGTATTACTTAGCTTGACTTGGTTGGCCACATGGTTAGGGTAAGGGACTAGTGTTACTTAGCTTGACATGGTTGGCCACAAGGTTAGGGTTAGGGGTAGGTATTATTGTCACTTAGCTGGACATGGTTGACCACGTGTTTAGGGTTAGTGTTATGGACTAGCATTACGTAGCTTGATATGGTTGCCCAAATGGTTTGGGTTTAGGACTACTATCACTTAGCTTGACTTGGTTCGCACATGGTTAGGGTTAGGGTTTGGGACTAGTATCACGTAGGTTGACTTGGTTGCCCACATTGTGAGGGCTAGGGTTAGGAACTAGTTTTACTGAGTTTAATGTTAGGGTTAGAGACCATTATAATTTATCTTGACTTGGTTAGCCACATGGTTAGGGTTAGAGTTAGCGACTAGTGTCACGTAGCTTAACTAGGTTGGCTAGATATTTAAGGTTACGGTTAGCAACAAATTTTACTTAGTTTGACCTTAAGGTTAAGGTTTAGGACTATTATCAGTTAGCTTGACTTGGTTGGCCACATGGTTAGTGTTTAGTTTAGGGACTAGTGTTACTTAGGTTGACTTGGTTGGCCACATGGTTAGGGTTAGGGGTATGGACTAGTATCACTTAGCTCGACATGGTTGACGACATGTTTAGGGTTAAGGTTAGGGAGTAGTATTACGTAGCTTAATTTGGTTGCCCGCAGGGTTTGGGTTAGGGACTACTACTACTTAGCCTGACTTAGTTTGCCACATAGCGTTTGGTTTAGGACTAGTATCACTTTGCATGACTTGGTTGGCCACGTGGTTAGGGTTTGGGTTAGGGACTAGTATTACTTAGCTTGACTTGGTTGGCCACATGGTTAGGGTTGGGGACTAGTGTTACTTAGCTTGACTTGGTTGGCCACAAGGTTAGGGTTAGGGGTAGGTATTATTGTCACTTTGCTGGACATGGTTGACCACGTGTTTAGGGTTAGTGTTATGGACTAGCATTACGTAGCTTGATATGGTTGCCCAAATGGTTTGATTTTGAGACTACTATTACTTAGCTTGACTTGGTTGGCCACATGGTTAGGGTTAGGGTTCGGGACAAGTATCACTTTGCTTGACTTGGTTAGTCACATGGTTAGGGTTAGGGTTTGGGACTAGTATCATGTAGCTTGACTTGGTTGCCCACATGGTTAGGGCTAGGGTTAGGAACTAGTTTTACTAAGTTTAATGTTAGGGTTAGAGACCATTAAAATTTATCTTAACTTGGTTAGCCATATGGTTAGGGTTAGAGTTAGCAACTAGTATCACGTAGCTTAACTAGGTTGGCTAGATGTTTAGGGTTCCGGTTAGCAACTAGTTTTCCTTAGTTTGACCTTAAGGTTAGGGTTAGGGACTATTATCAGTTAGCTTGACTTGGTTGGCCACATGGTTAGTGTTTAGGTTAGGGACTAGTATTACTTAGGTTGACTTGGTTGGCCACATGGTTAGGGTTAGGGGTATGGACTAGTATCACTTAGCTCGACATGGTTGACGACATGTTTAGGGTTAAGGTTAGGGAGTAGTATTACGTAGCTTAATTTGGTTGCCCGCAGGGTTTGGGTTAGGGACTACTACTACTTTGCCTGACTTAGTTTCCAACATAGGGTTTGGTTTAGGACTAGTATCACTTTGCATGACTTGGTTGGCCACGTGGTTAGGGTTTGGGTTAGGGACTAGTATTACTTAGCTTGACTTGGTTGGCCACATGGTTAGGGTAAGGGACTAGTGTTACTTAGCTTGACATGGTTGGCCACAAGGTTAGGGTTAGGGGTAGGTATTATTGTCACTTAGCTGGACATGGTTGACCACGTGTTTAGGGTTAGTGTTATGGACTAGCATTACGTAGCTTGATATGGTTGCCCAAATGGTTTGGGTTTAGGACTACTATCACTTAGCTTGACTTGGTTTGCACATGGTTAGGGTTAGGGTTTGGGACTAGTATCACGTAGCTTGACTTGGTTGCCCACATTGTGAGGGCTAGGGTTAGGAACTAGTTTTACTGAGTTTAATGTTAGGGTTAGAGACCATTATAATTTATCTTGACTTGGTTAGCCACATGGTTAGGGTTAGAGTTAGCGACTAGTGTCACGTAGCTTAACTAGCTTGGCTAGATGTTTAAGGTTACGGTTAGCAACAAGTTTTACTTAGTTTGACCTTAAGGTTAAGGTTTAGGACTATTATCAGTTAGCTTGACTTGGTTGGCCACATGGTTAGTGTTTAGTTTAGGGACTAGTGTTACTTAGGTTGACTTGGTTGGCCACATGGTTAGGGTTAGGGGTATGGACTAGTATCACTTAGCTCGACATGGTTGACGACATGTTTAGGGTTAAGGTTAGGGAGTAGTATTACGTAGCTTAATTTGGTTGCCCGCAGGGTTTGGGTTAGGGACTACTACTACTTAGCCTGACTTAGTTTGCCACATAGCGTTTGGTTTAGGACTAGTATCACTTTGCATGACTTGGTTGGCCACGTGGTTAGGGTTTGGGTTAGAGACTAGTATTACTTAGCTTGACTTGGTTGGCCACATGGTTAGGGTTGGGGACTAGTGTTACATAGCTTGACTTGGTTGGCCACAAGGTTAGGGTTAGGGGTAGGTATTATTGTCACTTAGCTGGGCATGGTTGACAACGTGTTTAGGGTTAGTGTTTTGGACTAGCATTACGTTGCTTGATATGGTAGCCCAAATGGTTTGGGTTTGAGACTACTATTAGTTAGCTTGACTTGGTTGGCCACATGGTTAGGGTTAGGGGTATGGACTAGTATCACTTAGCTCGACATGGTTGACTACATGTTTAGGGTTAAGGTTAGGGAGTAGTATTACGTAGCTTAATTTGGTTGCCCGCAGGGTTTGGGTTAGGGACTACTACTACTTAGCCTGACTTAGTTTGCCACATAGCGTTTGGTTTAGGACTAGTATCACTTTGCATGACTTGGTTGGCCACGTGGTTAGGGTTTGGGTTAGGGACTAGTATTACTTAGCTTGACTTGGTTGGCCACAAGGTTAGGGTAAGGGACTAGTGTTACTTAGCTTGACTTGGTTGGCCACAAGGTTAGGGTTAGGGGTAGGTATTATTGTCACTTTGCTGGACATGGTTGACCACGTGTTTAGGGTTAGTGTTATGGACTAGCATTACGTAGCTTGATATGGTAGCCCAAATGGTTTGATTTTGAGACTACTATTACTTAGCTTGACTTGGTTGGCCACATGGTTAGGGTTAGGGGTAGGTATTATTGTCACTTAGCTGGACATGGTTGACCACGTGTTTAGGGTTAGTGTTATGGACTAGCATTACGTTGCTTGATATGGTTGCCCAAATGGTTTGGGTTTAGGACTACTATCACTTAGCTTGACTTGGTTCGCACATGGTTAGGGTTAGGGTTTGGGACTAGTATCACGTAGCTTGACTTGGTTGCCCACATTGTGAGGGCTAGGGTTAGGAACTAGTTTTACTGAGTTTAATGTTAGGGTTAGAGACCATTATAATTTATCCTGACTTGGTTAGCCACATGGTTAGGGTTAGAGTTAGCGACTAGTGTCACGTAGCTTAACTAGGTTGGCTAGATGTTTAAGGTTACGGTTAGCAACAAGTTTTACTTAGTTTGACCTTAAGGTTAAGGTTTAGGACTATTATCGATTAGCTTGACTTGGTTGGCCACATGGTTAGTGTTTAGTTTAGGGACTAGTGTTACTTAGGTTGACTTGGTTGGCCACATGGTTAGGGTTAGGGTATGGACTAGTATCACTTAGCTCGACATGGTTGACGACATGTTTAGGGTTAAGGTTAGGGAGTAGTATTACGTAGCTTAATTTGGTTGCCCGCAGGGTTTGGGTTAGGGACTACTACTACTTAGCCTGACTTAGTTTGCCACATAGCGTTTGGTTTAGGACTAGTATCACTTTGCATGACTTGGTTGGCCACGTGGTTAGGGTTTGGGTTAGGGACTAGTATTACTTAGCTTGACTTGGTTGGCCACATGGTTAGGGTAAGGGACTAGTGTTACTTAGCTTGACTTGGTTGGCCACAAGGTTAGGATTAGGGGTAGGTATTATTGTCACTTAGCTGGACATGGTTGACCACGTGTTTAGGGTTAGTGTTATGGACTAGCATTACGTTGCTTGATATGGTAGCCCAAATGGTTTGGGTTTGAGACTACTATTAGTTAGCTTGACTTGGTTGGCCACATGGTTAGGGTTAGGGGTATGGACTAGTATCACTTAGCTCGACATGGTTGACTACATGTTTAGGGTTAAGGTTAGGGAGTAGTATTACGTAGCTTAATTTGGTTGCCCGCAGGGTTTGGGTTAGGGACTACTACTACTTAGCCTGACTTAGTTTGCCACATAGCGTTTGGTTTAGGACTAGTATCACTTTGCATGACTTGGTTGGCCACGTGGTTAGGGTTTGGGTTAGGGACTAGTATTACTTAGCTTGACTTGGTTGGCCACATGGTTGGGGTGGTGCGGACTAGTGTTACTTAGCTTGACTTGGTTGGCCTGCAAGGTTAGGGTTACTAGGTATTATTGTCACTTTCTTGGACATGGTCGACCACGTGTTTTTAGGGTTAGTGTTATGGACTAGCATTACGTAGCTTGATATGGTAGCCCAAATGGTTTGATTTTGAGACTACTATTACTTAGCTTGACTTGGTTGGCCACATGGTTAGGGTTAGGGGTAGGTATTATTGTCACTTAGCTGGACATGGTTGACCACGTGTTTAGGGTTAGTGTTATGGACTAGCATTACGTTGCTTGATATGGTTGCCCAAATGGTTTGGGTTTAGGACTACTATCACTTAGCTTGACTTGGTTCGCACATGGTTAGGGTTAGGGTTTGGGACTAGTATCACGTAGCTTGACTTGGTTGCCCACATTGTGAGGGCTAGGGTTAGGAACTAGTTTTACTGAGTTTAATGTTAGGGTTAGAGACCATTATAATTTATCGACTTGGTTAGCCACATGGTTAGGGTTAGAGTTAGCGACTAGTGTCACGTAGCTTAACTAGGTTGGCTAGATGTTTAAGGTTACTGCTAGCAACAAGTTTTACTTAGTTTGACCTTAAGGTTAAGGTTTAGGACTATTATATCGCTAGCTTGACTTGGTTGGCCACATGGTTAGTGTTTAGTTTAGTGGACTAGTGTTACTTAGGTTGACTTGGTTGGCTACATGGTTGGGGTTAGGGTAATGGACTAGTATCACTTAGCTCGACATGGTTGACTGACATGTTTAGGGTTAAGGTTAGGGAGTAGTATTACGTAGCTTAATTTGGTTGCCCGCAGGAGTTTGGGTTAGGGACTACTACTACTTAGCCTGACTTAGTTTGCCACATAGCGTTTGGTTTAGGACTAGTATCACTTTGCATGACTTGGTTGGCCACCTGGTTAGGGGTTGGGTTAGGGACTAGTATTACTTACCTTGACTTGGTTGGCCACATGGTTAGGTAAGGACTAGTGTTACTTAGCTTGACTTGGTTGGCCCACAGGGTTGGGATTAGGGGTAGGTATTATTGTTCCTTAGCTGGACATGGTTGACCACGTGTTTAGGGTTAGTGTTATGGACTAGCATTACGTTGCTTGATATGGTTGCCCAAATGGTTTGGGTTTAGGACTACTATCACTTAGCTTGACTTGGTTCACACATGGTTAGGGTTAGGGTTTGGGACTAGTATCACGTAGCTTGACTTGGTTGCCCACATTGTGAGGCTGTGGTTAGGAACTAGTTTTACTGAGTTTAATGTTAGGGTTAGAGACCATTATAATTTATCCCACTTGGTTAGCCACATGGTTGGGGTTAGAGTTAGCGACTAGTGTCACGTAGCTTAACTAGGTTGGCTAGATGTTTAAGGTTACGGTTAGCAACAAGTTTTACTTAGTTTGACCTTAAGGTTAAGGTTTAGGACTATTATCGCTAGCTTGACTTGGTTGGCCACATGGTTAGTGTTTAGTTTAGGGACTAGTGTTACTTAGGTTGACTTGGTTGGCCACATGGTTAGGGTTAGGGGTATGGACTAGTATCACTTAGCTCGACATGGTTGGCTACATGTTTAGGGTTAAGGTTAGGGAGTAGTATTACGTAGCTTAATTTGGTTGCCGCAGGTTTGGGTTAGGGACTACTACTACTTAGCCTGACTTAGTTTGCCACATAGCGTTTGGTTTAGGACTAGTATCACTTTGCATGACTTGGTTGGCCACGTGGTTAGGGTTTGGGTTAGGGACTAGTATTACTTAGCTTGACTTGGTTGGCCACATGGTTAGGGTGGGGACTAGTGTTACTTAGCTTGACTTGGTTGGCCCACAAGGTTAGGATTAGGGGTAGGTATTATTGTCACTTAGTCTGGACATGGTCGACCACGTGTTTAGGGTTAGTGTTATGGACTAGCATTACGTTGTTTGATATGGTAGCCCAAATGGTTTGGGTTTGAGACTACTATTAGTTAGCTTGACTTGGTTGGCCACATGGTTAGGGTTAGGGTATGGACTAGTATCACTTAGCTCGACATGGTTGACTACATGTTTAGGGTTAAGGTTAGGGAGTAGTATTACGTAGCTTAATTTGGTTGCCGCATGGTTTGGGTTAGGGACTACTACTACTTAGCCTGACTTAGTTTGCCACATAGCGTTTGGTTTAGGACTAGTATCACTTTGCATGACTTGGTTGGCCACGTGGTTGTGGTTTGGGTTAGACTAGTATTACTTAGCTTGACTTGGTTGGCCCTGAGGTTAGGGTAAGGGACTAGTGTTACTTAGCTTGACTTGGTTGGCCACAAGGTTAGGGTTAGGGGTAGGTATTATTGTCACTTTGCTGGACATGGTTGACCACGTGTTTAGGGTTAGTGTTATGGACTAGCATTACGTAGCTTGATATGGTAGCCCAAATGGTTTGATTTTGAGACTACTATTACTTAGCTTGACTTGGTTGGCCACATGGTTAGGGTTAGGGGTAGGTATTATTGTCACTTAGCTGGACATGGTCAATTACGTGTTTAGGGTTAGTGTTATGGACTAGCATTACGTTGCTTGATATGGTTGCCCAAATGGTTTGGGTTTAGGACTACTATCACTTAGCTTGACTTGGTTCGCACATGGTTAGGGTTAGGGTTTGGGACTAGTATCACGTAGCTTGACTTGGTTGCCCACATTGTGAGGGCTAGGGTTAGGAACTAGTTTTACAAAGGTTTAATGTTAGGGTTAGAGACCATTATAATTTATCCCTTGACTTGGTTGGCCACATGGTTAGGGTTAGAGTTAGCGACTAGTGTCACGTAGCTTAACTAGGTTGGCTAGATATTTAAGGTTACGGTTAGGAACAAATTTTACTTAGTTTAACCTTAAGGTTAAGGTTTAGGACTATTATAACTTAGCTTGACTTGGTTGGCCACATGGTTAGTGTTTAGTTTGGGACTAGTGTTACTTAGGTTGACTTGGTTGGCCACATGGTTGGGGTTAGGGTATGGACTAGTATCACTTAGCTCGACATGGTTGACATGTTTAGGGTTAAGGTTAGGGAGTAGTATTACGTAGCTTAATTTGGTTGCCCGCAGGTTTTGGGTTAAGGACTACTACTACTTAGCTCGACTTAGTTTGCCACATAGCGTTTGGTTTAGGACTAGTATCACTTTGCATGACTTGGTTGGCCACGTGGTTAGGGTTTGGGTTAGGGACTAGTATTACTTAGGTCGACTTGGTTGGCCACATGGTTAGGGTTAGGGACTAGTGTTACTTAGCTTGACTTGGTTGGCCACAAGGTTAGGATTAGGGTAGGTATTATTGTCACTTAGCCGACATGGTTGACCACGTGTTTAGAGGTTAGTGTTATGGACTGACTAGCATTACGGTTGCTTGATATGGTTGCCCAAACTTGGTGGCATAATTTGGGTTTAGGACTACTATCACTAGCTTGACTTATGACCACATGGTTAGGGTTAGGGTATGGACTAGTATCACTAAGCTTGACTTGGTTGCCCACATGGTGAGGGCTAGGGTTAGGAACTAGTTTTACCGAGTTTAATGTTAGGGTTAGAGACCATTATAATTTATCCTGACTTGGTTAGCCACATGGTTAGGGTTAGAGTTAGCGACTAGTGTCAATGTAGCTTAATTTGGTTGCCTGTAGGGTTTAGGTTAGGGAGTGCTATTAGTTAGCTTGACTTTGTTGGCCACATAGTTAGGTTTAGGGTTTGCGACCAGTATTACTTAGCTTGACTTGGTTGGCCACATGGTTAGGGTTTAGGTTATGGACTAGTATTACTTAGGTTGACTTGGTTGGCCACATGGTTAGGGTTAGGGGTATGGACAAGTATCGCTTAGCTCGACATGGTTGACGACATGTTTAGGGTTAAGGTTAGGGAGTAGTATTACGTAGCTTAATTTGGTCGCCCGCAGGGTTTGGGACTACTATTACTTAGCCTGACTTAGTTTGCCACATAGGGTTTGGGTTTAGGACTAGTATCACTTAGCTTGACTTGGTTGGCCACATGGTTAGGGTTAGGGACTAGTGTTACTAAGCTTGACTTGGTTGGCCACATGGTTAGGGTTAGGGGTAGGTATTATTGTAACTTAGCTGGACATGGTTGACCACGTGTTTAGGGCTAGGGTTATGGACTAGCATTACGTAGCTTGATATGGTTGCCCAAATGGTTTGGATTTGGGACTACTATTACTTAGCTTGACTTGGTTAGCCACATGGTTAGGGATAGGGTTCGGGACAAGTAACACGTAGCTTGACTCGGTTGCCCACATGGTTAGAGGGTTAGGAACTAGTTTTACTGAGTTTAATGTTAGGGTTAGAGACCATTATAATTTATCTTGACTTGGTTAGCCACATGGTTAGGGTTAGAGTTAGCGACTAGTATCACGTTGCTTAACTTGGTAGGCCATACTTCTAGGCTTAGGTTTCGGAACTAGTTTTACTTAGTTTGACCTTAAGGTTAGGGTTAGGGACTATTATCACTTAGCTTGACTTGGTTGGCCACATGGTTAGGGACTAGTGTTACTTAGGTTGACTTGGATGACCACATGGTTAGGGTTAGGGGTATGGACTAGTATCACTTAGCTCGACATGGTTGACGACATATTTAGGGTTAAGGTTAGGGAGTAGTATTACGTAGCTTAATTTGGTTGCCCGTAGGGTTTGGGTTAGGGAGTGCTATTAGTTAGCTTGACTTTGTTGGCCACATAGTTAGGTTTAGGGTTTGGGACCAGTATTACTTAACTTGACTTGGTAGCCCACATGGCAAGGGTTAGGGTTAGGGACTTGAATCACATAGCTTGACTTGGTTGGTCACATGATTAGAGTTAGGGTTAGTGACTAGTATCACGTAGCTTAGCTTGCTTTGCGCACAAGTTTAGGGTTACGGTTAAGGTTAGGAAATAGTTTTACTTAGTGTGACTTTAAGGTTAGGGTTAGGGACTATTATAACTTAGCTTGACTTGGTTGGCCACGTGGTTAGGGTTTAGGTTAGGGACTATTAATACTTAGCTTGACTTGGTTGGCCATATGGTTAGGGTTAGGGTTTGGGACTAGTATCACTTAGCTTGACTTGGTAGCCCACATGGTACAGGTTAGGTTTAGAGACTATTATAACATATCTTGACTTGGTTGGCCACATGGTTAGGGTTAGGGTTAGCGACTAGTTTCACGTTTCTTAACTTGGTAGGCCATAATTCTAGGGTTAGGTATAGGAACTATTTTACTAAGTTTGACCTTAAGGTTAGGGTTAGGGACTATTATCACTTAGCTTGACTTGGTTGGCCACATGGTTAGGGACTAGTGTTACTTAGGTTGACTTGGATGACCATATGGTTAGGGTTAGGGGTATGGACTAGTATCACTAAGCTCGACTTGGTTGACGACATGTTTAGGGTTACGGTTAGGGAGTAGTATTATGTAGCTTGACTTTGTTGGCCACATAGTTAGGTTTAGGGTTTGGGACCAGTATTACTTAGCTTGACTTGGTTGGCCACATGGTTAGGGTTTAGGTTATGGACTAGTATTACTTAGGTTGACTTGGTTGGCCACATGGTTTGGGTTAGGGGTATGGACAAGTATCACTTAGCTCGACATGGTTGACGACATGTTTAGGGTTAAGGTTAGGGAGTAGTATTACGTAGCTTAATTTGGTTGCCCACAGGGTTTGGGACTACTATTACTTAGCCTGACTTAGTTTGCCACATAGGGTTTGGGTTTAGGACTAGTATCACTTAGCTTGACTTGGTTGGCCACATGGTTAGGGTTAGGGGTAGGTATTATTGTCACTTAGCTGGACATGGTTGACCACGTGTTTAGGGCTAGGGTTATGGACTAGCATTACGTAGCTTGATATGGTTGCCCAAATGGTTTGGATTTGGGACTACTATTACTTAGCTTGACTTGGTTAGCCACATGGTTAGGGATAGGGTTCGGGACAAGTAACACTTAGCTTGACTTGGTTGGCCACATGGTGAGGGTTAGGGTTTGGGACTAGTATCACGTAGCTTGACTTGGTTGCCCACATGGTTAGGGCTAGGGTTAGGAACTAGTTTTATTGAGTTTAATGTTAGGGTTAGAGACCATTATAATTTATCTTGACTTGGTTAGCCACATGGTTAGGGTTAGAGTTAGCGACTAGTATCACGTTGCTTAACTTGGTAGGCCATACTTCTAAGCTTAGGTTTGGGAACTAGTTTTACTTAGTTTGACCTTAAGGTTAGGGTTAGGGACTATTATCACTTAGCTTGACTTGGTTGGCCACATGGTTAGGGACTAGTGTTACTTAGGTTGACTTGGATGACCACATGGTTAGGGTTAGGGGTATGGACTAGTATCACTTAGCTCGACATGGTTGACGACATGTTTAGGGTTAAGGTTAGGGAGTAGTATTACGTAGCTTAATTTGGTTGCCCACAGGGTTTGGGACTACTATTACTTAGCCTGACTTAGTTTGCCACATAGGGTTTGGGTTTAGGACTAGTATCACTTAGCTTGACTTGGTTGGCCACATGGTTAGGGTTAGGGGTAGGTATTATTGTCACTTAGCTGGACATGGTTAACGACGTGTTTAGGGCTAGGGTTATGGACTAGCATTACGTGGCTTGATATGGTTGCCCAAATGGTTTGGATTTGGGACTACTATTACTTAGCTTGACTTGGTTAGCCACATGGTTACGGATAGGGTTCGGGACAAGTAACACTTAGCTTGACTTGGTTGGCCACATGGTGAGGGTTAGGGTTTGGGACTAGTATCACGTAGCTTGACTTGGTTGCCCACATGGTTAGGGCTAGGGTTAGGAACTAGTTTTATTGAGTTTAATGTTAGGGTTAGAGACCATTATAATTTATCTTGACTTGGTTAGCCACATGGTTAGGGTTAGAGTTAGCGACTAGTATCACGTTGCTTAACTTGGTAGGCCATACTTCTAGGCTTATGTTTGGGAACTAGTTTTACTTAGTTTGACCTTAAGGTTAGGGTTAGGGACTATTATCACTTAGCTTGACTTGGTTGGCCACATGGTTAGGGACTAGTGTTACTTAGGTTGACTTGGATGACCACATGGTTAGGGTTAGGGGTATGGACTAGTATCACTTAGCTCGACATGGTTGACGACATGTTTAGGGTTAAGGTTAGGGAGTAGTATTACGTAGCTTAATTTGGTTGCCCGTAGGGTTTGGGTTAGGGAGTGCTATTAGTTAGCTTGACTTTGTTGGCCACATAGTTAGGTTTAGTGATGTGATCCTAGGATGATCACTCTTACAAACAAATTGAGCTTTATTGAAATTATTTGGAAATGACCCATCTGGATTGTTTTAGTGATATCGTGAGCTCTAGAAGTTTGATTAATGTGTTCTTTGATGCGTTGGAAAGCTAACAAAATTTCCTACAAATTCTATTTCAAGCTACTTGGCCAAATTTGGCTTCTATCATGGTGCAAAAATGGGCTGAAAGTGCAAGACGAATTTGTGGACGAATTTTGTTGTAATTTTGGTTTAATTGTATGAGTTACTTTAGTTTTATTTAGTGTGTTTTTAAATTAAATAGGAAGCAGCTATGAAGGCTAGGCATTAGTGTGCGAGTTAAGAGGTGGTTTAATTGCATTAAGTCATTTGTTGGAGAAGTGTAACTGATGCTTTATTCCACTAGTTAATGTCCAATTGAATTGTGATCAATTAGGCATTCAATTGGCTTTAATCTTGTGTCTAGGAAGAAAGAAAGTTGCTGCCCTATTCTATATGTATGCACATTTTGAATGAATGAAATTCAGATTTTGAAGATTAATGAAAATTGAGTTTTCTCCATTTGTGAGAGCTTCCTTTGTGTTCTTAGGTAAAAGAACTGAATCTGATCTTATCAAGGCAACTTGTGGCGATCAAAATTCATGACTTATCACTCACATTCTCATCTTGTTCTTGAGTGTGGCGTCAATATCTTTCCTTTAAGATGAACTTCAAGGCGGCCCTTCCTTAGTTCTCATCATTTGGTATCAAAGCTTTGGCTCCTTGAATTTCAGGTGTGGTTTTTCCCTATTTGAAAAAAAAATAGAAAAAAAAGAGTGAAAAAAAAACGAAGATAATTTTTTTTTTTGAAAGTTTCAATTTTTTATTTTGTGGTTGTATGTCATGGAAGTCAAAAAAAGGAAGAGTATTGTCTATACTTTATGCTGTGTGAAGGATAAGATATATAGATTGGACATTGATAGAAAGTATTGGATCAATATGGCAAGTACAATCATGGTGGAGAAGTTGGGACTTCCTGTTTTAGAGCATCCTGACCCTTATTTGCTTGAAAGTCTCGAGGATCCGGAATTTAAAGATATGGGTGCTGTGATGGTGACCAAACAAGTACTAGTGTCGTTTAAATTTGAGGGAAATGAGGATGAGGTACTATGCGATGTGGTGCCTACAAAAACAAGGCACTTGCTACTTGGGCGTCCATGGAGGCATCAACGACAAGCAAGTCATGTTGAAGAGAAAGAAAAAGAGAGCGAGATTGAAGTTGAGAGAAGAGTTGAAAATGAGGTGAATGAAAATGAGAGTATTGCAGAAGAGGGAAAGACAAAAGATAGAGTGGTGGAGGAAGTCATCGTGGAAACATGTTTTAATTCTAACCTTTTGCCAAATTGTTTTGATTTTATTGCTAAACAGGTTGAAGATGAATTTTCAAAGTCCTCAAATGCACTGGAGAAGTCATGGCAAATTACTACTCTAATACCATCCTCTAAGTTGGTTTGCGGATTTAAATGTTGGGATTCTTCGAATTCTAAATCTTTCTCTAAAATCACTTCCTTGGATCATGATGAGAATAAAGGGGATGAAGAAGAATGTCCTCAGGAAGTGGCTACCCTTTGTGAGATTGGGAAAAATAATTTTTCTTTGGAATCTAAAGGAAAAGGGGAGCAAGCTAATCATTCCAATGAACTTGCAAATTTTTTTAACGTGGAAGATGCATATGGTGAGTTCTTTAGATTTATTTTTGACCCTGGAGGTATTTTGGAACTAGAAATTCGAGGTCGAATTCCCTTGAAGAGGGAGGGTATGATGTGATCCTAGGATGATCACTCTTACAAACAAATTGAGCTTTATTGAAATTATTTGGAAATGACCCATCTGGATTGTTTTAGTGATATCGTGAGCTCTAGAAGTCTGATTAATGTGTTCTTTGATGCGTTGGAAAGGTAACAAAATTTCCTACAAATTCTATTTCAAGCTACTTGGCCAAATTTGGTTTCTATCATGGTACAAAATGGGCTGAAAGTGCAAGACGAATTTGTGGACGAATTTTGTTATAATTTTGGTTTAATTGTATGAGTTACTTTAGTTTTATTTAGTGTGTTTTTAAATTAAATAGGAAGCAGCTATGAAGGCTAGGCATTAGTGTGCGAGTTAAGAGGTGGTTTAATTGCATTAAGTCCTTTGTTGGAGAAGTGTAACTGATGCTTTATTCCACTAGTTAATGTCCAATTGAATTGTGATCAATTAGGCATTCAATTGGCTTTAATCTTGTGTCTAGGAAGAAAGAAAGTTGCTGCCCTATTCTATATGTATGCACATTTTGAATGAATGAAATTCAGATTTTGAAGATTAATGAAAATTGAGTTTTCTCCATTTGTGAGAGCTTCCTTTATGTTCTTAGGTAAAAGAACCGAATCTGATCTTATCAAGGCAACTTGTGGCGATCAAAATTCATGACTTATCACTCACATTCTCATCTTCTTCTTGAGTGTGGCGTCAATATCTTTCCTTTAAGATGAACTTCAAGGCGGTCCTTCCTTAGTTCTCATCATTTAGGGTTTGCGACCAGTATTACTTAGCTTGACTTGGTAGCCCACATGGCAAAGGTTAGGGTTAGGGACTTGAATCACATAGCTTGACTTGGTTGGTCACATGATTAGAGTTAGGGTTAGTGACTAGTATCACGTAGCTTAGCTTGCTTTGCGCACAAGTTTAGGGTTACGGTTAAGGTTAGGAAATAGTTTTACTTAGTGCGACTTTAAGGTTAGGGTTAGGGACTATTATAACTTAGCTTGACTTGGTTGGCCACGTGGTTAGGGTTTAGGTTAGGGACTATTAATACTTAGCTTGACTTGGTTGTCCACATGGTTAGGGTTAGGGTTTGGGACTAGTATCACTTAGCTTGACTTGGTAGCCCACATGGTACGGGTTAGGTTTAGGGCCTTGTATCACTTAGCTTGACTTGGTTGGCCACATGGTTAGGGTTTAGGTTAGGGACTAGTATTACTTAGGTTGACTTGGTTGGCCACATGGTTAGGGTTAGGGGTATGGACTAGTATCACTTAGCTCGACATGGTTGACGACATGTTTAGGGTTAATGTTAGGGAGTAGTATTACGTAGCTTAATTTGGTTGCCCGCAGGGCTTGGGTTTGGGACTACTATTACTTAGCCTGACTTAGTTTGCCATATAGGGTTTGGATTTAGGACTAGTATCACTTAGCATGACTTGGTTGGCCACGTGGTTAGGGTTAGGGACTAGTCTTACTTAGCTTTACTTGGTTGGCCACATGGTTAGGGTTGGGGGTAGGTATTATTGTCACATAGCTGGACATGGTTGACCACGTGTTTAGGGCTAGGGTTATGGACTAGCATTACGTAGCTTCATATGGTTGCCCAAATGATTTGGGTTTGGGACTACTATTACTTAGATTGACTTAGTTAGCCACATGGTTAGGGTTTGGGTTCGGGACAAGTATCACTTAGCTTGACTTGGTTGGCCACATGATGAGGGTTAGGGTTTGGGACTAGTATCACGTAGCTTGACTTGGTTAGCCACATGGTTAGGGTTAGGGTTTGAGACTAGTATCACGTAGCTTGACTTGGTTGCCCACATGGTTAGGGTTAGGGTTAGGAACTAGTTTTACTGAGTTTAATGTTAGGGTTAGGGACCATTATAATTTATCTTGACTTGGTTAGCCACATGGTTAGGGTTAGAGTTAGCGACTAGTATCACTAACTAGGTTGGCTAGATGCTCAGGGTTACGGTTAGCAACTAGGTTTACTTTGTTTGACCTTAAGGTTCGGGTTAGGGACTATTATCAGTTAGCTTGACTTGGTTGGCTACATAGTTAGGGTTTAGGTTAGGGACTAGTATTACTTTGGTTGACTTGGTTGGCCACATGGTTACGGTTAGGGGTATGGACTAGTATCACTTAGCTCGACATGGTTGACGACATGTTTAGGGTTAAGGTTAGGGAGTAGTATTACGTAGCCTAATTTGGTTAACCGCAAGGTTTTGGTTAGGGACTACTATTACTTAGCTTGACTTGATTGGCCACATAGGGTTTGGGAATAGGATTAGTATCACTTAGCATGACTTGGTACGCCGTGTGGTTAGGGTTTGGGTTAGGGACTAGTGTTACTTAGCTTGACTTGGTAGGCCACATGGTTAGGGTTAGGGGAAGGGACTATTATCACTTAGCTGGACTTGGTTGACCACATGTTTAGGGATAGAGACTAGTATTACGTAGCTCGATTTGGTTGCCCACATGGTTTGGGGGTAGGGACTGCTATTACTTAACTTGACTTTGATAGCCACATGGTTAGGTTTAGGGTATGGGACTAGTATTACTTGGCTTGACTTGGTAGCCCACATTGTAAAGGTTAGGGTTAGGGACATGTATCATATAGCTTGACTTGGTTGGGCACATGGTTAGGGTTAGGGTTAGCGACTAGTATCAGGTAGCTTAGCATGCTTTGCGCACATGTTTTGGGCTAGGGTTAGGAAATAGTTTTACTACGTTTGACTTTAAGGATAGGGTTAGGGACTATTATAACTTAGCTTGACTTGGTTTGCAACATGGTTAGGGTTTAGGTTAGGGACTACTATTACTTAGCTTGACTTGGTAGGCCACATGGTTAGGGTTAGGGTTAGCGACTAGTATCACGTAGCTTAGCATGCTTTGCGCACATGTTTTGGGTTAGGGTTAGGAAATAGTTTTTCTAAGTTTGACTTTAAGGATAGGGTTAGGGACTACTATAACTTGGCTTGACTTGGTTGGTGATGACAACCACTTTGATATGGGTAGTCTTTTTGATAAATTCGATCTTCGGTTGAAATTATATTCAGAACAGAATTGTTTTTAAATAAAATAAAAAGAAATGGATAAAGATGAGGGATGGAAGCACCACAATTCCCTAAGGAATTGATAAGCAAATCGAAGAACGCCACAAGAAGGTTACTTCTTGATAAGTTCAATTTTTGGCTCAATCCAGAACCCAAGAGTGCATGACTCTCAAAATGTGATAAACACAAGTTTTTCTCAAAGCAAAACTCTCCCTTCATTCATAAAATTCGTATTACATATATAGGATAGCAAAATCAGCTTCTCTCTTTCTTCCTAGACACATTAGTAATGTCAATTGAATACCTACATGATCATATTAATGGCTGCACTTCAATTGTCCATTAACTAGTGTATTAAAGTGTCAGTTACACTTCCTAACAACTCCTAAATGGAGCATTTCAATAGCCATCAGCTGCTGTCCTTTTTTTTAATTAATTTAAATAAAACTAATTCAGCTAACTTAAAATAAACTACAAATAAAAACGAAAATAAGAAGTTCAATTGGGCCAATATGCAAAACCCAAGCAAGTAATGCAGCCCAATAGACTTATTACAATCTTTATTCAAAGCAAATAAACATAACTTAAAGAAGAATCCTTTTATTATTGTTGTAATTTCTTGAGGGCTGCCAGGATCACATCATACCCTCCTTCTTCGAGGGAATTCGTCCTCGAATTTATTGACTTAAGAAATCCTCTTCATCCTCCGGGATCAAACATAATTCTTTTGAATCCACGGGGTTCTTCTCTTGGAACTATGAAGATATGTGCCTTGAAAAGGGAATCAGTACCACCATGCAAAAAATTAGTGTTAGTAGTAAAGCAAGCATCTTTAGATAAAAAGATATACTTAAGTTTCTCTGCCAATGATGCTCTCTCCACCTTAATTTCTATGATAAGGACACTCTCAATTTGAACATTTTCCTCACTTGCTTCCCCTTTGTTTTCAACATCAAAAAATATTTTCGTATCTTCAATTTCCTTTGGGGGTACTTCTTCATGAATTTGAAAAGCTGGCCTAGTGAGTAGTGGTGCACTTGGAATGATGTCTACTTGATGCCTCATTCTCATGTTTGGCAAAAAGTTGCAACGTACTTCCTTTGGAGACACATCCCTAAATTCCTCTTGCAATTTAACTTCATTTGATGCACTACATTGTTTCTTTGGAATTTCATCTTCAACCTCTTGCATAATAGAATCAATAGAACTTGGCAAAAGGTTAGGATAAAAACAAGTTTCCAAGATGACTTCCTCTGCAACTCTTTCTTCTCTCTCACCCTCTTTTCTTTTCTCAACATTGATTTCACTTTGTTGTTTTTCTTTCTCTTCCACTATCTTCTTTTCTTTCAAATATTCTCTCTTTGTATGTTTTTCAACTCCTTATTAAACTCTTCACAAATTTTCTCAAAGGCACTATTGATCTTTTCGTGCTCTTTTTTTCTACGTCGTTTCTTATCCTCCCTCTCCTTTTCTCTACGCCTTCTTTCTTTTTCTTTGCTTGCCTCTTTCTCTCTATCTAACCTCTCTTTTTCTCTTCTTGCTGCCTCCTTTTCTCTGTCTAACCTCTCACAATTTCTTTTCATCCACATACCAACCTGATATCCTTCCACAACAAATTCATTTCTAGAAGATCTCAACATGTTGCAAAGAATCAAGTTTGAGTAAATAATAAGGATAAATAAGAAAAGACTTCTCTACTTGCCAAATGTTTCACTCTCTCTCGCAAATGCTCTCTTTGAGTTCTTTAGAGGGTCAAATACAAACAAAACAAGTAAGCAACAAACTTGTGACAAAAACAGAATTTGAGAAGTGAGTTTATCAAAGAAACAAAGGAACGTACAAAAGAGAATTGTCCAAAAAACAAGAAAGGGTCTGCACTTTTTTTCTTTTTTTTTTAATTTCGATTTTTTTTAAAAAAAAAAAGGAAAAATTGAAATAGAATGAAGAAGAAGAAGTGAATAGAAACTGAAAAGATGAAAGGAAAAACAAATAGAAATTTCAACCTCAACCTGAGCTTTGGTACCACTTGATGACAACCACTTTGATATGGGTAGTCTTTTTGATAAATTCGATCTTCGGTTGAAATTATATTCAGAACAGAATTGTTTTTAAATAAAATAAAAAGAAATGGATAAAGATGAGGGATGGAAGCACCACAATTCCCTAAGGAATTGATAAGCAAATCGAAGAACGCCACAAGAAGGTTACTTCTTGATAAGTTCAATTTTTGGCTCAATCCAGAACCCAAGAGTGCATGACTCTCAAAATGTGATAAACACAAGTTTTTCTCAAAGCAAAACTCTCCCCTCATTCATAAAATTCGTATTACATATATAGGATAGCAAAATCAGCTTCTCTCTTTCTTCCTAGACACATTAGTAATGTCAATTGAATACCTACATGATCATATTAATGGCTGCACTTCAATTGTCCATTAACTAGTGTATTAAAGTGTCAGTTACACTTCCTAACAACTCCTAAATGGAGCATTTCAATAGCCATCAGCTGCTGTCCTTTTTTTTAATTAATTTAAATAAAACTAATTCAGCTAACTTAAAATAAACTACAAATAAAAACGAAAATAAGAAGTTCAATTGGGCCAATATGCAAAACCCAAGCAAGTAATGCAGCCCAATAGACTTATTACAATCTTTATTCAAAGCAAATAAACATAACTTAAAGAAGAATCCTTTTATTATTGTTGTAATTTCTTGAGGGCTGCCAGGATCACATCAGTTGGCCACATGGTTAGGGTTAGGGTTTGGGACTAGTATCACTTAGCTTGACTTGGTAGCCCACATGGTACAGGATAGGGTTAGAGACTATTATAATTTATCTTGACTTGGTTGGCCACATGGTTAGGGTTAGGGTTAGCGACTAGTATCACGTTGCTTAACTTGGTAGGCCATATGTCTAGGGTTAGGTTTAGGGATTAGTATTACGTAGCTTAATTTGGTTGCCCATAGGGTTTGGGTTAGGGACTATTATTACTTAGCCTGACTTAGTTTGCCACATATGGTTTGGGTTTAGGACTAGTATCACTTAGCATGACTTGGTTGGCCACGTGGTTAGGATTTGGGTTAGGGACTAGTGTTACTTAACTTGACTTGGTTGGCCACATAGTTAAGGTTAGGGGTAGGGATTATTATCACTTAGCTGGACTTGGTTGACCACATGTTTAGAGTTAGGGTTTGGGACTAGTATTACGTTGCTTGAATTGGTTGCCCACTTGGTTTGGGTTAGGGAGTGCTATTAGTTAGCTTGACTTTGTTGGCCACATAGTTAGGTTTAGGGTTTGGGACAAGTATTACTTAGCTTGACTTGCTAGCCCACATGGCAAGGGTTAGGGTTAGGGAATAGTTTTACTTAGTGTGACTTTAAGGTTAGAGTTAGGGACTATCACAACTTAGCTTGACTTGGTTGGCCACGTGGTTAGGGTTTAGGTTACGGACTATTAATACTTAGCTTGACCTGGTTGGCCACATGGTTAGGGTTAGGGTTTGGGACTAGTATCACTTATCTTGACTTGGTTGGTCGTATGGTTAGGGTTAGGGTTAGCGACTAGTATCACGTGGCTTAGGGTTAGGGACTAGTATCACTTAGCTTGACTTGGTAGCCCACATGGTACGGGTTAGGTTTAGGGGCTTGTATCACTTAGCTTGACTTGGTTGGCCATTTGGTTAGGGTTAGGGTTAGGAACTAGTTTTACTTAGTTTGACTTTAAGGTTAGGGTTAGGAACTATTATAACTTAGCTTGACTTGGTTGGCCACATGGTAGGGTTTGGGTTAGGGACTAGTATTACTTAGCTTGGCTTGGTTGGCCACATGGTTAGGGTTAGGGACTAGTGTTACTTAGCTAGACGTGGTTGGCCACATGGTTAGGGTTTGGGGTAGGTATTATTGTCACTTAGCTGGACAAGCTTGACCACGTGTTAGGGTTAGGGTTAACGACTAGTATCACGTAGCTTGACTTGGTTGGCCACATCGTTACGGTTAGGGTTTGGGACAAGTATCACGTAGCAACTAGTTTTAATGAGTTTAATGTTTGGGTTAGAGACCATTATAAATTATCTTGACTTAGTTAGCCACATGGTTAGGGTTAGATTTAGCAACTAGTATCACGTAGCTTAACTAGGTTGGCTAGATGTTTAGGGTTACGGTTAGCAACTAGCTTTACTTTGTTTGTCCTTAAGGTTAGGGTTAGTGACAATTATCAGTTAGCTTGACTTGGTTGGCCACGTGGTTAGGGTTTGGGTTAGGGACTAGTATTACTTAGCTTGACTTGGTTGGCCACATGGTTAGGGTTTGGGATATGGACTAGTATCACTTAGCTCGACATGGTTGACGACATGTTTAGGGTTAATGTTAGGGAGTAGTATTACGCAGCTTAATTTGGTTGCCCACAGGGCTTGGGTTAGGGACTACTATTACTTACCCTGACTTAATTTGCCACATAGGGTTTGGGTTTAGGAATAGTATCACTTAGCATGACTTGGTTGGCTACGTGGTTAGTGTTTGGGTTAGGGACTAGTATTACTTAGCTTGACTTGGTTGGCCACATGGTTAGGTTAGGGACTAGTGTTACTTAGCTTGACTTGGTTGGCCACATGGTTTGGGTTGGGGGTAGGTATTATTGTCACTTAGCTGGACATGGTTGACCACGTGTTTAGGGCTAGGGTTATGGACTAGCATTACGTAGCTTGATATGGTTGCACAAATGGTTTGGGCTTGGGACTACTATTACTTAGCTTGACTTGGTTGGCCACATAGGGTTTGGGTATAGGATTAGTATCACTTAGCTTGACTTGGTTCGCCGTGTGGTTAGGGTTTGGGTTAAGGACTAGTGTTACTTAGCTTGACTTGGTTGGCAACATGGTTAGGGTTATGGATTGTGACTAGTATCACTTTGTTTGACTTAGTTGGCAACATGCTTAGGGTTAGCGTTAGGGACTAATATTACTTAGCTTGATTTGGTTGGCCACATGGTTAGGGTTAGGGGTAGGTATTATTGTCACTTAGCTGGACAT
The DNA here is from genome assembly GCA_037113605.1 of Calophaca sinica. Classification (NCBI taxonomy): domain Eukaryota; kingdom Viridiplantae; phylum Streptophyta; class Magnoliopsida; order Fabales; family Fabaceae; genus Calophaca; species Calophaca sinica. The sequence continues at coordinate 47,419,276 of CM073737.1, forward strand.
GGTTGACCACGTGTTTAGGGCTAGGGTTATGGACTAGCATTACGTAGCTTGATATGGTTGCCCAAATGGTTTGGCTTTGGGACTACTATTACTTAGCTTGACTTGGTTAGCCACATGGTTAGGGATAGGGTTCGGGACAAGTAACACGTAGCTTGACTCGGTTGCCCACATGGTTAGAGGGTTAGGAACTAGTTTTACTGAGTTTAATGTTAGGGTTAGAGACCATTATAATTTATCTTGACTTGGTTAGCCACATGGTTAGGGTTAGAGTTAGCGACTAGTATCACGTTGTTTAACTTGGCAGGCCATACTTCTAGGCTTAGGTTTCGGAACTAGTTTTACTTAGTTTGACCTTAAGGTTAGGGTTAGGGACTATTATCACTTAGCTTGACTTGGTTGGCCACATGGTTAGAGACTAGTGTTACTTAGGTTGACTTGGATGACCACATGGTTAGGGTTAGGGGTATGGACTAGTATCACTTAGCTCGACATGGTTGACGACATATTTAGGGTTATGGTTAGGGAGTAGTATTACGTAGCTTAATTTGGTTGCCCGTAGGGTTTGGGTTTGGGAGTGCTATTAGTTAGCTTGACTTTGTTGGCCACATAGTTAGGTTTAGGGTTTGGGACCAGTATTACTTAGCTTGACTTGGTAGCCCACATGGCTAGGGTTTAGGTTAGGGACTATTAATACTTAGCTTGACTTGGTTGGCCATATGGTTAGGGTTAGGGTTTGGGACTAGTATCACTTAGCTTGACTTGGTAGCCCACATGGTACAGGTTAGGTTTAGAGACTATTATAACATATCTTGACTTGGTTGGCCACATGGTTAGGGTTAGGGTTAGCGACTAGTTTCACGTTTCTTAACTTGGTAGGCCATAATTCTAGGGTTAGGTATAGGAACTATTTTACTAAGTTTGACCTTAAGGTTAGGTTTAGGGACTATTATCACTTAGCTTGACTTGGTTGGCCACATGGTTAGGGACTAGTGTTACTTAGGTTGACTTGGATGACCTCATGGTTAGGGTTAGGGGTATGGACTAGTATCACTAAGCTCGACTTGGTTGACGACATGTTTAGGGTTAAGGTTAGGGAGTGCTATTAGTTAGCTTGACTTTGTTGGCCACATAGTTAGGATTAGGGTTTGGGACCAGTATTACTTAGCTTGACTTGGTTGGCCACATGGTTAGGGTTTAGGTTATGGACTAGTATTACTTAGGTTGACTTGGTTGGCCACATGGTTTGGGTTAGGGGTATGGACAAGTATCACTTAGCTCGACATGGTTGACGACATGTTTAGGGTTAAGGGTAGGGAGTAGTATTACGTAGCTTAATTTGGTTGCCTACGTGGTTTGGGACTACTATTACTTAGCCCCGACTTAGTTTGCCACATAGGGTTTGGGTTTAGGACTAGTATCACTTAGCTTGACTTGGTTGGCCACATGGTAAGGTTAGGGGTAGGTATTATTGTCACTTAGCTGGACATGGTTGACCACGTGTTTAGGGCTAGGGTTATGGACTAGCATTACGTAGCTTGATATGGTTGCCCAAATGGTTTGGATTTGGGACTACTATTACTTAGCTTGACTTGGTTAGCCACATGGTTAGGGATAGGGTTCGGGACAAGTAACACGTAGCTTGACTCGGTTGCCCACATGGTTAGAGGGTTAGGAACTAGTTTTACTGAGTTTAATGTTAGGGTTAGAGACCATTATAATTTATCTTGACTTGGTTAGCCACATGGTTAGGGTTAGAGTTAGCGACTAGTATCACGTTGTTTAACTTGGCAGGCCATACTTCTAGGCTTAGGTTTCGGAACTAGTTTTACTTAGTTTGACCTTAAGGTTAGGGTTAGGGACTATTATCACTTAGCTTGACTTGGTTGGCCACATGGTTAGGGACTAGTGTTACTTAGGTTGACTTGGATGACCACATGGTTAGGGTTAGGGGTATGGACTAGTATCACTTAGCTCGACATGGTTGACGACATATTTAGGGTTAAGGTTAGGGAGTAGTATTACGTAGCTTAATTTGGTTGCCCGTAGGGTTTGGGTTAGGGAGTGCTATTAGTTAGCTTGACTTTGTTGGCCACATAGTTAGGTTTAGGGTTTGGGACCAGTATTACTTAACTTGACTTGGTAGCCCACATGGCAAGGGTTAGGGTTAGGGACTTGAATCACATAGCTTGACTTGGTTGGTCACATGATTAGAGTTAGGGTTAGTGACCAGTATCACGTAGCTTAGCTTGCTGCGCACAAGTTTAGGGTTACGGTTAAGGTTAGGAAATAGTTTTACTTAGTGTGACTTTAAGGTTAGGGTTAGGGACTATTATAACTTAGCTTGACTTGGTTGGCCACGTGGTTAGGGTTTAGGTTAGGGACTATTAATACTTAGCTTGACTTGGTTGGCCATATGGTTAGGGTTAGGGTTTGGGACTAGTATCACTTAGCTTGACTTGGTAGCCCACATGGTACAGGTTAGGTTTAGAGACTATTATAACATATCTTGACTTGGTTGGCCACATGGTTAGGGTTAGGGTTAGCGACTAGTTTCACGTTTCTTAACTTGGTAGGCCATAATTCTAGGGTTAGGTATAGGAACTATTTTACTAAGTTTGACCTTAAGGTTAGGGTTAGGGACTATTATCACTTAGCTTGACTTGGTTGGCCACATGGTTAGGGACTAGTGTTACTTAGGTTGACTTGGATGACCACATGGTTAGGGTTAGGGGTATGGACTAGTATCACTAAGCTCGACTTGGTTGACGACATGTTTAGGGTTAAGGTTAGGGAGTGCTATTAGTTAGCTTGACTTTGTTGGCCACATAGTTAGGTTTAGGGTTTGGGACCAGTATTACTTAGCTTGACTTGGTTGGCCACATGGTTAGGGTTTAGGTTATGGACTAGTATTACTTAGGTTGACTTGGTTGGCCACATGGTTTGGGTTAGGGGTATGGACAAGTATCACTTAGCTCGACATGGTTGACGACATGTTTAGGGTTAAGGTTAGGGAGTAGTATTACGTAGCTTAATTTGGTTGCCCACAGGGTTTGGGACTACTATTACTTAGCCTGACTTAGTTTGCCACATAGGGTTTGGGTTTAGGACTAGTATCACTTAGCTTGACTTGGTTGGCCACATGGTAAGGTTAGGGGTAGGTATTATTGTCACTTAGCTGGACATGGTTGACCACGTGTTTAGGGCTAGGGTTATGGACTAGCATTACGTAGCTTGATATGGTTTCCCAAATGGTTTGGATTTGGGACTACTATTACTTAGCTTGACTTGGTTAGCCACATGGTTAGGGATAGGGTTCGGGACAAATAACACGTACCTTGACTCGGTTGCCCACATGGTTAGAGGGTTAGGAACTAGTTTTACTGAGTTTAATGTTAGGGTTAGAGACCATTATAATTTATCTTGACTTGGTTAGCCACATGGTTAGGGTTAGAGTTAGCGACTAGTATCACGTTGTTTAACTTGGTGCCATACTTCTAGGCTTAGGTTTGAACTAGTTTTACTTAGTTTGACCTAAAGGTTAGGGTTAGGGACTTTTATCACTTAGCTTGACTTGGTTGGCCACATGGTTAGGGACTAGTGTTACTTAGGTTGACTTGGATGTCCACATGGTTAGGGTTAGGGGTATGGACTAGTATCACTTAGCTCGACATGGTCAATTTACATATTTAGGGTTAAGGTTAGGGAGTAGTATTACGTAGCTTAATTTGGTTGCCCGTAGGGTTTGGGTTAGGGAGTGCTATTAGGTAGCTTGACTTTGTTGGCCACATTATTAGGTTTAGGGTTTGGGGCCAAGATTACTTAACTTGACTTGGTAGCCCACATGGCAAGGGTTAGGGTTAGGGACTTGAATCACATAGCTTGACTTGGTTGGTCACATGATTAGAGTTAGGGTTAGTGACCAGTATCACGTAGCTTAGCTTGCTTTGCGCACAAGTTTAGGGTTACGGTTAAGGTTAGGAAATAGTTTTACTTAGTGTGACTTTAAGGTTATGGTTAGGGACTATTATAACTTAGCTTGACTTGGTTGGCCACGTGGTTAGGGTTTAGGTTAGGGACTATTAATACTTAGCTTGACTTGGTTGGCCATATGGTTAGGGTTAGGGTTTGGGACTAGTATCACTTTAGCTTGACTTGGTAGCCCACATGGTACAGGTTAGGTTTAGAGACTATTATAACATATCTTGACTTGGTTGGCCACATGGTTAGGGTTAGGGTTAGCGACTAGTTTCACATTTCTTAACTTGGTAGGCCATAATTCTAGGGTTTGGTATAGGAACTATTTTACTAAGTTTGACCTTAAGGTTAGGGTTAGGGACTATTATCACTTAGCTTGACTTGGTTGGCCACATGGTTAGGGACTAGTGTTACTTAGGTTGACTTGGATGACCGCATGGTTAGGGTTAGGGGTATGGACTAGCATTACGTAGCTTGATATGGTTGCACAAATGGTTTGGGCTTGGGACTACTATTACTTAGCTTGACTTGGTTGGCCACATAGGGTTTGGGTATAAGATTAGTATCACTTAGCTTGACTTGGTTCGCCGTGTGGTTAGGGTTTGGGTTAAGGACTAGTGTTACTTAGCTTGACTTGGTTGGCAACATGGTTAGGGTTATGGATTGTGACTAGTATCACTTTGTTTGACTTAGTTGGCAACATGCTTAGGGTTAGCGTTAGGGACTAATATTACTTAGCTTGATTTGGTTGGCCATATGGTTAGGGTTAGGGGTAGGTATTATTGTCACTTAGCTGGACATGGTTGACCACGTGTTTAGGGCTAGGGTTATGGACTAGCATTACGTAGCTTGATATGGTTGCCCAAATGGTTTGGCTTTGGGACTACTATTACTTAGCTTGACTTGGTTAGCCACATGGTTAGGGATAGGGTTCGGGACAAGTAACACGTAGCTTGACTCGGTTGCCCACATGGTTAGAGGGTTAGGAACTAGTTTTACTGAGTTTAATGTTAGGGTTAGAGACCATTATAATTTATCTTGACTTGGTTAGCCACATGGTTAGGGTTAGAGTTAGCGACTAGTATCACGTTGTTTAACTTGGCAGGCCATACTTCTAGGCTTAGGTTTCGGAACTAGTTTTACTTAGTTTGACCTTAAGGTTAGGGTTAGGGACTATTATCACTTAGCTTGACTTGGTTGGCCACATGGTTAGGGACTAGTGTTACTTAGGTTGACTTGGATGACCATATGGTTAGGGTTAGGGGTATGGACTAGTATCACTAAGCTCGACTTGGTTGACGACATGTTTAGGGTTACGGTTAGGGAGTAGTATTATGTAGCTTAATTTGGTTGCCTGTAGGGTTTAGGTTAGGGAGTGCTATTAGTTAGCTTGACTTTGTTGGCCACATAGTTAGGTTTAGGGTTTGCGACCAGTATTACTTAGCTTGACTTGGTTGGCCACATGGTTAGGGTTTAGGTTATGGACTAGTATTACTTAGGTTGACTTGGTTGGCCACATGGTTAGGGTTAGGGTTTGGGACTAGTATCACTTAGCTTGACTTGGTAGCCCACATGGTACAGGTTAGGTTTAGAGACTATTATAACATATCTTGACTTGGTTGGCCACATGGTTAGGGTTAGGGTTAGCGACTAGTTTCACGTTTCTTAACTTGGTAGGCCATAATTCTAGGGTTAGGTATAGGAACTATTTTACTAAGTTTGACCTTAAGGTTAGGTTTAGGGACTATTATCACTTAGCTTGACTTGGTTGGCCACATGGTTAGGGACTAGTGTTACTTAGGTTGACTTGGATGACCTCATGGTTAGGGTTAGGGGTATGGACTAGTATCACTAAGCTCGACTTGGTTGACGACATGTTTAGGGTTAAGGTTAGGGAGTGCTATTAGTTAGCTTGACTTTGTTGGCCACATAGTTAGGATTAGGGTTTGGGACCAGTATTACTTAGCTTGACTTGGTTGGCCACATGGTTAGGGTTTAGGTTATGGACTAGTATTACTTAGGTTGACTTGGTTGGCCACATGGTTTGGGTTAGGGGTATGGACAAGTATCACTTAGCTCGACATGGTTGACGACATGTTTAGGGTTAAGGTTAGGGAGTAGTATTACGTAGCTTAATTTGGTTGCCCACAGGGTTTGGGACTACTATTACTTAGCCTGACTTAGTTTGCCACATAGGGTTTGGGTTTAGGACTAGTATCACTTAGCTTGACTTGGTTGGCCACATGGTTAGGGTTAGGGGTAGGTATTATTGTCACTTAGCTGGACATGGTTGACCACGTGTTTAGGGCTAGGGTTATGGACTAGCATTACGTAGCTTGATATGGTTGCCCAAATGGTTTGGATTTGGGACTACTATTACTTAGCTTGACTTGGTTAGCCACATGGTTAGGGATAGGGTTCGGGACAAGTAACACGTAGCTTGACTCGGTTGCCCACATAGTTAGAGGGTTAGGAACTAGTTTTACTGAGTTTAATGTTAGGGTTAGAGACCATTATAATTTATCTTGACTTGGTTAGCCACATGGTTAGGGTTAGAGTTAGCGACTAGTATCACGTTGTTTAACTTGGCGAGCCATACTTCTAGGCTTAGGTTTGAACTAGTTTTACTTAGTTTGACCTTAAGGTTAGGGTTAGGGACTATTATCACTTAGCTTGACTTGGTTGGCCACATGGTTAGGGACTAGTGTTACTTAGGTTGACTTGGATGACCACATGGTTAGGGTTAGGGTATGGACTAGTATCACTTAGCTCGACATGGTTGGCGACATATTTAGGGTTAAGGTTAGGGAGTAGTATTACGTAGCTTAATTTGGTTGCCGTAGGGTTTGGGTTAGGAGTGCTATTAGTTAGCTTGACTTTGTTGGCCACATAGTTAGGTTTAGGGTTTGGGACCAGATTACTTAACTTGACTTGGTAGCCCACATGGCAAGGGTTAGGGTTAGGGACTTGAATCACATAGCTTGACTTGGTTGGTCACATGATTAGAGTTAGGGTTAGTGACCGATCACGTAGCTTAGCTTGCTTTGCGCACAAGTTTAGGGTTACTACGGTTAAGGTTAGGAAATAGTTTTACTTAGTGTGACTTTAAGGTTAGGGTTAGGGACTATTATAACTTAGCTTGACTTGGTTGGCCACGTGGTTAGGGTTTAGGTTAGGGACTATTAATACTTAGCTTGACTTGGTTGGCCATATGGTTAGGGTTAGGGTTTGGGACTAGTATCACTTAGCTTGACTTGGTAGCCCACATGGTACAGGTTAGGTTTAGAGACTATTATAACATATCTTGACTTGGTTGGCCACATGGTTAGGGTTAGGGTTAGCGACTAGTTTCACATTTCTTAACTTGGTAGGCCATAATTCTAGGGTTAGGTATGGGAACTATTTTACTAAGTTTGACCTTAAGGTTAGGGTTAGGGACTATTATCACTTAGCTTAACTTGGTTGGCCACATGGTTAGGGACTAGTGTTACTTAGGTTGACTTGGATGACCGCATGGTTAGGGTTAGGGGTATGGACTAGTATCACTAAGCTCGACTTGGTTGACGACATGTTTAGGGTTACGGTTAGGGAGTGCTATTAGTTAGCTTGACTTTGTTGGCCACATAGTTAGGATTAGGGTTTGGGACCGGTATTACTTAGCTTGACTTGGTTGGCCACATGGTTAGGGTTTAGGTTATGGACTAGTATTACTTAGGTTGACTTGGTTGGCCACATGGTTTGGGTTAGGGTATGGACAAGTATCACTTAGCTCGACATGGTTGACGACATGTTTAGGGTTAAGGTTAGGGAGTAGTATTACGTAGCTTAATTTGGTTGCCCATGTGGTTTGGGACTACTATTACTTAGCCTGACTTAGTTTGCCACATAGGGTTTGGGTTTAGGACTAGTATCACTTAGCTTGACTTGGTTGGCCACATGGTAAGGGTTAGGGGTAGGTATTATTGTCACTTAGCTGGACATGGTTGACCACGTGTTTAGGGCTAGGGTTATGGACTAGCATTACGTAGCTTGATATGGTTGCCCAAATGGTTTGGATTTGGGACTACTATTACTTAGCTTGACTTGGTTAGCCACATGGTTAGGGATAGGGTTCGGGACAAGTAACACGTAGCTTGACTCGGTTGCCCACATAGTTAGAGGGTTAGGAACTAGTTTTACTGAGTTTAATGTTAGGGTTAGAGACCATTATAATTTATCTTGACTTGGTTAGCCACATGGTTAGGGTTAGAGTTAGCGACTAGTATCACGTTGTTTAACTTGGCAGGCCATACTTCTAGGCTTAGGTTTCGGAACTAGTTTTACTTAGTTTGACCTTAAGGTTAGGGTTAGGGACTATTATCACTTAGCTTGACTTGGTTGGCCACATGGTTAGGGACTAGTGTTACTTAGGTTGACTTGGATGACCACATGGTTAGGGTTAGGGGTATGGACTAGTATCACTTAGCTCGACATGGTTGACGACATATTTAGGGTTAAGGTTAGGGAGTAGTATTACGTAGCTTAATTTGGTTGCCCGTAGGGTTTGGGTTAGGGAGTGCTATTAGTTAGCTTGACTTTGTTGGCCACATAGTTAGGTTTAGGGTTTGGGACCAGTATTACTTAACTTGACTTGGTAGCCCACATGGCAAGGGTTAGGGTTAGGGACTTGAATCACATAGCTTGACTTGGTTGGTCACATGATTAGAGTTAGGGTTAGTGACCAGTATCACGTAGCTTAGCTTGCTTTGCGCACAAGTTTAGGGTTACGGTTAAGGTTAGGAAATAGTTTTACTTAGTGTGACTTTAAGGTTAGGGTTAGGGACTATTATAACTTAGCTTGACTTGGTTGGCCACGTGGTTAGGGTTTAGGTTAGGGACTATTAATACTTAGCTTGACTTGGTTGGCCATATGGTTAGGGTTAGGGTTTGGGACTAGTATCACTTAGCTTGACTTGGTAGCCCACATGGTACAGGTTAGGTTTAGAGACTATTATAACATATCTTGACTTGGTTGGCCACATGGTTAGGGTTAGGGTTAGCGACTAGTTTCACATTTCTTAACTTGGTAGGCCATAATTCTAGGGTTTGGTATAGGAACTATTTTACTAAGTTTGACCTTAAGGTTAGGGTTAGGGACTATTATCACTTAGCTTGACTTGGTTGGCCACATGGTTAGGGACTAGTGTTACTTAGGTTGACTTGGATGACCGCATGGTTAGGGTTAGGGGTATGGACTAGTATCACTAAGCTCGATTTGGTTGACGACATGTTTTGGGTTAAGGTTAGGGAGTGCTATTAGTTAGCTTGACTTTGTTGGCCACATTGTTAGGTTTAGGGTTTGGGACCAGTATTACTTAGCTTGACTTGGTTGGCCACATGGTTAGGGTTTAGGTTATGGACTAGTATTACTTAGGTTGACTTGGTTGGCCACATGGTTTGGGTTAGGGGTATGGACAAGTATCACTTAGCTCGACATGGTTGACGACATGTTTAGGGTTAAGGTTAGGGAGTAGTATTACGTAGCTTAATTTGGTTGCCACAGGGTTTGGGACTACTATTACTTAGCCTGACTTAGTTTGCCACATAGGGTTTGGGTTTAGGACTAGTATCACTTAGCTTGACTTGGTTGGCCACATGGTTAGGGTTAGGGGTAGGTATTATTGTCACTTAGCTGGACATGGTTAACCACGTGTTTAGGGCTAGGGTTATGGACTAGCATTACGTGGCTTGATATGGTTGCCCAAATGGTTTGGATTTGGGACTACTATTACTTAGCTTGACTTGGTTAGCCACATGGTTAGGGATAGGGTTCGGGACAAGTAACACTTAGCTTGACTTGGTTGGCCACATGGTTAGAGGGTTAGGAACTAGTTTTACTGAGTTTAATGTTAGGGTTAGAGACCATTATAATTTATCTTGACTTGGTTAGCCACATGGGTTAGGGTTAGAGTTAGCGACTAGTATCACGTTGTTTAACTTGGCAGGCCATACTTCTAGGCTTAGGTTTCGGAACTAGTTTTACTTAGTTTGACCTTAAGGTTAGGGTTAGGGACTATTATCACTTAGCTTGACTTGGTTGGCCACATGGTTAGGGACTAGTGTTACTTAGGTTGACTTGGATGACCACATGGTTAGGGTTAGGGGTATGGACTAGTATCACTTAGCTCGACATGGTTGACGACATATTTAGGGTTAAGGTTAGGGAGTAGTATTACGTAGCTTAATTTGGATGCCCGTAGGGTTTGGGTTAGGGAGTGCTATTAGTTAGCTTGACTTTGTTGGCCACATAGTTAGGTTTAGGGTTTGGGACCAGTATTACTTAACTTGACTTGGTAGCCCACATGGCAAGGGTTAGGGTTAGGGACTTGAATCACATAGCTTGACTTGGTTGGTCACATGATTAGAGTTAGGGTTAGTGACCAGTATCACGTAGCTTAGCTTGCTTTGCGCACAAGTTTAGGGTTACGGTTAAGGTTAGGAAATAGTTTTACTTAGTGTGACTTTAAGGTTAGGGTTAGGGACTATTATAACTTAGCTTGACTTGGTTGGCCACGTGGTTAGGGTTTAGGTTAGGGACTATTAATACTTAGCTTGACTTGGTTGGCCATATGGTTAGGGTTAGGGTTTGGGACTAGTATCACTTAGCTTGACTTGGTGGCCCACATGGTACAGGTTAGGTTTAGAGACTATTATAACATATCTTGACTTGGTTGGCCACATGGTTAGGGTTAGGGTTAGCGACTAGTTTCACATTTCTTAACTTGGTAGGCCATAATTCTAGGGTTAGGTATAGGAACTATTTTACTAAGCTTGACCTTAAGGTTAGGGTTAGGGACTATTATCACTTAGCTTGACTTGGTTGGCCACATGGTTAGGGACTAGTGTTACTTAGGTTGACTTGGATGACCGCATGGTTAGGGTTAGGGGTATGGACTAGTATCACTAAGCTCGACTTGGTTGACGACATGTTTAGGGTTAAGGTTAGGGAGTGCTATTAGTTAGCTTGACTTTGTTGGCCACATAGTTAGGTTTAGGGTTTGGGACCAGTATTACTTAGCTTGACTTGGTTGGCCACATGGTTAGGGTTTAGGTTATGGACTAGTATTACTTAGGTTGACTTGGTTGGCCACATGGTTTGGGTTAGGGGTATGGACAAGTATCACTTAGCTCGACATGGTTGACGACATGTTTAGGGTTAAGGTTAGGGAGTAGTATTACGTAGCTTAATTTGGTTGCCCACAGGGTTTGGGACTACTATTACTTAGCCTGACTTAGTTTGCCACATAGGGTTTGGGTTTAGGACTAGTATCACTTAGCTTGACTTGGTTGGCCACATGGTTAGGGTTAGGGGTAGGTATTATTGTCACTTAGTGGACATGGTAACCCCCGTGTTTAGGGCTAGGGTTATGGACTAGCATTACGTGGCTTGATATGGTTGCCCAAATGGTTTGGATTTGGGACTACTATTACTTAGCTTGACTTGGTTAGCCACATGGTTAGGGATAGGGTTCGGGACAAGTAACACTTAGCTTGACTTGGTTGGCCACATGGTGAGGGTTAGGGTTTGGGACTAGTATCACGTAGCTTGACTTGGTTGCCCACATGGTTAGGGCTAGGATTAGGAACTAGTTTTACTGAGTTTAATGTTAGGGTTAGAGACCATTATAATTTATCTTGACTTGGTTAGCCACATGGTTAGGGTTATAGTTAGCGACTAGTATCACGTTGCTTAACTTGGTAGGCCATACTTCTAGGCTTAGGTTTGGGAACTAGTTTTACTTAGTTTGACCTTAAGGTTAGGGTTAGGAACTATTATCGGTTAACTTGACTTGGTTGGCTACATGGTTAGGGACTAGTATTACTTAGGTTGACTTGGTTGGCCACATGGTTAGGGTTAGGGGTATGGACTAGTATCACTTAGCTCGACATGGTTGACGACATGTTTAGGGTTAAGGTTAGGGAGTAGTATTATGTAGCTTAATTTGGTTGCCTGTAGGGTTTGGGTTAGGGAGTGCTATTAGTTAGCTTGACTTTGTTGGCCACATAGTTAGGTTTAGTGATGTGATCCTAGGATGATCACTCTTACAAACAAATTGAGCTTTATTGAAATTATTTGGAAATGACCCATCTGGATTGTTTTAGTGATATCGTGAGCTCTAGAAGTTTGATTAATGTGTTCTTTGATGCGTTGGAAAGCTAACAAAATTTCCTACAAATTCTATTTCAAGCTACTTGGCCAAATTTGGCTTCTATCATGGTGCAAAAATGGGCTGAAAGTGCAAGACGAATTTGTGGACGAATTTTGTTGTAATTTTGGTTTAATTGTATGAGTTACTTTAGTTTTATTTAGTGTGTTTTTAAATTAAATAGGAAGCAGCTATGAAGGCTAGGCATTAGTGTGTGAGTTAAGAGGTGGTTTAATTGCATTAAGTCCTTTGTTGGAGAAGTGTAACTGATGCTTTATTCCACTAGTTAATGTCCAATTGAATTGTGATCAATTAGGCATTCAATTGGCTTTAATCTTGTGTCTAGGAAGAAAGAAAGTTGCTGCCCTATTCTATATGTATGCACATTTTGAATGAATGAAATTCAGATTTTGAAGATTAATGAAAATTGAGTTTTCTCCATTTGTGAGAGCTTCCTTTGTGTTCTTAGGTAAAAGAACTGAATCTGATCTTATCAAGGCAACTTGTGGCGATCAAAATTCATGACTTATCACTCACATTCTCATCTTGTTCTTGAGTGTGGCGTCAATATCTTTCCTTTAAGATGAACTTCAAGGCGGCCCTTCCTTAGTTCTCATCATTTGGTATCAAAGCTTTGGCTCCTTGAATTTCAGGTGTGGTTTTTCCCTATTTGAAAAAAAAATAGAAAAAAAAGAGTGAAAAAAAAACGAAGATAATTTTTTTTTTTGAAAGTTTCAATTTTTTATTTTGTGGTTGTATGTCATGGAAGTCAAAAAAAGGAAGAGTATTGTCTATACTTTATGCTGTGTGAAGGATAAGATATATAGATTGGACATTGATAGAAAGTATTGGATCAATATGGCAAGTACAATCATGGTGGAGAAGTTGGGACTTCCTGTTTTAGAGCATCCTGACCCTTATATGCTTGAAAGTCTCGAGGATCCGGAATTTAAAGATATGGGTGCTGTGATGGTGACCAAACAAGTACTAGTATCGTTTAAATTTGAGGGAAATGAGGATGAGGTACTATGCGATGTGGTGCCTACAAAAACAAGGCACTTGCTACTTGGGCGTCCATGGAGGCATCAACGACAAGCAAGTCATGTTGAAGAGAAAGAAAAAGAGAGCGAGATTGAAGTTGAGAGAAGAGTTGAAAATGAGGTGAATGAAAATGAGAGTATTGCAGAAGAGGGAAAGACAAAAGATAGAGTGGTGGTGGAAGTCATCGTGGAAACATGTTTTAATTCTAACCTTTTGCCAAATTGTTTTGATTTTATTGCTAAACAGGTTGAAGATGAATTTTCAAAGTCCTCAAATGTACTGGAGAAGTCATGGCAAATTACTACTCTAATACCATCCTCTAAGTTGGTTTGTGGATTTAAATGTTGGGATTCTTCGAATTCTAAATCTTTCTCTAAAATCACTTCCTTGGATCATGATGAGAATAAAGGGGATGAAGAAGAATGTCCTCAAGAAGTGGCTACCCTTTGTGAGATTGGGAAAAATAATTTTTCTTTGGAATCTAAAGGAAAAGGGGAGCAAGCTAATCATTCCAATGAACTTGCAAATTTTTTTAACGTGGAAGATGCATATGGTGAGTTCTTTAGATTTATTTTTGACCCTGGAGGTATTTTGGAACTAGAAATTCGAGGTCGAATTCCCTTGAAGAGGGAGGGTATGATGTGATCCTAGGATGATCACTCTTACAAACAAATTGAGCTTTATTGAAATTATTTGGAAATGACCCATCTGGATTGTTTTAGTGATATCGTGAGCTCTATAAGTCTGATTAATGTGTTCTTTGATGCGTTGGAAAGGTAACAAAATTTCCTACAAATTCTATTTCAAGCTACTTGGCCAAATTTGGCTTCTATCATGGTACAAAATGGGCTGAAAGTGCAAGACGAATTTGTGGACGAATTTTGTTGTAATTTTGGTTTAATTGTATGAGTTACTTTAGTTTTATTTAGTGTGTTTTCATATTAAATAGGAAGCAGCTATGAAGGCTAGGCATTAGTGTGTGAGTTAAGAGGTGGTTTAATTGCATTAAGTCCTTTGTTGGAGAAGTGTAACTGATGCTTTATTCCACTAGTTAATGTCCAATTGAATTGTGATCAATTAGGCATTCAATTGGCTTTAATCTTGTGTCTAGGAAGAAAGAAAGTTGCTGCCCTATTCTATATGTATGCACATTTTGAATGAATGAAATTCAGATTTTGAAGATTAATGAAAATTGAGTTTTCTCCATTTGTGAGAGCTTCCTTTGTGTTCTTAGGTAAAAGAACCGAATCTGATCTTATCAAGGCAACTTGTGGCGATCAAAATTCATGACTTATCACTCACATTCTCATCTTGTTCTTGAGTGTGGCGTCAATATCTTTCCTTTAAGATGAACTTCAAGGCGGTCCTTCCTTAGTTCTCATCATTTAGGGTTTGCGACCAGTATTACTTAGCTTGACTTGGTAGCCCACATGGCAAGGGTTAGGGTTAGGGACTTGAATCACATAGCTTGACTTGGCTGGTCACATGATTAGAGTTAGGGTTAGTGACTAGTATCACGTAGCTTAGCTTGCTTTGCGCACAAGTTTAGGGTTACGGTTAAGGTTAGGAAATAGTTTTACTTAGTGTGACTTTAAGGTTAGGGTTAGGGACTATTATAACTTAGCTTGACTTGGTTGGCCACGTGGTTAGGGTTTAGGTTAGGGACTATTAATACTTAGCTTGACTTGGTTGTCCACATGGTTAGGGTTAGGGTTTGGGACTAGTATCACTTAGCTTGACTTGGTAGCCCACGTGGTACGGGTTAGGTTTAGGGCCTTGTATCACTTAGCTTGACTTGGTTGGCCACATGGTTAGGGTTTAGGTTAGGGACTAGTATTACTTAGGTTGACTTGGTTGGCCACATGGTTAGGGTTAGGGGTATGGACTAGTATCACTTAGCTCGACATGGTTGACGACATGTTTAGGGTTAAGGTTAGGGAGTAGTATTACGTAGCTTAATTTGGTTGCCCGCAGGGCTTGGGTTTGGGACTACTATTACTTAGCCTGACTTAGTTTGCCATATAGGGTTTGGATTTAGTACTAGTATCACTTAGCATGACTTGGTTGGCCACGTGGTTAGGGTTAGGGACTAGTCTTACTTAGCTTGATTTGGTTGGCCACATGGTTAGGGTTGGGGTAGGTATTATTGTCACATAGCTGGACATGGTTGACCACGTGTTTAGGGCTAGGGTTATGGACTAGCATTACGTAGCTTGATATGATTGCCCAAATGATTTGGGTTTGGGACTACTATTACTTAGATTGACTTAGTTAGCCACATGGTTAGGGTTTGGGTTCGGGACAAGTATCACTTAGCTTGACTTGGCTGGCCACATGGTGAGGGTTAGGGTTTGGGACTAGTATCACGTAGCTTGACTTGGTTAGCCACATGGTTAGGGTTAGGGTTTGAGACTAGTATCACGTAGCTTGACTTGGTTGCCCACATGGTTAGGGTTAGGGTTAAGAACTAGTTTTACTGAGTTTAATGTTAGGGTTAGGGACCATTATAATTTATCTTGACTTGGTTAGCCATATGGTTAGGGTTAGAGTTAGCGACTAGTATCTCTAACTAGGTTGGCTAGATGCTCAGGGTTACGGTTAGAAACTAGGTTTACTTAGTTTGACCTTAAGGTTAGGGTTAGGAACTATTATCGGTTAACTTGACTTGGTTGGCTACATGGTTAGGGTATAGGTTAGGGACTAGTATTACTTAGGTTGACTTGGTTGGCCACATGGTTAGGGTTTGGGGTATGGACTAGTATCACTTAGCTCGACCTGGTTGACGACATGTTTAGGGTTAAGGTTAGGGAGTAGTATTACGTAGCCTAATTTGGTTGCCCGCATGGTTTGGGTTAGGGACTACTATTACTTAGCTTGACTTGGTTGGCCACATAGGGTTTGGGTATAGGATTAGTATCACTTAGCATGACTTGGTTCGCCGTGTGGTTAGGGTTTGGGTTAGGGACTAGTGTTACTTAGCTTGACTTGGTTGGCCACATGGTTAGGGTTAGGAGTAGGGACTATTATCACTTAGCTGGACATGGTTGACCACATGTTTAGGGTTAGAGACTAGTATTACGTAGCTTGATTTGGTTACCCACATGGTTTGGGTTAGGGACTGCTATTACTTAACTTGACCTTGATAGCCACATGGTTAGGCTTAGGGTATGGGACTAGTATTACTTAGCTTGACTTGGTATCCCACATGGTAAGGGTTAAGGTTAAGGACATGTATCACATAGCTTGACTTGGTTGGCCACATGGTTAGGGTTAGGGTTAGCGACTAGCATCACGTAGCTTAGCATGCTTTGCGCACATGTTTAGGGTTAGGGTTAGGAAATAGTTTTACAAAGTTTGACTTTAAGGATATGGTTAGGGACTATTATAACTTAGCTTGACTTGGTTGGCCACATGGTTAGGGTTTAGGTTAAGGACTACAATTACTTAGCTTGACTTGGTAGGCCATATGTCTAGGGTTAGGTTTAGGGAGTAGTATTACGTAGCTTAATTTGGTTGCCCACAGGGTTTGGGTTAGGGACAATTATTACTTAGCCTGACTTACTTTGCCACATATGGTTTGGGTTTAGGACTAGTATCACTTAGCATGACTTGGTTGGCCACGTGGTTAGGGTTTGGGTTAGGGACTAGTGTTACTTAGCTTGACTTGGTTGGCCACATAGTTAAGGTTAGGGGTAGGGATTATTATCACTTAGCTAGACTTGGTTGACCACATGTTTAGGGTTAGGGTTTGGGACTAGTATTACGTTGCTTGAATTGGTTGCCCACATGGTTTGGGTTAGGGAGTGCTATTAGTTAGCTTGACTTTGTTGGCCACATAGTTAGGTTTAGGGTTTGGGACAAGTATTACTTAGCTTGACTTGCTAGCCCACATGGCAAGGGTTAGGGTTAGGGAATAGTTTTACTTAGTGTGACTTTAAGGTTAGGGTTAGGGACTATCACAACTTAGCTTGACTTGGTTGGCCACGTGGTTAGGGTTTAGGTTACGGACTATTAATACTTAGCTTGACCTGGTTGGCCACATGGTTAGGGTTAGGGTTTGGGACTAGTATCAGTTAGCTTGACTTGGTTGGCCGTATGGTTAGGGTTAGGGTTAGCGACTAGTATCACGTGGCTTAGGGTTAGGGTTAGGGACTAGTATCACTTAGCTTGACTTGGTAGCCCACATGGTACGGGTTATGTTTAGGGGCTTGTATCACTTAGCTTGACTTGGTTGGCCATATGGTTAGGGTTAGGGTTAGGAACTAGTTTTACTTAGTTTGACTTTAAGGTTAGGGTTAGGAACTATTATAACTTAGCTTGACTTGGGTGGCCACATGGTTAAGGTTTAGGTTGGGGACTACTATCACTTAGCTTGACTTGGTTGGCCATATGGTTAGGGTTAGGGACTAGTGTTACTAAGCTTGACTTGGTTGGCCACATGGTTAGGGTTAGGGGTAGGTATTATTGTCACTTAGCTGGACATGGTTGACCACGTGTTAGGGTTAGGGTTAAGGACTAGTATCACGTAGCTTGACTTGGTTGGCCACATCGTTACGGTTAGGGTTTGGGACAAGTATCACGTAGCAACTAGTTTTAATGAGTTTAATGTTTGGGTTAGAGACCATTATAATTTATCTTGACTTAGTTAGCCACATGGTTAGGGTTAGATTTAACAACTAGTATCACGTAGCTTAACTAGGTTGGCTAGATGTTTAGGGTTACGGTTAGCAACTAGCTTTACTTAGTTTGACCTTAAGGTTAGGGTTAGTGACTATTATCAGTTACCTTGACTTGGTTGGCCACATGGTCAGGGTTTAGGTTAGGGACTAGTATTACTTAGGTTGACTTGGTTGGCCACATGGTTAGGGTTTGGGATATTGATGAGGACATGGATCACCAAGAGGCCATTCAAAGCTTAGGAGGACCAATGACTAGGGCAATTGCAAGAAGGGTCCAAGAAGGCTTAGTCCAATTCATGACTAAGACAATTTGCAAGCAAAGGCAACGATGTAATTGCACCAAAAACCATGCTTGTCATACAAGCCATGGAGGAGGCGCAACTTGCATGACATGCAGCCAAGTTATTTCTTTTATTTGAATAAAAGTGCAAGTGACCAATTGATTTATTTGGGTCCAAGGCACTAAGTTATTTATTTTTTTTTTTTTTTGTGTGTTTAATCCACTTTAAGTGGCTGTGTGGCACAAAGAGTAGGGGGTCCCACACCTCTCAATAACTCTTGTGTAGTTTGAATGAGTCAATAAACCTTGCTGCCAAAGAAAGACAAAGAAATTCAAAGCAATCAAGGCAAAGGGAGTTACAAGAGACAAAGAGATTAATGCTCCATCAGCACCATAAAAGCATAACAGCCATCCATTTAATTGCATTCAATGTGTGGTTGTGAAACCTTCCTAGTCATGAACAGCGTTCAACAAATGTGAAGTTGTTTCCTACTCCTTAATGGCGCCATTTAGACTATGAGAACAGCCATAATATTCTGATGTAATGTCCTTTTATTAGGCTAATTATTTCAGCTTAGGATTCCTTATACTCTAAATGGAAAAGACTTTGTCTCTTCTTTTGTTTGTAACAGCAAGAGCATTCTCCATTATATAAAGGGAGTGCAAGTCTCAATAAAGGGCAAGAAAGATTTTAGCAAAAATTGAGTTCATACTCTTTGGTTCTGGATTGGACCAGTTTATTGATCTTATCAAGAAATTCTCTTCTTGTGGTGATCCTCACATTCATAGGCTTATCCTTGTCTTGGATTAGACTAAGGTGGCGCCCCTGCCCCCCCCATTCATCCATCTTCTCATTTTTTGTTGTTTGCTTTGCAATTGTGTTCTTTTCTTTATCTCGAACTTCTCAATCTATTTCCAGTTTTCATTATCACCAATTCCACGAAATTCACATCTTCCATTACCCATATTTCGCTCACTTATATCCAAAAATACAAAAACAAAGTCACAACCAGTTTCTTTTATTTGGAAGTCAAGCAAATGGCCAATTTCTACAACAAGGAGGCCATCATTTGGTAATCGAGCAAGGTTTCGACTTTGTTCAAAAGAATCCTGTGTTTCTCTATTCTTATCTTTGAGTTCTGAATTCTTTAAAAAAATTACGAAAATTCATAAAAAAAAATCTTGAATTCTGGTTGTGTTTCTTCGTTCGCTACACTGTCAAATTTTTATTTTATTTCTTTCTTTTGAGTGAGTTCTTTCTTGTTCTAGTCTCACAAACTTTGTGTTCAATTTTTGTTTCTTACCTTTCCTTTCCAAGCTGATTGGGTGTGTGGATTATTATTTGAATTGATTTCTTGTATTGATAATTTCCTGGTTTCTCTAAAGAACTGACAGAGTTATGGATCCTCAAAATCGTTTGCTATTTGATGCCCTCACGGCAAAAATGAGAGAACTTTTGAAAGAGGAAGTGGAAGGTATAAATGAGAGAATTGACGCATTAGAAAACAGACAAAATAATAGTGATGAGGAGGAACGGAGGAGAAGGAGACGTGATGAACCTAGAGAAGATAGGTTGGGTGGTATAAAAATAAAAGTACCAAAATTTGTCGGGAAAAATGACCCGGAGACGTATTTGGAATGGGAAACTAAAATTGAACAAATTTTTTCCTGTTACAATTACACTGATCTTCAAAAGGTGCAGGTTGCTTCTATTGAATTTACAGATTATGCCTTAGTGTGGTGGGACCAATTGACAAAGGAGAGGAGAAGGCACAATGAGCCAGCCATTGCCACATGGGAGGAGATGAAGCGGCTCATGAGAAGGAGATTCATCCCATCTTACTACAACAGAGAGTTGCACAACAAATTACAGCGACTCACCCAAGGCAACAAAAGTGTTGATGAGTACTACAAGGAGATGGAGGTGGCGAAAGTTAGAGCAAATGTGGAGGAAGATGATGAAGCAACCATGGCCAGGTTCTTGCATGGCTTAAATCGTGATATAAGTGACATAGTGGAACTACAACACTATGTTCAATTAGATGATTTGGTACATCAAGCCACAAGGGTAGAACAACAACTCAAGAGGAAGGGTCAGATAAGAAGAAGCACTACCACTTCCAATCCTCAAAATTGGAAGAGCAATATTAAGAGTGAAGGTACTTCATCATCCAAAGAAGCCGCGGCTGACACAAATGGTAAAAACACTACAACTAGTCCTTCTCAAGTTGTTTCAACTAACCGGGCTGTTAAGTGTTTCAAGTGCCAAGGCTTAGGACACATTGCATCTCAATGTCCTACCAAGAGAATTATGATTGTAGAGGAGGTTGAGGAGGAAGATGAAAGGGTTGAAGAGTATGATGAGGATTGTGTTGAGGAGGAGGCCCAAATACCCAGTGGAGAGCTACTTATGATAAAAAGGTTGTTGGAAGCCGTGGTAAAGGAGGAAGATGCGACTCAAAGGGAGAACATATTTCACTCAAGATGCCTCATACAAGGCAAGGTATGTTCGCTAATTATTGATGGTGGGAGTTGCACAAATGTTGCTAGCACAAGGTTAGTTTCCAAACTCCAACTAGAAACTAAACCACATCCCAAGCCATATAAGCTTCAATGGCTTGTTAATGATGTTGAGATGATTGTTGATGAACAAGTAGAAATTTCTTTTTCAATTGGAAAATATGAAGATGTGGCTGTTTGTGATGTAGTTCCTATGGAGGCCAGCCATGTCTTGTTGGGAAGGCCTTGGCAATTTGACAAAAAGGCAAGCCATGAAGGGCATACCAACAAGTACTTTTTTGTTCATCATGGAAAAAGAATTGTATTGGCTCCTTTGAGCCCAAGTGAGGTGAGAGATGATCAAAAAAAATTGAGAGAAAAATGTGAAAAAGAAAAAGAAGAAAAAGAAGAAAAAGAAAAGATCGCCAAAGAAAAAGAGAGAAAAAAGAGTGACAAAAAAAAGATTGATGAAAAAAAGAAAGAAAATTTGATGGCGACAAAAGGGGAGGTTAAAAAAGCTATTGTCTCTAATCAGCCCCTATATTTGCTTTTTAGCAAAGAGGTGGCCTTGCTGGAAAATTTACCTAACACTCAAGAATTGCCAAATTGCATAAATTCTCTTTTGCAGGAATTTGAGGATTTGTTTCCTAAGGAGGTACCAAGTGGGCTGCCACCCTTGAGAGGATTGAGCACCACATTGATCTCATCCCAGCGCCACTTTGCCTAATAGGCCAGCTCACCTGAGCAACCCACAACAAACGCAAGAGATACAAAAGCAAGTGGCTGAATTGGTAAGTAAAGGTTGGGTAAGGGAAAGTTTAAGTCCATGTGCTGTCCCTGTTATTTTAGTCCCTAAGAAAGATGGTAGTTGGAGAATGTGCCTTTGATTGTAGGGCTGTTAATAATATTATCATAAGTATAGGCATCCAATACCTCGGTTAGATGACTTGCTTGATGAACTGTTTGGTGCAGGCTTATTTTCCAAAATTGATTTGAAAAGTGGATACCATCAAATTAGAATAAGGGAAGGGATGAATGGAAAACTGCTTTCAAAACTAAATATGGTTTATATGAGTGGTTAGTTATGCCTTTTGGATTAACTAATGCACCTAGCACTTTCATGAGATTAATGAACCATGTTTTGAGGGAATTTTTGAGAAAATTTGTTGTTGTATATTTTGATGATATCTTGATATATAGCAAAAATTTAGAGGACCATTGCATTCATCTAAGGGCTGTTTTAAATGTGCTAAGAAAAGAAAACTTGTATGCAAACTTGGAAAAATGTGTGTTTTGCCCGGATCAAGTCGTTTTTCTAGGCTTTGTCATAAGCTCTCAAGGAGTACATGTGGATGAAGCAAAGGTGAAGGCAATCCAAGAATGGCCAGCACCTAAAAGTGTGACAAAGGTAAGAAGTTTCCATGGTTTAGCAAGTTTCTATAGGAGGTTTGTTAAGGATTTTAGTACTATTGCTGCACCTCTTAATGAAATTGTTAAAAAGGAAATTGGTTTTAAATGGGGTGAGAAACAAGAACAAGCTTTTTCAATTCTTAAAGAAAAGCTCACCCAAGCACCAATTCTAGCATTGCCTAATTTTTCAAAATCTTTTGAAATTGAGTGTGATGCTTCCAATGTTGGAATTGGGGCTGTTTTGATGCAAGAAGGTCATCCAATTGCTTATTTTAGTGAGAAATTAAAAGGGCTGCCCTAAATTACTCCACTTATGATAAGGAATTGTATGCCTTAGTAAGGGCATTGCAAACGTGGCAACATTACTTGC
Source organism: Calophaca sinica (assembly GCA_037113605.1). Classification (NCBI taxonomy): domain Eukaryota; kingdom Viridiplantae; phylum Streptophyta; class Magnoliopsida; order Fabales; family Fabaceae; genus Calophaca; species Calophaca sinica. The sequence goes on from CM073737.1 coordinate 47,441,716, forward strand.
TGCCAAAAGAATTTGTCATTCATAGTGATCATGAGTCCTTGAAGTATTTAAAAGGACAAGGTAAGTTGAATAAGAGGCATGCTAAATGGGTTGAATTTTTGCAGCAATTTCCTTATGTGATTAAGCATAAGAAGGGTAAAGCCAATGTTGTGGCTGATGCATTATCAAGAAGGTACGCATTACTCTCTACCCTTGAAACTAAAATTTTTGGTCTTGAGCACATTAAGGAATTGTATGAGCATGATCTTGATTTTTCTGGTAAATATGCTGAATGTGTGCATGCTGCCCATAATGGATTTTTTAGGCACAATGATTATTTATTTAAAGAAAAAAGGTTGTGTGTGCCAAAAGGATCCATTAGAGAACTCTTAGTCAAAGAGGCGCATGAGGGGGGCTTAATGGGACATTTTGGTGTTCCTAAGACTTTGGAATTTTTGCAAGAACATTTCTATTGGCCTCACATGAAAATTGATGTGCAAAAATATTGTGGAAGATGCATTGTCTGCAGAAAGGGCAAAGCCAAAGTTATGCGCCATGGTTTTTATACTCCATTGCCTGTTCCTGAATACCCCTGGATTGACCTTTCCATGGACTTTGTCTTAGGGTTACCTAGAACAAAGAACGGGAAAGATTCTATTTTTGTTGTTGTGGACAGGTTCTCAAAGATGGCACACTTCATTCCATGCAAAAAGGTGGATGATGCTTGCCACATTGCTGATTTGTTTTTCAAAGAAGTGGTGCGCTACATGGCCTACCAAAAGTATAGTGTCGGATCGCGACACTAAATTTCTAAGCCACTTGGAGAACTTTGTGGGGTAAGGTGGGAACTAAGTTACTATTCTCTACAACTTGTCATCCCCAAACTGATGGGCAAACCGAGGTAGTAAATGTAACTCTCTACTCTTTTAAGGGCTGTGCTTTCAAGAAATTTGAAAATGTGGGAAACATGGCTGCCACATGTTGAATTTGCTTATAATAGGGCTGTCCATAGTACCACAAACCATTCCCCATTTGAGATTGTGTATGGTTATAATCCTTTAACTCCTCTTGATCTATTACCTTTACCTAACACATCTTTTTTGAAGCATAAAGATGGCAAAGCAAAAGCTGAATTTGTGAAAAGTTTGCATGAGAAAGTTAAGTTGCAAATTGAGAAGAAAAATGAAAGCTATGCCAAAAGTACTAATAAGGGGTGCAAACGGGTTACTTTTGAACCCGGAGATTGGGTTTGGATCCATATGAGGAGAGAAAGGTTTCCTTCACAAAGGAAATCTAAGTTAATGCCTAGGGGCGATGGGCCTTTTCAAGTGATTGCCAAAGTTAATGATAATGCTTCTAAAGTTGACCTCCCAGGTGAGTATGGTGTTAGTGCGACTTTCAACGTTGCTGACTTGTCTCCATTTGATGTAGGTGATGAAGATTTCAATTCGAGGTCGAATTCTCCTCAAGAGGGAGGGAATGATGAGGACATGGATCACCAAGAGGCCATTCAAAGCTTAGGAGGACCAATGACTAGGGCAATGGCAAGAAGGGTCCAAGAAGGCTTAGTCCAATTCATGACTAAGACAATTGCAAGCAAAGGCAAAGATGTAATTGCACCAAAAACCATGCTTGTCATACAAGCCATGGAGGAGGCGCAACTTGCATGACATGCAGCCAAGTTATTTCTTTTATTTGAATAAAAGTGCAAGTGACCAATTGATTTATTTGGGTCAAAGGCACTAAGTTATTTATTTTCTTTTTTTTTGTGTGTTTAATCCACTTTAAGTGGCTGTGTGGCACAAAGAGTAGGGGGTCCCACACCTCTCAATAACTCTTGTGTAGTTTGAATGAGTCAATAAACCTTGCTGCCAAAGAAAGACAAAGAAATTCAAAGCAATCAAGGCAAATGGAGTTACAAGAGACAAAGAGATTAATGCTCCATCAGCACCATAAAAGCATAACAGCCATCCATTTAATTGCATTCAATGTGTGGTTGTGAAACCTTCCTAGTCATGAAGAGCATTCAACAAATGTGAAGTTGTTTCCTACTCCTTAATGGCGCCATTTAGACTATGAGAACAGCCATAATATTCTCGATGTAATGTCCTTTTATTAGGCTAATTATTTCAGCTTAGGATTCCTTATACTCTAAATGGAAAAGACTTTGTCTCTTCTTTTGTTTGTAACAGCAAGAGCATTCTCCATTATATAAAGGGAGTGCAAGTCTCAATAAAGGGCAAGAAAGATTTTAGCAAAAATTGAGTTCATACTCTTTGGTTCTGGATTGAACCAGTTTATTGATCTTATCAAGAAATTCTCTTCTTGTGGTGATCCTCACATTCATAGGCTTATCCTTGTCTTGGATTAGACTAAGGTGGCGCCCCTGCCCCCCCCATTCATCCATCTTCTCATTTTTTTGTTGTTTGCTTTGCAATTGTGTTCTTTTCTTTATTCAGAACTTCTCAATCTATTTCCAGTTTTCATTATCACCAATTCCACGAAATTCACATCTTCCATTACCCATATTTCGTTCACTTATATCCAAAAATACAAAAACAAAGTCACAACCAGTTTCTTTTATTTGGAAGTCAAACAAATGGCCAATTTCTACAACAAGGAGGCCATCAGATATGGACTAGTATCAGTTAGCTCGACATGGTTGATGACATGTTTAGGGTTAATGTTAGGGAGTAGTATTACGCAGCTTAATTTGGTTGCCCGCAGGGCTTGGGTAAGGGACTACTAATACTTAGCCTGACTTAATTTGCCACATAGGGTTTGGGTTTAGGAATAGTATCACTTAGCATGACTTGGTTGGCCATGTGGTTAGGGTTTGGGTTAGGGACTAGTATTACTTAGCTTGACTTGGTTGGCCACATGGTTAGGTTAGGGACTAGTGTTACTTAGCTTGACTTGGTTGGCCACATGGTTTGGGTTGGGGGTAGGTATTATTGTCACTTAGCTGGACATGGTTGACCACGTGTTTAGGGCTAGGGTTATGGACTAGCATTACGTAGCTTGATATGGTTGCACAAATGGTTTGGGCTTGGGACTACTATTACTTAGCTTGACTTGGTTGGCCACATAGGGTTTGGGTATAGGATTAGTATCACTTAGCTTGACTTGGTTCGCCGTGTGGTTAGGGTTTGGGTTAAGGACTAGTGTTACTTAGCTTGACTTGGTTGGCCACATGGTTAGGGTTATGGATTGTGACTAGTATCACTTTGTTTGACTTAGTTGGCAACATGCTTATGGTTAGCGTTAGGGACTAATATTACTTAGCTTGATTTGGTTGGCCACATGGTTAGGGTTAGGGGTAGGTATTATTGTCACTTAGCTGGACATGGTTGACCACGTGTTTAGGGCTAGGGTTATGGACAAGCATTACGTAGCTTGATATGGTTGCCCAAATGGTTTGGATTTGGGACTACTATTACTTAGCTTGACTTGGTTAGCCACATGATTAGGGATAGGGTTCGGGACAAGCCACATGATTAAATTGCGTGAAATAAAACTTGTAGAACTTTTTGTAATCTTTCCAACGCATCAAGAACCATATCAATCGGACTTTTGTAGCTCCTGATTCAGTCAAAACAAGACAGACGGGTCATTTCCAACTAATTTCATTAAAGCCCAATTTTGTTCTTCTTTTGTCAGGGGTGGTCATCCTAGTTTCACATCATTCCCTCCCTCTTCAAGGGAATTCGACCTCGAATTTCTAGATCCAATCCCTCCGGGGTCAAAAATAAGCCTAATGAACTCACCACATGTAACTTCCACATTAGAGTAATTTGCAAGTTCATTGGAATGATTAGCTTGCTCCTCTTTCCCTTTGTAACTTTCACATTAGAGTAATTATCTTGCCTCTTTTTTTCTTGAAAATAAGCCATTTCTTGAGGAAATTCTTCTTCATTCACTTTCTTCTCTTTATGTTCAAGGGAAGAATTGTTAGACCAAAGAAACAACTTATAAGAATTCAAAGAGTTGAAACCATAAAACCACTGAGGAGAAGGAATTAGAATCATAGAATATAATGACTTCCCAAGTGTATTTGAGCACTCATTCTCAGATTTAAGGGTTGGCCATTCGCCCTTCACTCCCTTATTTTCCATTTGCAATTCACCTTTATTTGATGCATTGCATTCTTCCCCTGGAAGCAATTTACCAAATACATTGGTCATCTCGTAGGCTTCCTTTATGATATGGTCTACAACCTGTTCCTCAATAGAATTGACACAATTTAGTAAATGGTTAGAATCAAAACAAGTATTCATGATTATTTCCTTCACCACACATTCTTTTGCCTCTCCCACTTTTGCATTACTCTCATTTTCATTCACCTCTACTTCTTTCTCTAAGCTCTCATTTTTTTCCACACTCTTTTTTTCTCCCAGATATTTTCTTTGTAGAATCTTCAACTCCTTACTAAATTTTTCTCAAAGTGATCTTGACGTCTTTTTTTCCCTTCCAATTGTTTCCTTCTTATCTCGTTATCCTTTCTCTCTTTTTCCTCTTGCTCTTTCTTTTTTCTATCTAACCTATCAGCAGTTTTTTTCATCCACATACTAACCTGATATCCTTCAACAACAAATTCATTTCTAGAAGATCTCAACATGTGGCAAACAGAATTTTTTTCATTTTTTTTTGTACAAAATTCTGGACAGAATTGAGATGGAGATGAGATGAACAGAATAAAACAACTTAAGAAAATAAATTCAACCCCAACCATTGCTTTGATACCACTTGATGACTACCAACCTCCATAGTAGCCTTTGAAACGATCTTTGGTTGATTTTCCAATATAGAACTGACTTAGTTTTAGAACATGTAAATACAAAAAGAAATGGAACAGAGATAAGAGATGGATGCACCACAATTCCCTAAGGAATTGATAAGCAAGATGAAGACGCCACAAGAAGAGTTAGCTTCATGATAAGTCAGTTTTGGCTCAATCCAGAACCCAAGAGTGCATGACTCTCAAAATGTGATGTTCCGGACTGGGCCGAGGCCCAATCCGGAGATCCAACATTCACAGGCCCAACGGCTTCCCTCAATGCCACGTCGTCCGCGTGCCTCTCCGCCTTCCCTCAACGTGGCCGACCCAACGGCTTTGTGCATTAATGGGATTTAATGCCGAGCTTAGGGTTTCACGCGGGGCGGTTACACATCGGCGATGCAGTCCTCGACTCATATTTAAAGAAGACCGCGTCGAGCGGTCAAGGTAATCATCTTTCTACCACCTCTTACTCACCTCGACACACCGACTTGGCGTCGGCGCGTTTGCAGGTACACCCCCCAACCCGCCGTCGTCCTCCGTCGCGAGCACAGCCGCACCGCTTCCCTCCGGTCATCCTCTGAAGTTCTGTTCAGAACATTGGCGCCGTCTGTGGGAATCGTTTCTGATTCCATCTTCTTTGTCGAAGTCTCCCTTCTTCACTCGGCGATGATCGATCGGCGTCGGTCGCGACTAGCGGTTCCACTCATGCGAACGCAGATCTTGAACAACCTAACCAGCCGATAGCTCAGCGAACCACTTCTCCAAAGATGACGCCGTTCCGATCGTTCTTTGCTCAAACCGTCTTGGAGCGGAGACCACCGCCATCCTCATTCGCGAGTTCCGCGAATTCATCCGGCTTACGCCAAAGCGATGCAGGCTCGTAATCAACATCTCGATCGAATGGAGAATCAGCGTGAAAGAAATGCCCGCTCGGCGTTGCCACACAGATCGACAACAGAGAAGATCGTGTTTCGTTCTCCTCGGAGATCGAAGAATCCGAAAATCTCGTGTCCGCTCATCACCACCACCGAGGCACGACTCAACACCGCTCTGGGCATAGAGCAAGCCGCCGTAACACTTCAGTAGATCGTACTCCACCTCGCCGTCACAAATCTGAGGTCTGTTTGCCTCAAAACGGAAGACATGAGCAAACACACCGCAGAAGAGTTTCTTCCAGAAGTCTTTCTCCTGAATCCGATATGCCACACTCTCCACCGCGCCATCGCCGCTTCTCGACGCGCGCGTCTCATCGCGAAGGTACCACCGCGAGCAGCGACACTCCCCCAAGAAGAGCCGCCTCAGCCTCTAGGCGGCGAGTAAAATCTCCTGGCCGCACCTCTCACCGCCGCCGTGCTCATTCTGTCTCATCAACCCCTTCTCAGAGCGATGACACAGATGACACGTGCAAGGCCTTTAGTCCTTTTACGTCTAAGATTATGGGATTCCCGATTCCGAAGCATCTTCAGAAACCGCCCTCGTTGGACTCCTACGACGGGACCACCGACCCCGACGAACATGTTGGCTGCTTTGACACTATCATGGACTATAGGGGCGCCCAAGGGCCGGTAAAGTGCGTGATCTTTCCCTCACTGAACAAGTCGGCCTTGCCTTGGTCCCAGACTCTTAAGAGAAATTCCATTGGATCGTGGACTGAGCTCGTCGACCAGTTCTCCGCACATTTCACCGCATCTAAAGTCCAACCCAGTCGGCAATGACCTAGCCGCGATTCAGCGAGAGAAAGGAGAATCCCTCGGAGACTATGTCGGCGTTTCAACAAAGAAGCCATTTTGGTGAAAAAATGCTCGACGAGATGAAATTATACTTGCTAGAGCAAGGCCTGGTCGAAGGAAGTTTATTCGATGTCGACATTGGTGTCGACAAACCGAGGTCACGACCAGAGTTCTGGCGAGCTCAAAAATTCATGAATTACGAAGAGAAGTTGATGGCATCGAAAGCCAAAGGTAAAACCCAGGAAGAAGCTGGTGGACAACGCGAAGACAGGTCGCGTAGGGAGAAGGAAAGTCGGGGTCCAGCAAAGAGATACGACGAATATACCCCTTTGAACACTACCCCTAAGCGCATACTGAATGAGTGCGCGAACACCGAATTCCGTGATGCTGGAATTAAATTTCCCCAGAAGGGAAAAGAGAAGCCGAATGCTGATAAGTCGAGGTACTGCCACTTTCACAAGTGTGTCGGGCACGAGACCGATGAATGTTTTCACTTGAAGGACGTCATAGAACAACTGATCCAAAAGGGCAGGTTGACCAAATATGTGAAAGGAAAACCGAGATTTGGAGATAGAAGGTCTAGATCTAGATCACCTCGACCTCAAAGGAGAGACTCAGCTTCTGGGACACAGCACGAAGGAACAGTTCGTGCATCCGAGGAAAGACCTCGTCCTCCTCCTGTCGCCATGGTCATTTCCGGAGGATTCTCCGATAAGGGAGGGGCGAGCATCAATTCAGCAAAACGAAAGTTGAGAGAAGCGATGATCATTTCTACTGTTTCTCCTTCATCAAGTCGGCATAAGGGAAGACCACCCCTAGCCTTTTCTGACGAAGACTTGGTGAATGGAAGGCCGAACTATTTGATTCCCCTGTTGGTGAAAGCCTATATGGCTAACTTTGACGTCAGAAGAATCTTGATAGACCAAGGGAGCTCGGCGGATATCATGTTCTACGAGCTGTTTAAAACCTTGAAACTACCAGAAAAAGATCTCGTACCGTACCCGGGGTCCGACCTGACTGGTTTCAACGATTCGAAAACAAAGCCGTTGGGCTATGTGGAGTTGATGGTGACTTTTGGAGAGCAACCAATCTCCAAAACTGTGAAGGTCCAATTCATCGTGTTACCATGCAAATCTGTTTACAACTGCATCGTCGGACGCCCGACACTGGGTGAGTTAGGAGCTGTAACCTCGACAGTCCACCTGAAAATGCGTTTTCATGATGACGAAGACAAAGTCGTCACCATCGAAGCCGACCAAGAAGCTGCGAGGAGATGTTATATTTTGTCTTTGAAGGCCGAAGAGCAAAAGGAAGAGGAACAACTCCCCTTGACCAAGAAACTTGATCCTGCGAAGGCTGCTGCAGACGTCAATCTCACCGATTTCGACGCCAGAATCGAGCTCGAGGATGAGATACAGGAAGACGACCTCCTGGCCCGCGAGCTCCACCAAAAGATTAAAAGACCAGTACCTGATGGAGAATTCATCCGAGTTCAACTAGGAGAAGACCCAGGGAAGACAGTGAAGCTTGGTGTTGATCTCCCTGAACAGGTCAAATTGCAAATAACAGAGTGCCTGAAGTCCAATGCCGACCTCTTCGCGGGCGGTGGCGACATGCCAGGTATTTCTCCGATATTGCACGCCACCAACTCGCTCTCGACCCCAAAGCTCATTTGGGTAGCTCAAAGGCGCCGTAAGCAAGCTCTGAAAAAGCCGAAGCCGCCAAAGGCTGTCGAAGACTTAATTAAGGCTGAATTCATTAGGAGGTCAAATATACTACTTGGTGTCAAATGTTGTATTGGTTAAGAAATCTAATGGAAAGTGGCGAATGTGTGTTGATTACATCGATCTTAACAAGGCGTGCCCCAAAGACGCCTACCCCTCCCTAATATCGACAAACTCGTCGACAATTCCTCTGGTTTTCAATTGTTGTCTTTCATGGGACGCATACTGCAGGTACAACCAGATTCCGATGCATCATCTTTGATCAAGAAAAACCGCGTTCATGACGGATAAAGGTAATTCTTGCTATAACGTAATGCCTTTTGGCCTTAAGAACGCTGGAGCGACATATCGGCGCATGATGAACAAAGTCTTCGCCAACCGGATCGGTAGAATCTTTGGAGGTATATATGGATGATATGATAGTAAAAACAATGAAAGAAGTCGACCACGTCGTCGATCTTGGAGAAGTCTTTGCTGAAGTACGAAGACATAACATGAGGCTCAATCCAGGAAAAGTGCACTTTCTGAGTTCGAATCGAAAATTTCTCGGTTTCTACTTAACCGAGAAGGGAATCGAGGCCAACCCCGACAAATGTCGGGCTGTAATAGAGATGCAGCAACCATCGTCAAAGAAAAACATCCAGCAGCTCACGGGAATGTTAGCCTCCTTGACGAGGTTTATCTCAAAATCTGCAGAACATGCATTGCCTTTCTTCCGCTTACTCAAGAAGGGAATTCGATTCGAATGGTCACCCGAAAGTGCGAAGAAGCCTTAACACGTAAAACGCATACTATCCCAACCGCCCGGTGTTGGCGAGGCCGTCTCGAGGAGGTCCTTTATCTCTACTTGGCAAAGGTCGAGCGAAGCTCGAGTGCCGTCCTCTCGCTCGGCGAGGCGAGGACCGGAACCGGTCTATTTTATAAGCAAAGCACTTCAGGGCCCAGAGCTGAGATACCAGAAAATCGAGAAAGTCGCACTCGCACTGATAATCGCGGCTCGACGCTTGAGACAATACTTCTTAGCACATCCCATAGTGGTCCGAACTGACCAGCCAATCAAGCAGATCCTACACAGGCCTGACCTGGCAGGGCGTATGATCAAGTGGTCGGTCGAGTTGTCCGAATTCGGAGTTACTTTCGAGCCGAGACAAACTATCAAAGCCCAATGCTTGGCGGATTTCATTGCCGAGATGACTCCTGGAGCTACAGAACAGTGTTCCAAATGGACGCTCCATGTCGACGGGTCGTCGAATTCCAAGGGCAGTGGCGCTGGTTTGTTGCTCGAGAACGACGACGGGCTGGTCGTCAATTTTCATTGGGATTCTCCTTTCCCACCTCCAACAACCAGGCAGTCTGGCGTGTTTACGGCCTCACACCGGCTCGAGACTTCGGCCAAGAGGTAAAGCTTCGTAATCGATTCTCGACTAGTTGTGTCCCCGGATAAGTGGAGAATACCAGGCTAAAGATCCACTTCTTCAAAAATACCTCGCCCTGGTAAAGAAGAAAATGGCGACTTCACCTCCGTGGAGATCGTACACGTTCGAGAGAACAAAGCGTCGAGCCGACATTCTATCCAAACTTCGCCAAAGACGAAGCTCGGGAAACAACGGTCGGTAATACAAGAAACACCGCCAAGCCTAGCATTACTGCCGTGGTTGATACCATTTATGACGAGGTGCGAGGAAACTTCCAAATTCGCTGCGATTTCGGGCAAGCGTCGATGATTCGCCCGATGAGCCCGGCAGTTGGATGACACCGATTCAAGAATTTATTCAACCTTCGGCTACTACGATGATGAGAAGGAAGCCGCAAAAATCGAAAAAGGCATCTTCGTATTCTATGATCGACGGTATCTTATATCGAAGAGGGTTCTCCACCCTGTTGAAATGCGTCGGCGATACCGAGCGCAATATGCACTTGCTGAAGTGCATGAAGGCATATGGGCAACACCTTGGAGGGCGTTCCTTGGCAAAGAAAATCCTCCGCGGTACTCTTGGCCGACCACTGAGCGCAGACGCGATATCGTTCGTGAAGAAATGCGACAAATGCCAGAGACATGGCGATCTACACTTAGCTCCTCCTACAGAGTTAACATCCCTGACATCACCATGGCCCTTTGCTTGGTGGGGCATTGATATACTTGGACCTTTTCCAATGGCTCCGGACAGGTGAAATACCTGGTCGCGGTGGATTACTTCACCAAATGGGTTGGCGAGCCCTGGCGAAGATAACTGCAAAGAACTTAATTAAGTTCTTCAAAAGATATATTCTGACAAGGTTCGGGATTCCCAGGGTGGTCGTCACCGGATTCCGAAAGACCTTGGAAGATCTCGACATTAAACAGCACTTCACCTCGGTAGAACACCCCCAGACGAACGGCCAAGCTGAAGCCGCGAACAGAGTTATCTTACGAGGTCTGAGACGAAGATTGGATGAGGCCAAGGGAAACTAGGCGAAGAGCTTCCCAGAGTACTGGGCGTGTCGAACTACTCCACATTCGGCGACAGGAGAATCTCCTTTCGTCTCACATATGGGACAGAGGCCATCATTCTGTCGAGATTGGGAACTTAGTTGGAGAACCTCGCATCCCAGAGTAGCATTGACAAGCTGTCGAGTATCACGAGAAGAACTTCGACCTCCTTGACGAATGCAGGAGCTTGCGGCACTCACAGGTCGCGATAAAGCAGAAAATCGCAGCAAGATACAACCGAGTGTTGTACCTAGAAATTCATGCCTGGAGACTTAGTTCTTGACGAGCTGATGTTGGCCTGAAGAACGCCACACAAGGGAAACTTGCACCCAATTGGGAAGGCCCGTCTGCACTGTCGCAAAGGCAGTGCAGGCGCTACACCCTCGAGACACTGCAAGGACAGCAAATTCCAAGAACTTGGAACGCAGCAAAGATGAAGAAATATTATAGTTGAAACAAATGTATCCTAAACACATAAATGTGAAGCAATGAAGTATGATTGGAGAAATACGCAACCAGCATTTATTTATTATCAAAGCCTTGTGCATTGGCACAAGCATCTGATGTAGAGATCGACCTCGTGCCGAGACCGCGTGCACGAGCTCGTGATAAAAGCCTTGTGCGTTGGCACAAGCACCTGAGATCGACCTCGTGCCGAGACCGCGCGCACGAGCTCGGGATAAAGCCTTGTGCGTTGGCGCAAGCACCTGATGAAGAGATCGACCTCGTGCCGAGACCGCGCGCACGAGCTCGGGATAAAGCCTTGTGCGTTGGCACAAGCACCTGATGAATCGACCTCGTGCCGAGACCGCGTGCACGAGCTCGTGATAAAGCCTTGCGCGTTGGCGCAAGCACCTGACGACCTCGTGCCGAGACCGCGTGCACGAGCTCGTGATAAAAGCCTTGTGCGTTGGCACAAGCACCTGAGATCGACCTCGTGCCGAGACCGCGCGCCGCAGGCTCGGGATAAAGCCTTGTCGCGTTAGCGCAAGCACTGATGAAGAGATCGACCTCGTCTGAGACGCGCGCCGCAGGCTTCGGGATAAAGCCTTGTCGCGTTAGCACAAGCACCTGATGAATCGACCTCGTCGCGAGACCGCGTGCGCAGGCTCGTGATAAAGCCTTGTGCGTTAGCGCAAGCACCTGATGAATCGATCGACCTCGTCAGACCGCGCCGCAGGCTCGGGATAAAGCCTTGTGCGTTGGCACAAGCACCTGATGAATCGAACTCGTGCCGAGACCGCGTGCACGAGCTCGGGATAAAAGCCTTGTGCGTTGGCACAAGCACCTGAGATCGACCTCGTGCCGAGACCGCGCGCACGAGCTCGTGATAAAGCCTTGTGCGTTAGGCGCAAGCACCGATGAAGAGATCGACCTCGTCGAGACCGCGCGCACGGCTTCGGGATAAAGCCTTGTGCGTTAGCACAAGCACTGATGAATCGACCTCGTCACGAGACCGCGTGCAGAGCTTCGTGATAAAGCCTTGTGCGTTAGCGCAAGCACCTGATGAATCGATCGACCTCGTCTGAGACCGCGCGCCTGAGCTCGGGATAAAGCCTTATGCGTTAGCACAAGCACCTGATGAATCGACCTCGTCGAGAGGCGCGTGCACGAGCTCGTGATAAAGCCTTGTGCGTTAGCACAAGCACCGATGAAGAGATCGACCTCGTCTGAGACCGCGGGCATGAGCTACGATGAAGAGATCGACCTCGTCTGAGACCGCGTGCACACGAGCTCATGATAAAGCCTTGTCGACCTCGTCTGCGAGACCGGCGTACACGCGAGCTCATGATGAAGCCTTGTCGACCTCATGCCGAGACCACGTTCACGAACTCATGATAAAGCCTTGTGTCTTGCATAAGCACATCAAGCCTCGTGTCGAGAAGCTGTCTCGGCCAGGCGTGGAACACGAAGGTCGAGCGAACTAATGAACAAGCACGACATGGCGACACTTGCGGTTCCTTACGAACAAGGGCGTCGAGCGTCGACATCAACGAACTTCGACATCAAGTCACCACCTCGACATTCGAGCTAGCGACTTGGGGGGCAACTGTTCCGGACTGGGCCGAGGCCCAATCCGGAGATCGAGCATTCACAGGCCCAACGGCTTCCCTCACTGCCACGTCGGCCGCATGCCTCTCCGCCTTCCCTCAACGTGGCGACCAACGGCTTTGTGCATTAATGGGATTTAATGCCGACTTAGGGTTTCACGGGCGGTTACACATCGGCGATGGCCGTCCTCGACTCATATTTAAAGAAGACCGCGTCGAACGGTCAAGGTAATCATCTTTCTACCACCTCTTACTCACCTCGACACACACTGACTTGAGCGTCGGAGTGTTTGCAGGTACACCACCCAACCCGCCGTCGTCCTCCGTCGTGAGCACAACCGCACCGCTTCCCTCCGGTCATCCTCTGAAGTTCTGTTCAGAACATGTGATAAACACAATTTTTTTAACATCCAAATTCTATCTTTCATTCATGAATTTCGTGCATCCAAATTCTATCTTTCATTCATGAATTTCGTGCATACATTCAGAAACAGCCCACAAACGGATAGTAATGAGCTCAATTGATAGTGTAACTCCTATACTAATGACTCGACCTTAATTGCACACTAACTAGTGCTTTTAAAGTGGCAGTTACATATCTCCAACAACTCCTAAATGGGTTATTTCAAAAGGCATGCAGCTGCTACAATTATTTGCTTAATTTAAATAAAAAGCTAATGCAACTCACTTAAAACAAATAACACAAAATTAAACAAAATATTTTAGTCCAGATTTTCGTCTTCAAGTTCCCATCCATTTTCCACCATGATAGAAGCCGAATATGATTAAATTGCGTGAAATAAAACTTGTAGAACTTTTTGTAATCTTTCCAACGCATCAAGAACCATATCAATCGGACTTTTGTAGCTCCTGATTCGGTCAAAACAAGACAGACGGGTCATTTCCAACGAATTTCATTAAAGCCCAATTTTGTTCTTCTTTTGTCAGGGGGGGTCATCCTAGTTTCACATCAGTCCCTCCCTCTTCAAGGGAATTCGACCTCGAATTTCTAGATCCAATCCCTCCGGGGTCAAAAATAAGCCTAATGAACTCACCACATGTAACTTCCACATTAGAGTAATTTGCAAGTTCATTGGAATGATTAGCTTGCTCCTCTTTCCCTTTGTAACTTCCACATTAGAGTAATTATCTTGCCTCTGTTTTTCTTGAAAATAAGCCATTTCTTGAGGAAATTCTTCTTCATTCACTTTCTTCTCTTTATGTTCAAGGGAAGAATTGTTAGACCAAAGAAACAACTTATAAGAATTCAAAGAGTTGAAACCATAAAACCACTGAGGAGAAGGAATTAGAATCATAGAATATAATGACTTCCCAAGTGTATTTGAGCACTCATTCTCAGATTTAAGGGTTGGCCATTCGCCCTTCACTCCCTTATTTTCCATTTGCAATTCACCTTTATTTGATGCATTGCATTCTTCCCTGAAGCAATTTACCAAATACATTGGTCATCTCGTAGGCTTCCTTTATGATATGGTCTACAACCTGTTCCTCAATAGAATTGACACAATTTAGTAAATGGTTAGAATCAAAACAAGTATTCATGATTATTTCCTTCACCACACATTCTTTTGCCTCTCCCACTTTTGCATTACTCTCATTTTCATTCACCTCTACTTCTTTCTCTAAGCTCTCATTTTTTCCACACTCTTTTTCTCCCAGATATTTTCTTTGTAGAATTTTCAACTCCTTACTAAATTTTTCTCAAAGTGATCTTGACGTCTTTTTCCCTTCCAATTGTTTTCTTCTTATCTCGTTATCCTTCCTCTCATTTTCTTCTCTAAACTTTCTCTCTTTTCCTCTTGCTCTTTCTTTTTCTATCTAACCTATCGCCAGTTTTTCATCCACATACTAACCTGATATCCTTCAACAACAAATTCATTTCTAGAAGATCTCAACATGTGACAAACAGAATTTTTTCGTTTTTTGTACAAAATTCTGGACAGAATTGAGATGGAGATGAGATGAATGAATAAAACAACTTAAGAAAATAAATTCAACCCCAACCTTTGCTTTGATACCACTTGATGACTACCAACCTCCATAGTAGCCTTTGAAACGATCTTTGGTTGAATTTCCAATATAGAACTGACTTAGTTTTAGAACATGTAAATACAAAAGAAATGGAACAGAGATAAGAGATGGATGCACCACAATTCCCTAAGGAATTGATAAGCAAGATGAAGACGCCACAAGAAGAGTTAGCTTCATGATAAGTCGCTTTGGCTCAATCCAGAACCCAAGAGTGCATGACTCTCAAAATGTGATAAACACAATTTTTTTAACATCCAAATTCTATCTTTCATTCATGAATTTCGTGCATACATTCAGAAACAGCCCACAAACGGATAGTAATGAGCTCAATTGATTGTGTAACTCCTATACTAATGACTCGACCTTAATTGCACACTAACTAGTGCTTTTAAAGTGGCAGTTACATATCTCCAACAACTCCTAAATGGGTTATTTCAAAAGGCATGCAGCTGCTACAATTATTTGCTTAATTTAAATAAAAAGCTAATGCAACTCACTTAAAACAAATAACACAAAATTAAACAAAATATTTTAGTCCAGATTTTCGTCTTCAAGTTCCCATCCATTTTCCACCATGATAGAAGCCGAATATGATTAAATTGCGTGAAATAAAACTTGTAGAACTTTTTGTAATCTTTCCAACGCATCAAGAACCATATCAATCGGACTTTTGTAGCTCCTGATTCGGTCAAAACAAGACAGACGGGTCATTTCCAACGAATTTCATTAAAGCCCAATTTTGTTCTTCTTTTGTCAGGGGGGGTCATCCTAGTTTCACATCATTCCCTCCCTCTTCAAGGGAATTCGACCTCGAATTTCTAGATCCAATCCCTCCGGGGTCAAAAATAAGCCTAATGAACTCACCACATGTAACTTCCACATTAGAGTAATTTGCAAGTTCATTGGAATGATTAGCTTGCTCCTCTTTCCCTTTGTAACTTCCACATTAGAGTAATTATCTTGCCTCTGTTTTTCTTGAAAATAAGCCATTTCTTGAGGAAATTCTTCTTCATTCACTTTCTTCTCTTTATGTTCAAGGGAAGAATTGTTAGACCAAAGAAACAACTTATAAGAATTCAAAGAGTTGAAACCATAAAACCACTGAGGAGAAGGAATTAGAATCATAGAATATAATGACTTCCCAAGTGTATTTGAGCACTCATTCTCAGATTTAAGGGTTGGCCATTCGCCCTTCACTCCCTTATTTTCCATTTGCAATTCACCTTTATTTGATGCATTGCATTCTTCCCCTGGAAGCAATTTACCAAATACATTGGTCATCTCGTAGGCTTCCTTTATGATATGGTCTACAACCTGTTCCTCAATAGAATTGACACAATTTGGTAAATGGTTAGAATCAAAACAAGTATTCATGATTATTTCCTTCACCACACATTCTTTTGCCTCTCCCACTTTTGCATTACTCTCATTTTCATTCACCTCTACTTCTTTCTCTAAGCTCTCATTTTTTTCCACACTCTTTTTTCTCCTGATATTTTCTTTGTAGAATTTTCAACTCCTTACTATATTTTTCTCAAAGTGAGCTTGACGTATTTTTTTCCCCTCCAATTGTTTTCTTCTTATCTCGTTATCCTTCCTCTCATTTTCTTCTCTAAAATTTCTCTCTTTTTCCTCTTGCTCTTTCTTTTTTCTATCTAACCCATCGCCAGTTTTTTTCATCCACATACTAACCTGATATCCTTCAACAACAAATTCATTTCTAGAAGATCTCAACATGTGGCAAACAGAATTTTTTTCGTTTTTTTTTGTACAAAATTCTGGACAGAATTGAGATGGAGATGAGATGAACAGAATAAAACAACTTAAGAAAATAAATTCAACCCCAACCTTTGCTTCGATACCACTTGATGACTACCAACCTCCATAGTAGCCTTTGAAACGATCTTTGGTTGAATTTCCAATATAGAACTGACTTAGTTTTAGAACATGTAAATACAAAAAGAAATGGAACAGAGATAAGAGATGGATGCACCACAATTCCCTAAGGAATTGATAAGCAAGATGAAGACGCCACAAGAAGAGTTAGCTTCATGATAAGTCAGTTTTGGCTCAATCCGAACCCAAGAGTGCATGACTCTCAAAATGTGATAAACACAATTTTTAACATCCAAATTCTATCTTTCATTCATGAATTTCGTGCATACATTCAGAAACAGCCCACAAAGCGGATAGTAATGAGCTCAATTGATTGTGTAACTCCTATACTAATGACTCGACCTTAATTGCACACTAACTAGTGCTTTTAAAGTGGCAGTTACATATCTCCAACAACTCCTAAATGGGTTATTTCAAAAGGCATGCAGCTGCTACAATTATTTACTTAATTTAAATAAAAAGCTAATGCAACTCACTTAAAACAAATAACACAAAATTAAACAAAATATTTTAGTCCAGATTTTCGTCTTCAAGTTCCCATCCATTTTCCACCATGATAGAAGCCGAATATGATTAAATTGCGTGAAATAAAACTTGTAGAACTTTTTGTAATCTTTCCAACGCATCAAGAACCATATCAATCGGACTTTTGTAGCTCCTGATTCGGTCAAAACAAGACAGACGGGTCATTTCCAACGAATTTCATTAAAGCCCAATTTTGTTCTTCTTTTGTCAGGGGGGGTCATCCTAGTTTCACATCAGTCCCTCCCTCTTCAAGGGAATTCGACCTCGAATTTCTAGATCCAATCCCTCCGGGGTCAAAAATAAGCCTAATGAACTCACCACATGTAACTTCCACATTAGAGTAATTTGCAAGTTCATTGGAATGATTAGCTTGCTCCTCTTTCCCTTTGTAACTTCCACATTAGAGTAATTATCTTGCCTCTGTTTTTCTTGAAAATAAGCCATTTCTTGAGGAAATTCTTCTTCATTCACTTTCTTCTCTTTATGTTCAAGGGAAGAATTGTTAGACCAAAGAAACAACTTATAAGAATTCAAAGAGTTGAAACCATAAAACCACTGAGGAGAAGGAATTAGAATCATAGAATATAATGACTTCCCAAGTGTATTTGAGCACTCATTCTCAGATTTAAGGGTTGGCCATTCGCCCTTCACTCCCTTATTTTCCATTTGCAATTCACCTTTATTTGATGCATTGCATTCTTCCCCTGGAAGCAATTTACCAAATACATTGGTCATCTCGTAGGCTTCCTTTATGATATGGTCTACAACCTGTTCCTCAATAGAATTGACACAATTTGGTAAATGGTTAGAATCAAAACAAGTATTCATGATTATTTCCTTCACCACACATTCTTTTGCCTCTCCCACTTTTGCATTACTCTCATTTTCATTCACCTCTACTTCTTTCTCTAAGCTCTCATTTTTTTCCACACTCTTTTTTTCTCCCTGATATTTTCTTTGTAGAATTTTCAACTCCTTACTATATTTTTCTCAAAGTGATCTTGACGTCTTTTTTTCCCTTCCAATTGTTTTCTTCTTATCTCGTTATCCTTCCTCTCATTTTCTTCTCTAAACTTTCTCTCTTTTTCCTCTTGCTCTTTCTTTTTTCTATCTAACCTATCAGCAGTTTTTTTCATCCACATACTAACCTGATATCCTTCAACAACAAATTCATTTCTAGAAGATCTCAACATGTGGCAAACAGAATTTTTTTCGTTTTTTTTTGTACAAAATTCTGGACAGAATTGAGATGGAGATGAGATGAACAGAATAAAACAACTTAAGAAAATAAATTCAACCCCAACCTTT
The DNA here is from genome assembly GCA_037113605.1 of Calophaca sinica. Lineage (NCBI taxonomy): Eukaryota > Viridiplantae > Streptophyta > Magnoliopsida > Fabales > Fabaceae > Calophaca > Calophaca sinica. Next base: position 47,460,231 of record CM073737.1, read on the forward strand.
GCTTCGATACCACTTGATGACTACCAACCTCCATAGTAGCCTTTGAAACGATCTTTGGTTGAATTTCCAATATAGAACTGACTTAGTTTTAGAACATGTAAATACAAAAAGAAATGGAACAGAGATAAGAGATGGATGCACCACAATTCCCTAAGGAATTGATAAGCAAGATGAAGACGCCACAAGAAGAGTTAGCTTCATGATAAGTCAGTTTTGGCTCAATCCAGAACCCAAGAGTGCATGACTCTCAAAATGTGATAAACACAATTTTTTTAACATCCAAATTCTATCTTTCATTCATGAATTTCGTGCATACATTCAGAAACAGCCCACAAACGGATAGTAATGAGCTCAATTGATTGTGTAACTCCTATACTAATGACTCGACCTTAATTGCACACTAACTAGTGCTTTTAAAGTGGCAGTTACATATCTCCAACAACTCCTAAATGGGTTATTTCAAAAGGCATGCAGCTGCTACAATTATTTGCTTAATTTAAATAAAAAGCTAATGCAACTCACTTAAAACAAATAACACAAAATTAAACAAAATATTTTAGTCCAGATTTTCGTCTTCAAGTTCCCATCCATTTTCCACCATGATAGAAGCCGAATATGATTAAATTGCGTGAAATAAAACTTGTAGAACTTTTTGTAATATTTCCAACGCATCAAGAACCATATCAATCGGACTTTTGTAGCTCATGATTCGGTCAAAACAAGACAGACGGGTCATTTCCAACGAATTTCATTAAAGCCCAATTTTGTTCTTCTTTTGTCAGGGGGGTCATCCTAGTTTCACATCATTCCCTCCCTCTTCAAGGGAATTCGACCTCGAATTTCTAGATCCAATCCCTCCGGGGTCAAAAATAAGCCTAATGAACTCACCACATGTAACTTCCACATTATAGTAATTTGCAAGTTCATTGGAATGATTAGCTTGCTCCTCTTTCCCTTTGTAACTTCCACATTAGAGTAATTATCTTGCCTCTGTTTTTCTTGAAAATAAGCCATTTCTTGAGGAAATTCTTCTTCATTCACTTTCTTCTCTTTATGTTCAAGGGAAGAATTGGTAGACCAAAGAAACAACTTATAAGAATTCAAAGAGATGGAACCATAAAACCACCGAGGAGAAGGAATTAGAATCATAGAATATAATGACTTCCCAAGTGTATTTGAGCACTCATTCTCAGATTTAAGGGTTGGCCATTCGCCTCTTCACTCCCTTATTTTCCATTTGCAATTCACCTTTATTTGATGCATTGCATTCTTCCCCTGGAAGCAATTTACCAAATACATTGGTCATCTCGTAGGCTTCCTTTATGATATGGTCTACAACCTGTTCCTCAATAGAATTGACACAATTTGGAAAATGGTTAGAATCAAAACAAGTATTCATGATTATTTCCTTCACCACACATTCTTTTGCCTCTCCCACTTTTGCATTACTCTCATTTTCATTCACCTCTACTTCTTTCTCTAAGCTCTCATTTTTTTCCACACTCTTTTTTTCTCCCAGATATTTTCTTTGTAGAATTTTCAACTCCTTACTAAATTTTTCTCAAAGTGATCTTGACGTCTTTTTTTCCCTTCCAATTGTTTTCTTCTTATCTCGTTATCCTTCCTCTCATTTTCTTCTCTACACTTTCTCTCTTTTTCCTCTTGCTCTTTCTTTTTTCTATCTAACCTATCAGCAGTTTTTTTCATCCACATACTAACCTGATATCCTTCAACAACAAATTCATTTCTAGAAGATCTCAACATGTGGCAAACAGAATTTTTTTCGTTTTTTTTTTGTACAAAACTTTGGACAGAATTGAGATGGAGATGAGATGAACAGAATAAAACAACTTAAGAAAATAAATTCAACCCCAACCTTTGCTTTGATACCACTGGATGACTACCAACCTCCATAGTAGCCTTTGAAACGATCTTTGGTTGAATTTCCAATATAGAACTGACTTAGTTTTAGAACATGTAAATACAAAAAGAAATGGAACAGAGATAAGAGATGGATGCACCACAATTCCCTAAGGAATTGATAAGCAAGATGAAGACGCCACAAGAAGAGTTAGCTTCATGATAAGTCAGTTTTGGCTCAATCCAGAACCCAAGAGTGCATGACTATCAAAATGTGATAAACACAATTTTTTTAACATCCAAATTCTATCTTTCATTCATGAATTTCGTGCATCCAAATTCTATCTTTCATTCATGAATTTCGTGCATACATTCAGAAACAGCCCACTAACGGATAGTAATGAGCTCAATTGATAGTGTAACTCCTATACTAATGACTCGACCTTAATTGCACACTAACTAGTGCTTTTAAAGTGGCAGTTACATATCTCCAACAACTCCTAAATGGGTTATTTCAAAAGGCATGCAGCTGCTACAATTATTTGCTTAATTTAAATAAAAAGCTAATGCAACTCACTTAAAACAAATAACACAAAATTATACAAAATATTTTAGTCCAGATTTTCGTCTTCAAGTTCCCATCCATTTTCCACCATGATAGAAGGCGAATATGATTAAATTGCGTGAAATAAAACTTGTAGAACTTTTTGTAATCTTTCCAACGCATCAAGAACCATATCAATCGGACTTTTGTAGCTCCTGATTCGGTCAAAACAAGACAGACGGGTCATTTCCAACGAATTTCATTAAAGCCCAATTTTGTTCTTCTTTTGTCAGGGGTGGTCATCCTAGTTTCACATCATTCCCTCCCTCTTCAAGGGAATTCGACCTCGAATTTCTAGATCCAATCCCTCCGGGGTCAAAAATAAGCCTAATGAACTCACCACATGTAACTTCCACATTAGAGTAATTTGCAAGTTCATTGGAATGATTAGCTTGCTCCTCTTTCCCTTTGTAACTTCCATATTAGAGTAATTATCTTGCCTCTGTTTTTCTTGAAAATAAGCCATTTCTTGAGGAAATTCTTCTTCATTCACTTTCTTCTCTTTATGTTCAAGGGAAGAATTGTTAGACAAAAGAAACAACTTATAAGAAATCAAAGAGATGAAACCATAAAACCACTGAGGAGAAGGAATTAGAATCATAGAATATAATGACTTCCCAAGTGTATTTGAGCACTCATTCTCAGATTTAAGGGTTGGCCATTCGCCCTTCACTCCCTTATTTTCCATTTGCAATTCAACTTTATTTGATGCATTGCATTCTTCCCCTGGAAGCAATTTACCAAATACATTGGTCATCTCGTAGGCTTCCTTTATGATATGGTCTACAACCTGCTCCTCAATAGAATTGACACAATTTGGTAAATGGTTAGAATCAAAACAAGTATTCATGATTATTTCCTTCACCACACATTCTTTTGCCTCTCCCACTTTTGCATTACTCTCATTTTCATTCACCTCTACTTCTTTCTCTAAGCTCTCATTTTTTTCCACACTCTTTTTTTCTCCCAGATATTTTCTTTGTAGAATTTTCAACTCCTTACTAAATTTTTCTCAAAGTGATCTTGACGTCTTTTTTTCCCTTCCAATTGTTTTCTTCTTATCTCGTTATCCTTCCTCTCATTTTCTTCTCTACACTTTCTCTCTTTTTCCTCTTGCTCTTTCTTTTTTCTATCTAACCTATCAGCAGTTTTTTTCATCCACATACTAACCTGATATCCTTCAACAACAAATTCATTTCTAGAAGATCTCAACATGTGGCAAACAGAATTTTTTTCGTTTTTTTTTGTACAAAATTCTGGACAGAATTGAGATGGAGATGAGATGAACAGAATAAAACAACTTAAGAAAATAAATTCAACCCCAACCTTTGCTTTGATACCACTTGATGACTACCAACCTCCATAGTAGCCTTTGAAACGATCTTTGGTTGAATTTCCAATATAGAACTGACTTAGTTTTAGAACATGTAAATACAAAAAGAAATGGAACAGAGATAAGAGATGGATGCACCACAATTCCCTAAGGAATTGATAAGCAAGATGAAGACGCCACAAGAAGAGTTAGCTTCATGATAAGTCAGTTTTGGCTCAATCCAGAACCCAAGAGTGCATGACTCACAAAATGTGATAAACACAATTTTTTTAACATCCAAATTCTATCTTTCATTCATGAATTTCGTGCATACATTCAGAAACAGCCCACTAACGGATAGTAATGAGCTCAATTGATAGTGTAACTCCTATACTAATGACTCGACCTTAATTGCACACTAACTAGTGCTTTTAAAGTGGCAGTTACATATCTCCAACAACTCCTAAATGGGTTATTTCAAAAGGCATGCAGCTGCTACAATTATTTGCTTAATTTAAATAAAAAGCTAATGCAACTCACTTAAAACAAATAACACAAAATTAAGCAAAATATTTTAGTCCAGATTTTCGTCTTCAAGTTCCCATCCATTTTCCACCATGATAGAAGCCGAATATGATTAAATTGCGTGAAATAAAACCTGTAGAACTTTTTGTAATATTTCCAACGCATCAAGAACCATATCAATCGGACTTTTGTAGCTCCTGATTCGGTCAAAACAAGACAGACGGGTCATTTCCAACGAATTTCATTAAAGCCCAATTTTGTTCTTCTTTTGTCAGGGGTGGTCATCCTAGTTTCACATCATTCCCTCCCTCTTCAAGGGAATTCAACCTCGAATTTCTAGATCCAATCACTCCGGGGTCAAAAATAAGCCTAATGAACTCACCACATGTAACTTCCACATTAGAGTAATTTGCAAGTTCATTGGAATGATTAGCTTGCTCCTCTTTCCCTTTGTAACTTCCACATTAGAGTAATTATCTTGCCTCTGTTTTTCTTGAAAATAAGCCATTTCTTGAGGAAATTCTTCTTCATTCACTTTCTTCTCTTTCTGTTCAAGGGAAGAATTGTTAGACAAAAGAAACAACTTATAAGAATTCAAAGAGTCAACCATAAAACCACTGAGGAGAAGGAATTAGAATCATAGAATATAATGACTTCCCAAGTGTATTTGAGCACTCATTCTCAGATTTAAGGGTTGGCCATTCGCCCTTCACTCCCTTATTTTCCATTTGCAATTCACCTTTATTTGATGCATTGCATTCTTCCCCTGGAAGCAATTTACCAAATACATTGGTCATCTCGTAGGCTTCCTTTATGATATGGTCTACAACCTGTTCCTCAATAGAATTGACACAATTTGGTAAATGGTTAGAATCAAAACAAGTATTCATGATTATTTCCTTCACCACACATTCTTTTGCCTCTCCCACTTTTGCATTACTCTCATTTTCATTCACCTCTACTTCTTTCTCTAAGCTCTCATTTTTTTCCACACTCTTTTTTTCTCCCAGATATTTTCTTTGTAGAATTTTCAACTCCTTACTAAATTTTTCTCAAAGTGATCTTGACGTCTTTTTTTCCCTTCCAATTGTTTTCTTCTTATCTCGTTATCCTTCCTCTCATTTTCTTCTCTACACTTTCCCTCTTTTTCCTCTTGCTCTTTCTTTTTTCTATCTAACCTATCAGCAGTTTTTTTCATCCACATACTAACCTGATATCCTTCAACAACAAATTCATTTCTAGAAGATCTCAACATGTGGCAAACAGAATTTTTTTCGTTTTTTTGGTACAAAATTCTGGACAGAATTGAGATGGAGATGAGATGAACAGAATAAAACAACTTAAGAAAATAAATTCAACCCCAACCTTTGCTTTGATACCACTGGATGACTACCAACCTCCATAGTAGCCTTTGAAACGATCTTTGGTTGAATTTCCAATATAGAACTGACTTAGTTTTAGAACATGTAAATACAAAAAGAAATGGAACAGAGATAAGAGATGGATGCACCACAATTCCCTAAGGAATTGATAAGCAAGATGAAGACGCCACAAGAAGAGTTAGCTTCATGATAAGTCAGTTTTGGCTCAATCCAGAACCCAAGAGTGCATGACTCTCAAAATGTGATAAACACAATTTTTTTAACATCCAAATTCTATCTTTCATTCATGAATTTCGTGCATACATTCAGAAACAGCCCACAAACGGATAGTAATGAGCTCAATTGATTGTGTAACTCCTATACTAATGACTCGACCTTAATTGCACACTAACTAGTGCTTTTAAAGTGGCAGTTACATATCTCCAACAACTCCTAAATGGGTTATTTCAAAAGGCATGCAGCTGCTACAATTATTTACTTAATTTAAATAAAAAGCTAATGCAACTCACTTAAAACAAATAACACAAAATTAAACAAAATATTTTAGTCCAGATTTTCGTCTTCAAGTTCCCATCCATTTTCCACCATGATAGAAGCCGAATATGATTAAATTGCGTGAAATAAAACTTGTAGAACTTTTTGTAATCTTTCCAACGCATCAAGAACCATATCAATCTTACTTCTGTAGCTCCTGATTCGGTCAAAACAAGACAGACAGGTCATTTCCAACCAACTTCAGTAAAGCCCAATTTTGTTCTTCTTTGTCGTGGTGGTCATCCTAGTTTCACATCATTCCTCCCTCTTCAAGGGAATTCGACCTCAATTTCTAGATCCAATCCCTCCGGGGTCAAAAATAAGCCTAATGAACTCACCACATGTAACTTCCACATTAGAGTAATTTGCAAGTTCATTGGAATGATTAGCTTGCTCCTCTTTCCCTTTGTAACTTCCACATTAGAGTAATTATCTTGCCTCTGTTTTTCTTGAAAATAAGCCATTTCTTGAGGAAATTCTTCTTCATTCACTTTCTTCTCTTTATGTTCAAGGGAAGAATTGTTAGACCAAAGAAACAACTTATAAGAATTCAAAGAGTTGAAACCATAAAACCACTGAGGAGAAGGAATTAGAATCATAGAATATAATGACTTCCCAAGTGTATTTGAGCACTCATTCTCAGATTTAAGGGTTGGCCATTCGCCCTTCACTCCCTTATTTTCCATTTGCAATTCACCTTTATTTGATGCATTGCATTCTTCCCCTGGAAGCAATTTACCAAATACATTGGTCATCTAGTAGGCTTCCTTTATGATATGGTCTACAACCTGTTCCTCAATAGAATTGACACAATTTGGTAAATGGTTAGAATCAAAACAAGTATTCATGATTATTTCCTTCACCACACATTCTTTTGCCTCTCCCACTTTTGCATTACTCTCATTTTCATTCACCTCTACTTCTTTCTCTAAGCTCTCATTTTTTTCCACACTCTTTTTTTCTCCCAGATATTTTCTTTGTGGAATTTTCAACTCCTTACTAAATTTTTCTCAAAGTGATCTTGACGTCTTTTTTTCCCTTCCAATTGTTTTCTTCTTATCTCGTTATCCTTCCTCTCATTTTCTTCTCTACACTTTCTCTCTTTTTCCTCTTGCTCTTTCTTTTGTCTATCTAACCTATCAGCAGTTTTTTTCATCCACATACTAACCTGATATCCTTCAACAACAAATTCATTTCTAGAAGATCTCAACATGTGGCAAACAGAATTTTTTTCGTTTTTTTTTGTACAAAATTTTGGACAGAATTGAGATGGAGATGAGATGACCAGAATAAAACAACTTAAGAAAATAAATTCAACCCCAACCTTTGCTTTGATACCACTTGATGACTACCAACCTCCATAGTAGCCTTTGAAACGATCTTTGGTTGAATTTCCAATATAGAACTGACTTAGTTTTAGAACATGTAAATACAAAAAGAAATGGAACAGAGATAAGAGATGGATGCACCACAATTCCCTAAGGAATTGATAAGCAAGATGAAGACGCCACAAGAAGAGTTAGCTTCATGATAAGTCAGTTTTGGCTCAATCCAGAACCCAAGAGTGCATGACTCTCAAAATGTGATAAACACAATTTTTAACATCCAAATTCTATCTTTCATTCATGAATTTCGTGCATCCAAATTCTATCTTTCATTCATGAATTTCGTGCATACATTCAGAAACAGCCCACGAACGGATAGTAATGAGCTCAATTGATAGTGTAACTCCTATACTAATTACTCGACCTTAATTGCACACTAACTAGTGCTTTTAAAGTGGCAGTTACATATCTCCAACAACTCCTAAATGGGTTATTTCAAAAGGCATGCAGCTGCTACAATTATTTGCTTAATTTAAATAAAAAGCTAATGCAACTCACTTAAAACAAATAACACAAAATTAAACAAAATATTTTAGTCCAGATTTTCGTCTTCAAGTTCCCATCCATTTTCCACCATGATAGAAGCCGAATATGATTAAATTGCGTGAAATAAAACTTGTAGAACTTTTTGTAATCTGTCCAACGCATCAAGAACCATATCAATCGGACTTTTGTAGCTCCTGATTCGGTCAAAACAAGACAGACGGGTCATTTCCAACGAATTTCATTAAAGCCCAATTTTGTTCTTCTTTTGTCAGGGGTGGTCATCCTAGTTTCACATCATTCCCTCCCTCTTCAAGGGAATTCGACCTCGAATTTCTAGATCCAATCCCTCCGGGGTCAAAAATAAGCCTAACGAACTCACCACATGTAACTTCCACATTAGAGTAATTTGCAAGTTCATTGGAATGATTAGGTTGCTCCTCTTTCCCTTTGTAACTTCCACATTAGAGTAATTATCTTGCCTCTGTTTTTCTTGAAAATAAGCCATTTCTTGAGGAAATTCTTCTTCATTCACTTTCTTCTCTTTATGTTCAAGGGAAGAATTGTTAGACCAAAGAAACAACTTATAAGAATTCAAAGAGTTGAAACCATAAAACCACTGAGGAGAAGGAATTTGAATCATAGAATATAATGACTTCCCAAGTGTATTTGAGCACTCATTCTCAGATTTAAGGGTTGGCCATTCGCCCTTCACTCCCTTATTTTCCATTTGCAATTCACCTTTATTTGATGCATTGCATTCTTCCCCTGGAAGCAATTTACCAAATACATTGGTCATCTCGTAGGCTTCCTTTATGATATGGTCTACAACCTGGTCCTCAATAGAATTGACACAATTTGGTAAATGGTTAGAATCAAAACAAGTATTCATGATTATTTCCTTCACCACACATTCTTTTGCCTCTCCCACTTTTGCATTACTCTCATTTTCATTCACCTCTACTTCTTTCTCTAAGCTCTCATTTTTTTCCACACTCTTTTTCTCCCAGATATTTTCTTTGTAGAATTTTCAACTCCTTACTAAATTTTTCTCAAAGTGATCTTGACGTCTTTTTTCCCTTCCAATTGTTTTCTTCTTATCTCGTTATCCTTCCTCTCATTTTCTTCTCTACACTTTCTCTCTTTTTCCTCTTGCTCTTTCTTTTTCTATCTAACCTATCGCCAGCTTTTTTCATCCACATACTAACCTCGATATCCTTCAACAACAAATTCATTTCTAGAAGATCTCAACATGTGGCAAACAGAATTTTTTTCGCTTTTTGGTACAAAATTCTGGATGAATTGAGATGGAGATGAGATGAACAGAATAAAACAACTTAAGAAAATAAATTCAATCCCAACCTTTGCTTTGATACCACTTTGGATGACTACCAACCTCCATAGTAGCCTTTGAAACGATCTTTGGTTGAATTTCCAATATAGAACTGACTTAGTTTTAGAACATGTAAATACAAAAAGAAATGGAACAGAGATAAGAGATGGATGCACCACAATTCCTAAGGAATTGATAAGCAAGATGAAGACGCCACAAGAAGAGTTAGCTTCATGATAAGTCGCTTTGGCTCAATCCAACCCAAGAGTGCATGACTCTCAAAATGTGATAAACACAATTTTTAACATCCAAATTCTATCTTTCGTTCATGAATTTCGTGCATCCAAATTCTTCCTTCATTCATGAATTTCGTGCATACATTCAGAAACAGCCCACGAACGGATAGTAATGAGCTCAATTGATAGTGTAACTCCTATACTAATGACTCGACCTTAATTGCACACTAACTAGTGCTTTTAAAGTGGCAGTTACATATCTCCAACAACTCCTAAATGGGTTATTTCAAAAGGCATGCAGCTGCTACAATTATTTGCTTAATTTAAATAAAAAGCTAATGCAACTCACTTAAAACAAATAACACAAAATTAAACAAAATATTTTAGTCCAGATTTTCGTCTTCAAGTTCCCATCCATTTTCCACCATGATAGAAGCCGAATATGATTAAATTGCGTGAAATAAAACTTGTAGAACTTTTTGTAATCTTTCCAACGCATCAAGAACCATATCAATCGGACTTTTGTAGCTCCTGATTCGGTCAAAACAAGACAGACGGGTCATTTCCAACGAATTTCATTAAAGCCCAATTTTGTTCTTTCTTTTGTCGTGGGTGGTCATCCTAGTTTCACATCATTCCTCCCTCTTCAAGGGAATTCCACCTCGACTTTCTTGTTTCTATCACTCCGGGTTCAAAAATAAGCCTAATGAACTCACCACATGTAACTTCCACATTAGAGTAATTTGCAAGTTCATTGGAATGATTAGCTTGCTCCTCTTTCCCTTTGTAACTTCCACATTAGAGTAATTATCTTGCCTCTGTTTTTCTTGAAAATAAGCCATTTCTTGAGGAAATTCTTCTTCATTCACTTTCTTTTCTTTATGTTCAAGGGAAGAATTGTTAGACCAAAGAAACAACTTATAAGAATTCAAAGAGTTGAAACCATAAAACCACTGAGGAGAAGGAATTAGAATCATAGAATATAATGACTTCCCAAGTGTATTTGAGCACTCATTCTCAGATTTAAGGGTTGGCCATTCGCCCTTCACTCCCTTATTTTCCATTTGCAATTCACCTTTATTTGATGCATTGCATTCTTCCCCTGGAAGCAATTTACCAAATACATTGGTCATCTAGTAGGCTTCCTTTATGATATGGTCTACAACCTGTTCCTCAATAGAATTGACACAATTTGGTAAATGGTTAGAATCAAAACAAGTATTCATGATTATTTCCTTCACCACACATTCTTTTGCCTCTCCCACTTTTGCATTACTCTCATTTTCATTCACCTCTACTTCTTTCTCTAAGCTCTCATTTTTTTCCACACTCTTTTTTTCTCCCAGATATTTTCTTTGTGGAATTTTCAACTCCTTACTAAATTTTTCTCAAAGTGATCTTGACGTCTTTTTTTCCCTTCCAATTGTTTTCTTCTTATCTCGTTATCCTTCCTCTCATTTTCTTCTCTACACTTTCTCTCTTTTTCCTCTTGCTCTTTCTTTTGTCTATCTAACCTATCAGCAGTTTTTTCATCCACATACTAACCTGATATCCTTCAACAACAAATTCATTTCTAGAAGATCTCAACATGTGGCAAACAGAATTTTTTTCGTTTTTTTTTGTACAAAATTTTGGACAGAATTGAGATGGAGATGAGATGACCAGAATAAAACAACTTAAGAAAATAAATTCAACCCCAACCTTTGCTTTGATACCACTTGATGACTACCAACCTCCATAGTAGCCTTTGAAACGATCTTTGGTTGAATTTCCAATATAGAACTGACTTAGTTTTAGAACATGTAAATACAAAAAGAAATGGAACAGAGATAAGAGATGGATGCACCACAATTCCCTAAGGAATTGATAAGCAAGATGAAGACGCCACAAGAAGAGTTAGCTTCATGATAAGTCAGTTTTGGCTCAATCCAGAACCCAAGAGTGCATGACTCTCAAAATGTGATAAACACAATTTTTTTAACATCCAAATTCTATCTTTCATTCATGAATTTCGTGCATCCAAATTCTATCTTTCATTCATGAATTTCGTGCATACATTCAGAAACAGCCCACGAACGGATAGTAATGAGCTCAATTGATAGTGTAACTCCTATACTAATGACTCGACCTTAATTGCACACTAACTAGTGCTTTTAAAGTGGCAGTTACATATCTCCAACAACTCCTAAATGGGTTATTTCAAAAGGCATGCAGCTGCTACAATTATTTGCTTAATTTAAATAAAAAGCTAATGCAACTCACTTAAAACAAATAACACAAAATTAAACAAAATATTTTAGTCCAGATTTTCGTCTTCAAGTTCCCATCCATTTTCCACCATGATAGAAGCCGAATATGATTAAATTGCGTGAAATAAAACTTGTAGAACTTTTTGTAATCTTTCCAACGCATCAAGAACCATATCAATCGGACTTTTGTAGCTCCTAATTCGGTCAAAACAAGACAGACGGGTCATTTCCAACGAATTTCATTAAAGCCCAATTTTGTTCTTCTTTTGTCAGGGGGGTCATCCTAGTTTCACATCAGTCCCTCCCTCTTCAAGGGAATTCGACCTCGAATTTCTAGATCCAATCCCTCCGGGGTCAAAAATAAGCCTAATGAACTCACCACATGTAACTTCCACATTAGAGTAATTTGCAAGTTCATTGGAATGATTAGGTTGCTCCTCTTTCCCTTTGTAACTTCCACATTAGAGTAATTATCTTGCCTCTGTTTTTCTTGAAAATAAGCCATTTCTTGAGGAAATTCTTCTTCATTCACTTTCTTCTCTTTATGTTCAAGGGAAGAATTGTTAGACCAAAGAAACAACTTATAAGAATTCAAAGAGTTGAAACCATAAAACCACTGAGGAGAAGGAATTTGAATCATAGAATATAATGACTTCCCAAGTGTATTTGAGCACTCATTCTCAGATTTAAGGGTTGGCCATTCGCCTCTTCACTCCCTTATTTTCCATTTGCAATTCACCTTTATTTGATGCATTGCATTCTTCCCTGGAAGCAATTTACCAAATACATTGGTCATCTCGTAGGCTTCCTTTATGATATGGTCTACAACCTGGTCCTCAATAGAATTGACACAATTTGGTAAATGGTTAGAATCAAAACAAGTATTCATGATTATTTCCTTCACCACACATTCTTTTGCCTCTCCCACTTTTGCATTACTCTCATTTTCATTCACCTCTACTTCTTTCTCTAAGCTCTCATTTTTTTCCACACTCTTTTTTTCTCCCAGATATTTTCTTTGTAGAATTTTCAACTCCTTACTAAATTTTTCTCAAAGTGATCTTGACGTCTTTTTTTCCCTTCCAATTGTTTTCTTCTTATCTCGTTATCCTTCCTCTCATTTTCTTCTCTACACTTTCCCTCTTTTTCCTCTTGCTCTTTCTTTTTTCTATCTAACCTATCGCCAGCTTTTTTTTCATCCACATACTAACCTGATATCCTTCAACAACAAATTCATTTCTAGAAGATCTCAACATGTGGCAAACAGAATTTTTTTCGTTTTTTTGGTACAAAATTCTGGACAGAATTGAGATGGAGATGAGATGAACAGAATAAAACAACTTAAGAAAATAAATTCAATCCCAACCTTTGCTTTGATACCACTGGATGACTACCAACCTCCATAGTAGCCTTTGAAACGATCTTTGGTTGAATTTCCAATATAGAACTGACTTAGTTTTAGAACATGTAAATACAAAAAGAAATGGAACAGAGATAAGAGATGGATGCACCACAATTCCCTAAGGAATTGATAAGCAAGATGAAGACGCCACAAGAAGAGTTAGCTTCATGATAAGTCAGTTTTGGCTCAATCCAGAACCCAAGAGTGCATGACTCTCAAAATGTGATAAACACAATTTTTTTAACATCCAAATTCTATCTTTCGTTCATGAATTTCGTGCATCCAAATTCTTCCTTCATTCATGAATTTCGTGCATACATTCAGAAACAGCCCACGAACGGATAGTAATGAGCTCAATTGATAGTGTAACTCCTATACTAATGACTCGACCTTAATTGCACACTAACTAGTGCTTTTAAAGTGGCAGTTACATATCTCCAACAACTCCTAAATGGGTTATTTCAAAAGGCATGCAGCTGCTACAATTATTTGCTTAATTTAAATAAAAAGCTAATGCAACTCACTTAAAACAAATAACACAAAATTAAACAAAATATTTTAGTCCAGATTTTCGTCTTCAAGTTCCCATCCATTTTCCACCATGATAGAAGCCGAATATGATTAAATTGCGTGAAATAAAACTTGTATCAATTTTTGTAATCTTTCCAACGCATCAAGAACCATATCAATCGGACTTCTGTAGCTCCTGATTCGGTCAAAACAAGACAGACAGGTCATTTCCAACGAATTTCATTAAAGCCCAATTTTGTTCTTCTTTTGTCAGGGGTGGTCATCCTAGTTTCACATCATTCCCTCCCTCTTCAAGGGAATTCGACCTCGAATTTCTAGATCCAATCCCTCCGGGGTCAAAAATAAGCCTAATGAACTCACCACATGTAACTTCCACATTAGAGTAATTTGCAAGTTCATTGGAATGATTAGCTTGCTCCTCTTTCCCTTTGTAACTTCCACATTAGAGTAATTATCTTGCCTCTGTTTTTCTTGAAAATAAGCCATTTCTTGAGGAAATTCTTCTTCATTCACTTTCTTTTCTTTATGTTCAAGGGAAGAATTGTTAGACCAAAGAAACAACTTATAAGAATTCAAAGAGTTGAAACCATAAAACCACTGAGGAGAAGGAATTAGAATCATAGAATATAATGACTTCCCAAGTGTATTTGAGCACTCATTCTCAGATTTAAGGGTTGGCCATTCGCCTTCACTCCCTTATTTTCCATTTGCAATTCACCTTTATTTGATGCATTGCATTCTTCCCCTGGAAGCAATTTACCAAATACATTGGTCATCTAGTAGGCTTCCTTTATGATATGGTCTACAACCTGTTCCTCAATAGAATTGACACAATTTGGTAAATGGTTAGAATCAAAACAAGTATTCATGATTATTTCCTTCACCACACATTCTTTTGCCTCTCCCACTTTTGCATTACTCTCATTTTCATTCACCTCTACTTCTTTCTCTAAGCTCTCATTTTTTCCACACTCTTTTTCTCCCAGATATTTTCTTTGTGGAATTTTCAACTCCTTACTAAATTTTTCTCAAAGTGATCTTGACGTCTTTTTTCCCTTCCAATTGTTTTCTTCTTATCTCAAGTTATCCTTCCTCTCATTTTCTTCTCTACACTTTCTCTTTTTCCTCTTGCTCTTTCTTTTGTCTATCTAACCTATCGCCAGCTTTTTCATCCACATACTAACCTCGATATCCTTCAACAACAAATTCATTTCTAGAAGATCTCAACATGTGGCAAACAGAATTTTTCGTTTTTTTTTGTACAAAATTTTGGACAGAATTGAGATGGAGATGAGATGACCAGAATAAAACAACTTAAGAAAATAAATTCAACCCCAACCTTTGCTTTGATACCACTTGATGACTACCAACCTCCATAGTAGCCTTTGAAACGATCTTTGGTTGAATTTCCAATATAGAATTGACTTAGTTTTAGAACATGTAAATACAAAAAGAAATGGAACAGAGATAAGAGATGGATGCACCACAATTCCCTAAGGAATTGATAAGCAAGATGAAGACGCCACAAGAAGAGTTAGCTTCATGATAAGTCGCTTTGGCTCAATCCGTAACCCAAGAGTGCATGACTCTCAAAATGTGATAAACACAATTTTTAACATTCACATTCTACTTTTCATTCATGAATTTCGTGCATCCAAATTCTATCTTTCATTCATGAATTTCGTGCATACATTCAGAAACAGCCCACGAACGGATAGTAATGAGCTCAATTGATAGTGTAACTCCTATACTAATGACTCGACCTTAATTGCACACTAACTAGTGCTTTTAAAGTGGCAGGTACATATCTCCAACAACTCCTAAATGGGTTATTTCAAAAGGCATGCAGCTGCTACAATTATTTGCTTAATTTAAATAAAAAGCTAATGCAACTCACTTAAAACAAATAACACAAAATTAAACAAAATATTTTAGTCCAGATTTTCGTCTTCAAGTTCCCATCCATTTTCCACCATGATAGAAGCCGAATATGATTAAATTGCGTGAAATAAAACTTGTAGAACTTTTTGTAATCTGTCCAACGCATCAAGAACCATATCAATCGGACTTTTGTAGCTCCTGATTCGGTCAAAACAAGACAGACGGGTCATTTCCAACGAATTTCATTAAAGCCCAATTTTGTTCTTCTTTTGTCAGGGGTGGTCATCCTAGTTTCACATCATTCCCAACCTCTTCAAGGGAATTCGACCTCGAATTTCTAGATCCAATCCCTCCGGGGTCAAAAATAAGCCTAACGAACTCACCACATGTAACTTCCACATTAGAGTAATTTGCAAGTTCATTGGAATGATTAGGTTGCTCCTCTTTCCCTTTGTAACTTCCACATTAGAGTAATTATCTTGCCTCTGTTTTTCTTGAAAATAAGCCATTTCTTGAGGAAATTCTTCTTCATTCACTTTCTTCTCTTTATGTTCAAGGGAAGAATTGTTAGACCAAAGAAACAACTTATAAGAATTCAAAGAGTTGAAACCATAAAACCACTGAGGAGAAGGAATTTGAATCATAGAATATAATGACTTCCCAAGTGTATTTGAGCACTCATTCTCAGATTTAAGGGTTGGCCATTCGCCCTTCACTCCCTTATTTTCCATTTGCAATTCACCTTTATTTGATGCATTGCATTCTTCCCCTGGAAGCAATTTACCAAATACATTGGTCATCTCGTAGGCTTCCTTTATGATATGGTCTACAACCTGGTCCTCAATAGAATTGACACAATTTGGTAAATGGTTAGAATCAAAACAAGTATTCATGATTATTTCCTTCACCACACATTCTTTTGCCTCTCCCACTTTTGCATTACTCTCATTTTCATTCACCTCTACTTCTTTCTCTAAGCTCTCATTTTTTTCCACACTCTTTTTTTCTCCCAGATATTTTCTTTGTAGAATTTTCAACTCCTTACTAAATTTTTCTCAAAGTGATCTTGAGGTCTTTTTTTCCCTTCCAATTGTTTTCTTCTTATCTCGTTATCCTTCTTCTCATTTTCTTCTCTACACTTTCTCTCTTTTTCGTCTTGCTCTTTCTTTTTTCTATCTAACCTATCAGCAGTTTTTTTCATCCACATACTAACCTGATATCCTTCAATAACAAATTCATTTCTAGAAGATCTCAACATGTGGCAAACAGAATTTTTTCGTTTTTTTTGTACAAAATTCTGGACAGAATTGAGATGGAGATGAGATGAACAGAATAAAACAACTTAAGAAAATAAATTCAACCCCAACCTTTGCTTTGATACCACTTGATGACTACCAACCTCCATAGTAGCCTTTGAAACGATCTTTGGTTGAATTGCCAATATAGAACTGACTTAGTTTTAGAACATGTAAATACAAAAAGAAATGGAACAGAGATAAGAGATGGATGCACCACAATTCCCTAAGGAATTGATAAGCAAGATGAAGACGCCACAAGAAGAGTTAGCTTCATGATAAGTCAGTTTTGGCTCAATCCAGAACCCAAGAGTGCATGACTCTCAAAATGTGATAAACACAATTTTTTTAACATCCAAATTCTATCTTTCATTCATGAATTTCGTGCATCCAAATTCTTCCTTCATTCATGAATTTCGTGCATACATTCAGAAACAGCCCACGAACGGATAGTAATGAGCTCAATTGATAGTGTAACTCCTATACTAATGACTCGACCTTAATTGCACACTAACTAGTGCTTTTAAAGTGGCTGTTACATATCTCCAACAACTCCTAAATGGGTTATTTCAAAAGGCATGCAGCTGCTACAATTATTTGCTTAATTTAAATAAAAAGCTAATGCAACTCACTTAAAACAAATAACACAAAATTAAACAAAATATTTTAGTCCAGATTTTCGTCTTCAAGTTCCCATCCATTTTCCACCATGATAGAAGCCGAATATGATTAAATTGCGTGAAATAAAACTTGTAGAACTTTTTGTAATTTGTCCAACGCATCAAGAACCATATCAATCGGACTTTTGTAGCTCCTGATTCGGTCAAAACAAGACAGACGGGTCATTTCCAACGAATTTCATTAAAGCCCAATTTTGTTCTTCTTTTGTCAGGGGTGGTCATCCTAGTTTCACATCATTCCCTCCCTCTTCAAGGGAATTCGACCACACTATAGCAACCAATTCACATAAGGTAGTAACAACGTCTCATATCATCCACGAATACACGCAGAAAAATTTCACCATTCCTCACAGTCACATAATTATCAACAGAAAATAATGCAGACGCTAACGACACTACTTCTTATGCATGTGGTACCATCTACTACTCTGGGAAGTCTCCTAGGAGTACATATTTGGTTTATTAGAGACCACCTCGCGGGTGATTACTCTATTACCGCATACTCTCGACTAGGGATGATAATGTCCGGTGACTGGCCAGGTAGCTAAGTCTGATAAGTGGTCCCCAGTCCAAGGCGCGACACTCAAACTATTAGGGCACACAAACTCTGGCTTCTCACCCTCTAGGCCGAGGTATTGCCGCGCGGGCTCACTCATATTGGCCTCCACCTTTCATTTCAATAATGCTTCCCCCCATCCTATTACAAGGGTTGTATGACAAACAAACACACAAGGTCGGGTTTCCTCCGAACATCATAGTTCAAGTTTTCATCGATAATCCATCATGGCCCATATGGCTAGG
This sequence comes from Calophaca sinica, assembly GCA_037113605.1. Taxonomy (NCBI): domain Eukaryota; kingdom Viridiplantae; phylum Streptophyta; class Magnoliopsida; order Fabales; family Fabaceae; genus Calophaca; species Calophaca sinica. Next base: position 47,478,724 of record CM073737.1, read on the forward strand.
ATCATCTCACAAGGAATGACTCAAGTCCCATTATGGCTACTAATAGCTAGGTGACTTGCACACAAAGTCATTTATCCTTTCAAGATAGTTGTCACAAATGTGAGCTTTTCACAATTATTGTCACATAATAACAAATATAATTACAGGGAATCAATGAATTGTCATAAAAATAATTATCTTTAAACCATATAATTCAAATCTGCAGAAAACAGAGACAAAACAGCAACATGTAATTAGTCATGTAATTAAAATATGCAGAAACAAAGAACCTCATAAAGACTACAAATGCATGTAATTAATCATGTAATTAGATTATGCAGAAAGCACTAACAGATAAAAATAGCAACAACATATTATTAATAGTGTAATAAAAATGTAGAAAGTAGAACAGAAACAAGAACGACGCAAAAATAATAACAGAATTCACACAAGAATAACAGCAACAGAAATCGTGACAGCCTAAATTCTGCACAACAGAAATTTTGCATAAAAGAAATAGAAACAGCAAAGCAGCAGAAACAGAAACAGCACAGCAAACAGAAAACTGCAAACAATTAAACAGCAACAGCAACAGAATTTTCGCAGCAATTTAAACAGCAAAATTCTGCACAATAAAATGCTGCAGAACAACAGAAAATCCAGCAGCAATTAACTTTATTATTTTCACAAAAAAAAAACTTCATTTCAAAAATATATGAGATAAAACAATCTATTCCATTTTTCTTAATAATCATATAGTCCTTTACCATCTTTACTTAATTAAAAACAGCAAGCGTAATTATTTATAAATCATTGGTTTTGCATACATTTCAACCATTTATCAAACAATGGGGTTTAAGGACACCCCTTCACCTATTCCCCCAAATATCCCCAACCACAATAATCTCCCCCCCTTACCTTTGTGTCTTGCGAAATTCCCTTGTTGAAGAGGGATGATGATGACTCCGAACCAAACCTACGGTGAGTTTGCCAATTTCTGATGAAGAACAAAGATGGGGTTGCTTCTAACCTTGGTGGCCGAATTATGCAAGAGAGGAAAAATGTGGAGTGCTTCCTTCAACCTTGTGTGGCGCTAGGGTTTAGAGATAGGAAGGAGAAGAAACAAGTGAATCAAATTGAGAGAGAGAGGGCTGGAGGCGCAAAGGGAGACAAGGGTTTACACCCTTCATATGTCAATTTGTTAAACAACCACTTTGATGTGGGTAGTCATTTTGTTAAATTCGATCTTTGGTTGAAATCCAAACTCAGTTATCAATGCATTTTTATTGCCATGACAAGAATAAACAAGCAGAATCAAATAGATTTAATATGCTGTTTCAGGCCCAGAAATTCAGTCAGATACAAACATTGATTTCTCACTCAATTCGCATTCAAATTAATTGATTCTTGACTCAAAATTGAAGTTCAAGATGTCATGAACAACTTTGTAGTTTAACATTTTCGCAAATTCAGAAGTTAAATAAGCGAAAATGGACGAACTAAATTATAGCACAAGCTGTTCTAAAACAGAATTGTTATCAAATAAAATAAAAAGAAATGGATAAAGATGAGGGATGGATGCGCCACAATTCCCTAAGGAATTGATAAGCAGAGTGAAGAACGCCACAAGAAGGTTTGATTCTTGATAAGTTCAAAAATGGCTCAATCCAGAACCCAAGAGAACATAAGTCTCTCAATTGTGATAAACACAAGCTTTTTCATCCATTGGTCTAGGTGTTGGATGAGTCCCAATGCGATGAGCTTGGGTTGTTCCCTGCGCAGGCCCCCAGGGCGTGTGGAGGGGTGCCATGGGGCTTGCCCCCCATGCATGCCCAAGCCTTCCTAGGCTTGAGTCGCATCATTTTAAATGGAAAACGTGGGTTTTCCGGGTGATATCCAACTTGTAGCTACACGTCCCCAATTTTTGGAGAATTTTCGGTAATTCGCCTTTTTGGCATTTTCTTCAAAATTTTCTATAAAATTGATGCCATGTTAGAATTGAAAACTACTTAGTGGGAAGCTTATATATATTATTCTAAGCTTGCCGAAAAAGATTGGGGTCGAAAAACCAACTCTAAGTGTAATTTTTCATTTTTTCGGTTTTTTTACGTTTTTGGCCACTAAAAAATTATTATTAAATTCATGACTTGGAAAAAAATTCACATTTTTGGTGGCTGAGAAGATCTCATTTTTCTAAGCATGACTGCAAAAAATTGCATCAAAATTCGTCCTCTAGGTCCATTTTTGGGCCTTATGTCTCCTCGGCAAAAAATGTAATTTTTGGTGGAAAATTGGTTTTTGCATATTTGGCTACTATAGGGCAGCACTGCTCGCCCGGGGCGTGTGCAGGGGTGCCATGGGGCTTGCCCCCCATGCTCGCCCAAGCCTTCCTAGGCTTGTGTGGCATCATTTTCCATGGCAAATGTGGGTGTTTCGGGGATCTATGAATCGAGGAAAAAACCGAATTCCGCATCGCGGCGTGGCATCTTAAGGCATCATGACCCATGAGACCCGGGCACTGGGGTGTCCCTGACGGTAACTCGTGTCCCTTATCTATCCCCAGAACACCGGTGCTCATTGGTCTAGGTGTTGGACGGGCGCCAACGTGATGAGCTTGGTTTTTTCCCCGATGCATCGAGACCAGGGCATCGCGGCGTGGCGTCTTTCGGCATCGTGACCCATGAGACCCGGGCACTGGGGTGTCCCTGACGGCAACTCGTGTCCCTTATTTATCCCCAGAACACCGGGTCTCATTGGTCTAGTTGTTGGATGAGTCCCAACGTGATGAGCTTGGTTTTTTCCCCGAGGCACTGAGACCCGATTTTGGGGGGCATCGCGGAGTGGCATCATTCGGCAAAGTGACCCATGAGGCCCGGGCTCTGGGGTGTCCTTAACGGTAACTCGTGTCCCTTATTCATCCCCAGAACATCGGTGCTCATTAGTCTAGTTGTTGGATGAGCCACAACGCGATAAGCTTAGTTTATTCCATCCCCATGCCCCCCGGGGCGTGTGCGAGGTTGCGATGAGGCTTGCCCCCATGCTCGTCCAAGCCTTCCTAGGCTCTTGTGGCATCATTTTCCATGGCAAATGTGGGTGTTTCGGGGATCTATGAATCGAGGAAAAAACCGAATTCCGCATCGCGGCATGGTATCTTAAGGCATCATGACCCATGAGACCCGGGTACTGGGGTGTCCCTGACCATAACTCGTGTCCCTTATCTATCCCCAGAACACCGGTGCTTGTTGGTCTAGGTGTTGGACGAGCCCCAACGTGATGAGCTTGGTTTTCTCCCCAATCCATTGAGAACGGGGCATTGCGGCGTGGCATCTTTCGACATCGTGACTCATGAGACCCGGGCACTGGGGTGTCCCTGACGGTAACTCGTGTCCCATATTTATCCCCAGAACACCTGTACTCATTGGTCTATTTGTTGGACGAGTCTCACTGTGATGTGCTTGGTTTTTTCCCCGAGGCATCGAGACCCGATTTTGGGAGGCATCGCGGCGTGGCGTCTTTCTTCATCGTGACCCATGAGACCCGGGCACTGGGGTGTCCCTGAAGGTAACTCGTGTCCCTTATTCATCCCCAGAACATCGGTGCTCATTGGTCTAGGTGTTGGATGAGTCCCAACGCGATGAGCTTGGGTTGTTCCCTGCGCAGGCCCCCAGGGCGTGTGGAGGGGTGCCATGGGGCTTGCCCCCCATGCATGCCCAAGCCTTCCTAGGCTTGAGTCGTATCATTTTTCATGGCAAACGTGGGTTTTCCGGGGGATATCCAACTTGTAGCTACACGTTCCCAATTTTTGGAGAATTTTCGGTAATTCGCCTTTTTGGCATTTTCTTCAAAATTTTCTATAAAATTGATGCCATGTTAGAATGGAAAACCACTTGGTGGGAAGCTTATATATATTATTCTAAGCTTGCCAAAAAAGATTGGGGTTGAAAATCCACCTCTAAGTGTGATTTTTCATTTTTTCGGTTGTTTTGCGGTTTTGGCCACTAAAAAATTATTATTAAATTCATGACTTGGAAAAAAATTCTCATATTTGGTGGCTGAGAAGATCTCATTTTTCTAAGCATGACTACAAAAAATTGCATCAAAATTCGTCCTCTAGATCCATTTTTCGGCCTTATGTCTCCTCGGCAAAAAATGCACTTTTTGGTGGAAATTTGGTTTTTGTATATTTGGCTACTATAGGCAAAGACTGCTCGCCCCAGTGCCCCCTGTATGCAGTGTGCAGGGGTGCCATGGGACTTGCCCCCCGTGCATGCCCAAGCCTTCTTAGGCTTGAGTCGCATCATTTTTCATGGCAAACGTGGGTTTTCCGGGGGATATCCAACTTGTAGCGACACGTTCCCAATTTTTGGAGAATTTTGCACTTCGCCTTTTTGGCATTTTTTTCAAAATTTTCTATAAAATTGATGCCATGTTAGAATGGAAAACCACTTGGTGGGAAGCTTATATATATTATTCTAAGTTTGCCAAAAAAGATTGGGGTCGAAAATCCAAGTCTAAGTGTGATTTTTCATTTTTTTGGTTTTTTTACGGTTTCGGCCACTAAAAAATTATTATTAAATTCATGACTTGGAAAAAAATTCTCTAAGCATGACTGCAAAAAATTGCATCAAAATTCGTCCTCTAGGTCCATTTTTCGGCCTTATGTCTCCTCGGAAAAAAATGCACTTTTTGGTCGAAAATTGGTTTTTGCATATTTGGCTACTATAGGGCAAGACTGCCTCGCCTGAGCCCCCCCAGTATGCAGGCGGGTGCCATGGGGCTTGCCCCCATGCTCGGCCAAGCCTTCCTAGGCTTGTGTGGCATCATTTTCCATGGCAAATGTGGAGGTTTCGGGCATCTATGAATCGAGCAAAAACCCGAATACCGTATCGCGGCGTGGCATCTTAAGGCATCATGACCCATGAGACCCGGGCACTGGGGTGTCCCTGACGGTAACTCGTGTCCCTTATCTATCCCCAGAACACCGGTGCTCATTGGTCTAGGTGTTGGACGAGCGCCAATGTGATGAGCTTGGTTTTTTCCCCGATGCATCGAGACCAGGGCATCGCGGCGTGGCGTCTTCCAAAGATCGTGACCCACGACCCGCACCGGGTGCCCCTGACGGCAACTCGTGTCCCTTATTTATCCCCAGAACACCGGGTCTCATTGGTCTAGTTGTTGGATGAGTCCCAACGTGATGAGCTTGGTTTTTTCCCCGACGCACTGAGACCCGATTTTTGGGGGCATCGCGGAGTGGCATCATTCGGCAAAGTGACCCATGAGACTCGGGCACTGGGGTGTCCCTAACGGTAACTCGTGTCCCTTATTCATCCCCAGAACATCGGTGCTCATTGGTCTAGTTGTTGGATGAGCCACAACGCGATGAGCTTGGGTTATTCCCTCACCATGCCCCACGGGGCGTGTGCGAGGGTGCGATGGGGCTTGCCCCATGCTCGTTTAAGCCTTCCTAGGCTCATGTGGCATCATTTTCCATGGCAAATGTGGGTGTTTCGGGGATCTATGATTCGAGGAAAAAACCGAATTCCGCATCGCGGCGTGGCATCTTAAGGCATCATGACCCATGAGACCTGGGGTACTGGGGTGTCCCTGACCGTAACTCGTGTCCCTTATCTATCCCCAGAACACCGGTGCTCGTTGGTCTAGGTGTTAGACGAGCCCCAACGTGATGAGCTTGGTTTTTTCCCCGATGCATTGAGAACGGGGCATTGCGGCGTGGCATCTTTCGACATCGTGACTCATGAGACCCGGGCACTGGGGTGTCCCTGACGGTAACTCGTGTCCCATATTTATCGCCAGAACACCGGTACTCATTGGTCTATTTGTTGGACGAGTCTCACCGTGATGTGCTTGGTTTTTTCCCCGAGGCATCGCGACCCGATTTTGGGAGGCATCGCGGCGTGGCGTCTTTCTTCATCGTGACCCATGAGACCCGGGCACTGGGGTTTCCCTGAAGTTAACTCGTGTCCCTTATTCATCCCCAGAATATCGGTGCTCATTGGTCTATGTGTTGGATGAGTCCCAACGCGATGAGCTTGGGTTGTTCCCTGCGCAGGCCCCCAGGGCGTGTGGAGGGGTGCCATGGGGCTTGCCCCCCATGCATGCCCAAGCCTTCCAAGGCTGGAGTCACATCATTTTTCATGGCAAATTTGGGTGTTTCGGGGAATATCCAACTTGTAGCTACACGTTCCCAATTTTTGGAGAATTTTCGGTAGTTCGCCTTTTTGGCATTTCTTTCAAAATTTTCTATAAAATTGATGCCATGTTAGAATGGAAAACCACTTGGTGGGAAGCTTATATATATTATTCTAAGCTTGCCATAAAATATTGGGGTCGAAAATCCAAGTCTAAGTGTGATTTTTCATTTTTTCGGTTTTTTTACGGTTTCGGCCACTAAAAAATTATTATTAAATTCATGACTTGGAAAAAAATTCTCATTTTTGGTGGCTGAGAAGATCTCATTTTACTAAGCATGACTGCAAATAATTGCATCAAAATTCGTCCTCTAGGTCCATTTTTGGGCCTTATGTCTCCTCGGCAAAAAATGCACTTTTTGGTGGAAAATTGGTTTTTGCATATTTGGCTACTATAGGGGGCAGCACCCTGCCCGCCCAGGCCCCCCAGGGCGTGTGCAGGGGTGCCATGGGGCTTGCCCCCCATGCTCGCCCAAGCCTTCCTAGGCTTGTGTGGCATCATTTTCCATGGCAAATGTGGGTGTTTCAGGGATCTATGAATCGAGGAAAAAACTGAAATTCGCATCGCGGCGTGGCATCTTAAGGCATCATGACCCATGAGACCCGGGCACTGGGGTGTCCCTGACGGTAACTCGTGTCCCTTATCTATCCCCAGAACACCGGTGCTCATTGGTCTAGGTGTTGGACATGTGCCAACGTGATGAGCATGGTTTTTTCCCCGATGCATCGAGACCAGGGCATCGCGGCGTGGCGTCTTTCGGCATCGTGACCCATGAGACCCTGGCTCTGGGGTGTCCCTGACGGCAACTCGTGTCCCTTATTTATCCCCAGAACACCGGGTCTCATTGGTCTAGTTGTTGGATGAGTCCCAACGTGATGAGCTTGGTTTTTTCCCCGAGGCACTGAGACCCGATTTTGGGGGGCATCGCGGAGTGGTATCATTCGGCAAAGTGACCCATGAGGCCCGGGCTCTGGGGTGTCCCTAACGGTAACTCGTGTCCCTTATTCATCCCCAGAACATCGGTGCTCATTAGTCTAGTTGTTGGATGAGCCACAACGCGATGAGCTTAGGTTATTCCATCCCCATGCCCCCCGGGGCGTGTGCGAGGTTGCGATGAGGCTTGCCCCCATGCTCGTCCAAGCCTTCCTAGGCTCTTGTGGCATCATTTTCCATGGCAAATGTGGGTGTTTCGGGGATCTATGAATCGAGGAAAAAACCGAATTCCGCATCGCGGCGTGGTATCTTAAGGCATCATGACCCATGAGACCCGGGTACTGGGGTGTCCCTGACCATAACTCGTGTCCCTTATCTATCCCCAGAACACCGGTGCTCGTTGGTCTAGGTGTTGGACGAGCCCCAACGTGATGAGCTTGGTTTTTTCCCCGATCCATTGAGAACGGGGCATTGCGGCGTGGCATCTTTCGGCATCGTGACTCATGAGACCCGGGCACTGGGGTGTCCCTGACGGTAACTCGTGTCCCATATTTATCCCCAGAACACCGGTACTCATTGGTCTATTTGTTGGACGAGTCTCACTGTGATGTGCTTGGTTTTTTCCCCGAGGCATCGAGACCCGATTTTGGGAGGCATCGCGGCGTGGCGTCTTTCTTCATCGTGACCCATGAGACACGGGCACTGGGGTGTCCCTGAAGGTAACTCGTGTCCCTTATTCATCCCCAGAACATCGGTGCTCATTGGTCTAGGTGTTGGATGAGTCCCAACGCGATGAGCTTGGGTTGTTCCCTGCGCAGGCCCCCAGGGCGTGTGGAGGGGTGCCATGGGGCTTGCCCCCCATGCATGCCCAAGCCTTCTTAGGCTTGAGTCGCATCATTTTTCATGGCAAACGTGGGTTTTCCGGGGGATATCCAACTTGTAGCTACACGTTCCCAATTTTTGGAGAATTTTCGGTAATTCGCCTTTTTGGCATTTTTTTCAAAATTTTCTATAAAATTGATGCCATGTTAGAATGGAAAACCACTTTTTGGGAAGCTTATATATATTATTCTAAGCTTGCCAAAAAAGATTGGGGTTGAAAATCCACCTCTAAGTGTGATTTTTCATTTTTTCGGTTGTTTTGCGGTTTTGGCCACTAAAAAATTATTATTAAATTCATGACTTGGAAAAAAATTCTCATATTTGGTGGCTGAGAAGATCTCATTTTTCTAAGTATGAATGCAAAAAATTGCATCAAAATTCGTCCTCTAGGTCCATTTTTCGGCCTTATGTCTCCTCGGCAAAAAATGCACTTTTTGGTGGAAAATTGGTTTTTGCATATTTGGCTACTATAGGGGCAAGACTGCCTCGCCCAGACCCCCAGTATGCAGTGCAGGTGCCATGGGGCTTGCCCCCCATGCATGCCCAAGCCTTCTTAGGCTTGAGTCGCATCATTTTTCATGGCAAACGTGGGTTTTCCGGGGGATATCCAACTTGTAGCGACACGTTCCCAATTTTTGGAGAATTTTCGGTAATTCGCCTTTTTGGCATTTTTTTCAAAATTTTCTATAAAATTGATGCCATGTTAGAATGGAAAACCACTTGGTGGGAAGCTTATATATATTATTCTAAGCTTGCCAAAAAAGATTGGGGTCGAAAATCCAAGTCTAAGTGTGATTTTTCATTTTTTTGGTTTTTTTACGGTTTCGGCCACTAAAAAATTATTATTAAATTCATGACTTGGAAAAAAATTCTCTAAGCATGACTGCAAAAAATTGCATCAAAATTCGTCCTCTAGGTCCATTTTTCGGCCTTATGTCTCCTCGGAAAAAAATGCACTTTTTGGTCGAAAATTGGTTTTTGCATATTTGGCTACTATAGGGGCAAGACCGCTCGCCAGCCCCCAGTATGCAGGGGTGCCATGGGGCTTGCCCCCCACGCTCGCCCAAGCCTTCCTAGGCTTGTGTGGCATCATTTTCCATGGCAAATGTGGGTGTTTCGGGGATCTATGAATCGAGGAAAAAACCGAATTCCGTATCGCGGCGTGGCATCTTAAGGCATCATGACCCATGAGACCCGGGCACTGCGGTGTCCCTGACGGTAACTCGTGTCCCTTATCTATCCCCAGAACACCGGTGCTCATTGGTCTAGGTGCTGGACGAGCGCTAACGTGATGAGCTTGGTTTTTTCCCCGATGCATCGAGACCAGGGCATCGCGGCGTGGCGTCTTCCGGCATCGTGACCCATGAGACCCGGGCACTGGGGTGTCCCTGACGGCAACTCGTGTCCCTTATTTATCCCCAGAACACCGGGTCTCATTGGTCTAGTTGTTGGATGAGTCCCAACGTGATGAGCTTGGTTTTTTCCCCGAGGCACTGAGACCCGATTTTGGGGGGCATCGCGGAGTGGCATCATTCGGCAAAGTGACCCATGAGACTCGGGCACTGGGGTGTCCCTAACGGTAACTCGTGTCCCTTGTTCATCCCCAGAACATCGGTGCTCATTGGTCTAGTTGTTGGATGAGCCACAACGCGATGTGCTTGGGTTATTCCCTCACCATGCCCCACGGGGCGTGTGTGGGGGTGCGATGGGGCTTGCCCCATGCTCGTCTAAGCCTTCTTAGGCTCCTGTGGCATCATTTTCCATGGCAAATGTGGGTGTTTCGGGGATCTATGAATCGAGGAAAAAACCGAATTCCGCATCGCGGCGTGGCATCTTAAGGCATCATGACCAATGAGACCCGGGGTACTGGGGTGTCCCTGACCGTAACTCGTGTCCCTTATCTATCCCCAGAACTCCGGTGCTCGTTGGTCTAGGTGTTGGACGAGCCCCAACGTGATGAGCTTGGTTTTTTCCCCGATGCATTGAGAACGGGGCATTGCGGCGTGGCCTCTTTCGGCATCGTGACTCATGAGACTCGGGCACTGGGGTGTCCCTGACGGTAACTCGTGTCCCATATTTATCCCCAGAACACCGGTGCTCATTGGTCTAGTTGTTGGACGAGTCTCACCGTGATGTGCTTGGTTTTTTCCCCGAGGCATCGCGACCCGATTTTGGGAGGCATCGCGGCGTGGCGTCTTTCTTCATCGTGACCCATGAGACCCGGGCACTGGGGTGTCCCTTAAGGTAACTCGTGTCCCTTATTCATCCCCAGAATATCGGTGCTCATTGGTCTATGTGTTGGATGAGTCCCAACGCGATGAGCTTGGGTTGTTCCCTGCGCAGGCCCCCAGGGCGTGTGGAGGGGTGCCATGGGGCTTGCCCCCCATGCATGCCCAAGCCTTCCAAGGCTGGAGTCACATCATTTTTCATGGCAAATTTGGGTGTTTCGGGGAATATCCAACTTGTAGCTACACGTTCCCAATTTTTGGAGAATTTTCGGTAGTTCGCCTTTTTGGCATTTCTTTCAAAATTTTCTATAAAATTGATGCCATGTTAGAATGGAAAACCACTTGGTGGGAAGCTTATATATATTATTCTAAGTTTGCCAAAAAAGATTGGGGTCGAAAATCCAAGTCTAAGTGTGATTTTTCATTTTTTTGGTTTTTTTACGGTTTCGGCCACTAAAAAATTATTATTAAATTCACGACTTGGAAAAAAATTCTCTAAGCATGACTGCAAAAAATTGCATCAAAATTCGTCCTCTAGGTCCATTTTTCGGCCTTATGTCTCCTCGGAAAAAAATGCACTTTTTGGTCGAAAATTGGTTTTTGCATATTTGGCTACTATAGGGGGCAAGACTGCTCGCCCAGCCCAGTATGCGTGTGCAGGGGTGCCATGGGGCTTGCCCCCCATGCTCGGCCAAGCCTTCCTAGGCTTGTGTGGCATCATTTTCCATGGCAAATGTGGGTGTTTCGGGGATCTATGAATCGAGGAAAAAACCGAATTCCGTATCGCGGCGTGGCATCTTAAGGCATCATGACCCATGAGACCAGCATCGGGTGTCCCTGACGGTAACTCGTGTCCCTTATCTATCCCCAGAACACCGGTGCTCATTGGTCTAGGTGTTGGACGAGCGCCAATGTGATGAGCTTGGTTTTTTCCCCGATGCATCGAGACCAGGGCATCGCGGCGTGGCGTCTTCCAGCATCGTGACCCATGAGACCCGGGCACTGGGGTGTCCCTGACGGCAACTCGTGTCCCTTATTTATCCCCAGAACACCGGGTCTCATTGGTCTAGTTGTTGGATGAGTCCCAACGTGATGAGCTTGGTTTTTTCCCCGACGCACTGAGACCCGATTTTTGGGGGCATCGCGGAGTGGCATCATTCGGCAAAGTGACCCATGAGACTCGGGCACTGGGGTGTCCCTAACGGTAACTCGTGTCCCTTATTCATCCCCAGAACATCGGTGCTCATTGGTCTAGTTGTTGGATGAGCCACAACGCGATGAGCTTGGGTTATTCCCTCACCATGCCCCACGGGGCGTGTGCGAGGGTGCGATGGGGCTTGCCCCATGCTCGTCTAAGCCTTCCTAGGCTCGTGTGGCATCATTTTCCATGGCAAATGTGGGTGTTTCGGGGATCTATGAATCGAGGAAAAAACCGAATTCCGCATCGCGGCGTGGCATCTTAAGGCATCATGACCCATGAGACCCGGGGTACTGGGGTGTCCCTGACCGTAACTCGTGTCCCTTATCTATCCCCAGAACATCGGTGCTCGTTGGTCTAGGTGTTAGACGAGCCCCAACGTGATGAGCTTGGTTTTTTCCCCGATGCATTGAGAACGGGGCATTGCGGCGTGGCATCTTTCGACATCGTGACTCATGAGACCCGGGCACTGGGGTGTCCCTGACGGTAAATCGTGTCTCATATTTATCCCCAGAACACCGTGCTCATTGGTCTAGTTGTTGGACGAGTCTCACCGTGATGTGCTTGGTTTTTTCCCCGAGGCATCGCGACCCGATATTGGGAGGCATCGCGGCGTGGCGTCTTTCTTCATCGTGACCCATGAGACCCGGGCACTGGGGTGTCCCTGAAGGTAACTCGTGTCCCTTATTCATCCCCAGAATATCGGTGCTCATTGGTCTAGGTGTTGGATGAGTCCCAACGCGATGAACTTGGGTTGTTCCCAGCGGAGGCCCCCAGGGCGTGTGTATGGGTGCCATGGGGCTTGCCCCCCATGCATGCCCAAGCCTTCCAAGGCTGGAGTCACATCATTTTTCATGGCAAATGTGGGTGTTCCGGGGAATATCCAACTTGTAGCTACACGTTCCCAATTTTTGGAGAATTTTCGGTAGTTCGCCTTTTTGGCATTTCTTTCAAAATTTTCTACAAAATAGGTCCCATATTAGAATGTAAAACCACTTGGAGGGAAGCTTATATATATTATTATAAGCTTGCCAAAAAAGATTGGGGTCGAAAATCCAAGTCTAAGTGTGATTTTTCATTTTTTCGGTTTTTTTACGGTTTCAGCCACTAAAAAATTACTATTAAATTCATGACTTGGAAAAAAATTCTCATTTTTGGTGGCTGAGAAGATCTCATTTTACTAAGCATGACTTCAAAAATTGCATCAAAATTGTCCTCTAGGTCCATTTTTCGGCCTTATGTCTCCTCGAAAAAATGCACTTTTTGGTCGAAAATTGGTTTTGCATATTTGGCTACTATAGGGGCAGCACTGCCTCGCCCAGGCCCCCCAGTATGCAGTGCAGGGTGCCATGGGGCTTGCCCCATGCTCGCCAAGCCTTCCTAGGCTTGTGTGGCATCATTTTCCATGGCAAATGTGGGTGTTTCGGGATCTATGAATCGAGGAAAACCGACTCAGATCGCGCGTGGCATCTTAAGGCATCATGACCCATGAGACCCGGCATCGGGTGTCCCTGACGGTAACTCGTGTCCCTTATCTATCCCCAGAACACCGGTGCTCATTGGTCTAGGTGTTGGACGAGCGCCAATGTGATGAGCTTGGTTTTTTCCCCGATGCATCGAGACCAGGGCATCGCGGCGTGGCGTCTTCCAGCATCGTGACCCATGAGACCCGGGCACTGGGGTGTCCCTGACGGCAACTCGTGTCCCTTATTTATCCCCAGAACACCGGGTCTCATTGGTCTAGTTGTTGGATGAGTCCCAACGTGATGAGCTTGGTTTTTTCCCCGACGCACTGAGACCCGATTTTTGGGGGCATCGCGGAGTGGCATCATTCGGCAAAGTGACCCATGAGACTCGGGCACTGGGGTGTCCCTAACGGTAACTCGTGTCCCTTATTCATCCCCAGAACATCGGTGCTCATTGGTCTAGTTGTTGGATGAGCCACAACGCGATGAGCTTGGGTTATTCCCTCACCATGCCCCACGGGGCGTGTGCGAGGGTGCGATGGGGTTGCCCCATGCTCGTCTAAGCCTTCCTAGGGTCATGTGGCATCATTTTCCATGGCAAATGTGGGTGTTTCGGGGATCTATGAATCGAGGAAAAAACCGAATTCCGCATCGCGGCGTGGCATCTTAAGGCATCGTGACCCATGAGACCCGGGTACAGGAGTGTCCCTTACGGCAACTCGTGTCCCTTATTTATCCCCAGAACACCGGTGATCATTGGTCTAGTTGTTGGACGAGTCCCAACGTGATGAGCTTGGTTTTTTCCCCGATGCATTGAGAACGAGGCATTGCGGCGTGGCATCTTTCGACATCGTGACTCATGAGACCCGGGCACTGGGGTGTCCCTGACGGTAACTCGTGTCCCATATTTATCGCCAGAACACCGGTACTCATTGGTCTATTTGTTGGACGAGTCTCACCGTGATGTGCTTGGTTTTTTCCCCGAGGCATCGCGACCCGATTTTGGGAGGCATCGCGGCGTGGCGTCTTTCTTCATCGTGACCCATGAGACCCGGGCACTGGGGTTTCCCTGAAGTTAACTCGTGTCCCTTGTTCATCCCCAGAATATCGGTGCTCATTGGTCTATGTGTTGGATGAGTCCCAACGCGATGAGCTTGGGTTGTTCCTCAAGCAGGCCCCAGGCGTGTGGAGGGGTGCCATGGGGCTTGCCCCCCATGCATGCCCAAGCCTTCCAAGGCTGGAGTCACATCATTTTTCATGGCAAATTTGGGTGTTCCGGGGAATATCCAACTTGTAGCTACACGTTCCCAATTTTTGGAGAATTTTCGGTAGTTCGCCTTTTTGGCATTTCTTTCAAAATTTTCTATAAAATTGATGCCATGTTAGAATGGAAAACCACTTGGTGGGAAGCTTATATATATTATTCTAAGCTTGCCATAAAAGATTGGGGTCGAAAATCCAAGTCTAAGTGTGATTTTTCATTTTTTCGGTATTTTTACGGTTTCGGCCACTAAAAAATTATTATTAAATTCATGAGTTGGAAAAATATTCTCATTTTTGGTGGCTGAGAAGATCTCATTTTACTAAGCATGACTGCAAAAAATTGCATCAAAATTCGTCCTCTATGTCCATTTTTGGGCCTTATGTCTCCTCGGCAAAAAATGCACTTTTTGGTGGAAAATTGGTTTTTGCATATTTGGCTACTATAGGGGGCAGCACTGCCTCGCCCAGCCCCAGTATGCAGGCAGGGTGCCATGGGGCTTGCCCCCCATGCTCGCCCAAGCCTTCCTAGGCTTGTGTGGCATCATTTTCCATGGCAAATGTGGGTGTTTCGGGGATCTATGAATCGAGGAAAAAACCGAATTCCGTATCGCGGCGTGGCATCTTACGGCATCGTGACCCATGAGACCCGGGCACTGGGGTGTCCCTGACGGTAACTCGTGTCCCTTATTTATCCCCAGAACACCGGGTCTCATTGGTCTAGTTGTTGGATGAGTCCCAACGTGATGAGCTTGGTTTTTTCCCCGAGGCACTGAGACCCGATTTTGGGGGGCATCGCGGAGTGGCATCATTCGGCAAAGTGACCCATGAGACTCGGGCACTGGGGTGTCCCTAACGGTAACTCGTGTCCCTTATTCATCCCCAGAACATCGGTGCTCATTGGTCTAGTTGTTGGATGAGCCACAACGCGATGTGCTTGGGTTATTCCCTCACCATGCCCCACGGGGCGTGTGCGGGGGTGCGATGGGGCTTGCCCCATGCTCGTCTAAGCCTTCTTAGGCTCCTGTGGCATCATTTTCCATGGCAAATGTGGGTGTTTCGGGGATCTATGAATCGAGGAAAAAACCGAATTCCGCATCGCGGCGTGGCATCTTAAGGCATCATGACCCATGAGACCGAGAGTCGGGTGTCCTCGGCCGTACCTCGTGCCCCTTATCTATCCCCAGAACCCTGGTGCTCGTTGGTCTAGGTGTTAGACGAGCCCCAACGTGATGAGCTTGGTTTTTCCCCCAATGCATTGAGAACGGGGCATTGCAGCGTGGCATCTTTCGACATCGTGACTCATGAGACCGCACCTGGGGTGTCCCCGATGGTAACTCGTGTCCCATATTTATCGCCGTAACACCTACTCATTGGTCTATTTGTTGGACGAGTCTCACCGTGATGTGCTTGGTTTTTTCCCCGAGGCATCGCGACCCGATTTTGGGAGGCATCGCGGCGTGGCGTCTTTCTTCATCGTGACCCATGAGACCCGGGCACTGGGGTGTCCCTTAAGGTAACTCGTGTCCCTTATTCATCCCCAGAATATCGGTGCTCATTGGTCTATGTGTTGGATGAGTCCCAACGCGATGAGCTTGGGTTGTTCCCTGCGCAGGCCCCCAGGGCGTGTGGAGGGGGGCCATGGGGCTTGCCCCCCATGCATGCCCAAGCCTTCCAAGGCTGGAGTCACATCATTTTTCATGGCAAATTTGGGTGTTTCGGGGAATATCCAACTTGTAGCTACACGTTCCCAATTTTTGGAGAATTTTCGGTAGTTCGCCTTTTTGGCATTTCTTTCAAAATTTTCTATAAAATTGATGCCATGTTAGAATGGAAAACCACTTGGTGGGAAGCTTATATATATTATTCTAAGCTTGCCATAAAATATTAGGGTCGAAAATCCAAGTCTAAGTGTGATTTTTCATTTTTTCGGTTTTTTTAAGGTTTCGGCCACTAAAAAATTATTATTAAATTCATGACTTGGAAAAAAATTCTCATTTTTGGTGGCTGAGAAGATCTCATTTTACTAAGCATGACTGCAAAGAATTGCATCAAAATTCGTCCTCTAGGTCCATTTTTGGGCCTTATGTCTCCTCGGCAAAAAATGCACTTTTTGGTGGAAAATTGGTTTTTGCATATTTGGCTACTATAGGGGCAAGACTGGCTCGCCCAGGCCCCCAGTATGCAGTGTGGGTGCCATGGGGCTTGCCCCCCATGCTCGCCCAAGCCTTCCTAGGCTTGTGTGGCATCATTTTCCATGGCAAATGTGGGTGTTTCGGGGATCTATGAATCGAGGAAAAAACCGAATTCCGCATCGCGGCGTGGCATCTTAAGGCATCATGACCAATGAGACCTGGGCACTGGGGTGTCCCTGACGGTAACTCGTGTCCCTTATCTATCCCCAGAACACCGGTGCTCATTGGTCTAGGTGTTGGACATGTGCCAACGTGATGAGCTTGGTTTTTTCCCCGATGCATCGAGACCAGGGCATCGCGGGGTGGCGTCTTTCGGCATCGTGACCCATGAGACCCTGGCTCTGGGGTGTCCCTGACGGCAACTCGTGTCCCTTATTTATCCCCAGAACACCGGGTCTCATTGGTCTAGTTGTTGGATGAGTCCCAACGTGATGAGCTTGGTTTTTTCCCCGAGGCACTGAGACCCGATTTTGGGGGACATCGCGGAGTGGCATCATTCGGCAAAGTGACCCATGAGGCCCGGGCACTGGGGTGTCCCTAACGGTAACTTGTGTCCCTTATTCATCCCCAGAACATCGGTGCTCATTGGTCTAGTTGTTGGATGAGCCACAACGCGATGAGCTTAGGTTATTCCTTCCCATGCCCCCCGGGGCGTGTGCGAGGTTGCGATGAGGCTTGCCCCCATGCTCGTCCAAGCCTTCCTAGGCTCTTGTGGCATCATTTTCCATGGCAAATGTGGGTGTTTCGGGGAGCTATGAATCGAGGAAAAAACCGAATTCCGCATCGCGGCGTGGTATCTTAAGGCATCATGACCCATGAGACCCGGGTACTGGGGTGTCCCTGACCATAACTCGTGTCCGTTATGTATCCCCAGAACACCGGTGCTCGTTGGTCTAGGTGTTGGACGAGCCCCAACGTGATGAGCTTGGTTTTTTCCCCGATCCATTGAGAACGGGGCATTGCGGCATGGCATCTTTCGGCATCGTGACTCATGAGACCCGGGCACTGGGGTGTCCCTGACGGTAACTCGTGTCCCATATTTATCCCCAGAACACCTGTACTCATTGGTCTATTTGTTGGACGAGTCTCACTGTGATGTGCTTGGTTTTTTCCCCGAGGCATCGAGACCCGATTTTGGGAGGCATCGCAGCGTGGCGTCTTTCTTCATCGCGACCCATGAGACACTGGCACTGGGGTGTCCCTGAAGGTAACTCGTGTCCCTTATTCATCCCCAGAACATCGGTGCTCATTGGTCTAGGTGTTGGATGAATCCCAACGCGATGAGCTTGGGTTGTTCCCTGCGCAGGCCCCCAGGGCGTGTGGAGGTGATATGATCCAAAACGGATGCATATAGTTTTTAACGGATCGTCCTCGAATTGAATCTTGTTATAAGGGTTAAAACAGTATAAAAATGAGAACTTTAGGAATTAGAATCCTTAATCCTCAAATTGGCGCCCACTTCTATTTGAAGAAGGAAGAACAAATACTTTGCTCTTGAATTAAGATGGCGCATACAAACAGTAGTGCAAGAAGAATGAAGTGCTAAAGGTGCAAGCTTTAAGGAAAGTGGCGCATAAACAAAGAACTAAGCAAACAGAATTAAAATAAAAAGATGGAATTGAGACAGAAATGAAAGAAGACGCCACACTCTCAAGAGAGTGATAAGTCCGTGAAGATTCGCCATAAGAGAATGGAAGCTCTTGATAAGAATCGAAATGGTTCATCCAAGAACCTAAGAGGCTTAGCTCTCACAAACTCACAATGGAGTGCAAAATAAATTCTGATTCAAAGGTGCTGAATTAGGAGTGTACAAAGGCTATTTATAGCCATAATGGTAATCAATTCCCTCCCTCCTTTCCTAATAGAGTGTGGCGGCCAACCCTACTTGGTGGAGCCAGCAAGTTGGCGCTCCCAAGTCTGAACCTGGCTCATGGATATGGGCCAAGCCCAATTAGCAAAGCTGCAACACATTCTAAGATCCTATGTGCTTAGTTAGCCCAAAACAAGTAGGACCTTATTACAAAAATTATCCCAAATGGAAAATACAACCAAACTGAATTTAAAAAAGTTCAAATACTTAATCTAAATAAATTAAAAGGAACGACTAGGGTGATATCATGCCCCCCATATTGGGTTCTTCATCAACTTGGATTATTTGGACTATCTTGAGAGTTGGGCCTTCGGGAGTTGGTTTGAGAGATAGGAAATAGTTGACTTCTTTGTCCAAAGCCTCTTTAGCCTTTTTAGTCCTTGACCTCGTCATTGGGCCTCCAAGTCCTTGTAGAGCATCATTGGGCCTTGCATCTATTGGATGGTCTCCATTTGAATTTCCCTGGACTTCATCAGGAGGGGTGCCATGGGGCTTGCCCCCCATGCATGCCCAAGCCTTCTTAGGCTTGAGTCGCATCATTTTTCATGGCAAACGTGGGTTTTCCAGGGGATATCCAACTTGTAGCTACACGTTCCCAATTTTTGGAGAATTTTCGGAAATTCGCCTTTTTGGCATTTTTTTCAAAATTTTCTATAAAATTGATGCCATGTTAGAATGGAAAACCACTTGGTGGGAAGCTTATATATATTATTCTAAGCTTGCCAAAAAAGATTGGGGCTGAAAATCCAACTCTAAGTGTGATTTTTCATTTTTTCGGTTGTTTTGCGGTTTTGGCCAGTAAAAAATTATTATTAAATTCATGACTTGGAAAAAAATTCTCATATTTGGTGGCTGAGAAGATCTCATTTTTCTAAGCATGACTGCAAAAAATTGCATCAAAATTCGTCCTCTAGGTCCATTTTTCGGCCTTATGTCTCCTCGGCAAAAAATGCACTTTTTGGTGGAAAATTGGTTTTTGCATATTTGGCTACTATAGGGGGCAGCACCCTGCCCGCCCAGGCCCCAGTATGCAGTGCAGGGGTGCCATGGGGCTTGCCCCCCATGCTCGCCCAAGCCTTCCTAGGCTTGTGTGGCATCATTTTCCATGGCAAATGTGGGTGTTTCGGGGATCTATGAATCGAGGAAAAAACCGAATTCCGCATCGCGGCGTGGCATCTTAAGGCATCATGACCAATGAGACCTAGGCACTGGGGTGTCCCTGACGGTAACTCGTGTCCCTTATCTATCCCCAGAACACCGGTGCTCGTTGGTCTAGGTGTTGGACGAGCCCCAACGTGATGAGCTTGGTTTTTTCCCCGATGCATCGAGAGCAGGGCATCGCGGTGTGGCGTCTTCCGGCATCGTGACCCATGAGACCCGGGCACTGGGGTGTCCCTGAAGGCAACTCGTGTCCCTTATTTATCCCCAGAACACCGGGTCTCATTGGTCTAGTTGTTGGATGAGTCCCATCGTGATGAGCTTGGTTTTTTCCCCGAGGCACTGAGACTCGATTTTGGGGGGCATCGCGGAGTGGCATTGTTCGGCAAAGTGACCCATGAGACTCGGGCGCTGGGGTGTCCCTAACGGTAACTCGTGTCCCTTATTCATCCCCAGAACATCGGTACTCATTGGTCTACTTGTTGGATGAGCCACAACGCGATGAGCTTGGGTTATTCCCTCACCATGCCCCACGGGGTGTGTGCGAGGGTGCGATGGGGCTTGCCCGATGCTAGTCTAAGCCTTCCTAGGCTCGTGTGGCATCATTTTCCATGGCAAATGTGGGTGTTTCGGGGATCTATGAATCGAGGAAAAAACCGAATTCCGCATCGCGGCGTGGTATATTAAGGCATCATGACCCATGAGACCGAGATCAGGGTGTCCCCTGACCGTAACTCGTGTCCCTTATCTATCCCCAGAACACCGGTGCTCGTTGGTCTAGGTGTTGGACGAGCCCCAACGTGATGAGCTTGGTTTTTTCCCCGATGCATTGAGAACGGGGCATTGCGGCGTGGCATTTTCCGGCATCGTGACTCATGAGACCCGGGCACTGGGGTGTCCCTGACGGTAACTCGTGTCCCAAATTTATCCCCAGAACACCAGTACTCATTGGTCTATTTGTTGGATGAATCTCACTGTGATGTGCTTGGTTTTTTCCCCGAGGCATCGAGACCCGATTTTGGGAGGCATCGCGGCGTGGCGTCTTTCTTCATCGTGACCCATGAGACACGGGCACTGGGGTGTTCCTGAAGGTAACTCGTGTCCCTTATTCATCCCCAGAACATCGGTGCTCAATGGTCTAGGTGTTGGATGAGTCCCAACGCGATGAGCTTGGGTTGTTCCCTGCGCAAGCCCCCAGGGCGTGTGGAGGGGTGCCATGGGGCTTGCCCCCCATGCATGCCCAAGCCTTCTTAGGCTTGAGTCGCGTCATTTTTCATGGCAAACGTGGGTTTTCCGGGGGATATCCAACTTGTAGCGACACGTTCCCAATTTTTGGAGAATTTTCGGTAATTCGCCTTTTTGGCATTTTCTTCAAAATTTTCTATAAAATTGATGCCATGTTAGAATGGAAAACCACTTGGTGGGAAGCTTATATATATTATTCTAAGCTTGCCAAAAAAGATTGGGGTTGAAAATCCAACTCTAAGTGTGATTTTTCATTTTTTCGGTTGTTTTGCAGTTTTGGCCACTAAACAATTATTATTAAATTCATGACTTGGAAAAAAA
Source organism: Calophaca sinica (assembly GCA_037113605.1). NCBI lineage: Eukaryota > Viridiplantae > Streptophyta > Magnoliopsida > Fabales > Fabaceae > Calophaca > Calophaca sinica. Next base: position 47,499,669 of record CM073737.1, read on the forward strand.
TTCTCATATTTGGTGGCTGAGAAGATCTCATTTTTCTAAGCATGGCTGCAAAAAATTGCATCAAAATTCGCCCTATAGGTCCATTTTTCGGCCTTATGTCTCCTCGGCAAAAAATGCACTTTTTGGTGGAAAATTGGTTTTTGCATATTTGGCTACTATAGGGGCAGCACTGCTCGCCCTGTGCCCCCAGTATGCAGTGCGGGTGCCATGGGGCTTGCCCCCATGCTCGCCCAAGCCTTCCTAGGCTTGTGTGGCATCATTTTCCATGGCAAATGTGGGTGTTTCTGGGATCTATGAATCGAGGAAAACCGACTCGCATCGCTACGTGGCATCTTAAGGCATCATGACCAATGAGACCTGGGCATCTTTGGGGTGTCCCCGACGGTAACTCGTGTTCCTTATCTATCCCCGTAACACCGGTGCTCGTTGGTCTAGGTGTTGGACGAGCCCCAACGTGATGAGCTTGGTTTTTCCCGATGCATCGAGACCAGGGCATCGCGCGGCGTGGCGCCTTCCTAAGATCGTGACCCATGAGACCGCACCGGGTGTCCCTGACGGCAACTCGTGTCCCTTATTTATCCCCAGAACACCGGGTCTCATTGGTCTAGTTGTTGGATGAGTCCCAACGTGATGAGCTTGGTTTTTTCCCCGAGGCACTGAGACTCGATTTTGGGGGGCATCGCGGAGTGGCATCATTCGGCAAAGTGACCCATGAGACTCGGGAGCTGGGGTGTCCCTAACGGTAACTCGTGTCCCTTATTCATCCCCAGAACATCGGTACTCATTGGTCTACTTGTTGGATGAGCCACAACGCGGTGAGCTTGGGTTATTCCCTCACCATGCCCCACGGGGTGTGTGCGAGGGTGCGATGGGGCTTGCCCGATGCTAGTCTAAGCCTTCCTAGGCTCGTGTGGCATCATTTTCCATGGCAAATGTGGGTGTTTCGGGGATCTATGAATCGAGGAAAAAACCGAATTCCGCATCGCGGCGTGGTATATTAAGGCATCATGACCCATGAGACCCGGGTACTGGGGTGTCCCTGACCGTAACTCGTGTCCCTTATCTATCCCCAGAACACCGGTGCTCGTTGGTCTAGGTGTTGGACGAGCCCTAACGTGATGAGCTTGGTTTTTTCCCCGATGCATTGAGAACGGGGCATTGCGGCGTGGCATTTTCTGGCATCGTGACTCATGAGACCCGGGCACTGGGGTGTCCCTGACGGTAACTCGTGTCCCAAATTTATCCCCAGAACACCAGTACTCATTGGTCTATTTGTTGGACGAGTCTCACTGTGATGTGCATGGTTTTTTCCCCGAGGCATCTAGACCCGATTTTGGGAGGCATCGTGGCGTGGCGTCTTTCTTCATCGTGACCCATGAGACACGGGCACTGGGGTGTTCCTGAAGGTAACTCGTGTCCCTTATTCATCCCCAGAACATCGGTGCTCATTGGTCTAGGTGTTGCATGAGTCCCAACGCGATGAGCTTGGGCTGTTCCCTGCCCAAGCCCCCAGGGCGTGTGGAGGGGTGCCATGGGGCTTGCCCCCCATGCATGCCCAAGCCTTTGAGTCGCATCATTTTTCAAGGCAAACGTGGGTTTTCCGGGGGATATCCAACTTGTAGCGACACGTTCCCAATTTTTGGAGAATTTTCGGTAATTCGCCTTTTTGACATTTTTTTCAAAATTTTCTATAAAATTGATGCCATGTTAGAATGGAAAACCACTTGGTGGGAAGCTTATATATATTATTCTAAGCTTGCCAAAAAAGATTGGGGTCGAAAATCCAAGTCTAAGTGTGATTTTTCATTTTTTTGGTTTTTTTACGGTTTCGGCCACTAAAAAATTATTATTAAATTCATGACTTGGAAAAAAAATTTCTAAGCATGACTGCAAAAAATTGCATCAAAATTCGTCCTCTAGGTCCATTTTTCGGCTTTATGTCTCCTCGGAAAAAAATGCACTTTTTGGTCGAAAATTGGTTTTTGCATATTTGGCTACTATAGGGGCAAGACTGCCTCGCCCAGCTCCCAGTATGCAGTGCAGGGCAGCCATGGGGCTCGCCCCCCATGCTCGCCCAAGCCTTCCTAGGCTTGTGTGGCATCATTTTCCATGGCAAATGTGGGTGTTTCGGGGATCTAAGAATCGAGGAAAACCGATTCGTGATCGCTGCGTGGCATCTTAAGGCATCATGACCCATGAGACCCGCACCGGGTGTCCCCACGGCGGTAACTCGTGTCCCTTATCTATCCCCAGAACACCGGTGCTCATTGGTCTAGGTGTTGGACGAGCGCCAACGTGATGAGCTTGGTTTTTTCCCCGATGCATCGAGACCAGGGCATCGCGGCGTGGCGTCTTCCGGCATCGTGACCCATGAGACCCGGGCACTGGGGTGTCCCTGACGGCAACTCGTGTCCCTTATTTATCCCCAGAACACCGGGTCTCATTGGTCTAGTTGTTGGATGAGTCCCAACGTGATGAGCTTGGTTTTTTCCCCGAGGCACTGAGACCCGATTTTGGGGGGCATCGCGGAGTGGCATCATTCGGCAAAGTGACCCATGAGACTCGGGCACTGGGGTGTCCCTAACGGTAACTCGTGTCCCTTATTCATCCCCAGAACATCGGTGCTCATTGGTCTAGTTGTTGGATGAGCCACAACGCGATGTGCTTGGGTTATTCCCTCACCATGCCCCACGGGGCGTGTGCGAGGGTGCGATGGGGCTTGCCCCATGCTCGTCTAAGCCTTCCTAGGCTCATGTGGCATCATTTTCCATGGCTAATGTGGGTGTTTCGGGGATCTATGAATCGAGGAAAAAACCGAATTCCGCATCGCGGCGTGGCATCTTAAGGCATCATGACCCATGAGACCCGGGGTACTGGGGTGTCCCTGACCGTAACTCGTGTCCCTTATCTATCCCCAGAACACCGGTGCTCGTTGGTCTAGGAGTTAGACGAGCCCCAACGCGATGAGCTTGGGTTGTTCCCTGCGCAGGCCCCCAGGGCGTGTGGAGGGGTGCCATGGGGCTTGCCCCCCATGCATGCCCAAGCCTTCCAAGGCTGGAGTCACATCATTTTTCATGGAAAATTTGGGTGTTCCGGGGAATATCCAACTTGTAGCTACACGTTCCCAATTTTTGGAGAATTTTCGGTAGTTCGCCTTTTTGGCATTTCTTTCAAAATTTTCTATAAAATTGATGCCATGTTAGAATGGAAAACCACTTGGTGGGAAGCTTATATATATTATTCTAAGCTTGCCATAAAAGATTGGGGTCGAAAATCCATGTCTAAGTGTGATTTTTCATTTTTTCGGTTTTTTTACGGTTTCGAACACTAAAAAATTATTATTAAATTCATGACTTGTAAAAAAATTCTCATTTTTGGTGGCTGAGAAGATCTCATTTTACTAAGCATGACTGCAAAAAATTGCTTCAAAATTCGTCCTCTATGTCCATTTTTGGGCCTTATGTCTCCTCGGCAAAAAATGCACTTTTTGGTGGAAAATTGGTTTTTGCATATTTGGCTACTATAGGGGGCAGCACCCTGCCCGCCCAGGCCCCCCAGGGCGTGTGCAGGGGTGCCATGGGGCTTGCCCCCCATGCTCGCCCAAGCCTTCCTAGGCTTGTGTGGCATCATTTTCCATGGCAAATGTGGGTGTTTCGGGGATCTATGAATCGAGGAAAAGCAGAAATTGCATCGCGGCGTGGCATCTTAAGGCATCATGACCCATGAGACCGGGCATCGGGTGTCCCTCGACGGTAACTCGTGTCCCTTATCTATCCCGTAACACCGGTGCTCATTGGTCTAGGTGTTGGACATGTGCCAACGTGATGAGCTTGGTTTTTTCCCCGCCATTGAGACCAGGGCATCATTGCGTGGCGTCTTCCGACATCGTGACCCATGAGACCGGCACCGGGTGTCCCTGACGGTAACTCGTGTCCCTTATTTTTCCCCAGAACACCGGTGCTCATTGGTCTAGTTGTTGGACGAGTCCCAACGTGATGAGCTTGGTTTTTTCCCCGAGGCACTGAGACCCGATTTTGGGGGGCATCGCGGAGTGGCATCATTCGGCATCGTGACCCATGAGGACCGGGCACTGGGGTGTCCCTAACGGTAACTCGTGTCCCTTATTCATCCCCAGAACATCGGTGCTCATTGGTCTATTTGTTGGATGAGTCCCAACGCGATGAGCTTGAGTTATTCCCTCCCCAGGCCCCTCGGGGCGTGTGCGGGGGTGCGATGGGGCTTGCCCCCATGCTCGCCCAAGCCTTGCTAGGCTTGTGTTGCATCATTTTCCATGGCAAATGTGGGTGTTTCGGGGATCTATGAATCGAGGAAAAATCGATTCCGCATCGCGCGTGGCATCTTAAGGCATCATGACCAATGAGACCCGGCACCGGGGTGTCCCCGACAGTAACTCGTGTCCCTTATCTATCCCCAGAACACGGGTGCTCGTTGGTCTAGGTGTTGGACGAGCCCCAACGTGATGAGCTTGGTTTTTTCCCCGATGCATTGAGAACGGGGCATTGCGGCGTGGCGTCTTTCGGCATCGTGACTCATGAGACTTCGCACCGGGTGTCCCTGACGGTAACTCGTGTCCCATATTTATCCCCGCAACAACGGTCTTGATTGGTCTAGTTCTTGGTCGAGCCTCACCGTGATGTGCTTGGTTTTTTCCCCGAGGCATCGAGACCCGATTTTGGGAGGCATCGCGGCGTGGCGTATTTCTTCATCGTGACCCATGAGACCGAGACCTTTGGGGTGTCCCTGAAGGTAACTCGTGTCCCTTATTCATCTCCGTAACATCGGTGCTCATTGGTCTAGGTGTTGGATGAGTCCCAACGCGATGAGCTTGGGTTGTTCCTGCCGCAGGCCCCGTGGCGTGTGGAGGGGTGCCATGGGGCTTGCCCCCCATGCATGCCCAAGCCTTCCTAGGCTTGAGTCGCATCATTTTTCATGGCAAAGGTGGGTGCTCCGGGGATCTATGATTCGAGGAAAAAACTAAATTTCGTATCGCGGCTTGGCAACTTTCGGCATCATGACCCATGAGACCCGGGCGATGGGTTGTCCCTGACGGTAACTCGTGTCCCGTATTTATCCCCAGAACTCTGATGTTCGTTGGTCTAGGTGTTGGACGAGTGCCAACGTGATGAGCTTGGTTTTTTCCCTGATGCATTGAGACCGAGGCATTGCAGCGTGGTGTTTTTTCGCATCGTGACCCATGAGACCCGGGCACTGGGGTGTCCCTGACGGTAACTTGTGTCCTTTATTCATCCCCAGAACACCGGTGCTCATTGGTCTAGGTGTTGGACGAGCCCCAACGCGGTGAGCTTGGGTTATTCCCTGTCGAAGTCCCATTTTCCTAGGCAAACGTGGGTGTTTTGAACTCTGAAAAAGACCGAATTTTGTGCCTGGTGCCCGAACTTGGGTTTTCACCCGAGTGTTATGTTGCCTGCGTGTGATTGGTACTTGTCATGCTTAGCTGTGCAGATAAGGCGCTGTCGGATGACTGCATATCCTCTCTTGCCTTTGGCTGTGCGGGTTGTTGCTTGTCTGGCGGCGTTTAGTCTAGCAAACGCGTGGGCGTGTGAGTGGTATTCGGGATGTTTGTGCTGGCTGGCTCCATGCTTGTGCATCGAACGGTCTGCATGCAACCCTCTCAAAAATTCACCTAATTCCGTTGTGCCTTTGGTGTCTAATTCTAGTTCCTGTGTTGCCTACCTATTAAAAGGTACCCGTGTGGCTTGTTGGAATTTTCCCATCCCGTCCTCTTTGGTTGGGTCGTGGGGGCTTTGGAAGTATTATGTGTGCGCCAATTTAGTTATGCTCCACAGTGACTATTTTGGTGTGCATGTACTTACTGTTTTCTTGGATGCGGTGCATGAGGTGAACGTGGGTTGTTTTTAAACCATTGTGCCCCTTAAGTTTTCGGTTGCCTTAAAATGATGCCCTGCCTTTTTGCATGTTTTGTGTTCCATTAGTGGGCACAAAGCTTGCATGATGTGCAGAGTCATTAATGGATGCTACCTGGTTGATCCTGCCAGTAGTCATATGCTTGTCTCAAAGATAAAGCCATGCATGTGTAAGTATGAACTAATTCGGACTGTGAAACTGCGAATGGCTCATTAAATCAGTTATAGTTTGTTTGATGGTATCTACTACTCGGATAACCGTAGTAATTCTAGAGCTAATACATGCTGAAAAGCCCCGACTTCTGGAAGGGGTGTATTTATTAGATAAAAGGTCGACGCAGGCTCGCCTGTTGCTTTGATGATTCATGATAACTCGTCGAATCGCACGGCCCTTGTGTTGGCGACGCATCATTCAAATTTACGCCTATCAACTTTCGATGGTAGGATAGTGGCCTACCATGGTGGTGACGGGTGACGGAGAATTAAGGTTCGATTCCGAGAGGAGCCTGAGAAACGGCTACCACATCCAAGGAAGGCAAGAGCGCCAAGAAATTACCCAATCCTAACACGGGGAGGTAGTGACAATAAATAACAATACCGCTCATTGAGTGCCGTAATTGGAATGAGTACAATCTAAATCCCTTAACGAGGATCCATTGGAGGGCAAGTCCGTGCCGCCCGCGATAATTCCAGCTCAATAGCGTATATTTAAGTTGTTGCGATTAAAAAGCTCGTAGTTGGACCTTGGGTTGGGTCGACGGTCGCCTGGTGTGCACCGGTCGGCTCGTCCCCTTTTGCGGCGATGCGCTCCTGGCCTTAATCGTCGGGTCGTGCCTCGTAGCCGTTACTTTGAAGAAATTAGAGTGCTCAAAGCAACCCTACGCTCTGGATACAATAGCATGGGATAACACCACAGATTCTCGATCCTATTGTGTTGGCCTTCGTGATCGGAGTAATGATTAACAGGACGGTCGGGGCATTCGTATTTCATAGTCGAGGTGAAATTCTTGGATTTATGAAAGACGAACAAGCTGCGAAAGCATTTGCCAAGGATGTTTTCATTAATCAAGAACGAAAGTTGGGGGCTCAAGATGATCGAGATACCGCCCTAGTCTCAACCATAAATGATACCGAGCCAGGATCGGCGGATGTTGCTTTTAGGACTCACCGCACCTTATGAGAAATAAAAGTCTTTGGGTTGGGGGTGGAGTATGGTGGCAGGGGTGAAAGTTAAAGGAATTGACTGGTGGCACCACCAGAGTAGAGCCTGCGGCTTAATTTGACTCAACACGGAAACTTACCAGGTCCGACATAGTAAAGATTGACAGATTGAGAGCTCTTTCTTGATTCGGTGGGTGGTGGTGCATGGCCGTTCTTAGTTGGTGGAGCGGTCTGTCTGGTTAATTTCGTTAGCGAACGAGACCTCACCCTCCTAAATAGCTATCTGAAGCTAACCCTCCACGGCCGCCTTCTTAGAGGACTATGGCCGCTAGGCCCGCGGAAATTTGAGGCAATAACAGTGCAGTGATGCCCTTAGATGTTTTGGGCGCACGCCGCTACACCGATGTATTCAACGAGTCTATAGCCTTGGCCGACAGGCCGAGTAATCTTTGAAATTTCATCGTGATGGGGATAGATCATTGCAATTGTTGGTCTTCAACGAGGAATTCCTAGTAGCGCGAGTCATCACCGCGTTGACTACGCCCTCGCTTTGTACACACCGCCCGCCGCTCCTACCGATTGAATGGTCCGGTGAAGTGTTCGGATTATGCGGCGGCGTGGGCGGTTCACGCTGCGACGTTGTGAGAAGTCCACTGAACCTTATCATTTAGAGGAAGGAGAAGTCGTAACAAGGTTTCCGTGAGGTGAACCTGAGGAAGGATCATTGTCGATGCCTTACATGCAGGCCAGGCACTGTGAATCTGTTTGAACACGTAGGGTTGGCTTGAGGTGTTCCACGCCTCGACCTACCTTGAGGTGGGAGGCCACCCGGTCGTTCCCTGCTGCCTAAACACAAACCTCGGCCGAATGCGCCAAGGAACTAAATTTCGTTCGATGCACCCCGTTGGCGGAGACGGTGCTCCTGCGGTGGTGTTTTGAAGCATGACACATAATGACTCGGCAGCGGATATCTAGGCTCTTGCATCGATGAAGAACGTGGCGAAATGCGATACTTGGTGTGAATTGCGTAATCCCGTGAACCATCGAAGTCTTTGAACGCAAGTTGCGCCCAAAGCCATTAGGTTGAGGGCACGTCTGCTGGGCATCACATGTCGCGTTGCCGATGCCAATTTCCTCTTAGATAGGAGG